>OX457037.1:60650685-61250685 GCA_949752735.1 Lumbricus terrestris | reverse complement strand
GATTATCTGTGTGTTCGTCGTTAACAGAGGCCAGTCATCCCAAACATTTTGATTGCGAACTTTTCAATATGGAAACAACATTAAAGCAGCATAAAATTAAATCAACTAGTCCGTTAAAGTAGGAGAAAAGAAAGAAAACAAAATAATTAGAAATTACCGGTATATTAGACTGATGCCTAATCTGTTACTAGGCTATAGCTAAGCCCCCAGAAATCTGCGCAAAAAATTGAAAAAATATTGCGCACCAAAACTTTAAATTTGCGCGAATTTTGCGCAAGTTAAAAATGATAATGTTTGTTATTTTTTCATTGAATAAGTGTGCCAAAGTACCCAGCAGTGTTTTGTCATTTAGTGTAAAGCTTTGGCGTTCTAGAAATTAGACAATCAAGCAAAAAATGCAGTCATAAAGTTCCTATACACATTAGATTAATTTATTCAGACGATTGGAGGGAATTTCATTTTTGCAAAATTTATGTCCTCCGAAATCTACGCTCATTACAAATACAACTTCAAAATAGTATTAGTTATGCCTATACTATAACGAATCACAAAGTTACACAACGTGCTGAATAGTAGCCTTCCGTCCTCGTGTGCACACCTGACGCCTATAGATTAAATGCGTTCGTTCTGTCATAAGCCGAGACAGCATGCGATGCTCATGTGTGACCGCTCTGAGAAACTTCGTCTAGCACATTTTATCGTGTGGCCGTGAAGTTCTGAAAATTTCGGACTTTAAGGTTTTGCATTTCTACTAAATATAACAATCTTTAACTAAACATTTCTCTATAATTTCATCCCATTTAGCGGTTGCCATTTTAATTATCGCCCATCGGTGTCGTTACTATGTTGAACTGCCACGCGCCGCTGTGTTTTTAAGTCAATCAAAGCCCAATTTAGATAAATTAGCAAGATTTTGTTAAAGTTTGGGTTAAAATCGCGCGGATTGCCAATTTTTGCGCTGCTGCGCGAAACCTGAAATTTTGCGCAGAATTTGCGCTGCGCAAGATCGCGAATTTCTGGGGGCCTATAAAGTGCGTTAGGCAGAGGGGCAAAACGCCCATGCAGTGATTTTTAAATTACAACGTGAGTAGACCTACAGCATTTCAAGCATAAACTTACTGCAAGATCTAGTGTTGAATGCCAGAAATAATGTTCTATATAGAGCTCGGTAAAATTCCAAAAGGAATGCATTACAACAGGGGTTCTCAACCTTTTTCGTCCCGCGACACACTAAACTTGATATCAAATTTGGCGACACACCATTCAGTCGTCATATATAAATGTCGTAAAAATATAAAAAAGTGTCAAGGTTAAACATGTCTATTTATTTCAAACTAGCTGTACCCGGCCACGCGTTGCTGTGGCTGAAAAGACCGTCCATCCCTCCATCCTTCCCTTCCCCTACCTGCCTCCCTCCCTCCGTCCCTCCGTTCCTCCCTCCCGTTCCCTCCCTCCTTCCCTCCGTCCTTCCCTCCCGTTCCCTCCCTCCCTTCGTCCCTCCCTCCCGTTCCCTCCCTCCGTCCCTCCGTCCCTCCATCCCGTTCCTTCCCTCCCTCCCTCCATCCATCCCGTCCGCTCCCTCCCTTCCCTCTTTCTCCCGCTCCCTCCCTCCCCTCCCATCCTCCCTCACCCCTCCGTTCCCTACAGCTTAATAGATTTATGCGCTATATAAGAGCACGCGCGGATAAAAAAAAACACGTCCGCATACACGCAATTGTGTTTTTTCCAAAAAAGCATATAAAAATCCGTCCGCTGGAAACGTTCTGTGAAAATTTGAAAACCGACAGTTTTATATGCGCTACAGAAACTCGCGCCGGTATGCACGGCCTCATTGGAATGCAAATGGACGGACGCGTGAAAGTGGAATTGAAAATTGTGTTTTTGGTCGCACGCGCGGATTTTAAAAAAACATCCTCATACACGCGTTGTAGCCTATTTTTTTCCAAAAAAGCATATAAAACTCGTCCGTTCGAACTTCGAACGTTGTGTGAAAATTTGAAAAACGACAGTTAGGGCCTACAAATAAATGCGCTACAGAAACGCGCGACGGTATGCACGGCCTTGGAATGCAAATGGACGGCGCGGCCTCATTGGAATGCAAATGGACGGACGCGTGAAAGTGGAATTAAAAGTTGTGTTTTTTGGGTCGTAAAGATTGCGCTTTTTCCCAAAAGGCATAAAAAAACCCGGAGATGTTCGAATGGAACGGTTTGCGAAAATTTTCAATGCAATCGGTTCAGAACTCTCCGAGAACCGATGTAACAAACTGTAACTTTTTACATTTTTATTTATATAGATTTGCTCTCAAACTTATTTTTCCTTCTAAAATGCTAAACTGCTGACATTTTTAATAAATGAAAATAATTATATTGAATTTCTTTTAAATTTGCATGATTCTAAAATTTTAAATTATTCTTCTGATCCCAATCTATAAGCTTAGGGGAGAGCGGGGCAAGACGCCCATGCGGGGTCAGATGCCCATCCCCCGTATTTTCACAGTTTAGCGTTCCAAACAAGTTTTAAGCAAGTAGACTATTTCCTGACACAGCCTCATGCATATTAATATCAGTAATTGCGATATTAAAGCTGTTTACCAGTCGTTATAACTAAAAGTCTGTTTTTAGGGTCTGCGCTGTAAGAAACTCCTAAGAGATCTTTAAAAATTTCAGATTAGTAGAATCGTTTTTCTATAAAGTCATTAGTCTGGTTTGCTTAATAATCAATTTCGAACTATATGCTATGATTAATTTTAGGTTTACACGTAGACGATAATTTATAATCATTTTGTAATGCGACATGCTGTTCGGGGGCAAGACGCCCTGGGCATCTTGCCCCATCTGGGCAACTTGCCCCCGTCATAGCATTGCCATTGTATTTAGTTAAAAAATTAGAAGGTCCGTGTAGGTTAATAGTAATCATGTTGTAGAGTAGGCTATTATCAGCCTATTTAAGTTGTTATTCTATTAGTGATTGTTAGATAGGCAACTGTAGGCCTATAAAAATGAGAAACCTATCGAGGAATATATGGGTTGGAATAACTGACACTATGGCACTTGGGAAAGTTAAGCAAGCGGAAGGCGCAATTACTGCATGGCATCCACAGAAAAACACTTACTAAACATAATATATTATAATCTTGTTGTAAAGACAGGACATCCTGGGCGTTAGTTGCAGAACTTTTCTAATGGCATGACAAGGTTTAACCATGTATGTATAATTGTATATGAGTATGTATGCATGCATGTATGTATGTATGAAAGTATGTATGCATCTGTATGTATGTGTGAATGTATGTATTGTATATGTGTGTATGTAACCTTGTATGTATGTATATACATGTATGAATGCATGTATTGCATATATGTGTATGTACTCATGCTTACGTGTGTGTGTATGTATGTATGCAAGTATGTAGGTATGCTATATATGTATGTATGTATGTCTGTATGTATGTATTTAGAATGTCGAAAGGTGTGTCAAAATAGTCGCTGAAGCGGCTGCATCCGTATGTGGTGCAGACACAATACAGATGGTTTTATTTGATCACCGTTAGAATCACGAGAACTAATGCCGATATTTGAAACCAAAAAGAACTACTGCTGCCACTCAAGGTGGCAGTGCTTAACAGAAACTCTTTAGAATCATATTGATGACAACTTGTTGATTGAAATGACGATTCATGCTAGTCGTAAGCCAATTTGTTAATTGATTTGTAACTTTAAACTACCCTGAAGGCAATATGATTTCACAGATGCTTGTTGGAAGTGTTAAAGTGTAGGCCTACATTAGATATCATCACAAAATATCATACAAGCAGTAAACAATCTCAAATTTCAATGTACCACTAGAAAGCTGGTCCTAAACTGAAGCGAATGGTATATTATATGTTGAAATATCTCAAAGGATAAAAAAGTTATTGGTGTTTTACTGTTTTTAAGCTTCGCAACATGTCGCGAAGAGGAGATATGGAAAAAAATTAATATCTCCTACAAATATGGGACTATTCTCAAAAATAATACATCATATTTTTCAGTTTAAAGAGCTCTTTTCAACGGCATATTGAACTGCAGCAAATTATTTTACACTAAGAATATTTCATAAGAAAACCTGCAATTTTCTCTAAAAAATGCAATTTTTGGGAACTTTGGCCCACTTATGCGGTCGGAAGACATTAATATTTTTAAAAACTTTTTTCGCATTTCTTGACCCCATGTCATTGGGCAACTTTTGGTTGCTATTACTTTTCGAATTTCTGATTTTCGTTTTTTTCACTCCACCCTAATACATACATATACTGTATAAGTATCTTGTATGTATGCATGTATGTGTGTATATGATATACATACATACATACATACATACATACATACATACATACATACATACATACATACATACATACATACATACATACATACATACATACATACATACATACATACACACATACCTATGTTGTGAACAACAAAACCTTGAAATTGCATTTGATATACATGTGTTTTTGTCATTGGGGCAAAAGGCCCACCGATGGGCATCTTGCCCCGTGCATGGGGCAAGATGCCCATTTTAAGGTCATGTATTTTTTGTGTCTAAATATTCATAAATGAAAAGATATTATATTGTCACTTGGTGATTATAATTAGGAGTCATACAGTATTTGCCACACCCATTTATTTTCAATTCATTCAATTTTTCATGCCTGAAAATTCAAATATTCGTTAGCATGGGCGTCTTGCCCCGCTCTCGTCGTTTCTACAACTCGACGTCAAATTAGTCACCTAATTACTAAGTCTGTGTAGCCTAGTCCTAACAGTTAATGGGATCTTTGTTCTTGAAATTTTCTTTGGATCATATTAACACGCGTTTCCACAGTTTTTGTAAGTGCAACTCGTAGGCAGGCCGAGAGGGCACCTCCGACAAGTTTGTTCCGATTCTTGTTCTTTATGTTGATCATCTGAGAAAAGCCCTGTTCAGATAAGTAGGAGCTATAAAAGGAAGCCAGCCAGCTCTTTGATAGCTTTGCTTGCAAGTGATTTGTAATGATCTTCCTTGTACGTCTTTGCCCAGAACTGAGTTCTTGATAATTGCATGTCCTTCATTCTGGAATCACATTGCAGCTCAACAAATGTTTCCTGTTCATTGTTGTTCAATTCTGCTCCATTGATGTTTTTTCTGAGGAATGGGTTCAACATCCACCTTGTCTTCTTAATATCAGCATCTGAAGAGGATGGCTAAATTTACGTTTTCTTACCCATAAATTTTTCCATATCGATTGCTGACTTAGCCTAGGTTAACGGATAAAAGTTTTCTAACTTCGCAAACGTGTTTACAAAGGCCCTATGTCATATCCGTTGAACATAAACGTCATAACTACCCCAGACCGCGGTAAGCTAAATAGATAAATAGAGCGCAACAAATTCTCATTGCAGTCATCCTATAAACTTCTAGCCTCCCTGTAGGTAAAGTAAGTCAGTGTATAATGCAAGAACAACGGACGTGTGCTGTGAGAATTTAGCAGACTGATGTTATTTGGGATTATTTCATGTAATCATAGACCTACTGCGTTGTGTCAGTTTGGAAAAGAAACGAAGACAATTTTTATTTTCATTACTATTAATTCGCGACACACCAATTCTTCGCGACACACCAGCGACACACCGCTTTTACGCGACACACCGCCGGTCAGCTCGCGACACACCAGTGTGTCGCGACACACCGGTTGAGAACCCCTGCATTACAATATAATTAAATACAAAACGCTTAAAAACTGGGCGTTTTGCTCCAGGGCTGGGGTAAACGTCCCTTGTTGCCCCATCTGTACTTTCTGGAAGCCTTGGTGGCCGGTAAAGCTTAAGAGCACTTAAAAGAGATACAGTGCTCTATTTAACTTGACTCTGAGGGTATTTGGGACTGCCTCTCTGTTCTTTTTAACGCAAGAAAAAAATTGCTTAGCAAGAATGGACCTGCAATACATGCAGATACAGGGGCGTTTTGCCTCAGGGCCAACTATAGGAGGCGTTTTGCCCCGTCTGGTGCTACTCTGTGAGATTGCTTATAATTAATTATTTAAAAAAAATTGATATTCGAAAGTCACATTCATTGTGCACAGTAATTCGATATAATTTATTTGTATTAATGGCTATGCCTGGCATTTTGGCATAATTAATTATAGATAGTGGCAGCACACTCTTACAAGAAAAAACGGAAATTTAATTTTGTTGAAACCAGAAAAATTAATGGATGTCCAATCTATCGAAACACAAAATACCTGAGGATAATCTCAACAGGGTATCGGCTAAAATTAAAACACCCCACAACATTCAAACAGTTCATCCCATATAGCACGGGGTCACTGCGGAAAGGGCGTTTTGCCCCCTTCCATAATTGTTTCCTGCGACGAATGGGAACTTATTAGTCAAGTATTAGACCTATAGGTGGAAGAGCCGAATTATGTCGATTTCTACTTTGCAAATGATACCCCTTTTTAAAAAAAACTACTCAAAAGTGCTCCATGGCATTTGATGTCAATCAACACAATTTCACAGCACTACCTAAATACTGCACTGAAACCAACTGATTTGTCCGAGCTTAGTAAAACAAGTACTCCCCCAAGTCCGACCTGCACCTCAGAGCGGTGGGAGGGTGAACAGCCAAGTAGGGGAATGCTTGGTGAGGCTATGCCATCAGGGGAGAAGGCCTCGGCCGAAGGACCTCCTATAGGGCGTCACGCGAGGTAGATAGGCTCACCAAGAACCCTGAAACAGCTGGCCAACGCAGAAGGCAGGTGCTGGAAGGACACCTAAAGGCGGAAGAGGTCCGATAGGACCCAACGGCCTCCTTATCCTACCAGGAGAGTAATGATCACCGCCTGGCAAAAGGACCAAGAAACTTTTACATGACGATCAACGTCATGTAAAGGACTCATCGACGGCGCGACTGGACGGAGGAGAGAAAAGAGAAAGAGAGTAAAACAAATGCACGTGTACCGAGTTACTGAAGTAGCCGTGTCGAGAGAAGTGAAATTTTATTTTTAAGCTTTGGATGACATTTATCAAAAGAATATAGAAAAGCAGAAGACTCTGCAAGTGCAAGATGAAGGATGTGCCAGTTGCGTCCATAATTCAGTTGGGCATAAAAACATTGAAAATTAATCCAGAACGAGACAACAATTTCTCCAGCTATTTTAAAATATGTTTTTTCAAATTACCTCCGTCGTTTAGTAAGTAATTAGCCAAATGTCGCTGGTTTGCGTCTCCAAGTGCAGCGATGAATTCTTCCACCTTTTCTTTTTCGATAATGATGTCCAAAAGCTTTTCATTTTTCTTGCACATAGTTCGTCGGCTTTTCACTTCATCGACTTCTTCTCTAGAAAGAATAGTTTTGGCCAGAAGGCAGTCTAATATTTTATCTGTGTCTATACGTCCCTTGAGGAAATCTTTGTATTTTACTATTTTACCCACTGACGACGCCATTGTATGTGCTTCTATCTTGCTGCATACCGTAGTTTACAGAGAAATCAACAGCAACTTCAGGCAAGATTCAATTAGTGTTTCGTCGTTGCAGAAGATCTAGCGTAAGAGACTCTTGTTCCCATGTCGTCTCAAGTAGGCTACTCCACACTATTATGAAAGTAAGAATGATTAGGACTATAACCTTTTTAAACGTCACGTAGGCCTACTCTCACGACTAGGTCCAAAAATATTGCACAGGTGTGCACTATCAGGTTAAAAGGCCGCACACACATGCATTATCATTGCTAATAGGTCCATTATTGATTTACGCTTTGTGAATTTGCACTACGCAATGTGTAGGCCCCCAGCTTTGACCCAGTTGCATAAGGCGCCAGCACAGAGCTATAAAATATTCTATGGCGCAAACGTCAGTGATCGTTAGCATGGCCATTTTACAGGTCTATTGAAAGCTAGGTTATTATAGGCCTACATCGATAATAGCAGCATGCAGTGCCGGCGCTAGCACCCCCGTACCCCCCGGCCGGGGGCCCCGAGTTTGAAAGGGGCCCCCAAATTTAGCTGGTCATTAACAGATATGCAAGTGCTGTATAAAATTTAATGTCACATAGATTAAAATTGACAACATGGTCTTGAACAACAGTTTGTTTGAGTGGAGAAGGCACATAGAGAGGATCAGTGGAAATGTTCATGTAGGGAAGGTTGAGTGATGACGCCGTGATGGATTCGACGTTGGCACCGACCATGACTGACTGGCAGATCACCATCTCTCACACTGAAGATCTACGTCTACAAGCGGTGAGTAACCACGCTCCAAGCACACAAACGATTCCGAATATTTATGCACTTCGTTGATACACAATGATTAGCCGATTCCATATGCCTGCTAGTTTTTAGGGTTGGAAAATGCGATCACTGTGTGAACTTCGTGGAATTCCAGCCACTAGGCGAGCATGACAATGATTATCTCCGGACAGTGGCCTAGCCTCCGTAGCATTTTCTAGCACGAGGGCAGATGTGGCCATTCTTCTTGCTTTGGAGTCAATTGCAGCCAATCTGGATAAAGGTGTAAATAATTAGCAAGTGATCAGATCCACAACAGGCAGAGCTAAGAGATGTGCCATGGTTGACATCAGCCATGATGGTATGCCATCATGCCCGGTGGAGTTTCCTTTAACAGATATGCAAGTGCTGTATAAAATTTAATGTCACATAGATTAAAACTGACAACATGGGCTTGAACAACAGTTTGTTTGAGATGCAATGCCATGCGTAGATTTTCTAATGTCGAGAATCGAATTCCTCGCAACTATTATTATTATCCGATATTTAGGCATGGGCGGAGTCCATGAATGAGTGAATGAATGATGAATGGCTTGATGAGTGTACGGCTGTATGCGTGTCTGGCTGGATGAAGCTACGATATGTGTGGTGTATGCCTGGACGATTCTGTAAGTTCGTGACAAGGTGAGTGTGTGGGTGTACGGCTGGATGAGTGATAGGCCTAAATAATTTGGGCCTATCTGTCTTTCTTCGTGGAATATTCGGCACGCGATGGATTTGTAAAACTTCGTGATGAACTTTCCAATCCTGAAGAAGATCTCTATCTTATGACCGAGAAAGTTTATGCATTGTTAAAGGCAACTCCACCGGGCATGATGGCATACCATCATGGCTGATGTCAACCATGGCTCATCTCTTAGCCCTGCCTGTTGCGGATCTGTTCACTTGCTCTCTTACTAACTCTTATGTCCCTTTACAGTGGCGCCTCAGCATGATCACCCCCATACCCAAGATTTCCCACCCTGTCAAAGAAGCTGACTTTAGACGCATCTCTGTCACATCCATCCTCTCTCGCATCTTGGAAAAATTGTCGTATACACGTAAATACTTTTATCCCTTTCTCACTGAACCCTGCTCCAACCGTATCTTTACAGACTAATTTGCTTTCCGTCTTCTTATTTCTAGACGACTACATACTACATGTAGACTAGATGTTTTTCTAACAACTTTGATTTGATAGAATTCTTTTTTGATAACTGTGCGCGTGGAGAACATGACTCTCTGGATTAGTAATTTATTGGAAAAAGCAACGAGGAAATGTTGATGACAATAATATTCAGTTTGGTGAAAAGGAGACTGTGCGATTTAGGCAAATTTTTTTGGCTTTGTTATTAAATTTCATTTCATTGTCAATATTATCGTTTGTCGTTCTGTTTCTAGGATCTGCACTTTATATAAACATAGTCTATAAGCTATTTCCTCATGGGTTGATTTAGAGAGAAAAATGGAAGAGCAACCGTGGAAAGACTGGCTTTTTCTTAGACTGGCTTTTTCTTAGACTGGCTTTTCTTTGACTGGCTTTTTCTTTGACTGCTTTCTTAGACTGCCTTTTTCGTAGACTGGCTTTTTAGACTGACTTTTTTAGACTGACTTTTTAGACTGACTTTTCTTATACTGGCTTTTTTAGACTGGCTTTTCTTACACTGGCTTTTTCTTAGACTGTCTTTTTCTTAGACTGTCTTTTTCTTAGACTTGCTTTTTCTTAGACTGGCTTTTTAGACTGCCTTTTTCCTAGACTGGCTTTTTCTTAGACTGGCTTTTTCTTAGGCTGGCTTGTTCTTAGACTGACATGTTCTTAGATTGGCTTTTCTTGGACTGGCTTTTCCTTAGACTGACATTTTCTTGACCTGGAAGCTGCGAGAGTCTCCTGAAAATGCGCAATGAAGGAGTTGGCACAGCTCTGTTATAGTACTACAGTAGGCCTCCGTGTAGCTTACAGACGAGGGCGGAACCCTAGAAAGAGGATGTTTTCATATCATCTACGAAGTACAATGAAATAGTATTGGGTCTTAGCAGGTGTTAGAAGTTCTTGGTTCTTCTGACCTTGAGCTTGACCTGATATGACCTCTAGGACTGACGTAAAGTGAAGAATTATATTTCTTACTTTGCTGTGCGATCAAGGCCGTAGCCAGGATTTGATTTCGGGGGTGTTTCTTCAGTTTCCCGTCCGAAAAAACTGATGAATTTTTTCAGCCGGCCGAAATCTTCACAACATTTTTTACATTTTTCATTTCGGGGAGTGCTTTCATGGTTTTATTTCATGGTTTTTACATCATGTGCTCTAAGTGCATTATATTATTTTTCCATTTTCCATTTCGGGGGTGTTCAAACACCCAAAACACCCCCTGGCTACGGCCTTGTGTGCGATAACGATTACATCTACCGTGCTCATTCAATATACTAGCTGTGGAACCCAGCGTTGTACGATAAATTTCGACCTTCTTCTCGTTTTTAACCCCCTCACTTCGCCCTACCCGTTTGTGAGTGCATTGTTTGTGAGTGATTGAGTGTATGAGCGGATGAATGCATGAATGTATGAGTATATGCGTGTAAGAGTGTATGATTGAATGAGTGAATGAATGTATGAGTGAATGAATGTATGAGTGAATGAATGTATGAGTGAATGAATGTGTGAGTGGATGAATGTATGAGTGAATTAATGTGTGAGTGAATGAATGTACATGTATGAGTGAATGAATGAATGTATGAATGAATGAATGTATGAGTGAATGAATGTATGAGTGAGTGAATGAATGTATGAGTGAATGAATGTATGAGTGAATGAATGTATAAGTGGATGAATAATATACATGACATGTATGCGCATGACAGAGTTAGTGCATGCGAAAAAGAAAGTAGGTGTGAGCGAGTGTATGCATGAATGAGTGCATGAAAGTATGATCGTTCGTATGTATGAATGTATGCGTGGAGAAGTGTATGATTGTATGACGTGTGTGATTGTAGGAGTGTATGGCGTGTATAATTGTATGGCGTGTGTGATTGTATGATGTGTCTGATTGTATGATGTGTCTGGTTGTATGATGGGTATGATTGTAGGATGTGTTTGAAGTGTTTGACAGTGGAGGGAGCGTGTTAGGCCTAGTTGTATGGTTGAGTGGGAGGATGAGTATGCAAATGTATGGTGTATGAATGTAAGAGTGCATGGTTGGATGGATGGAAGGATGGATGGATAAATGCATGGATGCATGTGTCTAAACGTATGTGAGTTTTGAGGGCGTGTGTGTGTGAGTGAATGATGACTCACTCGCTGAGTGGTGGAGTAGTTGAGTGGCTGAATCATTTGAGTGATTGAATAGTTTGAGTAATTGAGTAGTTTTGAGTAATCGAGTAGTTTTGAGTAATTTAGTAAATCTGAGTCATTGAGTAATTGAGTAATTCTGAGTAATCGAATATTATAAGTAATTGAGTAAATGAATGAGAGTACGAGTGAATTAATGAGTGAGTGAAGGAATGATTCTGAGCATCGTTACGCTTTTAAATAGTTGATAGATGTTCGCAATTGGTCACGATGAGAAGGAAAATACCGAAAACCTCGTTTCTCGATTGGATTGAAAATTCAGCTGTTAGGTCTACTAAGTCTACTAGTGACGTGCGTTTTGCGCTATTGTTTAGCACACAATGGTTCGTTGCCAAGACGACAACAACGTCACTCGTCTATTGTTTATTCGACGTCATTCGTCTATTGTTTATTCGACGTCACTCGTCTATTGTTTATTCGCAAAGCTGAGAGAGAGAACGTTTTGTGTATTGACTGATGTCCGTAATGTAAATTTGTATAGTCAGATTTTAGTCAGAGTATAAGTAACAAAGAGTAAGCCATACGACTCGCGTTCCTGCCTGTTGACGAGTTTTTCTGTTCAGCGCCATGTTGAAGGTGAGACTACTTCACACATGATGATAGGCCTAATGCAGTAAAATGAGACTTTGCAACGTTGCTAGGCAATATATGCATTGTGACGTCACGAATGTCCCTCACACAAAATGGCGGACTGCTCTAAAGTCAGTCACACATTCTGACTGCAACAGAGGCCCGGAGTCGACGTAGTCTACTGTTTGTTATTTAGGCTACACCGTGGTTTAGTCCCCATTGACCTAGTCCTTTCGTTCAGAGGTAGACTATATATAGGCCTATATATATAATTTATATATATATATATGTGTGTGTGTGTGTGTGTGTGTGTGAGTTAGTGAGACAGGCTCAATCGAATCTGCAGTCATGGCTGTATTTGTAGTACTATGCCAGCGTTTCCCAAACTTTTTGGGCCACGGAACCCTTCACGTCCTAATATTTTCTGGTGGAACCCCAATCTCAACTAAACGCATTGAACCATGGATGCGGAACGTACGGGAAGCAAAGGCTACTAATAATTCATATGCCTGCATACATGTACCTAAATACACTAAATTATAGAAAGTTTACTTTTCTTACAATATCTTGAAATTGAAATGTTTTAAAAGCCACGATTTGTGGATCCTACTGAGAGTATGCCCTACATGAGGTTAGAATGTGACGAAGGTTAATTGGAATTCTGCTTCATTCGTGATAGGTCATTTAGAAGTTCGTATACTCTCCATTAGAAGAGTTGGCTGCTTTTCACCTTCATTGAGAGGTTTCGTGTCCTATTAGGCCTATCGTAATTCTTGAAAAGGAAGCATTTAACTAAGTTCACTTTCAGGTCTTGAAAATGATTGGAATTTCTGAACGATGGTTTCCTCGAGAACCATTAAAAATCGTGTGAGTTGGAAAGCGTTCCACATTTCTAAATTAAATAAAAGGGGTTATAGAACCCTAGCTTGCGTACGTAGAAGTCGCTCAATTTGGGCAAATTTTCACACAAGCAAATTAAAATCACTATTTGCTGCTACTGCTACAAGATCATGCAGACTTGGCAATTCTGTTTAAACTTGCGTTTTACGGTGCTCAGGCTAGTTTAGTTTCGTCAAGATAACGATAACAAAGATGACTGCGTCTCTGTTCAGACTAAGGCCTAATTAAAGCTCTGACCTACGTTACGTTCAGCAGTGATGTCTACGCTTATACAAACTACATACTATGCTACTAGGCCAATTATTGGATTGCTAATAATCACTGAAAGGTCGGGTGAGGACAAAACACAAAAGACGATTGACGCTAGTTTCAAACTTCCGGTGCATTTTCAAAAGCTGCTTGAAATGTTGTATTGTAGTAATATTTCTCACAAAACATTTCTTTGTTTCTCAACTTCTCGCGGAACCCTTGGGCTTGCCCCGCGGAACCCTTGGGTTCCGCGGAACCCAGTTTGGGAAACGCTGTACTATGCAATTGGATTAGGCCTATTGCAATAATTCACTCAGAATTCACTTGTCCTGAACCCGAACATAGACATCATCTGAATAAACCAACTCGAAGCAGTTCTGAATGTTTAACGCGTGCTGTGTCTCAGAAACCAGCAAACATCATTTCACTCCTGTTCTCAAGTAATTCAACTGGCTTAAATTCTGTGTAGTAGGCATTAGACATTAGGCCTATGGGAGTATGGCATTCCAGTCTGTAATTGAATCAAAATACCATTCGCCCAAGACATTCCGTCCAAATGTCTAACCATGGTGCACCCAATGATCGCAGCATCATGGTAAAATTCGCCAGCCAAACTGAAATCAGTTGATAGTCCCAGCCTCCAGGAGAGACATTAGCAGGGCCATCGGAGACGAACTGAAAGCCAACTCGGCAGAATATACTCCAACTCAGCCCAGCAAAGTAAATGGAGACGTAAAGCATAGCCTACATTGCCTCAGTCACTGCCCAAACACCCGTATTATATAGAACAAGCTGACATCTTGGCAATGCTGGGAGTAAATATCGCGTGTGACCTCCTAACCTCTCAAACCGACTTCTCGTAATCGTAGGCTAATCGTGATCTCGAAATTTCGAAATCTCAATAGGCCTACTGCGTTTAACTTTACCCATAAAAATTATAAGCGATTTTGCGGGAACCAGCTTATTCGCAGGCGCTTAATCAAAACAAAATCGATAGGCAACGGGTCAAGATCCGGAGTCAGGCAGGCAGACAGACGGACGGCAAAGGTGGGTGATGTTTAGAGTTGGAATGACGAGGGATGTGACTAGAAGATGAGGAATCAAGATAGGATTTGTGAAAAGGCAATGTTTTCATGAAATTTTGAGTGGAAGACCAGTGGAGATATAGCGAGAGGTGGAGTTTTGCTGAGTTCATATGATGGGTCAGAAGTTTTTCGTAGTGCTGGCGGAAGTTTGTTCCAAAGAGGTTGAACGGCAATCATGGCCATAGAGCGGTTTGCGAATTTTAGTGATGAAGTGACTGTGATGGAAGCAGAGTAATGGAGGATGTGGAGCGTGTTGAACGAAGTGGCTGGATGGTGAACAACAGGCTGACGAAGATAGAACGTCTGGGATAATTGAGGTGTAGCCTATTGTAAGTGAGTGACAGGACTTTATATTCTATGCGTTCAGGTATTTTGAGCCAGTGAAGTGATTTCAGGGCAGGGGGGACCGAGCGACGACCATTAGTTACTGTTAGCCTATTCACAACGATTTTCGAAACCTGTGTGGTCTTTCCCCAGTACTGTACAGTGCTAATATAACTTCCCGTCCATGCCACATAATTTAAAAACCTTCGATTAAAAACAATACTATAGGCCTAACTCTACCCTCAAGATTATTTACAGTCGATTAGGCCTATTTAGTCTCAAGATGAATTAAGGACTTATCTATTGTCTTACCTATTGTTACTGTCTGATACATGCAGATTGCCTTTTACGAGTTTGTCAATAAAAAATAAAAAATATTATATGCGGCATTCGAGAAGATCGTATCCTGAATCGATTGTCGCTGGTAGTCTATGCATGGGCTGAGTTTGGTTTCCATTCTTGGAGGGGCTAAATTTGTTGGGGCTGAGACTCGGTCCAGAACGAGCTGCGCCGACAAATCTTTTTTGGCCCAAAAACGTTGATCACCTCTTTTAGTCATTCAGAAGTTTCGCGCGGGGAGCTAAGCCCGAGAAAAGATACCATTTACACGGTAAAAAATGAATCTGGGTCTTCTTGGGCCCGCCCATGAGTCTATGCATTTATGAGCATGCGAACAAATAATATTAGGTGTGTTGACGCGTAGCTTATGTGCGATGGTGTGTAGGCTACATGCATGCGTTTTGACGTATACAGGCTATGTGTGATTGTGTAATGTGTATAGGCTACATGCATGCGTTTTGACGTATAGGCTATGTGTGATTGTGGATAGGCTACATGCATGCGTTTCGACGTATAGGCTATGTGTGATTGTGTATAGGCTAGGCTACATGCATGCGTTTCGACGTATAGGCTGTGTGTGATGGTGTGTAGGCTACATGCATGCGTTTTGACGTCTAGGCTATGTGTGATGGTGTGTAGGCTACAATGGCTACATGCATGCGTTTTGACGTCTAGGCTGTGTGATGGTGTGTAGGCTACAATGGCTACATGCATGCGTTTTGACGTCTAGGCTATGTGTGATGGTGTGTAGGCTACAATGGCTACATGCATGCGTTTTGACGTCTAGGCTATGTGTGATGGTGTGTAGGCTACAATGGCTACATGCATGCGTTTTGACGTCTAGGCTATGTGTGATGGTGTGTAGGCTACAATGGCTACATGCATGCGTTTAAACGTATAGGCTGTGTGTGATGGTGTGTAGGCTACATGCATGCGTTTTGACGTCTAGGCCAGCGTTTCCCAAACTTTTTGGGCCACGGAACCCTTCACGTCCTAATATTTTCTGGTGGAACCCCAATCTCAACTAAACGCATTGAACCATGGATGCGGAACGTACGGGAAGCAAAGGCTACTAATAATTCATATGCCTGCATACATGTACCTAAATACACTAAATTATAGAAAGTTTACTTTTCTTACAATATCTTGAAATTGAAATGTTTTAAAAGCCACGATTTGTGGATCCTACTGAGAGTATGCCCTACATGAGGTTAGAATGTGACGAAGGTTAATTGGAATTCTGCTTCATTCGTGATAGGTCATTTAGAAGTTCGTATACTCTCCATTAGAAGAGTTGGCTGCTTTTCACCTTCATTGAGAGGTTTCGTGTCCTATTAGGCCTATCGTAATTCTTGAAAAGGAAGCATTTAACTAAGTTCACTTTCAGGTCTTGAAAATGATTGGAATTTCTGAACGATGGTTTCCTCGAGAACCATTAAAAATCGTGTGAGTTGGAAAGCGTTCCACATTTCTAAATTAAATAAAAGGGGTTATAGAACCCTAGCTTGCGTACGTAGAAGTCGCTCAATTTGGGCAAATTTTCACACAAGCAAATTAAAATCACTATTTGCTGCTACTGCTACAAGATCATGCAGACTTGGCAATTCTGTTTAAACTTGCGTTTTACGGTGCTCAGGCTAGTTTAGTTTCGTCAAGATAACGATAACAAAGATGACTGCGTCTCTGTTCAGACTAAGGCCTAATTAAAGCTCTGACCTACGTTACGTTCAGCAGTGATGTCTACGCTTATACAAACTACATACTATGCTACTAGGCCAATTATTGGATTGCTAATAATCACTGAAAGGTCGGGTGAGGACAAAACACAAAAGACGATTGACGCTAGTTTCAAACTTCCGGTGCATTTTCAAAAGCTGCTTGAAATGTTGTATTGTAGTAATATTTCTCACAAAACATTTCTTTGTTTCTCAACTTCTCGCGGAACCCTTGGGCTTGCCCCGCGGAACCCTTGGGTTCCGCGGAACCCAGTTTGGGAAACGCTGGTCTAGGCTATGTGTGATGGTGTGTAGGCTACAATGGCTACATGCATGCGTTTTGACGTCTAGGCTATGTATGATGGTGTGTAGGCTAGGCTACATGCATGCGTGCGTTTCGACGTATAGGCTGTGTGTGATGGTGTGTAGGCTACATGCATGCGTTTTGACGTCTAGGCTATGTGTGATGGTGTGTAGGCTACAATGGCTACATGCATGCGTTTTGACGTCTAGGCTATGTGTGATGGTGTGTAGGCTACAATGGCTACATGCATGCGTTTTGACGTCTAGGCTATGTGTGATGGTGTGTAGGCTACAATGGCTACATGCATGCGTTTTGACGTCTAGGCTATGTGCGATGGTGTGTAGGCTACAATGGCTACATGCATGCGTTTTGACGTCTAGGCTATGTGTGATGGTGTGTAGGCTACAATGGCTACATGCATGCGTTTTGACGTATAGGCTATGTGTGATGGTGTGTAGGCTACAATGGCTACATGCATGCGTTTTGACGTCTAGGCTATGTGTGATGGTGTGTAGGCTACAATGGCTACATGCATGCGTTTTGACGTATAGGCTATGTGTGATGGTGTGTAGGCTACAATGGCTACATGCATGCGTTTTGACGTCTAGGCTATGTGTGATGGTGTGTAGGCTACAATGGCTACATGCATGCGTTTTGACGTATAGGCTGTGTGTGATGGTGTGTAGGTACATACATGCGTTTTGACGTATAGGCTATGTGTGATGGTGTGTAGGCTACATGCATGCGTTTTGACGTGTAGGCTATGTGTGATGGTGTGTAGGCTACATACATGCGTTTTGACGTGTAGGCTATAATTTTATGTGCTAGTGTGCAAATCCGAAGAACTGCATAGGCCTACGATTAGGACTCAAATCTCTGAAGTCTTAAACCATGACTTTCAGCATTGAAAAACGATCGCGGGTATAAAATGACAGCTTCAAATGCTACCATTAAAGTGTGGAAATTTTAAACATTTTACACAAGGATTGTAACATTTTGTTGAAGTCTTAAAGGTGTCTTTCAGATTAAAATGTTAACATTACAGTGTGGCGACAGGTGTGCACGTGTGTTTGTATGCTGGCGTGTATGTCATTTGGCGTGTAGGTCGCTAGACGTGTCTGTGGGTTGTTCGTTGGCTGTAGGTCGCTAGACGTGTCTGTGTGTTGGATGTCTGCTGTAGGTCGCTTGACGTGTGTGCATTTTGGCTTTTGGCGTGTAAATGTGCCTGTGTGTTAGGCCTATGTATAAATGAATACATTGTGTAGTTGAATACTTGGATAAGTTAGTAGGTGAATAAGTGAATAAACGAGTGAGTGAATAAGTGAATAAACCAGTAAGTTAGTGTAGAAGTGTTTGTGTGTGCTTGTATGTATGCCTGTTTAGCCTTACGTGGATTTACCATCAAGAGGTTCAAACTTCTATATGTGGCGTTTGGCGTTTGCCAACTAAATGAATTCTTGATCCGTCTAGACAATGCCATTTAGCCTCAGTGAAGGCGTATAGCATAAGACGTCCGTTACAATTTAAACTGTGTATTTGTTTTCAAAGAGGTTGCAAGCGTTTGAACTTTTATGATAATCATTGGGCAAACGTTGGAAAAGCAGACTTATAAATACACTTTCCGATATTTTCCGGCGAGCTATTGGATGAGAGAAAGGCCCACGTGTTAGAATATTACCATGGGGATCAAAGGTACAGAAATATCGATTAATGATTGGCTAGAATGATATTAGAGCTGTTGCTAAGGCAACCGGTGACACTGTTTTCCATTAAAAAGTCATTTGTTTCCGGGTGACAAGTGACGTAATATGTAGTACAGTAGTAATAGTAAGAATTTGACTCTAAAATATGTCGACCTGGGAGTAATTGTTGTAGTAGTGAGAAAACTCTCTTCATGGGTTATTTTGATTTAGCATGGTTAGTTAGAGCAGTGGAATAATAATATTGTGTTAAAAGGTTAACCCATGCAGTCGCGAGCAGCGCGTATAGGCTAACCGCTAACCGAAGGCTTGCTACCGTTAATTTTTTATGTTGGCTAGTCCAAGAGGTAAAATCCAATGTCGCAAATTTATCACAGATCTACAGTTGAAGATATCTTACACCGCGTCATGGAGAGAGTCTAATCTGAAAGGAAGGAGCGCTACTTGTCGCTTTTCACAGGATGTTGCCTACCAGCTTTGTAGGTTCTTTGCAGTTTTCGCGTTTTGTTCGCTATACTTATCTTATCTCCTCATAAAGAGGAGACTCCCTCCTGAGAGAAATCATAGAAGGGAGATTGGAGGGGAAAAGAAAGAGAGACAGAGCGATGATGCTGGGATGGATGATGACTGACGGATACAACGAAATGAAGAGGAAAGCATAGCGGAGAGAAGAATGGCGTCATTGGAAGTTGAAACCTGCCGCGAGGCAGAAAACTTAAAGAAGAGGAAGACGATCTGGTCTAATGTTTTCAGTCGAGCCGTCATCTTAAAGTCTAGAACATTCTGTCAATGATCGTTTAAAGTGAAAGTGCAAGACGTTAGTCATCATTGTGTTGGAAAAACCAAGCTTAAATCGATGTATCTACGAGAAGACATGTAGAGGATTCGTAGGAGATGCAAGTTGACATAGACGAGTTTTCAGGTACCGGTACCAAAGGTGACTGTATAGGCCTAGACACGAAAGGCGAGAAAGAGCACACGAACCCTCTGAAGAACTGACAGCTTTCTTAACTGCTACTTTTAGTTTTTACTAAATTTTTTCGCCACATAGTAGCCTACTAGCAATAATTATAGGTCTACTAATGATAAGTCTTAAATACAAAGTGAAACGGAGAAATTTACATTTAGAAGTCTCTATGAAAAGTACCCAAGTTCTTTTCCCTGATTTGCCTTTTCAAGCTATTACTGGCATGAACTGGTTTTACTGGTACTGAACTGGTACTGGTTTTACCACTCCTGCAAATCTATCCGCGGACGCCCGTGTCAGGTATGCCTGAATGAATGGACGGAAGAGACTGGACTTGACAGCGAATTCTATCGCTAGCTACTCTAAATGCACGAGAGATCAACATTTGGCGCAGTCGGTGCTCAAAGAATTCAACATCAAGTCACACACTGAGTACAATACAAATGGTTTGAGGGCTGAACATGAAGCAGAGAAAGGTCGGTTGAATAAAATAATAATAATAATAATAATAATAATAATAATAATAATAATAAAGTACAAAATGCCTTAATGAATGATATCCAACCTGACGGGATCCCTCTTGGTTAGATCTCAGTGAGTGCAGATAGTAATAGTTTTTTTTACCTCGGCGTAAAAATATAAATCACAATAATTATTATTATAATAATAAATATAATAGGCACCTTTGATAATTAAGAAAACGACTAGTTTTTAATCAGTAATTAAGTCCCTGAGGGATCCTAAGTAGGCCTACCTCGGGGCAAACAAATATAATAATAATGATAATAATAAAATAACAATAATAATAATAATATTCTTTATTAAAACCAATCCGGTTGACATACCGCATCCGGTTACAGTGTGGGCCCTACAGTTATGCAATTGAAACAATTCAGCGCAAGTAGATAGATTAAGACTATTCTGGGACATTTGACCTTAACCATGGTTAAACTTTTCCAAACCACCCATAACCATGGTTCAAAAATATAACCACCCATAACCATGGTTAAACTTTTTCCAATCAACCCAAACCATGGTTAAACTTTTCCCAACTTTTCCCAACTTTTCCCAACTTTTCCCAACTTTTCCAAAACTACCCATAACCATGGTTCAAAAATATATCAACCCATAACCATGGTTCAAAAAATATACCGACCCAAACCATGGTTCAAAAAATATGCCTACTCATCAAAAAATCAGCCACCCCATAACCACCCCAGCACGCGCCTATGACTCATCATGTGGGGAATACTCATCATCACATGACCACCAAGTCTTCATTATCTACCCACGAATTAAAAGACTCCGGATATCCAACCCACTTCACGAGTGATTTCTTCCCACGTTTCCTGATAATCTTTTCTATTCTAAATATTTCTTGAGTCGTTTTCTGTAGCTCCTCTTCATAAAAACTACCTTGTATTTCCTCACCATTAGAATCAGTAATCTTATAAGTTGGTGGAACCGTGTATTGAATCTGGGATACTGTAAATACCTCCTCAGTCCATCGGGGTGTATATCCCTTCTCAAAAATGTTCTTCTTCTTAGTTATTCTGACTTTATCACCAATTGAAAACTTTGGTACAATAGGCTCTGAAATCTCTTTACCATTTAAATTCATAAATACGGTCCTTTCATTCACTTTCATACTAGCCTTAACGGGTGTCATTTTAATGGAAGAATGCCTTGTATTATTATAATTGATAACCATTTCATCTAATATATCGATATATCTTCTCGTTGAATTAGCTGTAAAATACTTGAACATTTTATCTTTCATCGTTCGGTTCCATCTCTCAACGACGCAAGATTTTTCCTCATTCTCAGTAGAGTACAAATCAACCAAATTCTTGACATCCTTGTTATAAAATTCTTTGCCTTTGTCAACCCATAATTTCACAGGCTTCCTCCCACCCTTGAGTATCTTCACGAAACCGCTTGCTGTAGATTTCCCACTCTTATCATTCAATGGTACAATCCAACCGTACTTGGAAAACACATCTATAACGGTTAGCAGGTATTTTACACCATCATTATCTTTAGCAAACGACTGCATATCTACTAGATCAGCAGCCCAAATCTCATCTATCCCATTAACAATCACCTTCCTCTTCCTAAAATGTCTAACAACTGGTTTATGCAACTCATCAGCTAATTGATCAGTCCATTTCACTTCAGAGCTTTTTTTAAACCTAACCCAAGACTCGCTTTAGTAGATAATATAGGCTTGACAATGGCCCTCTCTACACGCTCCCGGATAGTAGGATTAGAAATATTATTCAAATCATTAATCATCACCCTATCCGCAATATTCCTAGAAGCTGTATCGGTGTGTTGATCGTAAGCAAGATCGTGATAATATGCCGCGTTGTCTACTCGATTAATGGGTTTGCTCCAATCTTTAGGAGTCCTGTCTGGATTCAGTCTCATGTCTAACCTAGTACCTGGACCGAGAAATTGATGGCCTGGTAAATGCATCTCACCGGGAAACTTAGCCCATGGTAACTTTATGGTACTAGTGGCCGCATTCAATGAACTAACTAAATCTCCACCTTTCATGGCTCCTTTTACGAATTGAGTTTTTGTTTTCCCGCATACAACACAAACACCTCTAAGCATTGATCTCCCGTTATTCGTTACTACGTTCTGCACATCTCTCGTTTCAGTCTTTTTTTTACACTTTACGCAATACATCTCGCTTTTTTAATATATAAATAAAATGGAAATCAAAGATTTGAGTTGGGAATCTGAGCTATCGAAAAGATTTAATAATCCTTTGCTACCTAAAAGTATACGGGGGCTGGTAATCGGAAAGTCAGGCTGTGGCAAAACGACGCTTCTTCTGAATCTATTACTCAGGTCAGGCTGGTTGGACTATAATAACCTCCAGGTATTCGGTAAATCTCTGTTTCAACCTGAATATCGTATTATTAAAAAAGCCTTCGAAGAAAAATTACCAAAAGAATCGATCGTTGGATTATTCGAGCTTCAAGAGGAAATCATGAAACTAAACGCGCCGCCAGCCCTCGTTATGGAAGAAATGGCCAAAGAATCAAAAGCCAAATCCGATATAATTGCCAAGTTCTTTGAAAACGCCGAAGACGTACCAGACCCGAGAGACTTGAGTAGCGAAAAGAAGAATCTAATGATTTTTGATGATTTACAATTGGAAAAACAGAAAACATGCGAAATGTATTATATTCGGGGGAGGCATAGTAATGTGGACTGTTTTTACCTCGCACAGAATTATTTCAAAATACCGCGACAAACGATCAGAGAGAATGCAAACTTTATTTGCCTGTTCAAGCAGGACCCGAAAACCCTTAACCATATTTACTGCGACCATGTTAGTATAGACATGCATAAAGACGAATTTAGAAAACTATGCAAAACGGTGTGGAAACAACCGCACGGATTCCTTGTTATTGATCTAACTAGTAAAAATAATGATGGTAAATATCGCTGCGGTTTCGACCTATTTTATGAAATCGAAAATCCTCTGTAGTAAAAAATTATTGAATAATAACAAATGGAATCATCGCTTCTCAAACAGATAGCTGATAATACGGAAAAGACGGCTCGTAACACAGAACCAAAAAAGTCATTTTACATTTTCCTGAGCGAAAAGAGCTCACGAATCAGAACAGATTTTAATCCGTCAATTGAACTGGACACAAATAAAAACTATGAAATGGCTCTTGTAAATCTCGAAACGTACTATTCTTTTCCAAATATCGACGCGACAAACAACAACTTCACATATTCACCAGATGATGACACAGACTGGATTACCATAAAAGTCCCTGAAGGATGCTATGAAATAACTGAAATCAACGAATACATACAGAGAATAATGAAGAGGAGAGGGCATTACGATGAGATAAATTCAGAGTACTGTATCTCAATACAACCAAACACCAATACGTTGAAGTCTGTATTAAATATAACACCAGGCTATCGGGTTAACTTTGACCTCAAGAATTCAATCGGATCAGTTTTAGGTTTTGAAAGATTACTCTATCGGAGCGGATATAACGAATCGCAGAACTTGGTAAATATAATGAGTATTAGCACTTTGCGAGTGACTAACGACATTATCGGGTCTTCATACTCCAACGGAACGACGGAAAACGTGATACATTCTTTTTTCCCAAACGTAGGGCCGGGTTACAAGATTTTCGAAGTGCCACACAATTTAATATATCTTCCCATTACGCTATCTTCGATTTCAACGATGACGACGGCGCTCACAGACCAAAATGGGAAACAGGTAAATCTTAGAGGAGAAGACTTGACGATTCGTTTTCACATCAGAGAAGTTTGAAAGTTTTTTTGTTAATTTATAAAATGAGTCGCTACACGTGCTTAAAAGTTAATATTTCGGAAGCGCAACAAGAGAAAATTAAAAAATCTCTTCAAGCGGGAACTGGTGTGAGTATCAAACTAAGCCATAGCGATATAAACGGAGAGCATGCTTTGGCTTTCACGCAAGCACAGGTCAATAAATTAGCCAAAGCGTATGAAAAAGGAACAGGTGTGATCATCAAAATGAGTAAAACGCAATTGGAGAACAATAAGAAAGTCCAAGGGGGATTTATAGGTGCTATACTTCCGTTTCTAGCAACAGCGGGTAAATTCCTTGTGTCTAAATTACTACCTAGTTTAGCGATGGGGGCTATGACCGGCGTAGGTTCCGCGACCGCGTCGAAGATTGTTGATTCAATCAGCGGATCTGGTGTAAAGTACCTGAAGAAAATCTATGCGAAGAAAGGTGATATGACGTGTAAGATAAAATCAGTCGGGTCTGGTTTGTACTTATCCCCATGGTCAAAAGGCGCCTCGATAACAGGATCCGGGTTGTACATGAAAACAGGGTCGGGGTATGTGCCTATAGGTAGAGGACTTTTGTTTGGACCAAATTCCCCGTTTCAAAATATTCCGATACTCGGCATGATATTGTAAATTATCTAATCTAAAAAATATTGTGTAAATAAAACGAATGGAATACGACGGCATCAAAATAACACAATCACTCTATCCGAAGCTTCCATCAGCACCGGAAGGAGAAATACATATCGTCACAGGGTCGGCGCAAACGTATCGACTCCAAAAGATCGGCGAAATTAAGAAAGAAATCGAGCAAGTACGAGACAAAAGAGCGGCGTTGAGTAAAAAGTACCATAGAAGTGTAAGCGTAATCGGCGCAGTAGGTGGAGTCCTCTCAGCGGTCACGATGGGGCTTGGAGTTTCAGGAATCGGAGTATTATCCACTATAATCGCTGCACCTATTGCTATGGCTTTGGAAGGAGCGGCATTAGGTGTGGGGTTGCTAAGTATAATCGGTATCTACATCAGTAAAAAGCTTGCGTTGAAGGCTGAGAAGCATGAAAAAATCAAAACGCTAGCCGATGCGAAACTCAACACGATCAGCGACCATATTTCAAAAGCTCTCATGGACGATAACATTTCAGACCAGGAATATTCTCTGATTCTGAGCGAGATTGAAAAATTCAACGGTATGAAAGAAGAAATTAGGAGTAATATCAAAGTTGCGATCGACGCGATGGACGAGGTGACGAAACAATCACTCATCGATCGTGGAAAAGATGAAGCCCGGCAGTACTTTCAATCTATGTTTGAGAAAAAAAAAGACTAACGCAAACATACGTGAAAACATGTAGACGTATGTTGTTGCGTCTGGAAATACGTCTAACATTCGCAAACATACGTGAAAACATGTAGACGTATGTTGTTATGTTGGGAAATACGTCCAACTTATGTTTTGAAACATGTCGAAAAAACACGTCTGAAAACATTATATTTTTTTCTACTTAAAATGTCGTTTCCAAAAAACACCGACCCCGCGAAAAGAGAGTTTATCGTTGCAGAATATCTGGAAACCAAGAAGAATTTTCAACAAAACTTTTTATCGGAGAGATTGGGAGATTCGGGACTGCAAAGTATAATCGCTAGCTACATCTGTAAAAAGCTGATGATGAATGAAAAGATCAAAACGCTAGCTGACGTGAAACTCAACACGATCTGCGACTATATTGAAAAAGCTCTCATGGATGATAACATTTCAGATGAGGAATATTCGTTGATGCTGAGTGAGATTGAAAAATTCAATAACAAGAAAGAAGAGATTAGAAGTAAAATTAAAGTCGTGATGGATGTGGTGAACGAGGTGACGAAGAAGTCAGGTAGAAAAACAAAAAACGAATCTATCAAAAAGACAAAACATACGTGAAAACATGTAGACGTATGTCGTTACGTTGGGAAATACGTCCAACTTATGTTTTGAAACATGTCGAAAAAACACGTCTGAAAACATTATATTTTTTACTTACTTAAAATGTCGTTTCAAAAAATAACCGATCCCGCGAAAAGAGCCGATTTCGTTGTAGAAAATCTGAAAATAATTGATGAACATAATCAACAAATTTTATGGGGTTTAATAGGTGATTCGGAGATGGGAAGTTTAATCGACAGCTATAAAAATCAGATGATGAAAGCTGAGATGTATGAAGAAATTAAAACGCAAGCTGTCGCGAAACTCAACACGATCAGCGACCATATTATAAAAGCTCTCGTGGATGATATCATTTCAGTTGAGGAATATTATCTGATTCTAAGCGATATTAAAGAAATTTGGGGTAATAAGATTACAACCATAGCGGAATCGTTACGCAATCAAGTAATAAGTCAGGAGGTACTTGCAATCTATGTTTGAGAAAAATAACGAATCTGTCTGAAAATACGTCCAACTTATGTTTTTTTTCACACGTCCAAAAACACGTCTGAAAACATTATATTCCTAATTTTAAAATGTCGTTTTATAAAATAACCGACCCAGCGAAAAGAGACCTTATCGTTGCTGAATATCTGAAAACAAAGAAGAATATTCAACAAAACTTTTTATCGGAGAAATTAGGTGATTCAGGACTGCAGCAAGATTTAACCAAGTTCTTCAAACCTATCGTCGATTCCCAATCCGCAATTTCCAAAGAGCAAAATGTCTTATTGTCTGCGATCAACCAAAATTCGGTAGCTACTTCAAATGCGCTACAAGCACTTCCTTCGTTACAGGGTCTTCAATTTCCTCAGCGTCCGGCGATAGAAGCGTATAGCTCCGATCCGACCGAGGATATCAGAACCCTGTATTTAGGAGATATGGCGACAAAGTACCTTCGTCAATACGCCTCTGATAAAAAAATAGCCGACACGACGTTCGGAATAAAAGAAAAAAATGGGCAATTCTATATCGGTGACACTCCGATTTCGATTCAAGGAGATGACGTGACGGTTGTAAATAAGACTTACACAGGAACACCGGGACTTTGGGAGTTGTTGACGATGAAAGAACCGAACGCCACGATATACGATGATAATGACAAGACCGATTACGCTGAAATTCTGTACGCGACGAATGCTATAGCACAGGAAAAAAATCCTAACAGACCTAGATCATCTGTGGGTGCCAAATGGAAAATTGTCCAACCGATATGGGAAAATAGGCCCCGCAGTACAGTAGGTAAAGGTGTCGGCGTAATCGTCATCTCCGAAGACCCAAATGTATTAGTGAAACGGCTAGATTTATTAGTTAACGGCTTCAACGTGGGTAACACCGGAGTAAGAAACGAGCTCGTATCGATATGCGACGCGCTACTTCGACAAGGAGTGATGAACAAGGATACTTACAAAAATTTAATGTCGATATTATAAAATGATGATCAATAATAGAATGAGTTACAGGAGGCGATACGTTATCGGTGGATCTGGTATAGTTGATGCTATTTCAGGATTTTTCAAAAGACTAGTCACATCGAATGCCGCCAACCAGCTAGCAGCGAGAGCTCTTAGTGCTAGCAAAGACGTGGCGATAGAAATTGGGAAAAAGGCTATCGATGTTGGGAAAACAGCTGCAACCGACGCTGGTAAACGATTAGTGGAGAAAACAGCGGTAAAACTGTTGGCTGCTCCAAAGAAACAGGTTACGCAGGAAACTCGAGATATTCTTGCTCGACTTAGTAGCATCGGAGCGAATCCGGAGAGCGCTAATATTAATAATATGATGATGGGGAATGGCATATTGATCCAAGATTTAGTGCGTAAGCGAAACGGTGCAGGAATGAAAGTCGTGTAAAAAAAAATATTATTCTACAATAAAATGATGTCTGATATTCTAAGATTTACCGATGAACCTCTGATTGATGTGTCTATCGAGAGCTACGAATGGCAACAGTATAACCCGATATCGGGATCGCAAATAAACACCCCGTCGAATATTACAATTATCATCGAAAGTCAAAGTATTTACTGCCATCCAGCGGAATCTTATCTATTATTCGAGGGTAGATTGACGAAGGCGGACAACCTCAACACCGCGTACGCTAATGACGATGCTGTAACCCTTACGAATAATGGACTTATGCATCTATTCCAACAAATTTCGTACAGAATGTCGAACCAAGAAATTGAAACGATATCTAACCCAGGTCAGGCAACGACGATGTTCGGTTTACTCAAATACCCAAATGATTTTCAACTGGCACAAGGGTTAAATCAGCTGTGGTACAAGGACAGTGGCAGGACGGCTGTTATCGCGGATAACCAAGGTTTCAGCATTCGACAGTCATATCTAATTCAAAAACCGGGGGTAAAAGGCACGTTTAGCTTTATCGTTCCGTTGAAACATATTTTTGGATTTTGCGAAGATTACAACAAGGTTGTTTATGGTGTGAGACATGAGCTAATTCTTACTCGTAAAGCCGACGATGACGCAATTTTTAGACACGCTGATGCGGATGCTGGGAAAGTCGTACTTGATAAAATCTCGTGGTTTATGCCTCATGTTATACCATCTCTTATGGAGGACCACCAATTGAACAAAACGATCGCATCGAAAGCAACGTTCCTAGTTGGATTCAGGGCTCGCCAATGCGATGTTACAGTCGTCCATCCGTCGACTAGTTTTGAATGGAAACTTGGCGTCAAGTCATCTCCTGAACAACCTAGGTATGTCATAATTGGATTTCAAACCAATCGAGATGGCAACCAGGAACGTAACCCATCGATTTTCGATCATTGCAATCTGACTAACATGTACGTGACGATGAATACAACCCGATACCCAGCCTTCGACTACTACCTATCATTCCCGAATCAGCAATTCTCGCGAGCGTACAGAGCAGCGGCTACGTTTAGCGAAAAATTCTACGGAATGGACGAAAAGTTAACGCAAAGCAATATCACACCGGTAGATTTCAAAGAGCTGTACCCGATTATGGTGTTTGATATGAGCAGGCAACCCGAGCGTCTGAAGTCCTCGGCAGTTGATATCCAGATCAGAGGTACTTTTAGTGTGGCACCGCCTGGTGGGACGAAAGCGTACGCGGTGGTGATTTATGACAAGTTATTCAATTTTCAATCGGATGGTGACAAAATAGGTAGGATCTACTAAATTATGTAAATTCAAAACTAAATGTGGTTTCGAATTTTAAGGTCGTAAGTACGCCGCTGAAAAATCCCTGCCTAATATGACTACAGGGGCGTTCGCTTCAGCAAATATCTCGAGGTAGTCGGTATTTGTTAAGTAAACTACGGTATTACCCGTTGCGTTAATATACAATCCAATAACACCTCCGCCACCAGCAATCTGCATGTACAAGGTTCCATTTTTGTATAGGAAAACGTTACCGTAATTTTTTGTAATATCGTCCTGAAATTCAACATAAGCGGAAACGATGTAATATCCAGCTTTCTGGGGGAAGAAACGGTTCGAACTGGTGATGAAACAATTATCAGTATCAAATCTTGTTGTATTAAAATTTACTTTTGTGTGAATTATACCAGGAATACCTTGAAATTTAGGATCGGAATTGTAAGCACTAAACGCTGGACCAAATGCAGTCGAATGTATGTAATTCTTTGTAGCCGCGTCTTGAAGATCGGAAGGATCTGCCACATTAATCAGCTTCTTAGAACCTAAGTCTATATTTTCCACCGCTGCATTCGCTCCATCTCGTCTTAGAAAAGTATTGTTGATTTGAGGATATGTGACACCACCCGCTTCTACCCGTGATGCCGATCCACCATCCATTTGTCCAAAAATGTTAACAGGCATTTTATTATACGATGATATTTTTACACTTTCCCATCGATTTGGTAGAATTTAGGGTCGTAAGTACGCAGCTGAAAAGTCAAAGACCCCAATGTTTGCGTCAGCGTTTGACATTGCAATTACCTCGAGGTAGTCGGTCTTAGTTAATCGAACTAGGCAAGTACCCGATATATTATTATTCACTCCAGCCGTACCTCCACCACCATAGTCACCTCCACCACCGGGCATCCTCATGTAGATTATCCCACTTTTGACTATGGAAACAGCACCGACAGTTCTTGCATCACCGGCGCGAAATTCCACAAACACCGAAACCATATAAAATCCAGCTTTCTGAGGAAAGAATCGATTCAAATTGAAACAATTATCCGGATCGAATCTTTCTCTCGGGAAATTTAGTGTCACGATGGTGCGGGCAGGGATAGCCTGGGCACTGGAGCCGTAAGCACTAAACGCCGGGCCAAAGTTGGTCTTTGTGAGTCTAGATACTACCGAAGCAATTTGTTCGTCGACATATTTTTTATTAGTCAAATGATTATCGTTGGATGGAACGCCAGGGTGATTCGTTATCAAATCCATGCCTTGTCCGTAACTTAGAGCCTCATCCATTCCGCAATCCGGATTATTCGTTATAGGTAGACCTATGATGCAGTAGCCATTCATATTTAGTTCTCCAGTAGCCGGATTCGTTCCATCTCGTCTTAGAAAAGTATTGCCGGCTGTGGAAAATGTGGCACCACCCGCTGCTACCTGTGGTGTTGATTTAACACCCATTCTTCCAAATATATCGATAGGCATTTATTATAATTAAGATTATTTTTTCAGTCGCTATGGTCGTAAAAATGCGATGGAAAAGTCTCTCGCCATTATGTTTGTTTTGATGGTCGAATAAACACCTATCTCGAGATAATCGGTTTCGGTTAGAAAAACTAAGGTACTACCTGTTGCCACCAAATCCCCTCCACCCGAAATTTGCATGTACACCCCGTCATTTTTATACAGGTAGAAGAAACTACCGGCAATAATACCGGGGTCTCGGTTAACAAAATCTACATACATCGAAACGATATAACAACCGGCTTTACCAGGGGTGAAACGAGTCAGCCTCGTACTGTTGACACCACCTCTTTTGAATCTTACTATATCGAAAGAAACTCTTGTGAAAGTACTAGCGTCTATGCTTTGCGTAGCTGAAGAGTAAGCGCTAATCGTGGGCCCTATTGCATCGATGTATTTCGTTATTAAATCCATAACCTGTCCTCGACTTAGAGCCTCATCCATTCCCGCTTCCAGAGTATTCGTTGTGGGTAGACCTTTTATCACGCAGCCATTCATATCTAGATCTCCAGTAACAGGGTTTGCTCCATCTCGTCTTAGAAAAGTACTGTTTGCCTGAGTTGTTGTGACGCCGTCCGATATTACTCGTGGCGCTGATTCGCTAACCATTTGTCCAAATATGTTTACAGGCATTTTATTAGTATAAATTATTTATAACGTCTTGAAATTTACAACCGTCTGACACAGTCTTTTTTAGGACGTAAAGGCATAAATGACCGCAAAAGACTTCACCATCTGGTTGAATTCGTTCACTGTTGTAGTAGATGGGGCTATGTAAATACTTGACGAGTTCTGTGGGTGGTGGTAGGCCGTAACTATCGAAATATATTTTATCCTTGCCCTTCTTTAAAAACGAGCACCAGTGGGTCCCTCTTCCTTGCGAGTCGTCCAAGTTTAGTATCCCGCACTCATTTCGTCTAGGTTTTTTCGGTAGTTCATCTCGTAAGAAGACGCCACGGAAGTTTTTTATGTTTAGTTTTTTCACGGCTTCGATCAGCTGTATGTTCGAGAGAGGGACATTTGGTAATACAACGCCTTCAACGTTTATTTCTTTGTTTGTTTCAAAGCTCATTTTTATTTGTTTCTTCTAAATATTTTATAAAATCATACGCTTTTTCCACCCGATCTATTTTGTTCGCTTTTTGCATATTTTTTTCCAATAGAACTGGGCAAATATTCATCCAATTCACAGCTTTATGAAGTTCTTTTTCATCGAACGATGATATTGGTGAAACAAAATCGAGATTCCAAACCGAGCCGTGATTGTCCATATTCATACCCTCTTCAAATTGGAACTCGATCCATTTCGTAAATGTTTTAAGACCGATACCGAGTTTACTTTTGAGACACTCTGGGATTTCCATTTCACATTTTGGATCTGTCATTTTATCACGCCGTTGAGCTTCTATGCGGATGAGATAATAATTATGTCTACAATTTTTGCATACATTAGCATATCCGTCTTTTTGGAATCGATTTTTATCGTATTCAGATATGTTCTTCTCTATTTTGCAGCCGCTACAAACTTTTCTTTCCTTCGTTTCTCTGTTCTCTAGCATTGCATATTTATATGCACGCTCCTTTGCTTTGGTATTATGGCACGTTTTGCAGCTCGTATAAATTCCGTTCCTTTTTGTTTTATCTTTATGAAATTCGTTAAAACTTTTTTCAATCTTACAGCAGCAGCAAACTTTTTTGTTTTTTGTTTCCCCCACTTCAAGCTCTGAGTATTTTTGTCTAAGTTCCTTCGTTTTGATAATGACACACTTTTTACAAGAAGCAAAATAGCCGCTCTTATTACGTTTGTTTTTGTAAAATTCAGTTAAGCTTTTCTCCATTTTGCAATTGTTGCATAATTTTAAGTCTGCCATTTTATATTAGGATATTTTTTTTCTTAAGTAGATTTCAATAAATAGTGTCCATATGCTAACGTGCTTATACCATCGTTCATTATTACTCTTTTATCGTCTGCAGCGGATAGTGCGACTTTGTTCACCTCTTCGGTGTAGATATCATGAAGATGGGATCTGATGACGTTCATTTTTCTCGATTGTTCTCGTTGGGTGAATAAGCAATCTTTGTAGTCTTCATGAGTAATTGATTTCTTGACGACATTTTTCTTAACACCTTTGCATTTCTTGTGGTCTATGCCTGCTATTTTGTAACTGTACAACTTGGATCTCAACCCCACGAATTCCTCAATCTGTTTACCTGCAGCTTCGTCCTTGAACAAACCTATAACTTTCTTATTCACTCCAGTTTCAATACCAGACGGATGATCTTTTGGATAGTCCGACGTGTCAAACATGCTTCTAACATCGGGGGATATATCAGCGTAAAAGTCTACGGTTTTAATTTCGTAAGCTAGTGAATCAGTATCGGTGAATAACAGTTTAGCTCTATCTCCATACTTGTCCTTGATGTAATTATAATGAAAAGAATACATCAAAGTTTTACTCAAGTCTAGGATACACATACCGAGATATATCGGCTTGTTATAGATCAACGAAGTCTTCTTCATGTGAATAGCAATTAAATTTTGATCAAAAATAGTCCGACTGCCGTAACTCGTTTTAGCCGCTAGTTTTATGGCTTGCTTCTCGCTTGAAACCAGTTTAATATCTACGCGAGACTCTATATTTTCGCAAGTTTTACCAAACACACTGTTGTTCATAAGTTTGAAAAAGTCTTTCTCGAAATCGTTGGTTGCTTTGGTCCTCAGGTTAGTATTTAGGTCGATATATTTTTTCAACCAGGTGCTTTCTTCAAATTTAATTCCGCGATGAATTTTGGTAATCTTCAAACCTAGGCTTTCATACTGCTTCAAATTTTCGTAATGGACAATGTACTTTACTTTATCATTCAGGTTTGGAATGAGTTTAGAAACAGTTGAAGTTTCGGGTATGATATTCTCAGGAGCAAGAGGGTAGTCGTTGTGAAGATCGTGTAAATCTTTAGGATATTCCAAGTCCACCTCCAATATACACGGTGTTGACCTCCAGTCGTTTAGCTCATCATTAGTCATCCATTTAAACCCGTGAGTTGGAAGATTCTTACACATTGCATATCCATACAAATTGTTAGCGTCTAAATACGTTATAAATGATGAGGGCTTGCTATTGTCAAACGTGGATATGTACTTGTTATTTGCTTGCCCATAACGATGTGAAATTGTGCTAACACCACCTCTTATCCCATGCTTGACCATTAGTATCATATCGTAGTCGCTTAATAATTCCAACTTTACTCCAGTCAACTTTAATGAGGCATCCCATGCTAGTCCAGGAGAAGTGTAATACCAGGCGGGATCCAGGTTGTAGTTCTTCATACAAACGTCTCTGAAATTCTCAAAGACATCGGCTAGTAGGAGAACATCACTCACGTTATATAAATCGTGATATTCTCTGAATGTTTTGAAACCGAATTCTTTCCATACCTCCTGTGCATGGTTGTAGTCTTCGTCACTGATGCCCGAGTCGTTTAGTTTTGAATAGAATGCTGACTTTAGCGGTAGTTCTGTTTCATTCAATTGATCGATGGAACTAACGTGGTCGTATGGATAAACCCCTTTTCTTAGCAAGAGATCGAGTTGATTACCTGTGTAGTACTTGCTTACATTTTTACACTGGTCTTTGCTTAGATTCTTCGATAAGGCGTCGAGACCCGCTGGCATGAATCTAAAACTATCGATGAAACGTAATTCTCGTTTGACCGCTTTCTCTTTCCCTTCTTTATTAATAAACTTATCGACTACGATCTCTCTGCTAAATGAGATATACTTTTCTTCGTTGCAGGGTATGCATTTAATCTGTTCATTATTACCACCCCGTAATTTCTTCACGAATAGATGGCTATCGTAGCCGGTTAGATTATGGAATACTACTGGGAAAAACTTGGGAACTTTATACTTTAGATTACAAATCTTATGAGCCGCGCCTCTGAATTTACCAGTAAGATGACAGTGGTCCCTTACTCGTATGTCATTATCATCATCACCATCAGAGAACTCACCCCCGCATATATGGCAAACAGTAGCCGAGTCGTATAGCTCCTTGTCGTCCTTTCCAAATATCATTTTCTCTGGAAATTTAAATCGATTATAAATATCTTTTATATCCACTATAAGACTATCAATAAATATCTGCGCTACATCATCGTCTTCGCTCTTCGCTGTGAATGTTACAGGAGCTTGCGAATATAGGTCTTCATCGAAACATTTTATGTAGTAACAAAACGAGCTAGGAGTATGTTTCTGGTATTTATTGGTGTAAGACGTGCTGGGATCGGGTTGGCATGTATCGATCGGTTTAATGAAGGATTCGAAATCCGCGTAGATAATAAAAGGTACTCTCATTTTTCGATAATAATTTTTAAAACTCAACATAGTTCCTGGACCTGGGAGTTCTATTCGTTGGGCGTCATGTTGCGAACAGTACTCGATGTGTTTTTTAAGCGAGTCTTTCGTTCTGTAACCGATTAAACATCTTCTACAATAGTGCATCGAATTTACAGATTTTTCTGTTCGTGCCGCCATCAATCTATTAAAGTTCTTGATCCAACAGTAATGCTTCTTTTCATCGTCGGAAATAAGCAGTAGATCTATACAGGTATCGCTTTCATGCTTCGATATGTATAATGGGTATACGCTCTTTTCAAAGCCGAATACGCTAACGCTAATGTTATTACTACGCTCAAACTTATTTATAATATTAGCATCAGCAGCAACTGGGAACACGATACCGCTCCAATCGAGTTTCTCAGATTGTTCTATCAGGTCTTTAGTGATTCTTTCAGGGTGCTCATCAACTGGATTCAACGCTCTAGTAATACACCATTTGAAACATTCTTCGTCATCGTTTTTCGGATTAATAATGGCCTTTTTATTGGCTAAATACTCGGGAAGCTGAATATATGAACTACCTTTCAATGGTTTGTATACCACTGTATCGATATCCAACTTCAAAACGGCCTTGAATCGCCAATTGCTACCTCGCATCTGATAACTCGCCATGCTCTCCTTAATTTTATCCACTGCGTTGGTATATATTTCCTTCACATCGGTTGCTTCTAAAATAATATCAGTCTTTGATTTGAAATTAGGCTCAGCCGTTGCTATTTCACCGGATTTTATGTCTACTTTCTCCATTACACACATGAGATTGAGTTGAACTTTTACTCCTCGATTTTTCGCTAACAGCCTAACTACCTGCGATTTTACAGCCTTGAGAAAAGATGCAACATCGACCCTGTTGTTACCCTCGATCGTGTATCTTTTTGTAAACCCTTTGATGGCCGTCGCAGTCTCTCGAAGTTTGAACTTATTAACGGGTGGTTTTATTTGAGGGGGTAACTGACTAATCTCACTAGTCAACCAATCCGAAAAAGTAGCTTTATTTTTCCCCATAAATTTCCAAATAGTAGACACGTGTGCTGTAAGTTCCTCTTTTCCTAATCTTGAGTATCCTCGTGTGCCTCTCTGTTTCGCAATTTCTCGCAATTCTCGTACAGTGCCGGGAGTACGCGTTGGAACCTTAATGTCTACGGTCCGAGCGCCTCGCTGATCTCCTTGTAATATGACTGCGATAAGTTCCGCTTTTCGTAGTCTTGAGTATCCTTTTTGTCCTCTCTGTTTAGGAATTTGTCGCAATTGTTTCAGATTATACGCTGTGTAGTCCATTTTATATTGGGATTTTTTGTCTTTAAGTCGAGATGCATATTCCATTTCTCAGTTATTTTATATACACAAGAGAAAAAAAATATTTTGATCGAGTGACTCATCATCGAAACTACTGGAAATTCCCCACATGATGAGTCATAGGCGCGTGCTGGGGTGGTTATGGGGTGGCTGATTTTTTGATGAGTAGGCATATTTTTTGAACCATGGTTTGGGTCGGTATATTTTTTGAACCATGGTTATGGGTTGATATATTTTTGAACCATGGTTATGGGTAGTTTTGGAAAAGTTGGGAAAAGTTGGGAAAAGTTGGGAAAAGTTGGGAAAAGTTTAACCATGGTTTGGGTTGATTGGAAAAAGTTTAACCATGGTTATGGGTGGTTATATTTTTGAACCATGGTTATGGGTGGTTTGGAAAAGTTTAACCATGGTTAAGGTCAAATGTCCCAGAATAGTCTTAATCTATCTACTAGCGCAAATGACAGAAGACATAGATCTTAACTAGTAACAGAAAAAGACAGCCTGCAATACACATTCAATGCAGCACGTTGTGAACTGTAAGACAGATTTTGAATTGGATTCGTTGTTCATTGAGCAGTGAGCACTGATCAGTCAGTGCATTCAATGCAATGTTGACGTATATGGCGATATAATAGGTCTAATAGCAGACTATGATTATTGTCTCTGCAATAAACTTGGTTAAAAATAATTTGCACCGTTTGTGGAATGTACAGAAGAGCTAATGAAGACAGCCACTGATTTTGGACCCCGTGCAGATAGGACAGTGCATGGCCAACTCGTTTTTCAGTTAAGAATGACAGCGCAAGCACAAAGCTACGTAGGATATAGCAACACAATATCAGTGCAAAAATATAAATTGTTGAATAAGCCAAAAGGAACACTATAGCAGAAATTCACCAGTGCAATACCACAAGAATGATCTAGATGACAATACCCGGACACTGTCACGATCCGTATGAGGGAAGTTCCGGGAAATTGGCTGCTAATCATTCCAAGTGAATTTGAAGAGGTTCTAACGCAAACAATTTCTTCCTAACCATTTCCTCCTAACCATTTCTTCCTAACCATTTCTTTCTAACCATTTCTTCTTAACCATTTCTTCTTAACCATTTCTTCTTAACAATTTTTTCCTAACCATTTCTTCTTAACCACTTCTTCTTAACCAATAACCATGCACTTTGGACCCTTGTTATGCTACTCCATCTTAAGTTCGGAGCTTTCGATTTCCATTTTCCCGCGAGACGGTCACTGTGTAAGGACTTTGAACAAATCCTTCATTCACTACATACTGAACAACGTCACCTATTGCATCGAGATGTCATAATGTCATAACATTGTCATAACATTGTCATATAATGTCATAATGTCATAATGTCACAATGTCATAATGTCACAATGTCATAATATGTCGTAATGTTATAATGTCATAACATGTCATAATGTCACAATGCAATCATCGCAGTGATGCTAACTAAAATGCAGAAAGATAGGCCTAATAATTTCTCTTGCTGTCTGTGTTAGTCCTATATTAAGTGTCCATACAAATGAGTCTTTGTTCAACGACATTTCATCATTGGTGGAACATTCCCCCTCAGCTTCTGGAGATGATTTTCATTAACAAAACAATGCTGTAGTGTTTAGTGTATGGATAACCTACCGACATCTGATGAAGACGCTATAACCAGCCCCACATGCTACTTTATGTGATTTATACTGTCAACGATCTATGAGCCTAATGACTAGGCCTACGACAATTTAACGAATACAACGGAGAGCATTCAATTGTAGACATAGGCTCCAAATGTCAGGAACTGATGACGGTGCTGATGGTGATGACGGCAAGGGTTTAGGCTATAAATACATTCTACACGGGTGTTGCTTAAACGTGGCCATTTTAAAAAATGCTTTAATAGCCCTGAGATGATGTTCCGAGGCATTTCAGTGCTTAGAGTTTAGGATAATTATATAGGCCTACTCTTTCAGCGAGTAATCTATTCGTGCATTCATAAATCATAAGTAAACCACCATTAATAGATGGTATACCCAGCTGGTTGCCTCTGGAAGAGTTTTCGAGAGTAAATATTATGTCGCCGGTAATGTCGATGGCTGCACTTTTTCTGACTATCGCATATTCACTATCGAGCAGCATTCAAGTTTCTAATGCTGATCAAACTGAAACAGGAAAACTCCATCCAAACCAGTCGCTCGAGTCTCGTTCAAATCGCAAGGAAAATACACAAGGTGGGAATGTTTCTGTTGTAACCTGCATGCAGGCCTAGCTATCTAAACCCAACATTAGTTGAAAAAACAATAACCATGAGTTTGGCATTTAGCTTGAGCATTAGGCCTACTAGTCTACCTTCGTTCATTCATTACAGAGATTTATGCAGCACCCATTCCTGGGGGGTCCGTAGCTCAGTGGAGAGAGCGTTGGCCGATAAACTGAGAGTCATTATCGCGACCCGGGTTCAAGCCTCGCTCAGGGGAAAAAATTTATTTGAATTTTCTGTTAGCTGCCAGTGGCGCTTTGCTGTTGCGTTGTTTGACTCGTACCTGTAATCGTTCTGCGGTGTGTCAGATTGAATGTTAATAAAGAATATATATTATATTATATTCGTACTATACTACTCAGAATAGTAGGGGAGGGTGCCCCAAGACGGGACGATTCGCAGTATTTCCTCCAAATCACCTTTGCTGATGATATTACATATTCGCTACTTCTTCCTTCCTTTAAACTGATCCTTTAACCACCATCTGGCAAGCAATTTGCAAGAAAACAATGTATGACTTAAACGGAACAATGAACTTTTGTTGACCTACAAATCGTCCCATCTTGGGCACCGGGGTGCCCAAGATGGGACATTAAAATATCAAATTCTTTTCCCATGTTAAACATCTTAATTTAATTTATCAACTTCAGAAGATTGATGATTTCACTGTGAACAAGCAGTTTTAGCACATGCATCGTCATCGCACTGTTCTCACCAAACAGGACAAGGCTGAATTGACAAATGGGGGGGAAGGATGCCACATCGAACGAGCACACGAGGAAATGATTTACAATACACAACACTAATTAGCGCAGCCATGACCACTAATTGATTGCGTGGTCTAAAGCTTGAATGCACCGACCTATATAATATCCTGACTAAGAAATTGTTTTACTGTGCATACTGTACAGCTGGTGTGTTGCGGGTGCCCAAGATGGTACGAGTAGTTCACCATTGGGATATGACGTGTGCCCAAGACGGGACGCGTCCCGTCTTGGGCACACAAAGCATGTCCCATCTTGTGCACTCTATGCATGATGTGTGAACGCATCAATTTTTGATGTAAACACAACGTATTATCGCTCATCTCAAAATACATGCGTTTGGTAATATATTTTACTGTGTCTTGCCACCAAACACGTTTCAAAATCTGTCCGTACAGTGATGACTTTATGCGGTTATTTAAACTTGCAAAATCTTAAGCTAACTAGCTCAAAACAAAAAATGTTTATCTGTATATCGGATATCGTCAACACAGGAACTGAAACTCGTACATACATAGCCGAGGTAATCGTCGATTCAATGAAGGCTAATAAGAAAGAAACGCGCAAAACGACTGCGAGAAAACTGAATCGTCTCATCTTGTGCACCGTCCCGTCTTGGGGCACCCTCCCCTAGATGATAATTAGCTTCGTCAGGTTACACGAAGCACAAAATATCACATGTTCAGTTGTTCACACTAACTACGACATTGAAAATAGTAAATAATGGATCTACTGAGTTTCTGACTCCCGCGCATTCCTTTCCAACACCAGTGAAAAGGTGCACTAATTTCCTCTAGGTCTGTCGAGACGTGGATACAAGTTGTTATAACTGAGGTAGGTTGATTATAATAGCATAGGCCTATAGTTCTAATAATATATAATTTTATAGGGTATATATGTAAGTGGTGATTGCCAAGAAGTAGCCTAGTCAAACAGACTGCTTTAAAGGATTGTAATTTTACTGCTATTAAATTTGTGATCGCTGTTTGACCACTAGGCTACGTTAGTCGATGCTTGTTGGCTTTCCTTAGTAGATTTCTTCAAGGGTCGCAATATAAGCTCATAGACTAATGAATGAATAAATCAATAAGTGAATTATATAGCAAATGTGATAGAGATTTGTATCTTAGTATTAATTTTAGCAAATTCATCGAAATCCAGCGCATCGTGAAGCCTTAAGAATCAAGATTTGAGTTTTTCTTAACTTTGCGAAGGTGAGCTCACGCAGGGGCGCAGCCGCGCATGTAACTGATCAAAATGTGTACGGTATACGCAATATAACACACAGGGGCGGATACAGAAATTTTCGAAAAGGGTCCCAAAATTTTTGGCCTTGGGTCGAAAATTTCGTTCATCTTTGGCCGAAAAATCTGATGAACTTTTTCGGCCGAACACAACACAACTGCCATTTTCTAAGCCTACTTTTCTCTCACCTTTTCCCGCCCCATTACTTGAAAGCAGTGGCGGCGCCAGGATTTCAGTTGGGGGGGGCTGAAGCCCGCGGGAAAATTTGACATTTAAACCTCCCCAGCTCTCTAGCGCCGCCTTTTTTAGTCGTTTGGTCGAAATGTCTTCAAAATATACCATTTCTGTAAGTCGTTTAGTTCAAATGTCTCGAAGATATAGGCTGCCATTTTCTAAGCCTACTTTTCTCTCACCTTTTCCCGCCCCATTACTTGAAAGCAGTGGCGGCGCCAGGATTTCAGTTGGGGGGGGGCTGAAGCCCGCGGAAAAATTTGACATTTTCATCCGCCAAAATTTCTGACGACCTTTTTATTTATTTTTATTTAGTCATCACCCGAAAATCGTGGATATTTCTATGTAAAATAATTCACATGTCCATTTTTTAAAGGGGGGCTGAGCCTCTTGTAGGGGGGGCTTAAACCTCCCCAGCTCTCTAGCGCCGCCACTGCTTGAAAGCTTGTTGAAACCTGATGGGAAGCCACGTCCTGCGCACGTTTCTGAATGGGGGCATAGCAGGATTGGCCGCTCTGGATCCGCCCTTGATAACACACATGGTATACACATATATGTAAGTAAGTATGAGGTCACCATAAATCTGACATTCAAATATTATCCCGTGGAATATGAAATACATGATTGTATTGTCTCTTGTAGTTTATGCAGATTTCTTGCGGACAACCGAGGTTCCTTCCTGCTACTTCTGGAAAGCAACATCTATATTCTCTGTCAAGATGAGTTCATGTCTATCAAGTCGATTCGTGTTCACACAGATACCACTCCAATGGACCTCCTTATGCTTATCCACATAGAAGAGAGTCTTAATCCACAAGAGCTGGCACACAGCTTGAAATCAAAATGCTTGTACGTTAGCGATCTCGCTCTGAGGTGCATCTGGAAGGTTTCAGCATACGACCACACAATGAAGAAGTGCGTGACCAACTTGCATCATCGTTTCGTTTTCACCGTTGACAGTGATGATCAGTTGTTGGTTTTACAAGTCGATGAGTCATATCATGCACTAGAGACCTATGATACGGATGGTAATCCGGTTAAAAGAATTGTCTTTTCTAGTATCACCTCTAACCCCATCAGTGTCCTTCCGAGACCCAATGGGCAGAATGTAATTGTTCATGAGACAAGATTTTATTCACTCCCATTCTCGAATATAGGCTTAAGTCTAGTAGACTCTGCAGGTCGCATAATTAGTCAATGCTATCTTTTCAATATGTCCAACATAAATTCTACGCATGGATGTCTTGATGATAGTGACGAGTCGGAAGTCTGTTTTATTTTTCTATTTAGTGACGCTCTTCTCATGGCGGATGACAACTTCATTTGGGCGAGACAGAAAATGAGAGAACCAGGTCAAAAAAGATATTACTATTTAGTGAACATACACTTTTCATTTGACATCTCATTCAATGCTAGCGATGTTGTAGCAAAACATCTCATAAATAGGCCTAGAGCCACCAAATGTATCCTAACTTGTTGCCAATAATTGTCAATTTATTATGTTTAATTTTCTTGGCCATAATTTCGGTGATTATTACTAAAGACGAATAATAACATAGGCTGCTGTAATTTGTAAGTCAACAAATAAACCAAGAACTTTTAATAAGTCTATGTCTTTCTTTGCAAAATTTGTTCTAATGCATTATTATTATTATTATTATTATTATTATTATTATTATTATTATTATTATTATTATTATTATTATTATTATTATTATATTTATTATTTCTATATTATTATATTTACTATTTCTATGTTTTGTTTTTTTGCCCTGAGGTACTTTGTTCCCCAGGGACTTATAAAAAATTATTATTATTATTATTATTATTATTATTATTTTTATTATTATTATTATTATTATTATTATTATTATTATTATTACTATTATCTTTATTAACCTCCTCCTCCTCATCATCATCGTCGTCGTCGTCGTCGTCATTATCATCATCATCATCATCATCATCATCATCATCTTTATCATACCACCACCACCACCACCACCACCACCACCACCACCACCACCACCACCACCACCACCACCACCACCACCACCACCACCACCACCACCACCACCACCACCACCACCACCACCACCACCACCACCACCACCACCACCACCACACCACCACCACCACCACCACCACACCACCACCACCACCATCACCACCACCACCACCACCACCATCACCGTCGTCGTTGTTGTTGTTGTTCTTTTGTGATCCCATATAAAATTATTACCGAACTGGTCTATAATATTATACGTATTGGATCTCAAGCAATAAAGTTGTATTAATAAATAGACCTGGCAGTGATTTTTATGCATAACCTAAATAAAATGTCTATCTGCTGGGATGCGGATTTAAAACTGAGAAATAAAGAATAATTTTTATGTAGGCCTGCTTTCTTACCTATTTACATTCTTAACTTACTTAATTGCGACCCTCTAGCAGCTGCGAGTTATCGACTCAGCGTCTACGAATGAAATGGATCTCGCGACTTGGATTCTTGAATTCCTAAGAAACAATAGGTTTGTCATAATTATTGTGCTTAGGTGCCTCCAGGTTAGGACTCAGGAGGTCACGTTCGAGCTTTGACCATAAGCTGCTACTCCGTAAGAATGTTCACCTGAAACCCGTAAAGGACCCATATTTTCGCAATCAGACCATACGTATCCTATCTAATGCTGCACAGAACTCTAGAAGGGTACATGTAGAAACAAGCACATTGAAATAGGCCTGATGCAAAATAGTTGCCACCGATTTTATTGCAGAGAGAGTTTTTACAGTTATGTCTGCTGCGAATAAAAATCAGGTTGACTTTAGTAGAACGTCTGATTCGGCTTCCGAGAACGAATTTTAATCTTTTCATTGTTTTGTAGTTCCTTTAGTTGTTGCGATCTTCGGATTAGAAGAAGCTAACGGGGGACACAAGTACAATCTGTTGGTCTGAAAATCCGATTGTTTGTACAATTCATTTCGGTGCATGAATCATAAGATGGTGAACATTGAACGTAACTACTTGGCCCTCCTCTGCCTTTGAATCGTAGAGTATTCGTAGCGTCAACATAAGCATAGTCATAGTAGTCCGCCACGCATGGGTTGGCGATGGTGCAATCATATTCATAATAATGGTCAGGATAAAAACTGCACGTATAGTCGTCGCCTTCCGTCAAAATAGCACACACACAATACACAGACAATAATATTAAAACGTTGAAGTTCCCAAAAATGAAATCAACATGTAAGTCCTATGTATCAGAAATTAAAGCAGTAGAGCAGAGGAATTGTTGAGAGCAACCGAAGACAGGAGAGGATGGAGAAGATTTGTCCAAAATGCGACCAATCCTTGTGTCAAGGAAGGTTGAAGGCAAGGCAAGGCAAGGCAAAAGCATGCATTGTGAGAACCTCACATAACGCCGTCATAATAATACCCAAGACAACAATCGATGTTCGTAAGTTAGGTTCGCTCTCATGTTTTGGCTTACTCTGAGCAGTTCAACAAACATTTTCCTTGCGCAACTTTTCTTTAACGAACTGGAGATGAAGACTCTAAAATAATAAACTTAAGATAATTCTGATTATCCAGAACATCTGGCTTTCATTTGCTAGATTTCGGGCTTCTCATATGACACATACTTTGCATGCGCACCCAGCACTGTGCTGTCGTTTTGCTTCCTGCTGGACTCACGGTAGGCTTATGTTTGTGCATGGGACGTTGGCTGCCGACAGTTAAAATAGACATCCGTTATAATAGCCTACTATAAATTGTGATCATTTTGCGTTGTGTCAGTTTGAACTTAATGGAAGACAATAATTATCATGGGCGGAGTTTATCAGGGGTTACGGGGGCTAAGCCCCCCAAGAAGATCCAGATTCAGTTTTTTACCGTGTAAACGGCATCTTTTCCCGGGCTTTAGCCCCCCCAAGAAGGCGCAGACTCATAAGTTAGCCCCTCCAAGAACGGAAACCAAAATCCGCCCATGATAATTATTAGGCCTACTACTACTACTACTACTATTATTAGCCTACTGTAATTATTCTGTCAGCAATTCCTTCAAATCTTTCCATTTTCTTAATCCACTATCAGCAAAAGTAATGTACCCGCATGGTTCACCAGGACAGACAACATTCGAACCATAGGCGTAAGGCACATTTTGGTAGTGGGGACCAAAATTTTGCATCTGCGCGGAAAAATATCCGGAATAATTGACGTCGTGCACCTACATGTATAGATCTATGTCTCTCTACAAAAGTAAAATTACTGTTCTTGCGCACACACCCAGGGAGAAGGGGCAGAGAGGCAAATAGCCTGTGGCCCCGACTATATTAAGGACCCCAGGCTGGGTAATTTCAGGCTCATACGCAGACCTAGGCGTACTTTAGGAATGGCTCACTAAATTAGCCACTTTATCAATTGAAAAAATGTTCCATTGTGAAATCATTTCAGATTTCGCATAGACCTACATCAATGCTTGGAAGATTTACGTAGGCCTAATTGTCTATATATATATATAATTATATATAGAGACTAACATTTAAAAGCTCCAATTAGGAGGATTCTAAAATATTTAAATTAATTTATTGGCATCCTATTTTAGATGTTAGATATTTAAATAATTAAATGAACATACGCCTAATTTTGCTTTCATGGTGAACTGCTGGTGTTAATAGCCGGATTTGCATTTGGCGTTCATTAACTTCAATTTTGCACATGGGCGCCTGCAGAAAGTTTCGTTGGAGGGCAAAGCACAATATAGACGCGCGAACACTTTAGCAAGATCCTGAAAATACAATGCAGGAAACTAAGAACATGGATATTAAATTTTCTCACAGTGTTGTCTCAATGTAAATTTCTCCGTTTCACTTTGAGGATCATTAGCACCATTAGTGCTTTGGCGCAAAGAAATTTGTCAAAGAGCAAAACTTTATTGTTAGAGCAATGTGTTAATTTTCCGGAGGGGCAAGTGCTCCTTATGCCCCTATGTGATTCTGCATTCCATAATTAGGCCTACATAATTCATGGTAGCGCCAATGCCGTATTGACAGGAAATCAACTTTACCTGGGGGCACGCCGTTGCCTTGGGCCTCGCAAACCCTAGGGCCGGGCCTGGAAGTGGAGCGTCGTAACAATAAAGTCTACATTCAATGCTTCCTATTCTGGCCATGATGGTGCAGTGTTTAATCCACTCCTCCTCTTTTGGCGGAGTTGGAATCAAGGTTTCTGGGGAGGGAGATGAACGAGCGTCCGGTGGACGATCGCCGAGGCGCGTAGGGCTGAGATTGGAATGGTTTGGGTATTGGAGGTGATATACTTCTCCCCATCAGAATTTTATTTCATTTCCACGTTGCAATGGTTTCGTTTTAAGCTGTCAACTTAACAACATTGCGGTACCCTTTCGGTGCAGGTAAAAGCGGTCTAAGATTTCAATAGATTATAGATATATTTCTTAATAATAGCAATTTTATGAGTTTCCACATTGTGATGATACCATTTTAAAGATGCCATCATAAACATATTAGGACCTATTTGATTATTTCAGTGGTGTTAAAAAGTGTGGTTTAAGATTTCAATAAATATAATTCTAATTACAATAATAATTTATTTATGTATCATACAACTATGTATTCAGCAACTCAGTTCTGCTGGTGCTTGGGTGTTACTATGAATAACTGTAGAAATGAGTATGATAAATTGATAATCTTACTTTTACCACTGAAATCAGCTTATTCCTGTGGCCCAATACGGTCTTAAATTTATTACCAGAACACAATTAGCAGAAATTGTAACAAACGGTACTTAAACCAAGTAAAATCTTAAAAAAACTACCAAAATTGGGAAGCTATGTCATAATGATTTTGTTTTATTAGGTGTTCAAGGAAAAAACATTTTGAAATTTGACAATCAAAAAAATTTGCGCAAAAATAATATTTTTGCAAATATTAAGCTTAAATAATACTCATTGTAAAAGAATAGTATCATGATTATATCATGATAGCTAATAAAAAAATTTTGATCAAATAATAGTAAATAGCGGTCACGGTCATATTAAAACAGTTAATATAGGCTAACCCAATGATGTAAACAGCAACTAAAAGCTGTTATCATTTTGTCAAATTTCTCTGGGAAATATCATTTCTGTCATTTCAATTGTACATAAAAGTATTTTTATTGTCATAAATAGTAGGCCTATATAATGGACCTAATCATTATAATTCGATAGTATCATATATAGGACTAATATTATAATATTGGTATTTATTATAATGATAATAAATCAAGAAAATGAACAGATATAAACGAGAAATGGTCATGTAATAGTAGATAATATCATCTCGTAGCATAACAGTTCGTGTAATACAATAATTTAAACAGCACCTAAAAATTACTATCACTTGTCACATTTCTCTGGGGAATGTCATGACTGGGGTGGGAACTTCCTCTAGACATGTCTGGATTAAACACCATTGCTGGTGATAGAGGTAGATTCAAATAAATCTAATTTGATTTGATTTGATCTGATTCTAAAGAGACTCCACTTATAGAAGGTCTTCCATGGTGATCATCAGATTGATCTGATTCAAGCAGGCTATTAGCTCCTTATTGACCAACAACTTCAGTAGATAATGGGCGGTTGTGCTGCTTTATTTGACATTAGGCCTAAAATTGTTCTGAAATAAAACTTAAATGCCGCAGACGGTCTTTCTATCACATAACCCATTACATTTTCATGACTCACTTTAAGCAAATGTCACACATGACCACATACAGCAGTGCTGTCCAACTCTCTATGCACCAAGGTCCAAGGGCCGCAGAAGCAATAATTCCTAAGCTGAGGGCCACAACTTTAAACTCAAAAGCAGCGGCCAAAATTTGTTGATAATTTTTAACTTATAATTTAACCAATAATTTTTTTGGATTAATTTCTATTATGGAATGATAATAATACAAACTGAATAAGTCTTAATGATAATGAATAATAACTTGCATTGCCTACGCATGCGATGTTTTGCATGCTGTAATAATGGATCAACTGCTTCAGACCAAAATGTATTATGGTAACGTTATTCCTTTGCTTGCACTCAGTTCGTTTTTCAGTTCGACGTCCAGTCTCAGTTTTGCTGGCTCAGCACCACTTTATGACCTAGCAAGATTTCCATCCTCTTGCTCTGGCTAGTATAAAGAGTCGTTGAAACCACAGTCTTCGATTTAAAGATCAGGCATGGTCGTCGGTAGAGAAATAGCCCAAGACATTCGTCGGCCCTTTGGACTCTTGACGATTGTTTCCTTCCAACCGTCAGGGCTAAGGCTGTACAATATTTCGAAAGGAATGGTCGAAGTCAGTTACAGAAGTGCTCAACAGGCCGACACATCTTGGACACTGACTGTAAGTGAAGGGTTTGGAATGGTATGCGAGGTCAGTTTAGCTGAGTAAGACTTACAGGAAATGTTTTACCAGAAGTCATCATAGTTTTCGTGTCAATCGCCTGGTAGACTATGGGAACTTAGCTCCTGGTGTAAAGGTTTCAAATTACCCCCTCCTAAACATTACCCACTGCAAACTGTAATTATTGCACTAAAAATATCAGAAAAATCATCCCGCTTTTTGTTTTGGTCTGTTGATTTTCATCCGTCATCCCACTTCGTGGTTTGTTATCAATATTTTCATTTGTAACTAAAATACCAATTGCCGCTGAAGTTACATGGAGATATGGCTTCGAGGCTATTATCTTTTTCCGATCAAAATATTGATAACAAACCACAAAGTGGGATGACGGATGAAAATCTTTAGACCAAAGCAAGAAGCGGGATAATTTTTCTGATTTTTTAGTGCAATAAATGCGAAGATTGATGCAGATCTAGTGTCCGGGGGTAATCTGAAACCGGGGGGTAGGACCTAATTTGAAACCTTTACACCGGGATAGAAGGAAGAAATTGTCGGACTGGTCTTACTTGTAGCAGCCAAAACCTCGGCGACCGTTGCAGAATCAACAAAAATAAACGTTCAAGTCGACGAGTGATTTACTTCAAAATACACAAAATGCAAAAATTCAATGAGTTCAGGCGGGCCACGTGACATGATCTCGCGGGCCACAGGTTGGACAGCACTGACGTACAGTATTTACAACACTACTGTTACGTAACTAGCTAGCCTATGTATAGCGTTACGCTGTAAGGATAACCTGCTCATCTATAAATTTTATGTTATTGCAGCCATTGTTCATGACGTTGTCTGCTGTCGAATCGATTACTGCAACTCACTATTTGCAGGGCTTTCGAAGGTACGTTTATCCGCCCTTCGGTCAGTTACGAACTCGACAGCTAGTCTTTCCGTTACTCCCACATTTCTGCCTACATGACTGATGTTCGTTCGATACTGGCTTCCTGTTGCTTCTTGTATTCAATCATTCAAGGTATATATAGGCTACTGCTTTTACTCTCAAGAACTTAACTTGACGCACAAACCCCTCTCCGCCGTCACTTCCGACCCAATCCGATCTGCTGATCGACTTGATCTCTTAGTTCCCCGGGCAAGGACTACCATGGCCTAGCACCGTGCCTTTATCATTGTATTATGTGGAATGACCTCCATCCCTGTATCCGTTGTAAGATCTTACTGGGGTGTCATCTTCAGCCATTCGCTGCTTGTTGTCATTATTATTTTCTCGGGGCTGTCACGCAGAGAGCGACTCTGGATAGCTAATAGGGTGTACTGCAAGAGGTCCTTTATAAGTATGCCTACTCATATACAATACAACACAATACAAATTCACGCTGACCGGAGAAGACTTTTTCAGCGCCCTAGGAAAAATATTCTCCATTCGGAGACTTTATATCAGAATAAATTATTGTCTCCGGGAGCGAATTTATTCTGAAACAGAGCCACCGGGAGAGAGTCTATTTCGAAATGGTCTCCGTGAAGATCATCGTTTCATTGAAAGGCCAACAATCTGAAGTGTTCATTAAGGTGGAGTGAAAAAAACGAAAATCAGAAATTCGAAAAGTAATAGCAACCAAATGTTGCCCATTGACATGGGGTCAAGAAATGTGGAAAAAGTTTTCAAAAATAATAATGTCTTCCGACCGCATAAGTGGGCCAAATTTCCCGAAAAATGCATTTTTTTAGAGAAAATTGCAGGTTTTCTTATGAAATATTCTTAGTGTAAATTAATTTGCTGCAGTTCTATATACGTTCGAAAGAGCTCTTTAAACTGAATAAAATGATGTATTATTTTTGAGAATAGTCCCATATTTGTAGAAGATCTTAAATTTTTGCCATATCTCCTCTTCACTACATGTCGCGAAGCTTAAAAACACTAAAACACCAATAACAAAGTATCATACAAGCAAGAAACAATCTCATATTTCAATGTACCTCTTGAAAGCTGGTCCTAAACTGAAGCGAATGGTATATTATGTGTTGAAATATCTCAACGGATAAAAAGTTATTGGTGTTTTAGTGTTTTTAAGCTTCGCGACATGTCTAAAATATGAAATCTTTGGGAACGTTGGCCCATTTATGCGGTCGGAAGACATTAATATTTTTTTTAAACTTTTTCACATTTCTTGACCCCATGTCATTGGGCAACTTTTGGTTGCTATTACATTTCGAATTTCTGATTTTCGTTTTTTTTCACTCCACCCTAGTGTCTATAAGTCTGACAGTTGACTAACTGTTGATAATCAATAATCCGGCTTATAGAATTGTTTCGTTAACCAATGGATTTTAGCATCAATATGCTTAAAAGCACTTTACCGGTACCGCAAATGTAGGTTACCATCTGAACGTTGCAGCAGGCATTATTTAATCGACAAAACACGATATGAGCTAAAAGTAGCAGACGAATAATGGCAATCACCTGTTGTTGTCCCTGCAATAATTGTAGTTGTTGCTGGTGGTTCAGTTGTGATCGTTGTAGTTGGTGGTGGTTCAGATGTCACAGTTGTAGTTGCTGGTGGTTCAGTTGTGATCGTTGTAGTTGGTGGTGGTTCAGTTGTCGTAGTTGTAGTTGGTGGTGGTTCAGATGTCACAGTTGTAGTTGCTGGTGGTTCAGTTGTGATCGTTGTAGTAGCTGCTGATCTAGTTGTTGTAGTTGGTTTCAGACAGCGACATCTTTGGTCACAAAATTCAAATACAGTCAAAATTACTTTAACTCTTCTTTTAAATTCTAATTATACTCTTGTAGACTAAATGTTTAAAACAAAGAAACGGTTTTACAATTATTTCTCTATCAAAGTGAACAATCAAGCATACACACCTGTGCTCTGACTGTCGCACGTGGATGAGGAGCTGTAGGCCAACACACGAATACTTGTCGATCGTTTCAAACATTAGGTCCTAAGCCTCTCTGTGTCGATCAGTTGTGTAGGGCCCAACACGGAAAACGAATTTCCTATTTGGAGCGCGACTGAAATGCGTTGGAGCAGATGGCTGGTCTCTTTCTGGTCACCGGTCGCTATAGAAATTCGGACGCCTAGCTCTTGACCAAATTCCAGGGATTCGGAGTGCCAGCTTCCTCCGGTTTCGACGGCCACAGGAACGAAGTGATGCGACGGTGAGATAGCGGCATATTTGCAGGCCATTTTGCGAGCTGCTTTTTTTCGCTGCTGCACCTGCGTTTTGTGATGTTAGATTCTCGTATGAGGCTGCAATTGTGTCCGACACGGTAACGTCCCAAGCTATCGACCCATTTCAAACCTGTCTTTTCTGTCCAAGACTCTTGAGAGACTTGTTTCAATGCAACTTCTCCCCTATCTTGAGAAATCGGGTCTTCTTCCTTCTCACCAGTCTGGCTATAGGGCTAACCACTCCACTGAGACAGTCCTCCTCTCTTTACTTTCTGACGTATACACTGCTGTTGACAAGTCTCAAGTCACTCTTTTGGCTCTCTTCGATGTCTCTGCTGCCTTTGACATGGTCGACCATGAAATTTTGTTGCAGCGCCTTGAAACCTCCTGTTGACTCAAGGGTACTCCACTACTTTGGCTTCGCTCCTACCTCTCCGACCGCACCCAAATGATCATCTCTGGTAACTCTAGGACTCAATGGGTCCCTGTTGTGTTGGGTGTCCCTCATGGGTCTGTCCTAGGCCCGCTCTTATTCATCCTATACACGGCTGGCATTCCCTCCCTTTTCCCCAACCATTCTGCTACTGGCCATCTTTTCGCTGATGATGTCAAAGCCTATGTGCATGGACCCCCTTCAGCTCAACTCTTTCTTGCGAGCCAAATTGACGCTCTATCTCAAGATCTTCATCTGTGGATGTCGTCCAATCGTCTTTCTTTGAACTCTTCCAAAACCCAGTTGATTTGGTTTGGCACTTCCAAGCAGCTCCAAAAACTCGACTACTCGGTACTCTCTCAAACTTTTCCTCACTTCAACTTTTCGTCTAGTGTTCGAGACCTAGGTGTCACCCTAGATAGTTCTCTAACTTTTACCGAACACATAGCCAAGCTTACTCGCTCTTCCTACTTCCAATTAAGGCGGCTGAGGGCTATTCGCAAATCTGTTTCATCTTCGATCTTTACCTCCATTGTCCACGCCTTCGTCTGTTCTCGGATTGACTATTGTAATTCTGTCCTTGTTGGCCTCCCTAAGGTCCGGCTAGCTCCCCTACAGTTTGTACTCAATGCTGCTGCGAGGCTCATTGCCCGTCTTCCTCGATTCTCACACATATCTACATTCATGGCTGAACAACTTCACTGGCTTCCACTCTCAGCTCGCATACAATTCAAAGTTCTAAGTTTGGTTCTCAAGTCTCAACGAGGCCTTGCTCCGACGTATCTTTGTGATCTCATACTTCGCCCCGTTTCGGCCACTTCGCTGCGTCCTCTTAGGTCCTCAGATCGGCTTGACCTCTTTGTTCCTCGCGTCAGGACCGCCATGGCTCAATCCAGATCATTTGCCTGCATAGGTCCCTCTCTATGGAATGGTCTTCTCCCATCCGTTCGCTCTGCCATCCTCTCTGGTAGTCTCTCGTCATCTTTCTCTTGTCTAAAGACCTGCCTTTTCTCTCGGAGTTGCACGCACTGGGAGCGCTTCTGAAAGGCTCTTGCTGCAAGAAGCGCTTTACAAATGGTCAGATACGATACGATACGATATGGCCTAAGGGTTCTATATACTATAGCACCACATTTGCACGTATGTTTTTCACACAGCACAGTACCCAGACGAATGGCTACTGCTATTCTAAGCACTTCGCCTGTCATCCTTAATCCAGCTGTTGTAATGGCAAGTGCATGCTTCTCTATCAAGCTGATGTAGTGCTCAACTTAATCAATCGACCCAGCAAAAGTAATATCATCCATATAACTGATATTTAACTGGGTAATCAGGCTCACAAGAAGTGGATGTATCGCAAGGCAAGACTCCAGCGGTATTAACGGGTCGCCTTGTTGAGTGCCTTCTTCTGAGAGGATAGTGTGCTGTCTAGTCTGTAGCTGTGGAGCGTGTGCATAATTATCAAACACGTATCGGTAAATTTCTGGAGCTTTTGCTGCGACCGTCTTCTAACAAAGAATCTCTTCTCGGTGCGCTGAAAGCATTCGAGAAATCCAGTTTCACTATGATATGATTTTCAGGCATAGATTGTAGCCTCGACTCCTTCTGATACTCCAACGCCGATTTGAAGCGGTGGCAGAGTTTGAGACAGGTATGGACAAACAACATGGCAGATGCTCTTAGCAGCCAGACGTCGCCAAGTGTATCCTGCGTCCGTTGAATTGGACAGAAGGTCTTTCAGATGCTGTGCATGGTGTGAAGCCATCTGGTCCTCCGGTTGATGCTGCTGGAATAGAAGCTATAGCATTACAGGCATCTTATTAGAAATATGTATGGCATCAAACCTGTCTTCTAGAGGGCATGGCAGTGTTCTCCTGTCATCGTAGGCCTTTGGGTGCTTCTTCTGCACTTCTTCCATCACTGTAGGCGAATCTTCTACAGGAACATAATCAGAGTATAGCAAACGAAGAGTCCCTTTCATGTCGCCTTCTTCGAGCCTGCTAGATACTGACTCGGCAAGATATTGTCCTCTGTCGTAGTCCTAACTCTTGTTATTCCTCCTAGTGCGTGAGTCAGATGCTGTGATTTTTTGCCCTCGTCACCGAACACAATTCCATTTCGCCAAGCTTCGATGCGCTGTAAAATGATCTTTCGACCTCCCCTCTTGGGTTTGTGCAGAATTATAGGTGAAAATTGGAGCGGATCTTGCCAATTTGAGGGATTGTTTGGTTCTTGAACTACGGTCCTTATGATCTTTGTAAGTACGTGCCTAAATGATGCTCTTGTTGCTATTGGAATGTGTTTCAGCACTCAGCAGTGATCTTCTTACTTTCGGATGGGATAAAATGTCTGATAAAGGCTCGCTGTTAGACATATTTTCATCGCCACCTTCATTGCACTGATTATTGTCATCAAGAGTTGTGTGTGACCGGAGGTTCTTACTGTGGGCGATCTGTCTGCTAGAGGTAGAAGATGACTGCGAATCCGTCATAGGTTTCGTGAGGCAGTCGGCGGGTGGGTGACTGGCCAGAGCCTGGACACGGAGCGGATCGCGGACCGTGCCGGTAAATGGTTCCGTCTGATGCTTGCGTCTTAAATTACGACCAACACACCCCGCAAGCCACCTGCCCCTTACAAGGTTTTTTGACTCATTCGGGCATATGTTAGGTCTTCTGACGCATTTGATTCAAATCAGCGACGCTCCTAGTCTCACACAAACTGCAAAACGTATCTCCTCGTCTGACAGGCGTAGGCCCACACAGTCACAGGGGGAGCTAGCATCCAGTCTCCAGAAAATAATAGGGGCTCTCGAAGCTAGCAGGCGAGCGCGGTCGCATGGGACACTGGTGGACTCGAGCAGGCCCGTCAAAGCCTTTCCAGTTAATCCAGAACCCCACTCTTTTTGGCTGTGGGATGCTGCTCTAGTTGGTGGATATGCACCTGTCAGCTGAAACGACTCGACTTGGGATGACCAAGTCGACTGGGGTCGACTTTTTGGGTTCGACTCCCAGGTCTGGATGCGAGAGTGGAGTCAGCAAGAAAGCAACGGAATAGGAAGAGTCGATAAGGCATGAATAAAGTTCATTATATGAAGTGAAACTTTCAGAAACGCTCGAAGAAACGCATGACGGTTGAGTAATAATGGTCTGCGGACAACGAGACCAGGTCGAGATAATTTATAGGAACTCCAGTGTTGTCTCTTGGTTCTTGTATTGATACTTATGCCGTTAGGTAACTCCGATTCCTGCGTTATTAACTATTTTAATTGGTGTATTTATTATATTCTGACCTGATTTATTTATTATCAGATGGTGTGTGGTTTCGTATCATCACAATCATTCGATTCATTGTTCAGTTTCATCGAGTTTATAACAGTCTAGTTGAAATTTAGTGTACAGTTCATGAGCACGACCTTCAACAGTTCAAAAGAAGATCTCATGAGCTAAAGCACAATCACGATGAGCTCTGCCATCCTCTCTGGTAGTGTATCCTCGTCTTTCTCTCGTCTAAAAACTTGCCTTTTTTCTCGTAGTTAAACGCACTGGGAGCGCTTCTGAAAGGCTCTTGCTGCGAGAAGCGCTTTATAAATGGTCAGATAAGATAAGATAAGAGTAACTTACTGAAAAGACACTCGAGAAAATTGGTTAATTAATGGTAGACCCTTCTTTGTCTTAGAAGGATTAAATACACGCGTTAACTGTTGAATTAGGCCTACCTGTAGACAGTAATTCCGGGGCATGGTCCAACTTTCACTGATAAGATGCCGATCAAAGAAAATCTCACTTCAGCATCGACGATCAAGTCTCCCGAACAACCAGAACAGACGTGGTTTGAGGACAAGAGTCCAGTTATTGAGTCGACTTGATCGATTCTGGCGACGTCACCCAATCCTCCCACTGCAGGACCACACTGCACAACAGGAATTAAAGATTGAGGTGACACCAACTCACACAGTATGGCAACACATTTCAATCAATAATTACTCAATTCAATTCAGTTTATTTCCTGAATTAACAACATGAACAATTATGGCAGTGAACAATAATTTTGAGCATTATTAGTGGTTATCAAGGGGAGATCGGAAGGGATGGAGATTCTCGCTAATAGAGCCAACCAGTAACATTTCGATAAAAGTATACAATAGCACCTGACAGCCAGTCAGGGCCGTAAATCCCGGGGAGGGAAGGGAGGGAATTCCCTCCCCAATTTTCAACCTGGGGTGGGAACGTGAAGGAATTCCTTTCCAACAATTTCTCTCAGCTGTGTCACAATGTTATAAGGTCCGCAAGCTGTAGGCGACTGCACATTGTACAGTCGAATGCTTGGAAACTTGCTCTGTGATAATAAAACTAGAGCTAAAAGAGGTGTAAATGTATCCATTGAAATTCGAAAGATAAGATCTCCTCTTCATTGATACAAAGGGGAAGGAATTTATGATGTGACAAGTACGCCCAATATAGGTCCTATGATCCTGCAAGACTGCAGGGAGATAGCGGCCAAGCAACGAGAAGACATGTGCAGTTAATGACTGTGAGCTAATTTTGTATAGTGTATGTGGTCAGCTAAGGGGTGAGCGTACGAATAGACCAGCTCAAGGTCAGCTAATTGTTAAGCGTACGGACAGACAGACTTGCAGGTGGCAGACTGGCGGGAAAGTTGGCGCGGCTCGGCCGACCGTCGCCGGAGAGCGCGAGAGAGAGAAACAGACAGACAGACAGACAGACGGAGAGAGGCAGAGAGAAGGACAGAGCGGCAGGGGGAAGAGTGTACGCCCAGACAGTGAGATAAGTTGTTGACGGAGTGCTAGTAGGTAAGCCGTTTTAGAGAACAGTGTAGTGTGTGTTGAAAACTTTAGAGAGCAGTAAGATATTAAGGTTGCGTTGCTGTCACAGAATTGAATCGCTTGTCGTCGTTGATGCATTGTTGTGTTATTTGCGAATATTAAAACGGAGAAGAAAATACAAGAAACAGATCTTGGTTGTAAGTGAACAAGTTAAGAACTTTAGAAACTTATACACTAGCCTTAGATACCGTCATACAGGGAATAGGTTAGGGCTAGGCTGCGCTACAGAACAGTAAGAAGAGACTGGAGAAATCGTCAGTGATTGTGGAACCTGACATTTGGTGATAGCGGTGGGATATCGAGTTCAGGCAACGGACGGTGGGATATCGAGTTCAGGCAACGGACGGTGGGATATCGAGTTCAAGCAACGAACGGTGGGATATCGAGTTCAGGCAACGGACGGTGGAATACGAAGTCAAGCAACGGACGTCGGGATATTGTATCCAGGTTCACGAACGGTGAATTGCGAAGTCAAGCAACGAACGTTGGGATAGTCGTATCCAAGCTACGGACAGTGGATTTTGAAGCCTTACGAGACGCCGACCACACGGGAGAAGGAGAGTGAGCATCTGAACAACCGGAGAAGCAGTCCGAGCATCCGAACAACTGGTGAGAAGATACAACGAGCATAAGAACGACACTACGACAACACAACGCCAGAGAGAGGTATACAAAACTCGCTCCTTGAATAAACAAGTAATTGAAATTACAGTCAACCAATCACAGAAAGCATAGCCACTCCCTCGATTTCTTCACGCAAATCACTAAAGTAAGAAAGTAAGATGGAGAAACTTACAGAACAAAAGCAAGCTAGTATTAAGAAGATGTCTTCTAATCGACTAATAAAATTATTAATCGAAGCCGGTCTAGACGTGGAAGAAGTCGAAGAGATGTCAAGGGAAAATTTGATGAGAGCTCTAGCAGAGGTGTGGCTAAAAAAGGAAGCTGAAGAGAAAGGCGCTGTAGGTGGTGTTGAGGAGAAACCACAGGCTATGTCTATGGAGGCGTTGATGCAATTTATGATGAAGAGAGAGGAGCAACGGAGACAAGAAGAGGAGAAACGCAGACAAGAGGAGAAAGAGAAAGAAGAGCAGCGGAGACAGGAGGAGAAAGAACGGAAACAGGAAGAGAAAGAACGGAAACAGGAAGAGAAAGAGAAGGAGGAGCAACGGAAACAAGAAGAGAAAGAGAAAGAGGAGCAACGGAGACGAGAAGATAAAGAGAAAGAGGAGCAGCGGAGACAAGAGGATAAAGAACGGAAACAAGAAGAGAAAGAGGAGCAACGGAGACGAGAAGAGAAAGAGGAGCAACGGAGACGAGAAGATAAAGAGAAAGAGGAGCAACGGAGACGAGAAGATAAAGAAAGAGTGGAAAAAGCAGAAAGGTTGAGGCAAGAAGAGATAGAGATACAGAAGCAGCAGTTCCAGCTTCAGTTAGAACAACTGAAAAGAGATCGTGACGAAGCAGAACAAAGAAGGATGGAACTAATGATCGAATACGAGAGAGCAAGGAAAAGTGATGAAGAAATACGAAAACAGCAGATTGAAGAGCAAAAGGCTCGCGAGGAAGACAAAGAAGCCATGCGTTTGGTAGAATTGGAAAGAGCCGAAGAGATTCGACAGGAAGAATTGAAAATGGAGAAAGAAAGTTTGGAAAAAGCGGAAAGAGAAACGGAAGAACAAGTACAATTGGAACAAAAGAAACTCGCTTTGAAGGAAGCTCAGCTCCGAGAAATGGCTATAGAAAAGGAGGAACGCAGAAAGCAGTTAGAGTTGTTGCAGCAAAAGATAGAACAAGAAGAACTGCGTAGGGTAGAAGATCAAAATAGACTGAGGGAACGAAATGAAGACGAAAGAAGAAGCCGTGAAGAGTCAGAACGAAACAGGATTCGAGAAAGTGAGACAATGGTGTCCAAGATTAAAAAGATAGGTGATGCAATGAAACACGTGTTACCAAAGATGCCGTATGATATGATGGAGGTGCCATTATATTTTGAGACAGTTGAGAATGCATTCAACAGTTTTACGGTGGAAAAGCAGTTTTGGGTCAAATTGCTGTTGCCACTAATGACGCCAAGAGCGAGAACGGTGTTGAACCGATTGTCTTTTGATGATCTAGACGATTACGACATAGTGAAAGAACATTTACTGAAAGAATTCAAATTGACAGCGAGAGAATATCGATCACGATTTGGAGAAGCGAAGAAAACGGCAGAAGAGACATACACTATGTTTACAGCAAGATTGAAGAATCTGTTGAACTATTATGTCAGAAGTAGACGAGTGGGCAAAGACTATGAGAAGTTATTTGATCTGTTGGTGGCGGATAAGTTGAAAGAATGTCTACCACCGGGTCCACTACAGTTCGTACTAGCAAAAGAGGGTACTGAATGCTTCGAAGCTAGTAATGTTGCAGAACTCGCAGACATACACGTGAATAATCGAATTGGTCTAATGTTTCAAGACAAACCGAAATATGAAGCATGGGGTAATAGTTCGAAGCAAACCAGGTGGAATAGTAATAACAAAGAAACAGGAAACCAAGCCAGAAGTAATGAAGCAAGGAATGATGGTGCTCCTGGAAGACAGTTTAGTCAAGATAGAAGAGAAGCAACGGGTGACAGACAAATATACAGTCGAATTCCAGTGATGGGACGCCAAAGAGAAAACAATGCAGCGTACAATTACAGGCGGGAGAGCACTGAACAGAGAGGGATTGGTAAGAAACGTTGCCATAATTGTCAGTCAGACAAACATCTGATAAAGGATTGTCGAGTACCACCAAGAATGACAAATCTGAGAAATAGATTTACTCGAAGTGCAGAAAATCTCAGAGTAAATCAGATCCAAGTAATGAATGCACCGAATCAGCCGGAAGAACAAGACAACCGCGAAACGGAAGTGAAGTCAGTAATGAAGTGCACGCCTCAATTTGCTATACAGAGAGAAATAGTAAATTCTGCTCCCATCAAAGATACTGGTCGAGAAACTGAAAGCAAAGATGAGTGTCAACGTACAAAGAAGTCATTACTACAGCATGTCAATGTAGAGATACGTGGAAATGATGACAGTTGTCAGCTTGTGCAAGTCAAAGCGCTGATTGACTCTGGTACTGAGATTCCAGTAATCAATGAGGAATTGTTGAAAGGAGCGACAGTGGAAGAAATTGGTAGAGTACATTTGCAATGTGTGGCTGGAGAACCCATTCCAGCTAAGTTGGTGAAAATCGAAGTGCGGATGAGTTGTCATAACGAAGGAGGAGATCTGAAAGACAAGGGAGTAAATATCGCACCATATTTAACCTTGGTGTGTGCCAGCATTCCGGCAGTCTTGTGCAAAGATAACAAAGAAAAGTTCTTGCTGCATCCAGAGATAATCGCAGAACTGAAAGAGGTTCCACCAGTGAGTGTATTGCAAGGAGAATTGCAAGCGAATGTGACTACAAGAGCACAGAGTCGGAGAAGAGAAGTGGAAGAAGGAGAAGAGGAAAAGTCAAATGAAAGTTTGCTAGATGAGGACACCGAAAGCGATGATGAACAAAGCGTTCAAGAAGAAGAAGAAGGAGTAACATCCGGGAACAATGAAATTGAAGAAGAGATGGTTGCATGTGAGCGTGATGATTATGATGATTTTGGGAGTGATGGTGAAATGGACACGAGTATGAGAGATTTGTTTGCCGAGAACACAAGTGATGAAAGACAATTGGCAGACGCGAAGAAGTTTGAAGAGCAACAGAGAAATGACGAGTCACTGAGGTCGTGGTGGAGGATAGCTGAAGACAAAGGATCAGAGTTTAGTGTGGTGAATGGTTTGATGTATAAGAAGCATCAAATGTTGGATCAGTTGGTGTATCAGTTGGTGTTGCCGAAGGAAAGAAGAATTCAGGTGATGGAATTGGCGCACGAGTCAGTATTTGGCGGACACTTGGGAGAAGAGAAGACAAGGGAACGTATCAAGTTGTCCTTTGTGTGGCCAAGAATGCGTAGAGATGTGGTGAAATTCTGCAAGTCCTGTGAGAAGTGTCAGTTGAAAGCACGAAGTTTGGTGATGGATCGAGTACCGATTACACCAATACCAAGGGAGGATGTGCCGTTCAGAAGAATGACCATGGACGTCGTAGGACCAATCGAACCGACGTCAGCAGCAGGGCATAAGTATTGCCTGTGCATCGTGGACTCATGTACAAGATGGCCGACAATATTCTTGATGAAATCATTGACTGCTAAGGCTGTATGCGAAGCTTTGATGAAGCTGTTCATGGATGTGGGAGTTCCGTCAGTGATAACGAGTGATAGAGGGACGAATTTTACAGCCAGTCTAACAAGAGAATTTCTGAAACTGATGGGGTGTTGTCCTCGATTCGATTCGCCAGGACATCCAGAAGCGGCAGGATTGGTGGAGAGATGGAATCAAACGTTCAAGAAGATGATTCATCATGTCGTTGTGGAAAATCCGAGACAGTGGCATAAAATTATTCCATTTACAGTTTGGGCATTGAGAGAAGTGCCTAATGCAACTACCGGAGTGGCACCGTATCTACTAGTCTATGGAAAGTTGCCGAGAGGGCCACTAACCATTCTTAAAGAAAGCTGGACCAAAGAGATAAATCTACCACCGAACATTGGAGTGCAACCGGCAAAGTACCTGAAGAATTTAAGAGCAGACATGGAAAAGGCCTTGACATTCGCCGAGAACTGTGCTGAAGAAAAGCAAAAACAATACGCCAGTCAATATAACAAAAGAGCAAAAGATAAAGAATTCGAACCAGGAGAAAACGTCATCGTGCTGTATCCAACGTCAACCAATAAATTGATCTCGCGATGGCATGGTCCATGCACGGTCTTGCAAAGAAGATCCAAATATTCGTATCTGGTGGACATGAACGAAAACGGTCGACGGATTATTCATGCTAACAAGATGAGGAAGTTCATTACGAGAACATTGTCTTGTGGTCTGATTGTGGAAGAGGATGACGAATTTGGATCAGTGGTAGAAATACCGCTGAAGGAAGACTATTCAGAGACAAAACAGAAGTCACTCCAATTGGATTATGAACAAATTGGACATATTACGAGCGAACAGCAGAAACAATTACTTGATGTACTGAATCGATATGCAGACAGATTTTCAGACAAACCTGGGCTATGTACATTAGTAGAACATGAAGTGGTGTTGAGACCAGACTTTCGAGAAAAGGAATTCATGGCATATCGAATACCACTAATATACCGAGCAGAAGTGGAAAAACCAATACAAGAGATGCTGAAAGAAAACATCATTCAACCATCGTCAAGCAGAATGGCAAGTCCACTTGTCGTTGTCAAAAAGAAGGATGGATCCTTGAGATTGGCTTGTGACTACAGATACATTAACTCTTTTACTGAGAACTGCAGATATCCTATGCCAATCGTCAACGATGTCTTGAGCAAAGTCGGAAAATCCAAGTTTATTTCCGTTATGGACTGTCGCAGCGCATATTGGACTTGTCCTGTGAAAAAGAGTGACCAATGGAAGACTGCGTTTGTTACACATAATGGACTGTATGAATTTACGCGTGTTCCTTTTGGAATGATTAACTCTGGACGGACTTTTGTAAAAGCGATAAATATGATTTTGCAACCGATTCATGATTTTACTGAACCTTATGTTGATGACATTGCAGTGCATTCTAATGATTGGGACATTCATTTGAGACATTTGGAGTTATTTTTTAAACAAATAAGACTGCATAATGTAACATTGAACTTGAAGAAATGTGTGTTTGGTAAGAATGAGGTGAAGTTCATCGGTCACCTTATAGGATCAGGGAAGAAGATGATGAATCCAGACAGGATTGACAGTTTAATTAATTTGAAGAAACCTGAAACCAGGAAGGAAGTGAAGCAAGTCTTAGGATTTTTTGGGTTTTACAGACAGTTTATTTGTAATTTTGCTGAAGTTGCTAAACCATTGACAGACTTAACCAGCAAGAAAGTACCTGAGAACATTGTTTGGACTGATGCACATCAGAAAGCCTTTGATTCCCTTAAACAGATTGTCTTGTCAAATGTGATTCTATATATGTTTGAGGTTGGGAAACCATTTAATTTGTACTGTGATAGCAGTGATTTTGCTGTGGGAGCTGTTCTGTCTCAGGTGGACGAGGAAGGGATAGAACGTCCCGTTTCATTTATCAGTCAGAAGCTGACAGATACCCAGAGGAGATGGGCGACGATTGAGAAGGAAGCCTATGCAATCATATGGGCTTTAAACAAGTTGAAAGAAATTCTTATTGGTTCTAAAATCAATGTGTTTACAGACCATAATCCTTTAGTTTATTTGACTGAATCAATGTCGAAATCTGCTAAATTAGTCAGATGGTCTTTATCATTGCAAAATTTTGACATTCTATTGAACTATAAGAAAGGTAAATTGAATGTAGTAGCCGATTGTCTGTCTAGATTGTAGTGTAAGATATTTTATGATGTATTATGTTATGGACTATTTGCATTGTTTAGTTAAGATACGTTCGCTAATTTTTATAGATAATTAGCTCTCTTTAAAAGAAAGGAGGGAGGTAATGTGAGCTAATTTTGTATAGTGTATGTGGTCAGCTAAGGGGTGAGCGTACGAATAGACCAGCTCAAGGTCAGCTAATTGTTAAGCGTACGGACAGACAGACTTGCAGGTGGCAGACTGGCGGGAAAGTTGGCGCGGCTCGGCCGACCGTCGCCGGAGAGCGCGAGAGAGAGAAACAGACAGACAGACAGACAGACGGAGAGAGGCAGAGAGAAGGACAGAGCGGCAGGGGGAAGAGTGTACGCCCAGACAGTGAGATAAGTTGTTGACGGAGTGCTAGTAGGTAAGCCGTTTTAGAGAACAGTGTAGTGTGTGTTGAAAACTTTAGAGAGCAGTAAGATATTAAGGTTGCGTTGCTGTCACAGAATTGAATCGCTTGTCGTCGTTGATGCATTGTTGTGTTATTTGCGAATATTAAAACGGAGAAGAAAATACAAGAAACAGATCTTGGTTGTAAGTGAACAAGTTAAGAACTTTAGAAACTTATACACTAGCCTTAGATACCGTCATACAGGGAATAGGTTAGGGCTAGGCTGCGCTACAGAACAGTAAGAAGAGACTGGAGAAATCGTCAGTGATTGTGGAACCTGACAATGACTGTATAGGCTATATATATATATATATATATATATATATATATATACAACAATCATGTATATATATATTACTGCATACACACGTGTAAACTCAAACTGGACAAGCTCCTGTAGGCCTATTAAATATTATATACCTTTGTGACTTAATGTACGAACACCTCTCCGCAGTATCTTCCCTGCTCTCTTCAGTCTGCTGATCGACTTGCTGATCACCTATAGTTCCTCAGACAAGGACTACCATGACCCAACACCAAGCGTTTGCCATTGTAAACCCTTCTATGTTGAATGGCCTCCCTCCCTCTATCCGTTGTAAGATCTTATCTTCAGCCCTTCGCTGTTTGAAGTCTTTCTTATTTCCTCTGGGGTGTCACGCTGAGAGCGCCTCTGAATAGCTAGTACTGTAATATGCGCTTTATAAATTCTCATATACAATAGCCTACAACACAATACACTCATAATTCAAGCATGCATAACATGTATGTAGGAACATAGGGTAATCATTTTGGGAGTGTGGGCTCTCAGATATGAAAGAAGTATTGACAGCAGTTCATTTCGATTCCACATTGTAGCCTACCGCATACTCGACTGTAGGCCAAAAGAGGATAATAAATAATTTTAAACATATTAAATTCATGATTAAAAGTGCTGTTCGTTAAATAATTTAAGCAGTCTAATCCTATTCGTTTTTCAAACCACTTCAATTTGGTAAGTGTGAAGAAAATAGCGCCAATGCACACTGCCTTAATTCTCTATTATAACAGTTTTTCACATTAGCTTACATAACAATTAGCCATTGCCTGAATCTGTGCATCAGAAATATGACAAACACTAACAGCATTAGGCCTATATCATATTGATCAGATTCGTGTCTTTTTATTTTGTCCACTTGAAAATCTGTGTTGGTTGCAGTTTGTATTTGTGAGCGCGAGATTTCTTCAGCCCCAACAGAAGCTATAAGTCGCGGAAGCCAGAATTCTCAGTCGAAAGAAATTTAGCTATTAACGAAATCGATAGGCAAGGGATGGCAAAAATGGCAAAATGACATGATAAAGTAGGTCTATTGTTGTGGATTATGTAGGCTACATGTAGGAAGTTATGCATAATTAAAATTAATTTTATCCACCTAGCACATTATTGACAGTTTGACACAGGTTCACTCTTAAACATGTCTTAACTCCTTGTCAACGCATTAATTTTTTTAGAATACGGTACTATATAACCGACTTGTCTAAGACTCTAAGTTGATCAAACATGAAGAATACAGAAGCGAGTGACATCTAAATTTGCAGTAGACCCTACAAATGAGCCGCTAAGGGGCCGTCCATAAAGTACGTCACGCTATTTTTGACCATTTTAACCCCCCTCCCCCTGTCACAAACTGCCACAAATCTCGGACCCCCCTAAAGTACGTCACACTTTCGAACAAATTTTTTTAATTAACACCTCATTAAAATTTAATCTAAAACACACTTCACTATTAAACTGTACTAAAATATAAAATTTTAACTTTAAGCGTGGTGTAATTTTGTTTTAATCTACGATGACAAATGAAAGTGGGTATTTATTAGATAATAAATACGCTTCAATGGTATCATATATTTTAAAGAATGACGTAATATAATTGTTTATAAGTTCATGATAATAATGATTAAATTATATAAATATTACCTCTGAATCCTCAAAATTTTGTATTATAATAATTACTGTAAAAATTAGATTTCGAATTTGTCGCTCAGTGACATAATTAATGCAGCGGACAACATACAAATAATAATACTTCCGGCATGACGAAAGCAATGCTATACATAAAACAAGGCTTCGCAACAGCATACTAGCGCTCCTAGCGAGAGGAATCGTGAACAACACATTCAGGAGATACGCATTTCCTGCTATTTTGACATAAAACTAATTCAAATGTTTCACAAAATTTCTGAAAATTATTTTTAAAGCTATTAAATTCTACTAAAAAATAAATTAGAAATAAAATTTTAAAAAATAAATGTGTGACGTCACACATGGCCTGACCCCTCCCCGCTGTCACAAACTGTCACACTTTCTTACACCCCTCCCCCCTGGAGCGTGACGTACTTTATGGACGGCCCCTAAGGTGGATGTCTAGGCCTACTAACCCATTCAGATGTAGGAAATCAAAGTGAAGAAACAATTAAGCGACTATAGACCTAGTACTTTCAACTGTTTTGGTTTGGCAAGAGAACCTTAGTCGTGTTGTTCCCTGTAGTCCGAAAATAAAAATATGTGCAGTAGTGTGAATGTCGAGGAGTGGATGGGGTTGTCGATGGCGGATTGCATAAGGAGAGCGAGGGACAGAGAGGGATGGAGGAAACTGACGTCGTTGGCTCTGGTCTCCGATTCGCAGCAATGAGGATGGTCAAGATGATTAGTGTGAATCTACAATTTTTTAACACTAACCTATATATAGGGTGTCACTGAACTCAGTGACCAGGGGTCCTTGACGGCAGGGCCGTCTTATGGTCATTGTAGGCCCTAGGCACTTTTGCATATTAATCTATTCGTAGGCCCCTATGGCCTACGAATAGATTAATTCCGCGCCCAGACTTTCTACGTGATCATAGACAGACTTAGATCTATTACTGAGATGGGAAAGCGGCTAGCAACTTATAAACGCAACACTGCATGAAAGATTCAATTTTCTTCTTGACAGAACTTTTTCAACTGAAGAAAAAGTGATTAGAGCAAAGGCATTAATTGAGATATATCCATGTGATCTAGAAAATGCATTTATTGACAAATTTCTTTTGTTTTCTCGAATGTTTGCAGACAATAAATCTGTAGCTGAAATGATTAGGTCACAAATAGCTGACAAGCTGGTCTCCAGTTTTCGAAAATTAATGTCAATATATTGCTTTTCGAATTTATCTTTCTATTTTTGGAACAAGTTGTGAAGGTGAACGTTCTTTTTCGAAACTGAAAATTATCAAAAATTACCTTTGGTCAACGATGGGACAGGCACGATTATCCTCCCTTGCATTACTCTCAATTGAAAATGACTTAGGCCTAATGCGAGAAATGACATTTGAAGACGTTATAAGTGATTTCCGAATGCAAAGAGCCGCAAAGTTAACATAATATAGCTTAGTACTGTTAATGTTACTGTTTCATTAGCTAACTCTAGCCCTAAAAAGTTAGCTCGTTAAAATTAAATTTGCAAGTTTTCGTTTTCTGTTTGCTTTTTCCGGTCATTGATTAATCACTGCATTTAATTTTTAATATATTTTTTCAGGATTTCGTAGGCCCCTGATAAGTTCGTAGGCCCTAGGCACAGTGCCTACTGTGCCTACTGGATAAGACGGCCCTGCTTGACGGGGTATACTGCGAACAATTCCGAAGTGGAAATTTTCCCTCCCCACATCTAGAAACAGATTTACGGCCCTGCAGCCAGTTTATATAATTGCAGGACAAAATATAATCGGGAAGAAACTTATTAATAGAGGATAGATGACACAACTCAACTAACACTATATAAATTTACGATTACAATTATTATAATTACTTAACTTACACTTATCTAAGCGCACCCAATGTAGTATAAACATTCACACAGTTTGATTGATCTTCTATATAAATAAAGAGAAGATTCTGTGTGTTTAACCGGAATGCATTTCCACAGTTTTTGAGCTTGTCCCTCCAAACCTTCACTACTGGGTTCGTCTCGGCATCGGACGCGTAGTGGAGGGGTTCGCGAATCTCTGCCACCATGGGGGCCAAAGCTGGGGCGCAAAAAACACTCATTTTGCCTGTTGGCCTCTGCCCTTTCATGCTTATGACAGCACTTTTCTTTCGGGCCTCATACATGTACGTATAAAGGCAGCGGTTGACAACCGTTTTAGAGGTATTTAAGGTGTTAAAGGTGTTTAGTGGGAGGGTGGGGTGAGGGGAGGCGGCGAGATGAGAGGGTGGAGGGGTGGAGGGGGGCTAGGACGAGGAAATTTTTCCGAAAACCCAAATTTTTTGGGTGGCGCACCGGTGGAGGTCGGAGTGTGGTGTGGGTGGTGTTGTGGGTGTGGTGGGGTTGTGGCAGGAGCGGGTCGACTTCTAAATTTCCCGGGCAACGCCGGGTACCCCAGCTAGGGGGCCAGGGTGGGTGCGGATATTGGGGGGTAAAAAATTTCCCGAAAACCAAAATTTCACGAGTGGAGATCGGAGTTAGTGGTGGCGTGTTGCGGGGGTCGAAGAGGGGGTGGGAGGAAATTTTATGGAGAACATTTTTTCCCCGAAAACCAAAACTTCATGGGTGGCGTACCGGTGGAGATCGGAGTTAGTGATGGCGTGTTGTGGGGTGGGGCACGGTGGGGCGGGTTTTTTGGGGGGATTTTTTTTAGAAAACCAAAATTTCACGGATGGCGTACCGGTGGAGGTCGGAATTAGTGGTGGCGTGTTGTGGGGGGAGGAAAGGGGTGGAAGAAATTTGGAGGGGATTTCTTCCACAAAAAACAACATTTCACGGGTGGTGTACGGTGGAGGTCGGAGTTAGTGGTGGCGTGTTGTGGGGGTTGGGAAAAGGTGGAGGAAATTTTGAGGGGGTGAAATTTTCCCCGAAATCCAAAATTTTACGGGAGGCGTACCGGTGGAAGTCGGAGTTAGTGGTGGCGTGTTGTGGGGGGGGGAGGGGAGGAATTTGGGAGGGAAATTTTGTTCCCGAAATCCAAAATTTCACGCGTGGCGTACCGGTGGAGATCGGAGTTGGTGGTGGCGTGTTGTGGGGTGGGGGCAGGGTGGGGCGGTGTTTTTTTGGGTGGGGAGAAAAATTTCCAGAAAACCAAAATTTCACGGGTGGCGCACCGGTGGAGGTCGGAGTTAGTGGTGGCGTGTTGTGGGAGGGGTAGGTAAAGGGGAAATTTGGGGAGGATTTTTCTCCCGAAAACCAACATTTTTCGGGTGGCATACCGGTGGAGGTCGGAGTGGTGGGGTGTGGTGTGGTGGGGTTGTGGCCGGAGCGGGTCGAATCCTAAGTTTCCCGGGGCAACGCCGGGTACCCCAGCTAGTAATTATTATAAAAACGCAGGTATTTCACGAAGATAATTATGATGATCATGCAATTGACGGATAGCTGAGGGATACAGTAGGCTACTGCTTCAAACGTTGCCGCCTGTTACAGTAGGCCCCTAAATCCGATCGAAAATAACCGAGTGTCTGTATGAACAATATTTGTCAATACGAATTTGAACTTCTTGTCTTCCAAGACCTTCATACCTCTCAGAAACGCGCATAGATTGAACATTTTCCTTAAGGGCGCTCATTTTGCAAGCGCCGGAGGAACGAAACTGCGAGTGTATAATGCACGAAGCCCATATGCCAGCCAACTAGGGAGGCTTGGGAAGCGTCGTAAGCTCCCCCAGTGGGGTCTTGGGCGTAGCCTTAGAAACCAACGCATTTTTGGCTGTCGACATCGACTGGAGCACGTTTCAGGCTCTTGTTTGTTAGCGGTTTATGAACGATAAAGTCATGAATTTTTTTGAAATTTCAGCATTTCAATTGCAGCATTTTAGGCTGTCATTTTTGCGAAATGATTCATCACTTCAGTGCTGAACGTTGTGGTTTATGACTTCAAATGTGTCCCTTAATTATATTGTTGAAATTTTTTTTAAATCTGCGCTGTAATGGTAACATTTTAAGCTGACACCTCAAAAAATTTCTCATAATTATTTCATTGCTGAAATAAATGGTTTAAGTGTTCGATAAATGTCCATCCACGTTGTATAAATGTTTGAATTTCCACACTGCAAGGGTAGCAATTTTCGCTGTCGTCTTAACAAAACTGCTAATTATGAATAAACAGTGGATAGCATTTCTGAGATGTTTCTTAAATATTGGGGTGAGTTGGATATCAAAATCCCCGCCTCAACCACAAACTTCGAGGTCTCGGGGTCGGTGCACCGTGCTCTGGCCCCCACGTCTCCGCCTATGAATGCCTCAGCCCATCTCTCAATGTAGCTGTATATGACTACCGGCTTAGCCCACGACCGTCTGAATCCCAGCTAGTTAAGAAATAAACCGCTATGGACATTTTCTGCCTTTTGCTGGGGGGGGGCTGAGTCACATTTAGGGGCTTAACCCGTAGCCCTCCTGGCGCCGCCACTGGCATAAGCTTCTACGATATGATAATACAGTTGATTTCGTCGCCGTTGGTCATTGTCTAGTTTTTTTATTACGAAATAAGCCGTTTTAGACATTTTCCGATTTTTTGCTGCGGGGCTGAGTCACATTTAGGGGCCTCCCCAGCCCCCTGGCGCCGCCACTGGTCAAATAAGCTTGCAATAATTACGGTAGTGATCGTAATCTTCTGATTTCATATACAGACTGAGAAGCTGATAACCAACTTATTTGCAGGTAGCCTATGTTCATAAAAATTCAATGGGATGTAATGTCGAATCGTTCTAATTACACATAAGGTTAAATACCTTCGTCTTTAACGACCGGTGCGCGGAAAACCTGACTTTGAAGTTTGAATCCAAAGCAGCTCATCGGAAAGAGATTAACACTACGCCTATAATGTAAACAATCATTGGTTGGAGAAGTCTAGTATAGGCCTACCGTCTTTGTCTTACACGGTTCGAAAGCAGAAGCCTCAAATGGCTTGATAGGCCGACTCATTCAATAGGAAGGCGGAGGTGATTGCTGAAAGATCTCCACCCGATAAATTTACTAAGATATGTGGTAAGTAAATGACGTAAGGACTTTACACTTCAACATAATGCGTTTACTTACGGAGCAAGGCGGCACTTTACTGGGCTTACTGGCAGATAGAATCAATTGGAGAATCTTCTGATCAGCGTTGAAAGACCAGAATGGATTCTTTAGAATAGTTGCAGCCACGGACAGGCATCCAGGACTGGTAGCGGCGGAAACATTTCTCTCGAAGCTGCTGCTTAAGATGGACAGCACCCAAACGAAGTAGACAGCAAACATCTTCGGTTGATTTCAAAATCGTATTCTATAGCATTGATCCTGCAAAGCCTTAAATAGAGTCTGAAACGTTTCAATTAAGACGATCACCTGCATCTGTTGAATGCTACAAATAATGGATCTAGAATCTAGATCATATCGACAGAAGATCAATTAATTGAATCTGTCATTTCTGACGACTACCATTGTTGGGAGTCAAAAGTCGTCGTACCGATTATTTTCACGCCTACGTTGCGGAAACATTTATCTCCACGCTGCTGGTTAAGACTAACAGCACCCAAACGATATGCACAGCAAACATCTTCGGTAGATTTTCAAAGTCGTCTTCTACAACATGGATCCTGCAAAGTCTTAAAAAGAGGCGGAAACATTTTCAATTAAGACGATCACCTGCATCTGTTGAATAATTCAAGTAATTCAATTGGATCAATTCAATAGAAGATCAATTTATTTCATCTGGTATCTGTGACGAATATCCACAATTATAGGCCTATTATTCATGGAAGTCAAACGACGACGTGGTGATTATTTTCAAGCGGACGTCGGTGAGCCGGCTGTTAAGACCATTTGATGGCAATTTCGGTCGTAGATATTGATTTATTATTCTGCTTTCAATCTCACAGATCAATTCCTGACAAAGGAAGGATCAGTCACAGATCGGAAGCAATTTATGAAATTTTGCAAAGCACTGAAAGAAACGAAGCTGCAGGAAACAGTTTCTTTATATTGCGAAATTGCAAATTTCAACATCTTACTCAGCTCCATCATTGATCCCTAAATCATTTGATGCGGCGTTATCAATTGCCACCTGCAGGAAACTATTACCACTGGCGGCCATTCAAAAGAGATTGATGCATCTGCTCTAAAGCAACCAATAGGCCCATTCGGCCATTAGATGCCTGTTGCTTTGGATTAAGGGCATACGGGTCAGAGCACGATATGAGCGAGTACAGTATTCGTTAACTGGCAGGATGAGAAACGACGAAAGTTTAACTGCTTGTCTACTGTTCGCTTTTAATGCGCTACTTTATAGCCAAGCGTAATAACCAGCTTACTTACGAGTCAGAGTCACTTTCTGTAAGGCTCTCTGTCACAATGTCAAACATCGTGGAATCTCGATGATGAAGCCTCATCTGCACTTAACAGTTGAACGTAACTTCGCAGTCTAAGTGTCTGGTTCATGATGCCTTGAAGACACACCGCCGGACCACCATGTGCTTCTCTTACGGACAACCCTTTCGACTCAACGCTCGTGAATAAGCCGGTGCCCCACGCTTGGCTTTCGAGTGGCGCTTTAGAAATTAGGAGATTACAATTACGATTACGACAGCCGATCTAAGAGTTCGCGGGACGCGAAAAGGCTCACCGACGGCCACTACCTAATATTGTGATTGTAGACCTATAGAACGCGCCGCGCTTGAAGGTCGAAATTGATCGGCCGACGAAACGGAAATTCTTGGGTCAATTTATAACTTACACAGCTATTGTGGGGGCGCGGTGGTGTAGGTGTATGTTCGGTACCTTGTAGGTTATGGTTTATAATCCGCATCATTCAAACCGCTGCGTATAGGGACCCTGAGAAAGTCCTTCACTAAGTTCACTCGCAATCGCTGAATCGCTTCGACGTGAAACTCCGATTCAGTGCCTGCGCTCTAGTCGGGAACGCCTCTGTGTAGGTTCTTGAAGGGGCGCTATGACAAGTACTCATACTTACATGTTGGTCTCGAATCGTCTTGGTATTTTCTTTAAGAAGATTGAACACTCGCCAATCTAAGCAGTAAGACTGTTGTTACAAAATCGTGGGTCTTAAGAGAACCTTTTTACTTCTGCATTAAGGCCAGTAACTTTGAACTCGATATTGAGCTTGAATTTTTTTATATACTTGAGAGTATTTCTCTCACTTCAATTATCACTGTATACCTCGAAATATTACAAATACTATAGTGTGATAATTGTTTTCCAATAATTGCATACTAAATCTAATGCATAATGCATTTATTGTTAGTATGGTTGGTCGTCCTCGACCCCGGATGGTTGTGTGAACGTGCCCCTGAATGCTATGGCGTTGAATCTTTGAGTGCAGAAAATTATAGATAACCGTTGGAACAAGTGCACAGTCTCACGATGGTCTCCAGAAACGGCGGTCATGCGGCACCCCATTATTATTATTATTATTATTATTATTATTATTATTATTATTATTATTATTATTATTTTTTTTTTATTTTTTTAATTTTATATTTTATTTTTTATATTATTATTATTATTATTATTATTATTATTATTATTATTATTATTATTATTATGAAAACCATCATTTATTTCCAATTCAAACAGTGAAACGCCAACTGGCTGTGCCTGATGAACATTGAACGCTTGGCAAAACCCTAGCATAGTGTGTTAATAGTTTTCCCACAATTGCATACTAAATCTAAAGTAACAATGCATTCATTGTTAGTATGGATGGTGGTCCTCGATCCCGGTTGGTTGTGTGAACGTGCCCCTGAATGCTATGGCGTTGAATCTTTGAGTGCATATAGATAACCGTTGGAACAAGTGCACAGTCTCACGAAGGTCTCCAGAAACGGCGGTCATGCGACACCCCAACTCAATCAAGAATTCGCGCCCTGTCCGGTTGACGGGGCCCATCGATTCGATGGCGATGGGGACGAAGTCGTGGGTGGCCGGAAGGGTTGAATATTTGGCGCACTTCCGGTTTGCAGCGTGTTCGGCTGCCCCTCCAGGCATATTATTATTATTATTATTATTATTATTATTATTATTATTATTATTATTATTATTATTATTATTATTATTATTATTATCGTTATCGTTATTATTATTATTATTATTATTATTATTATCATTATCATTATCATTATCATTATCATTATCATTATCATTATCATTATCATTATCATTATCATTATCATTATCATTATCATTATTATTATTATTATCAGTAGTAGTAGTAGTAGTAGTAGTAGTAGTAGTAGTAGTAGTAGTAGTAGTAGTAGTAGTAGTAGTAGTAGTAGTAGTGGTAGTAGTAGTAGTAGTAGTATTAGTAGTATTAGTAGTATTATTGTTATCCTATCATTATTGCTGATTACTACTACTAGGCCTATTATTATTATTATTATTATTATTATTATCATTATTATTATTATTAGTAGTAGTAGTAGTAGTAGTAGTAGTAGTAGTAGTAGTAGTAGTAGTAGTAGTAGTAGTAGTAGTAGTAGTAGTAGTAGTAGTAGTAGTAGTAGTATCATCATTATTATTACTACTATTATTTCTCGCATTTGCCACAGCACTCCCCCAGCTAACTACTCAGAGGCACTCCCAACTATAGCGTGGACACTGCATCGGAGTTTCACGCCGAAGCGCAAGAGCTGTTGCAAGTGAAGGTCTGTACGCGGTGGCTCAAGGTGGGTTCGAGCCTTGAACCCTCCGGCTCCATGAACCCACCACTGTACCACCACACCCCGCATTTGGTTGAAGACTATGTCAGACCAATCATGACACCATATAGCTGCTATTGTCATTGCAATCTCATATTTATATAGCGTCATTTCAAGAAATTTCATCATCGGCACTACCAACCTCAACCAGTGAGACGACTGTCGAATGATAGACTTCTACCAGGCGCTTGTGAAACTGTGGAAGGGACAAACTGAGGAACTCGAGTCATGAGCACTGTTCTCAATTGAGGCGGTTGCAACTGATGGGTCTAACATAAGCAAAGCTTCTGGGTTGATCTGTAGCAATAGTCTATGCATAATTTGCATATGGCCTACAATAGGAAAGAATTCATCCGGGTCCGAGGAGACAATAGCGCATAAGAGTCAAGAACTTCGACTGAATACTCTGCTGTACACGGAGAGAGAGAGACAGACAGAGAGAGAGACAGACAGACAGACAGAGATGATCTAGCGGCTATCTTTCCGAATTACTAAAGAGAGCGTTTGGGATTTAAGCGCTGGTCGGGAGGAAAAGGATACGTCGAGATTTCTGATGATGATCAATATGCAGCAAAATTTTCAGCTCAACGGAAAAGATGTTCCGCTGTAACTTAGGCTATCCATAGGCCTATTTAAATTTAAAATCATTCGTGTAACGGTAGCCTACCAGTGTTCCAGTTAGTTGTAGGTAAACACTCGAGATATAACTTGGACAATTCTTCCTAATTTTCTTCTAACTTTAATTTAAACATTGAAAATTTTATCGGGAAAATATAGGGCCTATGCGTGTCAAAGGAACTCAACAACTAGATCTAGGCTACTTCTAGCGGTTTCAGGTTTAGACCTATGATTATTCTACGCTCTGATTCAATGCACAACGCGTAGGATCTAAATGGCCATAATCATCGAACAATTTCTCAGCACAACTAAACGATGACTACAGGATTTAAAATTAAACATTAGCTCAAGGCGTTAACAGGAATAGATGTAGGCATGTTGCTTGAACTTGCTTTAATGCAGACTGCCTGGATCTTCTAAAGACTTTTCACCATCCGTTCTGCGTTCTTATTGGTATGACACACTTGAAAGACCACGCCTTCATCATCTGTGCATCAAGATGTTGCCTACTTCTATCAAGTCCATATGAATTTACAAAGTCTATTTGATCTCCTTAATGCAGGGCCGATGTCGCGTGACAGTCTTCCCAAAAGTCTCCAAACCGGAGACTTCATTTCGAAACAGATTCTCCCCCGGCGGATCTGTTCCAGAATAAATTCGCCCCCCGGAGAGTATATTCTGAAATAAAGTTTCCTGGGGTTGGGAAGAAAGAGAATACTTTCTCCGTCAATGAAGTAAAATATCTCCCGTTCAGTGTGAAAATGGGCTACAGTCGCATAAAATTTATAGGCCTAGATGAGCAGGTTAAGCTATTAGTGTATACGATGCTAAATTATTTCAAAGAAAATTATTTTAGACTTTTACATCAGAAAATTACTTCCAATACAGAGTTTCAGCCAGGGGAAGACTCTGTTTCGAGGGTGGGAGCTTTGTATGGGGGGGGCTTTATATCGTGACACCGGCCCTGCTCCTTATGGCTATCCATAGGATATAGAAGGTTATTTATTATCCGTGAGATTTTGCATTTATATTTTGAATTAGTGAAATCAAAATACTTGTATTCTAACTAGTGGGCTCCAAAGTGTGTCTCGACGATTTACTAGTAGGCTATACAGTATACACTACAGCATTTACTTCATAATTTTCGTATTTTATTTCTACAACGCACGGTCCCAGAGCGATACAAAATCGAATTTATGTCAGCAATTTGTTTACCCGGATAGCAGTGGTGTTCAAATTGTGGAGAGTAGGCTAGTGTGGCGGAATATAAGTGAAATAAACTATGTTCAAATTGTGGAGGACAGTGTGGCGAAACGCAACTACCGTGTTTCGCATTAAGTGAAATAAGCTGGTCTTAGGCCTATAGCGGATCATTTTTGTAACCGTGCTATGGCGATGAGAAAATATCAAGCGACTTCTCCAAATATTAAGTTGATTTGTTACTGTTTAGCGACGTTGTCTGTTGACAAAGATCACTAATGTAGCCTCCTTCTTTAGAAAGTCTTTGCACAGGCGCTACAAAGAGCAGTGGTGCACCTGGTTTAATTGTTTCACCTGCCATGGCCTTATCTTTGTAAGTAACAGCCTCCGTCTCAAAATGAACCTTGTGTAAAAGTCATCCAGTGAACTGCGATAGAAATTTATGCAAACACATTTTAGACAGTCTTAGGCCAGCAAAACGTTTAAACGATAAGCCTATGTAGGTCTACAGTGTCCACGCTACAAATCCAATTTTGTAGCATAAAATAACCGATTATTTACTCACGCTACCAAAACTGTCGCATTACTGATTAAACAGAGATGCTGCTATAGGCCTATTCTGAAAGCGCACTTAGGCCTACATGTACACTCTAATCCAGCACTCTGTTAATAATAATATTATGATCAACAAACGAAGTAGGCCTACGCAAAAGGTGTTGTTAACTTTAAAATACTTTTTAATATCATTACCCGGTGCTTAAAATGTTCCCACAATTTTATCAAGGCGTTGACGATAATAATGCATATACAAGGGTGGCTTAAATGAACCAACTTTGCATGCATATAACTCCGTCAATTATTATTGGAATTTATTTATACTTGATGCGTCGAATTAAAGATATTTCACTCTACTGTTAGCATTAGCCACGAAAACATTTAACTGGCACTAGTTTAGGTTGTAATTATATGCTCGGAACAGCGATAGCTACCATATTTTGTTATCATGATTTGACGTAGTTTGCCCGGGATATTCAGAAATCGTTTTTTTCTAACACGCGCATAGACAAGATCATTTTGGGTATTTATAGGAGTCTCTACTATGAATACCTTCTCATCACTAACCATGTTCTTTCAATTTCATCACCAGCCGTGAACTGCTATGTCCGCATCAGACACAAAGAAACGGCTGGCAGCATGCCAGTCGTTTCTTTGCGTCAGTGTTGGAGAGACGTTGGACTTCACGTCGACTAATAATATCTTTGGATTATATTTTCCAATACGTTACACGTGATTCTATGACTACCTGTTTCGCGCTGAATTTCCGGAGCGATTTGCCTGTATTACACACTCGCCCGGGTCTTTGTCTTGACTGCAAATGTACCCGAACATAGGCTACGAGCAATGTTAGCGGATGTGCGCACCGATTCCCATGGTTTACGAGCAGAAGGTCCTGTTTTACCAAATTTTCCGTAGCAGATAAATCAATTTTTTTCAATCCTCTGTTGGAAAACTCGTTAATCATTTCAAGCGAATTAAATTCCTTATCAGTTCGTAAAATTAAGATGAAAACGCGATCATCGTCTGTCACCGGCGCAAGATTGTGTCACAAATGACATCAAAATATGGTACCTAGCGCTGTTCCGAGCATATAATTAAAACCTAGACTATCACCAGTTCGATTTTCTCGTGGCTAATACTAGAGTGAAATATCTTTAAAGTGACACCTAAAACATAATTGAATTCAAACAATTGGCTGAGCCATAAGCATGCAAAGTTGGTTCATTTATGCTGCCATTATTCGACGTTCCAACTAAACTCATACGTTTAAAACACGTTTACTAGCTGACAAGAATGAAATGTCTGTCTTTAAAAAATCATGCCTGTTGCAGTAGGTTTCTTATCAATAGACGAACCATTTGAAGCAAGTATAGCCTACCTATATATATATAGTAGCCTATAACCGTTTCTGTAAATTATACCATAGCGGTCAAGTTTTGTTCTTAATATCACTGATGTGTAGCCTACTAGCCTACTTGGCAGTACTCAAAGCTAACTTTCACTCCAGTAGTGGACTATAATACCTGTTGACTACCATTTTCAAATCCATAATTCCATATGCATCTGTAGAATGAGGACGTTGATAAACCTGCAGGAAGCGGGGTTGGTCTGGTGACAGATCTGATGGGATGTAGATGGGCACATTAATATCTACTTCGGCGATTCAAAAGCGATAGGCCTACCATATACTTACTCAACTGAGCAGGCATGCATTTAAATTATTTGTCATTATTCTCATTATATGCAAATTATTATTAAAATTAGACAGGCGTACATCACCACTACAAATAGGCCCATAGGATCACTACTATTCGATCGAATAGAGATTAGAATTATGGATTTCTTGGCGGTCAGCAGCACAACCTTAACATTTCTTAAGAACATAGCATAAACGTTTGGCATGTACGCTGTGTAATATAGGCTACTACACGGAATGCTCAATTTAAAAGAATTATATCAGCAGTGTTATTTGTCCAATTTCAAGACCGATATGTAACCACCGGAGTTTTTTGTTTTGTTGCAACCCAGGTAGAGAAGTGAAGATCCCGTTTTCTCATAGACATACATGGTTGTTGGAAAACTTACTTCGCCATGATCTTTGTTGAAGAGCTCAGTCTCGAATGACAATTCAGAGCTTAACCGAATAATTCGGTGATTCTCCTGATCAGCAACCAAGATGGTTCCGTCGTTTCGTTTAGCCAAATAAGCAGGAGAACTTAGATGCTGTTTATCTGATCCTTTCTCGCTTCCAAATGATCGCAAAACTTTTCCTCTAGGATTCACCTTGCACACTCGATGTACTTTAGAATCGAACATGCCATGGCCTAGGATAAAGTTACCGTTGTCCAAATTAATGGCATGAAATATGTAAGCTTACTTTACAGTAGGCCTGCAGATCCTTAGATTTCTCCATTCGCAGAAGTCTACGGTTTTTTCTTTTATTAATTTTCCACCTGGCGAGTAGATCTTCAGCTTATGTTTGTTATAAACGGTCATGACGACATTGCCATCGCGATTGACTGAAATGCGACCCTTGTCTTTGTTATGCTTCTCACAAATGGAACCTTTGTCTTTGCTACACGTCACCCAAGCGCATATAACTGTTCCATTTGGGTCGATTCTAATTATTTGCTTTTCACCGTTGTCTTTCTTATCTACGATGTATAGGCAATTGTTCATTGCGCAGGAAGCAATCGCTCCTGGCTCAATCAAATCTTCCACCGTCAATAAACGAAGTGGTGTACTATCATCAATGTGAAAAATTTCCATAACGGCACTTTTCTCAAATGCAACAAATAGCTCGTCGTTCAGAACGGTTAAACCTTTTACTCTCCTGTTAAGGTGTGCAACTTCCGTTGGTTTAATTGTTCTAAGAATGCAATTCCCTGAAACATATAAAACCAGTGTGTTAAACTGAGATGTAAAATTGTCCAGAGGTTTTGGAGCCACAATGAAAACGCTCGTTAGGCTTAATAATTATTATAATTATTTGGTGGTGCATGATATATTTCCGACTATTTTTCCAATATGAAAGAACCTCTATCAACATGACCTAAGGAACAAGTAAGTGACTCAATAACTTTGCATGGCTGCCGCTGTACACGCCAGTTTACCAGAAACAGCGGTAGGCTATATCTCGCAAAGTGTGCTGAAATAATGCTCTTTTCTATTGAGGTTACGATCGGTTCTAGGTTAGGCTACTGAGGCTATTTACAGGTGAAGGAAGAGAAAATCAAAAGTGCTATAAACACGAAGAGTGTTACAAGAACGAAGTAACTAAGAATATGCCTTCAAATTTGACAAAGAAGGTTGAATTGTTGTGAATTCACAGTGTCTAGCAGAGCATCGTCTAAGAATAAATAAAAATTTGACGTCAAATGAACTTACTGCAACGCCCAAAATGTTATGTAGCCTAGGCTTTTATAAGCGATTTAAGGTGAACAGCTGGGCCGGCGTCATGAAACAGACTATCCCCCATAATAATCGTACACTCCAGATGAAGAGAAGTTGGGAAAACCATTTCGGGCTTGTTTTTGAAAATTAACGTCCATTGCCACTAACAGCTAGGCCTATGCTTATTTCTAAAGTTAGTAAAGTAGCTATGCTAACTTTGCATGTTTTAATTTTGGAGCACTTAGCACATTCAGAAACTTAAAAATCCTTGAGAACACTTACAGGGTGGGCTAAAAAGACCCGCTATGTTTTTTGCCAATATCTTGACCAAAAGCGCGGACTTCCAAATGAAATTTTAAAGGCTTAGGCCCCTATAGAAAATTCATATTTACATATCATGGCCAGATTTCATCAAAGTATTTCAAACAGAACAAAAGTTATATCACTTTTAGTGAGGTCACTCATCGTTTTTTCACGATTAAAAAACGCGACGCAACAAAAATTAAAAAACCAATCTAATTATTCTGGCCAATATCTTGGCCAAAAGTAAGAATATCGAAATGAAATTTTACAACCTTAAAGACAATTCATATCTGCACATGGTGGTCAGACTCCATCAAAATTATTCAATCAGAACAAAAGTTATACCTGTTTTAGGGAGGTCACTCACCGTTTTTTGATGATTCAAAAACGAAACGCAACAAAAAAGTAACAAAAACACGATTTTTTCTCATCTCAAATAATTGGTATCAAATAGCCTTTATATTGCCAGATGATCATTATTATTATTATTTGAAAGAGAAACAGGGTACCAGCGTAGCTGTGCGGCATTGAGAAGTCACTTAGTAAGATGACAATCAAATTAGTAAATAAGGAATCTATCAGATTAATCAACAGGTCCATCAAGATTTTTGCAAAGAGACTCAAAAGAAGTTTTGGCACGGGTGGTGGGCACATTGAACACAAGTTGTGAAGCACTACCAAGTTCATTTGACAACAGTTATTTAAGATGAGACTTAATAAAAATCGTGTCTTTGTTACTTTTTGTTGCGTTTCGTTTTTGAATCGTCAAAAAACGGTGAGTGGCCTCACTAAAAGCGGTATAACTTTTGTTCTGCTCAAAATATTTTGATGAAATCAGACCATCATGTGTAAATATGAATTGTCTTTGAGCCTGTAAAATTTAATTTCAAAATTCTTACTTCTGGCCAAGATATTGGCAAAAAACCTAGGGCGGTTTTTTTGGCCCAACCTGTAGAGTCATTATCTAAATTCCAGTTTTCTTGCTCTGAACATTCCTTAATAGGCCTACACTTAAAACAATATTAGAGCCACCTCAAATTTTGAATGAAGCATAAATGTTTCAATTATAGGCCTATGAGCATTTTTTTAATAATTATACGATTGAGGAATGAGGATACTTTTACTTCAGTACTAGTTCATACCCCGGATAGCTTTAGGTGGCATAAAATATTCTACGACACCGGCGCTATATCAGATCAAGTTCTTAGTCGACTGATTGCTTTGGGTAGTTCGATACCAAGTCAGAATCTGGACCAAGCGAGGAAGACACCATGGAACAACAGTGAACTGACTTGGGTTATGAAATTATATAAGAGCAGGACCAGAATATATGGAATACCCGGTAAAGTTGGATTATCTATCTCGAGGGGAAGGTGAGGGGAAGAAGGCCAGAGAAGATAGCAGAACTAAGGGAAATGGCGAAGATCATTTGTGAATTCCTCCAAAATAGCTGGAGCAGAATAGATTAATGAGCGGTTGCAGAAACAGAAAGATGAAGAGACTGAAAGCCGAGAGAAATGGTATGATGAACAACGAGCTGATTCGAGTGACTGGATCGTGCATGGCTGAAGAATTCAAGAGAGGTTTCCAATGGCATTGTAGAAAAAAGAAGCAAGACAAATGATCCGCGCGCTGTGGAAAGCTGCGTTTGGAGCAATCCGGGCCTAGATCAGAATAACGGTTGCATCATGGCACATCATAGACCTATATGTGAAATAAGGTTTTGTTATTTTATAATAATTCTTTCTCTTTATCTCCATCTGAACGCACAAGCGGCACTTCTTCAGATCGCTCTTCTTCAGATGCGTCAGCTAAAACACCAAAAAACCATATAGGCTACTAGTCATAACTGTACTAAATCGTATTTACAAACATAATTATATCAGATAGCCTCCAAGTTGATGCTGGCTGAAATTTCAAATCTTGAAATTTGCTAGACATTAATCAAAACTTATCCCCTTGAAAACTACGAGCATTGAAGAGTTTTAATCTTCCAAATGTTCAATGTAAAAAGTTATGTAAATAATCAAAAAGCTGATTGAGGTGCTGCATGACCTTCTGACTTAGCACCGAGCAGAAGGGTCATAGGATCTCGTGTATTCCACGTTGATATCCACAAGGATTGGGACCTACAGTGAACATTCTGCAACCATACAGACCTAGAAATGATTCCCTTTGTTGTTTCACTTTAATTTATTTCTGATAATTTACAACTTCATGTTAGTCGATAAACCTCAATAGAAATGCTCAATAGCCGATTTAAATATTGTCGATGCATTTTGTGGGAAATAGCACGAATATAGTGTACACGTGATGTACCATAGTGCGATGCTTACTTCGTCGCTGTTGTCCTTTTCTCTTCCATCGACAGAAGCAGACAATTCCAAGGACAGCAGCAGCGGCAACAACAACTCCAACGATTATTTTACTGGTAGTACAATACTGACAATCATTGCCTGTAACAAAAAGCACATAGATCTAAATCTGAACTACACCATGACATCAGTTGGCAGAATGAGACAGCGCTGCAAGTTTTCATGGTCGTCGAGAGCATTGATATCATATGTACTATATAGTTACTGGATAGCTAATTGCCTATGAAAGTTTGGATTATCGTTCACTCAGGGATATCCCAGAACTCCTTGAGGCAAAGCCAAGGATTCTTAAGAGCAAATCCCAGGATTCTGTGGGGCAAATCACAGAATTCTCTGGGGCAAATCCCAGGATTCTTAGAGGCAAACCATAGTAAAGGATAGGCGGCACACCACTTCGCTTTAAAAAGCAAATTTCTCATCAATGTTAACAGAATTGCTTAAAAAAAGGGTGGGGATTTTGAGTTGAGTGACATACAAAACTGTCAACTTAACCATGTTTTGCGGCCACCGACGAGATCTCTTGAAAATATCCTTTAAAGTTGACGAATTTACCATGGGTTTACATATAAACAAGTACACGCTGCTCAATGCTCATACCGGAAGTCAGAGCTGATTCACCGTCTGCCATAGACTAGCTATTAGCCGACGCTTTACCTATCCAGTAACTATATATATATATATATATATATATATATATATATATTATAGTAGCCTACATATATCAATGGCCGAGAGTAAGGACAAGGGCTGAAAAAGCCCAGGGCCGGTGTCACGAAATAAAGTATCCCCCGTATTAATTGTATCACCCAAATAAAAGAAAGTCGAAAAAACCGCATCCCCGTGTATTTTTTTGGAAATTAATTTTCATCTGCTTTGTTTTGAACAATGACACTAACAGGTATGTTTATTCCTTCTAGATAATTCGTTTTGCCCTATTTTAAAGCACTTAAAAAATTTAAAACACTTAAGAACACTCAGAGTCACTAAATAAATTCGAGTTGCCTTTATCTGAGCATTGCTTAGGACACTTAGGCTAAAACAATTAGAGTCACTTTAAATTTTGATTACAGCATAACTTTTTTCATTATGCGCATTTTTCAAAAAAGGTGATAGAATGGTTTATTACCCCCGGATAGTATAGAACGGTTAATTTCATCCGGGGGGATAGATTAATTCATCCCCCCGGATAGCTTTGAAGGCCTACTCCGTTTCGTGTCACCGGCGGGCCAGGCAGTTACATATACTAGGTTTATGATTTATGCCCTTTTAATAATAGAGGCCTTATATTACAGCAAAATTAACTACAATCAGTTTAAACTTCAAAACAACAACTGAACCATTATAAAAGCGTGAAATCGTAGGACGTAGGTCATATACCTTCACTTTTACTATTTCAATTTGTTAAATAAAATTGTTCTCATGAAGCCTTAAGACAGTGCAGGGGCCTGTGACTGCTCTGACTATGGAGTAGGCCTATGGGCCTTACAAGTTTTAGAAACCAAAGCCATTTCTTCTGATTTTAAAACGATCGCGAACTAAACTTGTCCATAATTAATTTATGGGAACCGCGTAAACTGTATTATATTCTCTGCTCCTCAACTTTTCACACGACCGTAGACGTAGTAGTTGTCCAGGGATACAGTCGGCTTCATAACCCGTAGCTGTGGCCGCCCAGCAGTCCAGACCCCGATCCGGAGTACCAGGTGCATTTACTGGAGGGGCGCGTTTTTCGTTCACGCGTATTCATGACATCGATAACCGTAGGGCGCGTCTGATTGAAGAGTGGCGGATGTTTGACCAAGTGATCATCGACCGGACCATCAAATAATAGTGTCTACGTCTACGGTCGTGTGTCCGTGAACAAGGAGGACATTTTGAACACCGGATATAGCTGAATTTCACTTCTTTTCAGGTTTTCCATGTTGGAAAGTTCAATTTGTTGGTGCTCCATCGCAAACGCTCATAGATTTGGCAAACTCGCGAATATTTGCAAACGACTTTGGAATCTCGTGTATATATGGTGACTGTTGCTGTGTTTAAAATTTCAGACAAATGCTGAAAGTTTTGGCCGGGTTATGACACTTTTAGTTGTGTACTACTTTTCATCCGGACACAGTGTAGTTGTAATACAAGCATATTGTTGATATAGTCCGAAACAGCGACGTTTCATGAACCGAACATGATTTTATTGCATTTTTATTTTAAAAATAAACCCCCAAAATTAGAATTTTCCGTTGTGAAAAAATGTGTCCCAATTCAGGCCATTATGTCCTGCATTGGGACAACGCATTGGGACAAACAATAAATCTGGTTCTAATCATATCTAATCAGGCCCGGATCTACAGTTTTGGGGGCCCTGTGCTGATCGAATGACGGGGCCCCTTACAATTTTAAGAAGCAGAAAAGAAATTGTATGATGACTGTATGGTGGCCCATGGGCGGAGTTTGGTTTCCGTTGGGGGGGGGGGTAAAAACTTGGTCCAAAACGAGCGGCGCCGAAATATTTTCTCGTGTCGGTCCAAGAAAAAGTCGATGACCTTCCTTTTTAGTCATTTGGTTGAAACTTCTTGGGGGGCTAAGCCCGAAAAATATATCATTTGCACGGTAAGAAACATGAATCTTGGACTTATTTGGGGCTTAGCCCCCAGCCCTTGATTAACTCCGCCAATGACGCAGTCTGTAAGCAGCTGTCGACTGAGTGGACGCCGACGAGGTTGAGCGAGCGAGCGAGCTGCATAACGTACGAAATGTGCCAGTCAATTTACTTCCTTAACTCGCACTTGCAAGCCAGAATAGATACCGGCCATAATTATAATTGGCAGCATTGTCGTAACTTGTCCTCTGCAGTTGGAAATGTCAAGACCCAGTTGATCAAGGAAATCCAATAGGCCTACAACAGTCGTCATTGATTCAGCGGTACGATTGCGGAGTTCCAGAAAGCGGATAAATCGCTCAGTAGACTTGCCATTAATTTTGTCTGCACGATCGAAGCGCATAATGAATGTCAAATGTCTACGTGGGAAAGATCGGGTGTTGAATCAACGCTGATCGAGCAATATATCGCTTCCTTGATTTGTTGTATGATGATTTCCTCAACTTTCTTCCCCATCAACACGATTAATTCCTCACAAACTGTCTTAGAAAAGTAAGATGCGACACCCTGACCTGCGCCACCATATCTCTGTAAATGCTGACATACATATGTAAAAAGGATCGAACTTGGCTAGTAACTCGATGACTCCCACATAGTGCCATCATTAGAAGATCCGAAAACTTCATCGTCACCGCGGAAATGGAGACCGCGTTCGGTCAGAAATTTAATTACTTCCACTGCTCGCTGTAAGATATCTCGCCGGTACTTCCGCTCCAATTCGACTTGTTTCACGAGACTACAATCCACTCAACATGATGTGATCTTTCTACTGCACCAAATTGTTAAACTATTCTTATGTTCAACGCTATACTCGTGCTTACGAACTCTACTCTGGCAATGATTCCAGTCGCTGAACACTTCTCCTACCAATGATTTACTACAACAAAACAGCTTGCAGGGCACACAGTAGACGCTACCAGCAGTCGACATCGAATATGATAACCACTCCTTCCTCACTGTTTCAGAGTTCACCATTGTGCGCTGAAATAACGTAGGTGGTAAATACCGTTTATGAGTTTTACCTGCGCGCTCTGACATTATTTGGTTATATATTTAGTCATGGCTATGATTGCTATGCATAATGCATTGCAATTCAATTTGTAGGCTACTGTTTCTTTCCTGAATCCTCACTTTATTTTTTTACTTTTACAATTTGGGGGCCCCACCGAAACTGGGGGCCCTGTGCTGCAGCACAATCAGCACCGTGGTTAATCCGGCCCTGTATCTAATTGAGTATAATATATAATATTCCAGTTGACAATATCTAAATGAGTGACTAGAGTAGATTAAACAATAATATAATAAAAAAATTAATTAATAAGAACAAGCTTCCGTTGACCAGGCAATCATAATAAAAATTGGACCTACTGGTCAATTTCAAGTAAGTGCAATGTATCATATATCTTTACCCATCCTGATCAGGGGCGGATCCAGGGGGGCCAATCCGGCCATGGCCCCCCATTTAAAAATTGCATGAGACGTGGCCCCCTATTTGGTTTCAACAAGCCATTAAATAAATGCAGCGGGAGAGAAAAGCAGGACATCAGGACCCCCCCTATTGCAAAATCGCATGGAACGTGGCTCCCCTCCGTTTGATTTTCTGTTACTCTCGGCCTCTGGACTACGACGGATGACAAAAAAGGTCATCAACTTTTTTGGCGGCGGTTGAAACGGTATCTTTTCCAGGAAAATTGGACGGATAACTAAAAAAAGAAAAAAGGTCATCAACTTTTTGGCGGTTTAAACGGTATCTTTTCCAGAAAAATTGGGCGGACGACGACTAAAAAAACTGTTTGGGCGGTTAAAATGGTATCTTTTCCAGGAAAATTGTCAATTTTCGGGCGGCAACGAAATTTTGTCCCCTACCCGACCCAGATTTTGGCCCCCCTTTGAAAATTTCTGTATCCGCCCTTGATCCTGATAGCATTCTGTTTAACACAATATACATACAGTAAAATCGTTTAAGTTTAATTTCTTATGATGAATTTCCTGCATTGGGATTGTCCCAATGCAGGCCATGAGCGCATGTCCCAATACAGGCCATCAATGGCCAGGGCACTATTTTTGAGATAATAAAAAATTTACTCAGTGAATTACTCCCAAATTTCACCATATGATTTCCATTACACTACTCTCGCTAATTTTCTGGTATTTTAAGCTAAATAAGTACTAGACATTGAATGCAGTGAGTAAAAAAATATTTTTAGGCCTAAAATTTAAATTTGCAATATCTCTGTAAAACGTCTTCTTTAATGCAGGATAAGACATAATATTATGATCAATCGCCACATGAAATACGTTCCTTGGGTGGCGCCACACGCGATAATATATAGAGATGACTTCTGTACCACCACTGTCCCAATGCAGGACCTGTCCCAAACCTGGACATTCTCCCCCTCTGTTTCTGAGTTTTCATATAGGCCTATATAGGCCTATATCAGATTTCAACCTGGTTTTTCCAATAGACCGATTTTTGATTTGAAGTTGATAAAGATTGACAATCGACTAAGTTCGTGTACATTATGATAGCAGCGCCGAATATAGCCTATAATTATTGGTCTACGCTGGTCCTGGTAACATATTATTATAACAGTACACGTCGTACACGGGTTTTGAATGTTCAGAAGACACCGCAACTTTATCTACAACCCTTTGCTTCCTCTTAAAAGCCGTCACTGAGCTAACTGCGGTGCTATCATCCAAGGCTGCGTTGGTCCTACACTTTGGAATCGAGCTCAATCAGCTCATTTCATTGACACGTTCTTTGTTAACTGCTATAATTCCAGACACATCTTTTCGCTGCCTCAACGCCACATGTAGCCTACTTTCTTTTCCCTGGGTCTGATTGGTGTATTGCTATAGGCGCTTTATAAATTTATATAGGCTACAATTCTACACAATACAATCCAATAATTATTGCAAGAATAATAAATTAGAATTTTGACTAGAATGCGATCTTCTTGCCAATAAAATGTAAATGTTGTGTGAACGCCTCTGTGGTTGAGTTTCATAACAACTAGTCAATATTTTCACTAACAACTGTACTGCAAAAGTTTTAAATTGAATTAATGAATTTGGTGACAGACGATAAAACCACAAACCGCAAATGTCTTTTTACCTTGTAGGCCAGTGCTAACGGGTGCATTGACCGTCGTAGCCGTAAATGTGCAACTGTTATTCCTAATGAAACAGACTGTTTGACAGATGAATCGTCCTGGTCTTTTGAACTCTCTGATCGATTCCTGCGATTCTGTCCAGTTGGTCGTGCCGTTCTCAAATATCCACGAAAAAGTACATGACCGGCTACTAGAGTTGACATAACAATCAACTTTGTCATCGACGGTTGCTGTTGGTTTGGTGTGTTCACGTAAGACATCTGAAATACAAATTATGAGCATATCTTTACCAAAGTTGAGATAGTCCAGACTCAACCATCTGCAGGTGACTATAGGCATTGCGCTTGTGCTTTGTTTGAACTTAGACGAAACTTGGTCATCACTTTCTTTATGTTTCATATAGATTCTACTTAGCAATTATAAATCTTAGCTGTAAAATTATAACTCTTAAATTACTCGAAATACAACTTCGTCTACCAAAACTTCTTCTGCCAATCTGTGTATCGTACTGTCCGTAACTGAAACTTGGCTGACAGAAGACACTGAATCTTGACCCTCTGTCTATCTAGTTTGTTTTGAGCAAACGTCTGTTAATAAGCATGTTCCCGCGACTTCGTTTTTTGCGGGCGCTGTAGAGATTACGATTACGATCAGGCCTACCGCTGCTTCCATCTTTATTCCCGGCTTTTTATTAGGGCTGCTTAAGACTTCATTCACTCATCATCTTTGCTACATCAACTCTCTACCCAAGGTCTCCAGCAGTATCCTCCCTACCCATTAATTCGTCACTTGCTCATTTATGTACATTTAATCACTTAGGTCTAATCTTATCATGCAGTGGATGACGTGTGTATTTTATTGGGAGCAATAAATTTGAATTGAATTTGATTTGATGTAATATATTATAGTAGACAGTTTCCATGAATCGTATGCATGCGCTGAGGGCAATTACACATTCTTGATTCAAACAACGACGTCTACAGTTTAATTAAAGTAGTTGCTCTTCTTGCTAGTACATTATATATGGTAGTAGAGTGGCGAGTTTGGTGCCTTTGGGGCCGAATGGTTCCAGATTCGAATCCACCTCAAGCTGCCGTGCAGGGACCTTGAACAAGTTCTTCACTCGCAATTAAGTACTACTGCACTTCGACGAGAAACTCCGATGCAGTGTCTGCGCTGTAGTCGGGAGCGCTTCTGAGTAGAGAGCTTGAAGTGGCGCTATAGCAAAATACGAGAAATAAATAAATGAATAAGCTTACAGTAAACTTTTTGCTGACTATATGCCCTAAAATGTCAGGAATCTTTCTCCTGGCTTTTGGAAAACCCATCGATAGCGCTGTATAAAGAATTTGCGGATTTTGCTTCATAGCGTAACCATAAAGATATCCATAATTATGCCTACGCCTAATTGCTGGTCTTCCCAAGTTCTCCCACATTTCAGTCTTTATTCGGGACACTCTTCATTGGCTTCCTGTACCACAACGCATTGAGTTCAAAATTTTGACACTTATGCGCAATTCTCTTCTTGGGGTTGCTCCCTCCTACCTCCGTTCTTTCTGTATTCAGGTCGACTCTCTTCCCGGTCGCTCTGCCCTTCGTTCGGCAGCTAATGGCCTCCTTGTTGTTCCTCGCATGCGTGGGGCAACTGCCCAGTCCAGGAGCTTTGCCTATGTTGGCCCTCCTGCTGGAACCGTCTTCCACATAAACTACGTCTTGAGCTTCTCAGCCTCTCTCTCCCTCTGTTTAGGAAGCGCCTGAAGACTATACTATTCGTTAGCGACAGTGCTAACTTTGGGTCGGGAGCGCTACTGAATCTGTGAGCGGCGCTATGCAAGTGTTCAATTACAATTACAATTGCAATTAGGGTCTTGTTGGTGTTGAGACTTTATAAGCAAAAATGACAAACATTTCAGGCCATCCGGAAGGAACCAGAAACACCTCCAAGACTGAAACTTTGACTTATTCTCACGTAAAGAAATTTGTTTTATTTAACTTTCATGCTGTGATGTATTGCTTACATATTATCCCGAAGACGTCAGAAGTGCAGTAATATTGATTCGTCCTTGATTGCGTCGTCTGACAAATATAAGAGTCTCCTTCCATCTGAAGTTCAGTTTCCATTGTATGATTGCAAGTGTAGACATTTCCTGAAGCCGAACATACCGATGAATTGATGGTCATGTTTTCACCCATCCTTGTCCATTGCAGTTCTGGAACTTGATTGCCGCTGTAACTGACGCTGCACGACAGATGAACAGCGTCTTGTTTTATTGAACAGTTGTTTGGTTTAATTAAGCCATCAACACTGAAGTTTGATGCGCAAATTGGTTGTGTTTCTGCGAATTACAACATTAGGCTCGTTACACTACTGAGACCCTGCATGGTCTCATGGTCATTGGTCAGCCCATGCCCCTCCCATTGACGGTTGTTTAATACTAATTATTTCTGTCAGTAATAATTACAAAATTACTTGCAAGCAGCGTCGGTGTGTTACAGTAGGCGCACACTAATTGCGCATCAAACTCAATCCGTAATTAGGTCAAAATCTAGAAGCTGGGTCAGAGAGTTGATTTGTAATGGATGCAATTTTGAATCGAACAAGTTTTAATTCGAGAGCAACACGACTGGGTAGGACGAAAAATATATGGAAAGAATTCCTAATAGTGGGACGAGCAATCGAGGAAGAAAGTTATCCCAGCAGAGTTCTAGCTATTGGTACGATCAACGAATGATGGTTTACAATAGACCTACCTTGTTGAATATGATCAGTCTGAATTTAAATAATGCGATTGGCTGGTTGACTGTTTTGTAACGTAGCAAACCCAATTAAACAGGAAGCAAACTCAGTCTTAAACGTATAGGAGTTGTATGATCATGCTTTGATGGTTTGCTGTCGGCCTAGTTAAATTTTGTCAGTTATGACCTCAGGCAACGAATTAACATTTCTGAGGTTTCCGCAAATTCATTCCAGTAAGAAGTGATTTTTTAATAGGCCAACCGCAGTAGGCTAATTCAACTATAGTCTTACATCACCTCTCTTCTCGAAAATGTGGTCACTTTACTGTCAATCTGCGTTGACAATGACATTTACACCATAAAATATATTTAGTACGGTTGTTATCAGCCACAAGTGGACCTACTAGACTGAACGTTATGGTAGTAACATAACTGCTTGCACTGTAGTGTGCATCACCAGCACGACATGCTGTAGGCCTAGTACTAAAGACGACAATATTTCCAATATTTCGCGTAAATTATTAAATATTCGTCAGGACTATGTTTATAGGGGGTCAACTATTAGCAGCTTTTATTACTGTAATAGGGAATCTAGAGAACCGCAGGAGCTCATATGAAACATTTAACTGTAAATACCTATAACAGTAAGATGAACCACCATTCCTTCTTGGCTGTCAGGATCTCGACAGATATATAGACCAGCGTCATTCTTGGCCACAAACTGAAATATCAGGTTGAAGTGATTTCCAAAAGCGTTCGCGTAGTTCTCTATGCGGAACCGATCCTTGTAAGTCGGTTGAACTGTTTCGTATGAATAAATGAAAAGTTCTTCATATCGATCTGACTCAAGAAGCCATTCTACTTCCACCGATGTAGTAGAACAATTGAAAAACGTAGAGTCGTTGACCAGTGCCACCACTATACTTGGCATCACAGTGATCGTTGCATTTAGATTTATTGTTTCTGCAGGCGATCAGAAATACAGTATCGTTTTTATCACAGACTAATTTAAAATCCTAAGGTAGTTAGCGTTTAATATAACCGATTCAAATATCATAAAAATAATGTATTCCAGGGTTAGGGTTTGGGGTCAGAGTTAGGTTATGGTTATGGTTAAGGTAATCTGTGGTGTTTGCTGTGAGACAGATACCTTTAGGTCTACCCTAACTTTGACCCTAACCTCTTACGTTGACACTAACCACAAAGTACATAGACCCTATATACTATAAAATGTAATCGACAAGAGCCAAACCTAAGTATTACAAAAACATAGAAATTTGATAACACGTCGCAAAACTCCAGCAGGGGGATAATGTCCGTTTACCGGCTATCGTACAAACTCTTTGACAAGAAATAAGCTTATGCTACAGCTATGAATGAAACTGTAGCAGTTGTAAGCTTACATGTGAAACACCTGCAAATTTTAGGCCTAGAGATAGGCCTATTTCTATACACTTCTATAGTCATAAAAAGGTGTCATGTAACCTGTTCAATTATAGGCCTAAAGGCCGTCATAACTTTGTCCATCTATGGTCCTGTATCATTTATTAGACCTATTTTAACATCTTAGAAACCTTGAAGGCAGTACTCCGAGTCTCCGACTGAAAATGTTGTAAAAGTAAGAGTAGTTTTTCACAGTAGCAACTTGCGTCTGCAACAGCGTTGTTGTTAAGAATAAGCAAATAGTGATCGATTCACTAATTACAGTATAGGTCTGATTAAACTACAGGCTAGGCCTAACATCGTTGACCGTTAGGCCTAGTTAGATCTATAAACTGAACATGTTTAAAAACAACGTTGTTAAGATATTAGATGCAGTTAGGCTTTAAAAAAATAACTAGACAAAGCGAATATGTGGTCAGTGTTTAAAGTAGATCATCATGGCCTACCTATTCCTGACAATACCGCGGACAGAACGATTAAACCGATTAAGCACGGCCTCATTTCATCGACTCAGATTTCCTGAAATATGCAAAATATAATGGTCACACCAAAACGTAATAAACTTGTAGCATAGATATATAGCCCTACAAAACGATGCACATGTTGCAGACTACAATACATGGGAGATAGGCCTAAGCTATATAATTATTATGTCAATCATAAAGGTATTGGTTTAAGTATTACTTTTGCACCAAACAAGCTGTGCTGAAATTTTTACATTTGTAGTAGTAGTAGTAGTAGTAGTAGTAGTAGTAGTAGTAGTAGTAGTAGTAGTAGTAGTAGTAGTAGTAGTAGTAGTAGTAGTAGTAGTAGGAGTAGCAGCAGCAGCAGGAGCAGGAGCAGCAGCGACAGTAGTAGTAGTAGTAGTAGTAGTAGTAGTAGTAGTAGTAGCAGTAGCAGTAGCAGTAGCAGTAGCAGTAGCAGTAGCAGTAGCAGTAGCAGTAGCAGTAGCAGTAGCAGTAGCAGTAGCAGTAGCAGTAGCAGTAGCAGTAGCAGTAGCAGTAGCAGTAGCAGTAGCAGTAGCAGTAGCAGTAGCAGTAGCAGTAGCAGTAGCAGTAGCAGTAGCAGTAGCAGTAGCAGTAGCAGTAGCAGCAGCAGTAGCAGTAGCAGTAGCAGTAGTAGTAGTAGTAGCCGTTTATTGACGATGCATCAACCAAGTACAAATAACAGCAATCAGTACAAACTCAATGACTTTCGAGTGATTGGTGCATAAGTCAAAGGATCAATCCAAAAAGGTCGTAAGGACCCGCTGAGGCTGGATTGACCCTCCCTTTCTCAATAACATATGGCTGTTGTAAAACAATGCAAATAACAACATGTTACACGTGAAATGAAAACAAACTGAAGCGAAATGACAACAGATTTAAAAGAAACAAATTATGACCAATGGTTTAAATCTAATAAACAGAGATTAAACAGTCATTTAATTTTTTTCTTAAACATGTTAATGGTGGGTATAAGTGTAACATACTTTGGAAGATTATTCCATATCATAGGGCCAGAGCATTTAATCGAAAACAATTTCATCCTAGTATTTGCAACATCGGTGAGGTAGTATAACAGAGGTCTAGTGAAATGGTCATGTACATCAATTCCCTGACAAAAGTAACCATCAAAATTAATGTCTTAGCAATCTGTGAGGATAGCGAAAAGTTCCTTTCAAATTGGACATCATTGTCCTGGAGAGCACAATATAAAATCAGTAGTCAAATGCACACAATCTTATCCTCCGGGTCTGCTGTTTAATTAGGACAGTCATGCATTATGATCATTTTACATACGTTCAGCCATCAAAATGGCTTCATGAAGACTTAGCGTTAAACTCTTTGTTCAGATCATTGAGATGACTAAGTGAAACTATAGTATTACATGCAGTAGCCTACGTGCAGCATACTGTGCAAGTGTGCATACATAATTACAGCGGAGCCCGCAGGATTTTTTTTTGTACGCACAGAAATTTTTTTCGAAGGAGGGGCGAACAGAGAAAAATTTTCCTTAGGTCGCCGAAAAAAACTGATGACCTTTTTTTTTTTTAGTCGTCAACCTAGAATTTCCCCAAAAACAACATACCTTTTCTATCCGCCGAAAAAACTGATGACCTTTTTTTTTTTTTAGTCATCAAGCTAAATTTTTCCAAAAACATACCTTTTGGGTCATCGCGCTGTACGCACTTACGTATGTGCGTACGTCTGCGGGCGCCGCTGCTGTACGCACTTGCGTAAGTGCGTACGCCTGCGGGCGCCCCTGCATAATTATTACTAGCTTATATCCAGCTGTTTGTTGACTCAACACTGTTGGGCATACATTGTATAAAATAATCACCACCGGAGCTCTGTAAGTCAATAGCTAGCATAAACAGTTCAAACGGGTAGGCAATGCATGTCTATATTTAACCTAATACACTTTTATGACTTTCTACAGTAGTCTGTCTACTGAAGGACCAAAACTACTACAACGAGTTGAATCCAGCAGAAGCCGTCATTCATGGGCATCAGATGAGCAGAATGGATTTTGCTATTGTCAACTCTTCTTTTAAAACCGCTGGTTAAATTATATGATTTCATCAATTTGAAAATTTGAAAATCATGTCGACGATGGTGGCGGTTCTACTTATCATGAAATTTGGAATCGGTTAGTAAAATTCCAAACTCTGTTTATAGACGAGTGAATGAAATATAAAAGACTTTTTTCTCAGAGACATTCTGGATGTCTTCTCTTTTTATACGAATTTCGCAATAATTAGTTATCACCAAAGAGTCTGAGATGAAAATCAGTGTGGGTCATATTAATACATGTAGAGCAGGGGTTCTCAAACTGTGGTACGCGTACCCCCAGGGGTACGCAAGGCGCCGGTAAGGGGTACGCGAAAAATTCCAGAAATATAAATTTTCTTTGAGTTTATGGACTTTGTGTCCATCTTTCTTTGATTGGCATTGATTTTTAACGTTGCAACACGGCATCGTCAATTCTTTCTTTCACAGCATATGAATAGACTCACACAATATATATATATATATATATATATATATATATATATAGTGCATGCAACATATTTATGTTTAGGCCTATTAGCTTACTATAATTTTGAAACAAATAGACCTAATGTGTAAATGCTTGAAAGTACCAAAGCCAGAATATCTCAGACTATACGGTATTACAATATAAAGCTCAAATAGCAAAGAGCTGAATTGGCCAAATGATTAATTTTTGGTCGAGCTTTAAATTTTATGATTCTTTCACCACGTCATATCTGGGTGAAACTGTTAACTATACTTGCTGTCAAAAACAAACATGGGGTAAATTTGCGTTTGAAATTGACAAATATTAAACCAGATAATTATGGTAAATCTGTGCTAGTCTGAAGAAGCCCACAGCACTATAGGTTGGCTCTTTCTTCTTTCTTACAGGGGTTATAGAACAATTTTTCTTTTAAACATTGCTGATAAGATTATATTATTCAAAACTAGATTTTGCTCCTTTTATAGGGGCTTAGACCTAGACTCTAATAAACGATGCCACCAATGATCAAATGGACTTTTAGTTGTCACCGCCAGAGGATATCGCAATGGCATTTTGTCTCTGATCTGACTTTGCTGGGGGTACGCCATTATTCGATATTTTTGCTTGGGGGTACAATAAAAATAAAGTTTGAGAACCCCTGATGTAGAGTCTGATTCTAGATCTGGGCCTCCGAAGAGTCAGCCTATCCTGTCTAGTTTACATGGATTCTGTTATCATAATTATTAACACTAAAACAAGCAGGCTTATGCTCTGTCAAGGCCGTAGCTAGGGGGTGTTTTGGGTGTTTGAACACCCCCGAAATGGAAAATGTGAAAATACTAGAATGCATTTACGAGCATATGGTGTAAAAACCATGAAATAAAACCATAAAACACCCCCCGAAATGGCAAAATGTAAAAAAACAGAATTCCGGATGACTAAAAAAGGTCATCAGTTTTTTAGAAAGGGAAACTGGTAAGTGAAACACCCCCCGAAATCAAATCCTGGCTATGGCCTTGTGCTCTGTAACTTGAGACCATCCTTTTCTCTTTCAGCCTCTTCCGTCCTTGATGTCTATCCGCTTAACCAGGCTGTTCTTGCTGGACAGAGAGTCGAACTGAAGTGTCAAACTAACGACAATGAAACGGTTAACAGATGGACTGCAAAGCGAGTTGGACGAACTGTCGAAGTGGTATTTCAAGGCAGACCGCAGTCAAACGGCTGGAAAGAACGAAAAGAAAAGTTGAAAATTCCGAATTTTGGCATTCAGTTTCGTCAAAATGGCGATTGCATTCTTTACTCGAGTAGTGTCGAACTGAAGGACGCTGGGATTTATATTTGTTCGAAAAATAAAGACGCAATTCAAAGTAGCGCTCAACTTACAGTCTTAGGTGAGTACGGGTAATGCTTTAACTTCAAAATGCAGGCCTGTTGAGATAATTATATAGGTCTACCATTTATCTATGTGTAGACTAATGTCTTTCTATTTAAGTAAATTATTACATAAAATCTGAGATGTCAATAATATATGCAATTCGAAATAGCCTACAAACCGGTCAGCAGGCCTATATCGTCAGCATATGCAATTTCACAAGATAAACTTATGCCACGACATGCCAAAGGGATGATGCAAATGGTAGAGAATAATCCCACAGAACTGAAATCGTGGAATTACACTTCCGATCCTCAAAGGCTAGGGCAGCCGAGAGGAATCTGAAGGAATATTAGCGCCAATGTGGAATCAGTCACTTCTTGGCAAAGTCTTCACACGTAGGCTATTCTACTGGGCATGTGAAGTGCCTTCCTCTGAAGCGTAGAACGAACGGTTTCATGTGTTCAAAATGAGAACACAGTAAAATGCAAATAGGCTACATTATATCTGGAAGAAAGACGACTACTAAAATGACTCTAGGCCATATTTTAAAATGTCTTTGAAAGTGGGAAGTAGCTTACCTAGTGAATCGTAGAACTCGTGGATCATTGACATGGGATACAGTAACCACGGTTCACAGACTCTTGAACATAAAATAATATGTAGGCTAATATTTGTATATATGATTGAGTGTAGCCTATGCTTGTTATAGCACCTCTTCAAGTGGGATATTGCCAGACCAATTTTGAATTCTAAAATGCAATGCACCGTATAAAAGGCTTCCAGTAAGGAATAGTCAGCAACTGAATAGCACGCATGGACCAATAGCCAGTCAGAAATGTGACAAACGTTTGTGAAATAGGCTATCACTTGAGTAGGTCGACATGTAATGTAAATCTTCGAGAATTTCTGAGCGCCCACAAAAGCCACGTCAGGGAGACCAGCTTATTCACCGGCGCTATATCAAATCAAGTCCGCAATAGCCAGAGCTGCCGTTTTCGTTCCGGTCAGTGGCGGCGCCAGGATTTCAGTTTGGGGGGGGGGGGACTGAAGCCTCGGCCGAAATCTCATAAAAAATTTCCATTTTCGCCGCCAAAATTAAAATTTCTGACGACCTTTTTTTTTTAGTCATCGCCCGAAATCTCATGAAAATTTTCCATATTCGCCGCCAAAATTTCTGACGACCTTTTTTTTTAGTCGTCAGCCCAAATTCGTGGATATTTCACTGTAAAAAATTTCGGATAGCCCTTTTTAGGGGAGGGGCTGAGCCTCTTGTAAGAAGGCTTAGCCCCCCAGCCCCCCCTAGCGCCGCCACTGGTTCCGGTCCCAGGTCAAAATCCGAGGAGGTCAAGCCGAGGAGACAGCGTGGTGCTACGGTGGTTGTCGGTGATGATGGTAGTTGGGTGATGGAACCTGATTGGAATCTGGATAGGATAGCTTGGAGAGCTCGGTTTTCAGTCGTGAATGTTGATTCGACACCAGCAATGTAGCACGCCCTCATAAAATCCATATATGTGACCATCTTCTCACAAAAGACCCGTATAGGCTACTAACCCTACAGTGGGTCCCATCTAATGCCAGTAGAAATACAAGCAGTGAACGCCTTCTAATTGTCGTGATGAAACTAATATCTTGTTGTCTGCAGAATCAAATCCTGTTTGCGACAACAACATTTCGGTCGATAGCATCTCAACGTCTCCTGTGGTTAATGTACGCATTCAGTGCAGTGTCAATTTTTCGACTGTCGATAACTATCCGAGTATGGAGTGGATACAACACCACGAAGACTCACAGTTCATACGGAATGATAGTGTTACGACTACTACGAACACTACCGTAACTTCTGTCTTGCATGTGTCAATCGATTCAACGAAAAGTGGAAGTTACTTTTCCTGTACCACATTCTTCAAAACCAGCAACGGTCCGGTCAAAACGACGGCCTCTAATACCCCAGACTTCAAATTTATCTGGAATTCAACGAAAATAATTATCAAAGAAAACACTCTTTCAACAGACAAATATCTTCTTGTCAACGATATCTTGGTATCATCAGAGAGTAAAGAAGCTGCAAGCGTTACATCTGCATTAACGGGTTACATTGGTACAGAATCTTCTAGTAGCTACTGGTGTGAGTATAATCGCCCTTCAAAAATATAATCATGCAGGATTTATAACGTGGCATCCAGCTACGTAGCCAAATGCGTGCTATCGCTTTTAAATGCATGCCTTTGTTAAAATTTGCAGGCCCGTTCAAACAGTATTATAGACTCAGAACAAACTGAACGAAATACCTATATAGAAATCAATACTTTAATGATCGGTAATTTAGCCCTAGCGCCCTCAGTTTTCCAGAACAAAGAGGTGACCTGCATAGTAATTCTACAAGTCTTCTACTAACATTCGAAAAGAGCAACATAGCAGTATTTAGCTATAGTTCAGAAGTCACTGCAAATTCATCTGCATTCCTTGGTGGTCCATATTCCTTAACTTCCTCCTTGAGACTGTGCCAGTAGGTTATAGGCCATTACTGAAACAAAACTGTCACCCAAACCATTCCACAAGTCTACAATGCTTGTGCTGAAGAATTCTGACCTAATGCTCCCCTCGTTTTCTACAGTAATTTATACCGAGTTGCCTTGTTTGGTGCTAATTCCACAGACCTCCCACTATTATTGTGCCGTCTTTACAGCAGCAATCTTGTAAGCTTCGATTAAATTTCCTCTGCTCTAGACTTCCTATTATTCTATGATTAGTCCACACCTTTCCATTGGTTTCCAATCATTCTTCACATTTCAGTTCCTCATAGCCCAAAATTAATTAGTTCTTTGTACTTCAGTCACGCTGCTGAAGTCATTCGGAAATGGCCGAAGTGAAGTTACTTACTAAAAGATTTAACAGTGGGGAAATAAGTAGGCTAGGCTTAAGTTTTTAGACATTATAGTAAACATTTGTTTCGTGCGTTCTACTAACTATAGAATTGAAATGATTTTGGTTGAACTTGTTTAAATAAAACATCTTTATGATTATTGTAGTTTACGTGTCATTGACACTGGTGGCAGTTGTTTCGATATTCTTTATTCTGATGGCAGTAATGGCTCTAAACTTCTACATTTGTCGAAAAAGAATTACGGCAGGTTTGATATACTACTACAACAGATCAAAATATAGATTCTGAAGTGAAAAATGAAAATTGTTTCATCTTTAAGACAGTTAATTGGTTCTCGTTTGAAGGTAAAAGATGTTAGACCAAGTTTATGCGCTAGAAAGCTATAAAGAATAGGGTCGTTCATTCATTCATTCATTCATTCATTCATTCATTCATTCATTCATTCATCCATTCATTCAGTCATTCATTCAGTCATTCATGCATTCATATAGCGCCTCTTCTAGGGGCCTACTCAGAGGCGCTCCCAACCTCAGCGCGGCCAAATAAAACGGTCTTAAGATGAGAGAGAGAGAGAGAGGAAAGCCTGTGAATGATTTTTAGAAAGAGAGCGGAGTGTCAGTGGAAGACCATTCCAGTTTGAGGGTCCTACCACCGAGAAAGCACGGTTCTGCATAGTGTAAGTATGAGCAAAAGGGACTGAAAGCAGACTTTGTTCAGTCGAACGAAGGAAGCGGAAATGGCGAGAACTAAGAGTAGGGCTACAGAGCTCACAAAGGTAGGCAGGAGAAAGGCCTATCATGCAGCGTCAGACTGGAGTAGAGATCCTATACTCAATTCGCTGGCTGAGTAGGAGCCAGTGGAGAACGTCACGCATATAGCTGGAGATGTGGCTGAATTTGGGTGTGCGGCCAATAAGGCGGGCTGCAGAGCGCAGAATGCGATCAAGGCAACTCAAATGGCAATTGGTAGGCCAGCATAGAGAGAGCAGCAGTAGGCCTAGTCAAACCTGGTGGCTACAAAAGAATGCACATTGCACAAGGGTAGCAGCAGCAGTAGGAGTAAGCGAGCGAGCAACAGCGCGTAGTTGACGCAGTTGATAATAACAGGCGTGGCTGAGTGAGTGAATATGTGTGGAGCAAAAGTGAGCTCTTGGTCCAGAGTAACACCAAGGTCACGGACTCTGGTTGAGAAGACAAAATCAGGAAAGCCATCAGCAATGATTGTTATATCTAACTTCGCCTGCTACTGGCGAGTGCCAAGTCAAATGAATTGCGTTTTTAAAGAGTTGAGGCGTAGTCGATTGGACGACATCCAAGTCCCAAAGGCTTCCATGGGGAAGTTCATGACCCGGACAATCGCAACCGTGTCAGAGGCACGGCAGTGCTGGTAGGCTTGTACATCATCTGCATACAGATGGGCTAGTAAAGCATGGGCTGGGAGGCAAGAAAAGGGGCAAGATCTGAGGTACAGTGTATGAAGAGACGGGGTCCCAAGACAGAGCCGTGTGGAAGACCGTAGGGTACGAGGACCCAGAGGGACCTAGCGAGTCCAAGGACCACACAAAAGGAACGATCACTAAGAAAGGATCTCAGCCAAAGGAGAAGAGTAACAGAGAGACCGAAGGATGTATGCAGTCGTTTAAGTAAAATGTCATGGTCCACAGTGTCAGACGCTGCACTAACGTCAAAAAGGGCTAAGAGAGTCAGCTGGGAACGATCGATGGCTCCGTAGACATCAGAAAGGATTCGGAGAAGTAATGTCTCAGTTGAATGGGTCTACTCTACATAGCCTATATTTTGCCTACAGTAACCAAGACGTTCATAGTCAAGGACGGTAACATATGATTTTACCATTCTAAATAGCCTATTTGCCTATTGCATGGGTTTTAGTGTTGGTCGCATACAAGTTGCATAGACGAAAAGAATTCTCGATAGGCCTAAATAGAAGTCGATTGATGAAAAGTAATTTGTCTTAAATAGAAGTGTGCCAGATGAAAAAAATCTTGCTTAAATTGGAGATAGATTATTGAAAAATATTCTTTAATCAACCAAGTCTAGGCTATAATTATAGTGAATTGATGAAAAATAATCGTACTCTCCAAATTTCTAAAGCACCACCAGAAAGCCCAGCGCAAGGCACCAGCAGCTAATTCACGAGCTCGCTAAATAAAAAATGTTGCTCAAATAGAAGCAAGATCAAACGAGTTTGTGACTAAATAGAAGTTAGATTGATGAAAAGGATTCATGCCTAAGTTGAAGTCGTATTGATCATGGGCGGAGACCTAGGGGGGACAGGGGGGGGACGGTCCCCCCCCCAATGAAAGTGTTGGGGGGACGGCCCATGCATTTGTCCCCCCCCCAATGTTTGAGCGTCAAGACTTTTTTGGCGGCGAAAATAGAAATATTTCGTCGAGATTTGGCCCGGATGACTAAAAAAAAAAGGTCATCAACTTTTTTTTGGCGGCGGAAACAAATTTTTTTCCAGATTTCGCTGGTCATCGGAAATTTTTAGAAAATCTCGCGTCTTTCCGTCCCCCCCCCCAATTCTCGGCCCAGGTCTCCGCCTATGGTATTGATAAACAATAGTTGAGCTTCGCCAGGCAACCATTAAGAAGGTTAAAGCGATAGGCTGGATTACCGACAATGCTTCTGATAGTAGGCGAATATTATGGTTAAAAAGGATTTTATGTCCATTAGTCAAAGACTGTCAACGACTTGATAGGGAAAAGCTGCGATAAGCACGGCTTGCAGTCGACGAGGATTGTGATCCGATAGACCAATGATCATGTTCTGCAAGGACTATAGTATGAAAATCATATAGGCTATACACACAAACTTTGTGGCAAGCAGAAACTGTGACACGGTAGTCGTTAAATTGCATAATAACAGGACTTTTTAACGTGCAGTTGTACACAAAATGTGCAGTTCCAAATGTATTTGCGCAGTTGTAGAAGCATATCTGTACAGTTAAAACTATCAAAAAGGTCATTGTCCTCCAATTGGAAGTTATTTACCATAGAGCAGCGGTTCTCAACCTTTTTGGTACGGCGACCCCTTGGTGACATCTCAAAGGTTTTGACGACCCCCCAACAGCAAAAATGAAAGTCACCTCTATTCGCCGCATTTTTGTTTCCAATGTCGACGATATGCAATTTTCCATCATAATTTGAAAACTGCCTTTTGCAATTGCGCGAGGTTTGCTGGATCTTGCGATTCTGAGAGCTACCTATTCGGTAGCTTGAATTTGACATTTTCATAAGTCTATTCAGCTGGAGATGGATCAATAAATGAATTATTAATTTGTGAGTAACCATCAAATTTTGGTAAAGGAAATAAACTCTCTTCCCAATGTCCAATTTTTTAAATTTTCACACTGCAATGTTAATATTTTAAGCTGGCATTGCTTTTACGAAATTGCTCATCATATCAGTGCGGATAGTCGTGGTTTAAAACTTTAAAAGTGTCCCCTCCCATAATCCCATTGTTTAAATTTTTTAAAATTTCCACACAACAGTGGTCGCATCTTAAGCTGTCATCTCAGCAAAATTTATCATAATTTCATTGATGAATGACATGGCTTAAGACTTCAAAAAATGTCTCTCCCAATGTTTAACTTTTTCATTTCTACACTCTAATTACAGCATTTAAACCTGTCATCTTAATAGTATCGCCTGCAAATTGTTTAATTTTTTGGATTTGACACTGCCACTGTTACATTTTAAGATTCAACCTTAACAAAGTTGCCCATGATTTTGGTGCTCCAAGACGTGGTGTAAGACTTCAATAAATGTCCCTCCCCATTGTTTAAATTATTCGAACTTTGCACGTATTTATGGTGACATATTAAGCTGGCGTCTTAACAAACCTGCTCATAACACTATTGAAATTTATAATATTGGGGAATATAAGCAGCTTGAACCCACCACAAATTTCTGAAGATCATCCCTCTGTCACCACAAGTCTACGCCCATGTAAGCCTATAGTCCTCATTAGCTTACAGCATATATACATGTAATCTTTTGACAAATCGAATATTGCATCAGTTTTTAGAAGAACGGTAAAAGTGGAATTTATATTTTAAAACTAAAATTACAACAAATTAAATTAGTAGCTGCAATCTAACGAATGAATCATAGCAAAAGTATAAGTAAAATTTATTTAAAGTTGCTAAGGTATGATAGAGTTTAAGTTGCTATTGAATCTTTTACAAATTTCTCATGGGTCCAGGCGACCCCTGGCAAATCGTCAGGCGACCCCCGTGGGGGTCGCGACCCACAGGTTGAGAACCGCTGCCCTAGGTGTTTTAAATATAATAGCCTACTATCAACGCTTTTTGTGCGCTTTAGCCTTTAGGCTACAAATCTTCGTATAGGCCTAATATAATAACAAGGCTAAGCTTATAGGCCTACCACATAACAAACACTCTTTGGTACAAACCAACAGTAAAAGATTTGTAGAAAAATAACGGGGTTGGGCCATTATCCACTAGGAATAGGGGTGTGAAAGCAGATTTTACTATGGGCTCTAAGAACTACCAGTTTATGTCACTGGTATTTATTGAATATCTCCTTCGTCAACCGCTTGAGGCGCTGATATTGATCTAATGCAGTCAGACACGAGCGACGGCGATTGGTCAGAGTTTTGCGCGGCAGAAAGAGGTGCTAGAAACTCTGGGCTGTAATCTTATATTATAAGTCTGAAAGTTTGTCCCTTCCGTTATGGATTTTCACTCTTCGTCCCAGAATAGACACGGAAATGACAGAGTGTCGGCTTACCAAAATTTTTGCAATTCATTGTAACCCAAACTTTAAGGTCAACGCGACTATTTTCAGCTCTCAATTCACTTTAAAACCAGAGATATTAGCGTTTTAGTCAGATTTTAACAGCCATGTGTCGAATTAGTAAAGAGTCGATAGTCCGCATGACTTCATACTCGCCCAATAAGTAAAGAGTCGACAGTCCGCGTGACGTCATACTCACCCAATAATAATTTCCGTAACAATCCTGTTGACAAACCGAAACCGGTTACAGTGTACAATTATTATGCAGTTTAAACAATATTATTCACAAGAACGCAGATCACAGAAATATTAATTATACTAACAGAACAAACAGCCTGCAATTATTGTATTAGGCCACAGTCAGCGGGGTGGGTCATGTTTGACTTTTTGGAGATGCGGGGTGGGGTGGAGGATTGCCGAAAACCCGAAATTTAGCGGACAACACTGGTAGCTTACCCCAGAGGAGTAGTGTTGAAAACTCTCAATTTCCCGGGCAACGCCGGGTACCATAGCTCGAGGGTACGTATGGTACGTATTTTATTGTTTGAAAGGTACGTACGTATTTTAACGTACCTTATTGAAGGGTACGTAAAAGGTACGGTACAACACTTAACCGTGGCACATGCTATAAGTCATTGTGCATTTGTGCATGAAACATTACATATGGTGCTATCACGAAGTTTTTTTATTAAAATGTACAAAAAACTACTTAACACTACTTTGGTCACTTGTCAAGTACTCAACTTATTGGTGATATTCTGTGTCTTTGTATTCAATTATGCAAAAGTGAACAGTGCACAATAATAACAATAGAATAGTATAGTGACGTTGTTAAGAGATAAGCGTAATACTCATCAATAAAATACGCGTATGGTACGCGTATTTTATTCTTTGAAAGGTACGCACGTATGATACGCGTACCTTATTATAAGGTACGCGTACGCATCGAGCTATGCCGGGTACCACATCTAGTTGGGTATGAAGCGAAGCGAAAGAACGTGGGTTGTTTACCGCCTAAAATGGATTTTATACAGGCGAGGTGATTCCAAGAAAAGGCGCACTTTGCGTGTCACTTTGATGCTGTCATCAGTATACAGGGCTATCTACAAAAAACCTAAGGTTTTTTGCCAATATCTTGACCAGAAGTACGAATTTCCAAACGAAATTTTTACAGGCTTAAATAACATTCATATTTACACACGATGGCCAGATATAAAAATATTTGAAGCAGAACAAAAGTTATATCACGTTTAGTGAGACCACCCATATTTGGCGATTCAAAAACGCAAAAAAGTTTTAAAAAACGATTGTATTAGGTCCCATCTCAAATAATTGTTGTTATCAAATAGCCTTGATATATCCAGGTAGGCCTAATCCTTATTATTATTCCTTATTATTATTATTTAGGAAAGAAACAGGATACCAGCCTAGCTGCACTTCACTGTAAACAAAGAATCAGTCAGATTAATAATAATTATTGTTGCTATTAAAGCAATGAAATTCAAATTTTCTATGATGGAAATGACCAAAATGTCAATGACAGACAAAAATATGCAGGCATATTGTATGAGCAAGGGGTCCTGGTGCTAAAGCTATAATCACCGCTTACTCTGATAAACAGTGAGTGCAGATAAAAATTAATAGTTAAATTGAGAGTTATGAAACATTCCATTGAATAGAGGAGATCGGCTCAATGTCAATTGTGCGGGTTTCATTGAAAAAACACCCAAATATTCGGATCGGAACCTGATGGATTATCAAGCGTAGAGAACCATGCTGGGGAAATACCACAATCTGCGGCCAAGATCAAAAGCAATAAGAGAATTGATTCTTGCATTGGAGATGCTATGGAAAGATTTACATCAACAAGGCCATCAAGAATTTTACAAAGAGACTCAGAACAAGTTTGAGCACGGATGGTGGGCACATTGAACACAAGTTTGGAAGCACGATCAAGTTCGTCTGATGGCAGTTATTTGAGAAATGACTTAATACAATCGGTTTTTGCCATTTTTTGCGTTACGTTTTTGAATCGTGGGTGGTCTCACTAAAAGTGATACACATGTAACTTTTGTTCTGCTTGAAATATGTTGATGAAATCTGACCACAATGTGTGAAATGAATTGTCCTGTAAAATTTGATTTCGAAATTCTAACTTCCGGCCAAGATATTGGCAAAAAACGTACGGGGTTGTCTTTATTTATGGTCCACCCTGTATGTAGTAATGCGTGGAATGTTTTAATTTGTGTCTGAAGCATTGAATGGTAGCCTACTTCTTACTTTCTATGAAGAAAATAGTGGGCTTTGGCCGTACTTGATGAATCGCACTTTCAAGAATCGTGGGTGCGCATCGATTGATTGCACGCCACATCGATACCCGAATGTTCTATCGTATTGACGATAATTATAATTGCTGAGAACGACCTCGTAGGCCTACGTCTCGTCACTGATGCCCAAAATAAAGGAGTTTGTGAGTTCGTACAAGTTCGAGGGACGACGGTCAAAGTGTTAATGTTGCATTGAATGGGATGTTACAGATCAATCACGGTTTTATTCTACTATAATAATATTGTAATCTGACATTGATAAAGCATCACTTCAAGAATAAACTCATTGGCGTCATGGTGTTGCAACGCAAGGCCGTAGCTAGGGGGTTTGGGTGTTCGAACACCCCCGAAATGGAAAATGCAAAAAATAATAGAATGCATTTACGAGCACATGATGTAAAATTCATGAAATGAAACCATGAAAACACCTCCCGAAATGGAAAATGTAAAAAATGTGTGAAGAATTCGGACGGATGAAAAAAAGTCATCAGTTTTTTAGGAAGGGATATTGACGACATTTTCTGAAGATTGAAGATTTCGGCCGGATGAATAAAAAAGTCATCAGCTTTTTCGGACGGGAAACTGAAGAAACACCCCCCGAAATCAAATCCTGCCTACGGCACGAGTCACTTATCGCTGTCAAACTTAATAATAGCCTAGACTTCAGGCACTAGCGAAACTGTGGAAAGGAAAAACTGAGGCGCTCGACCAACAGCAGATCTTGAGAAAGTCGATTTCAACAGATGGAGTCAACATGGGCATAGTTTCTGGGCTGAATTGTAGGCCTACTGCAGTACTAAACATGCGGGGGCGGCTGTGAGTCCACGGACAGTCGACTGACGTATGCCACGACCTGGGACCGAGGAAACTGTCATGCATGATGATCAAAGATCTTATAAACGGATTACTCCGCTGTACATTGACTCAACGCACCTGGTGTCTCGCGCATGGCTTTCGACTAGCGCTTTGAAGTTTGGAGATTGCGATTACGATTACGATTGGGTGAGAAATGATCTAGTGGCTAGCGTTCGGAACAGACTGAACTTCTAACAAAAAAATTGGTATATATATATATAGGCCTATATCTAACAGAAAATATTGGTACATTATATGGTAGATCGTTTTTATTAGAAGTATAGGCGGCTAGGCCCTACTTGGGTGACCCTGCACAGCGGTATCCTGATCCCTGTGGGGTCTCCCATTGTTACCGATATTGTAATATTGTTAGCCTAACTGTTTTATTCGTTCTTTACTGACTGTTACAATAATATTGGCTGCAATAAAAAGACTTGATTGATTATTATAATATAACTAGCTGGGGTACCCGGCGTTACCCTGAAAATTTAGGATTCGACCCGCTCCCGGCCACAACCCCACCACACCACACTCACCCCACTACACCCCCACCACACTCCAACCTCCGCCGGTACGCCACCCGTGAAATTTGAGTTTTCGGGAAATGTCCTTTCCCCCAGCCTCCCTCACCCCCACACCCCTTCTCCACCCCACCCTTTCTCCCCCATCCCCCACAGGGTTGTACGACAGCGTATGATTTTCGTGATAAGCTTGGCGAAAAATTACGTCAAAATGACGTCAACGGCAACAGCGTGCATTCTGGACAAATATATCTACATCCTTTCATATAGATATAGATATCAGAGCAACAAATAAGCACTTAGTCCTGCTATTTGATAGAATAGGGAATGAAACTATGGATTTCAGTTGACGTAATTTATTCATTCAATAAAGTATATTATAGAGCACCTCTTTAAGGAAACTACTCAGAGGTGCTCCCGACTCTTGCATGCCCAAAAAGAAATTTTTAAAGTGCTTGTATACAGAATGTGCCAGAGAGTGACCTAGGGAACAGATGCAGCTTAAGAGGGAAGCCATTCCATGCTGCCAGGGCCAACCACAGAAAAAAAGCTTTGTAGGGTACAAGGCCGTAGCCAGGATTTGATTTCGGGGGTGTTTCACTCACCAATTTCCATTCCCAAAAAGCTGATGACCTTTTTTAGTCATTCGGTATATTTCGGGGGGTGTTTTCATGGTTTTATTTCATGCTTTTTACATCATGTGCTCGTAAATGCATTATATTATTTTTCACTTTTCCCATTTCGGGGGGTGTTCAAACACCCAAAACACCCCCTAGCTACGGCCTTGGTAAGGTATGAGCAAACGGGACTGAGAGCATTCCCATCCCCACTTACGGCCTGAGTAATGAACTAATATAACCAGCATATACTTGATTTCTAATTCAAATTCAAATTCAAATTATTTATTGATCCCACAATAAACATAATATACAGAGCATTGTATAACACAAGTCATAATTAAAGCATTAGCTAAATCGGCAAAAGAGTTAGGAGGCAGATTGGGGAGCAATAGGCACTCCAGAAGGGACAAGTCTCACTTAGTAGGGGCCTATATACTATGGAGAAGTTAAACAGGATGGTGGGGTGTGATTAAGTAAGTGAAATGGACGTTATTATGACTATATAACATTTATACAGTTGAAGTAACGTATAGATGCAGATTAAATTCTTAACTATAACTTAACTAACAAAAACCAAAGCTGAGTTTAAGTTATAGGCTATAAATTAGTGTGTGTGTGTGTGTGTGCGCGCGCACGTGCAAGGGTTTTAAAGTGGTCAAGGGATGTAACCGTGCGGATTTAATTGTTCCAGTCTTGCAGGTTAACAACATAACTTCAAAAAATCTTAAGAACATAGCACATATGCCTACGTTTGGCATGCAGGTTTATGTTTTGTACTATTGTCCTAGGCCTACTGCACAGAATGCATAATTAAAAATAGTACCAGTCGTGTCATTAACCTAATCTCAAAACCAATACGTAGCCACCAGAGCTTCTTGTTTTGTTGCATCCCAGAAAAAGACGAGCAGGCTCATTATTCTCATAGACGTACATGGTTTCTGGAAGATTTACTTCGTCTTTCTCTGTGAAGAGCACAGTCTTGAATGTCAAATCAGAGTTTAACAGAATAATTCGGTTATTGTCCTGATCAGTCACCAAGATGGATCCGTCGTTTCTTCTAGCCAAATAAACGGGGGAATTTAGATGAGCATCATCTGATCCTTTCTCGCTTCCAAATGATAGCAAAAGATTTCCTGCAGCATCGACCTTACACACTCGATGCACTTTAGAACGTTCAGAATCGAAAATGCCATGGCACAGGATAAAATCACCATCGTCCAAATTAATGGCATGAAATATGAAATCTATAGGAATAGGCGTAGGAGTCTTGAAGTCTATGGTCTTTTCTTTTATTAAATTTCCTTCTGGCGAGTATATCTTCAGCTTATGTTTGTCATAAACGGTCATGACGACATCGCCATCACGATTGACTGAAATGCGACCATTGTCATTGTCATCCGTCTCCCAAGTCTTTATTACTGTTCCATTTGGGTTGAAGCTAATTATTTGCTTTCGAGCATTGTTTCCCTTCTGATCCACGATGTATAGACAATTATTCTTTGCGCAGGCAGCAATCGCTCCTGGGTGACTCAAACCTATCACCTTCGCTGAACGAGTTGATGTACTATCATCAATGTGGAAAATGTCAATAATGGCACTTATCTCAAATGCAACAAATAGCTCGTCGTTCAAAATAGTTAATCCTCTTAATCTCTTTCCATGGTTATTTGTCGTTGATGTAGGCCTAATTGTTCTAATAATGTTATTCCCTAAAAATATCAAAACAGTGTGTTACACCGACATGTATATTGTATAATTAATATATAGGCCTAGTCGCCTGTATAATTATTTGCAAGAGCACCGTAAATCTACTTAGGTTGCACAATGCACAGATGCACCGTGCTCGACGTACTCCACTCAGGGTGAACTCCTCATTTCCCGAGCACGAACTGCTCTTAGGCATAGACCTGGGAGTGATTTTGATCAGTCAATCTGACCCCATTTGACCCCAAATTGACTTGAGGTCAAAATGACTTGACCCGACTTGGCAGAAAGACAACCAACTTCCGACTTGAGGTCGACTTCTCACATGGTACCGTAAAATAACCATTAGTCTAGGACTCTATAGGCCTGCATAATGCATATGGCCTACCAGAAGCCAGGCCAATTTTTCTTGGCGAGCACTAATTTCACACCGATGAGTAGTGAGACCTCAACATTTGATAAATTATAATTGAAAATGTTCATAAGTTTATTAAGTCTATTTCATGATGTTTGTGTTTTAATCTGAACTAAATGACTTCTCTCCAATGTTTTCTTTCAAATTTCAGACAGTCAAATTTGGTCCTTGAACACTTAGTAAGGCAACATCATTATTACGTGGGCTTACAATGTAGGACCTACATTCTATTTTATTGTATTGCATTGTGCTCTAAAAATTTATGTAACGCCTCTCGAGTGCACACTGATCAGAGGCGCAAAACATATGGCTGCCCAATTTTGGCAGCAATTCCTCCACTGAAACAGTAGAATAATTTTGCTAAGAGGACAGCTTAAAATGCTGAAATTGTAATGCGGAAATCGCAAAAATTTCTTATGGGGAGGGGCACACCCGGCACATTCCCTCCCCATACCAGGTCCCTTCTCGGCGCTACACATGCTTCGCCGATCGTCTGCTGGTTGCTCGTTTGTTCCCCTCCAAACAAACCTTAATTCCCACACTAGAGGAGGGCATGCGCTAGATTGCATTATATTGCTATTAAATCTACTGGGGTCACCACTTGGGAAAAAATTCCAAGGGATATACGATTGTGCCCTAGTGTTTGGGCTTTTAAGAAGAAATTTAGCGCCTTTCTCATAGAAGGTACCTAATTAAGGTAGAGCGCTGTTCGCTCATTGTATGCATTGCAGTAGGTCTGTTCTGTTTAATGTTCTGTTCTGTAGTTAAGCTTCTTTTTTTTTCTTTTTCATAATTGTTTATGTCTCAACAGCGTTGAACTTTTCAGTTTACATTTATTTTGTGTGTTTTCTTCTCCTCCGTCTCTTAGCATAAGTTGCTTGATTCTGTTTTGTCAGTTTTGATAATCACTGTGTTGATTTTTTGCACGATTTCGTCATGGCCACCTCACATCGTCAACTCAATGTATTAGTTGGTGTCCCTAGACAGCGGGATTATTTTATCCCTTTAGGGCCTCCCTTTTTGTAACCAATGTTCAAGATGTGTAAGCCTGTCATGTTTACTTCGGTTGCAAATAAAACATTTTGATTGATTGATTGATTGATTGCATACATAGAGGAAGGCCGGTCCAGAAAAAAGGGGGAAAGAAAATGGATTGCGCCCGGTTGCTTAGGGGGGTTAGAAGCCCCTGCCGATGGATAGGCTATTCTCCATGTGAAACCTCAATAAAAACTAAAATTGATAAAAAAATTCTCCTAAGTCACTTTTGAGATTTAGGATTTTTTATGCCCAATCGTTTTATTGAAATTATTGAATTTGAACTCCCTATAATAAATTAACCAGAGCCGTGATCAGAATATTGGTTGCATTGTGATACGTCACAGGTCTTTGTAGGCTAATTAAGGTTTTATAAATTTTGTCGTTACCTCCATTACGTTCATGATCTGAAAGCATAGGTAGTTCTGTTCCATCTGGTTCATCTAAAAATACCAAAACGGATAGTATTGTGCTACGTCGCATATATACGAACACACCTCAGTTTGGTTCCAAGTTGATGCCAGCTGCTTTATGTTGAAAATGTTAGACATCAGGCCATCAGCCTAAACTTCTTCAAGCAGTAAAATGTTGATCTTCTAAATGCTCAATTTAAATTAGTTTTTAAATGCATCCAGTGTTGACCTCACATAGGCAGCAACATGCGAATGTTTTTCATTCAGATTGTCTATTTTTCTTGGGAATTCTCAAAAGCGTAGCCTAAGAGAGGATACAATACAATACAATACATTGAATCAGTGGCGTAGCTACAATGTGTGCAATGTGTGTAAAGCACACGGGCCAACGACCTCCAGAGGCCCACAAAGATTGTTAAATTGGTAATTTATCTATCCTAATTTGTAACTCAACTTAATTTTTCGTAACAGATGTAGTTTTTGTGAACACACTTGCATTATTTATTTATGTATCGCATTTGATATAGCGCCCATTCAAGCTCACTACTATTATAAGAGACACTTCGTTGCTTTACTGACGCTTGCCAACCTCCGTGCTGTTGGCAGTCAAAATACTGAACGCCTTTAACTGGAGATTTTCGTCTGTAGTCATGGCCGGTCAAATTATTGAAAGGTGACGTTGGTGCGTGAACGATAATAAAGAATATCAGTTGGGGCAATACAGTTTTAAGTTGAGAACATGTTGCGAATCAAACCGGTATAAGATTTTTATTTCGATTGTTCTTTTTCCTATGCGGAGGGCGAGAGCGGGCTTGCAAGTTTTCTTAATGCACCTCAAACTTGTAACAGGCAAGCACAAGCATTCCGGTCGTTTGAAGGACACATTGGATATGGTAACGGTAGGGAGCTGACATTTCCCTCAACCCGAGTGAGAATTGTTGCAGGGAGTTGAGTGGGATTAAATCCTTAGTCTTTCTTAGGGCTGCATAGTTTAGTCTTCTTTTTACCTTTGCACACCCGAACTCCACGTGAATCATAGTCAGACCCAGGTGTTTTTACAATTCTAGTAGGCCTACTGCTCTCAATTCCCCTCAGCTCTCACCCCAAAATCAAGGACAAACAAAATTGAGCAGAGCTGGATCAGGGTCTTAGGGAATCATGTATTTGCCTTTATGTCTGCACTTGTAGGGAGTATGATTAAACTTAACTTTGCGTAGGCCTACTAAAAAATCGCAGGTTGTGTCTTTTTGGTGTGCAAATTGCAGATAATGGATAGGACGTGGTAGATGATTGACAAATTTGCTAGAAAGGAAACTAAAAAATGCCATGACATTGACTTTGTCTTAAGTAATAGTATTAGAAATAATAAGTTTACAACGTAATAGGTTTTTAATTTATTGAGAAATCACTGCAGCTAGGCCTTTAATAACACTGTATAAATTGATCTATCTCATTCTTACAGTAATTCTGTTTAGGCCTATTATGTGAGTGAGTTGTAGGCCTATTGCATGTCATATCAAATGTCATTGATTAGTTTTGGTGATTTTGATTATAAGTATTAAGTATAGTGCCAAAAGTGAAAAGACACCGACCTTACCAAGTCAAACAGGGGCCCATGTGGGACGTCTGCACACGGGCCCACGAAAAGCTAGCTACGCCACTGCATTGAATATTTCTTAGGCGAACAGGATCCAAGTTAGAACCTACCATCTTGTGTATGCTCTCTTTGGTCATATCAATCCGGTGATTTTGCAGGTATCTCAGCTCTTGAAATCAATAGGCTTCAGGGTATACAAAATTCTGGTGACACGACAAAGCGCGCAGGACAAAACTTCAAAAGTGCGCAGACAAATGCGCGGACAAATGCGAGCAGACAATAGCGCGAAAAGGCAAACATTTACAATAGAAGAAACATTTATTTATACTCGAAATGGACTAGATTTGCAAAAACTTTAGAAGCAGGCTATCACATAAAAATTATAGAACATATTTAAACTAGAAGTTGTCGTTTTCGAAATTTCATTAGTACCGTCAGCCAAACTTTAGAATGATGTTTGTCATGACATCTTCGTATCCAAGACATATGTAATTTATGGTGTCACGACAAACTGGTCTAAAGACAATTGGTCCAGCGCTTGAGAAATAGATGAAACTGGATGAAGGTATTTTTAGATCTGAAAAAGAAGCTGGATTGATGAAAAACGCTTAAGAAATGGAGGCTGGATGAAGATAATTGTATATCTGTAATAGAAGCTGTATTGACGAAAATAACGAATTAGAAATAGAAGCCGGATGAAGGTATTTTTAGATCTGAAATAGAAGCTGGATGCATGTTGAAATACATGTAGGCCTACATGAATAAAAAAATCATCAATCTAGCTTCAAAATAAGCTAGAAAACCATTTAACTTTTTTTCATAAATCTAGCTTCTATTTCATAATAGGCTACGGGTTGTCTGTAGACCAGTTGTCGTCAGACGAGTTGTCTGTAGACCAGTTGTCGTGGAACCGTTTATGTCTCATATTCTGTTATATGATTATCTCTTTTCATTTTGTGCTCCTCCTATTTTTACTCTTGTGAATTAACACATGCCTTGACGTTGGGTCTGTGCGTTCTTGTGCCCCATATTCTATTGCTTAATGAGCCTCAACACTTATGAAAGCCACTACATAAATGTTTATTTTATAATTATTGGGCTGCATTTGGGCATTGTCGTCATAATCACTTACACATAATTTTAATTTTAAAAGCTAAAAAGATATGGTTTTAGAACTTACAAGTCCTCCTATACGATTTTATCATTGCTGCAGTCGGACCCAAGCTGCAGAGGGCTGGTGGCCCTAATCCTTCATTATACTGAGACCCCTAACAAATTATTTAGGCATTATGCCGTAGGCGGTACCCTATTGGTCATTATTAGTCAACATTAGATACTTTCCAGGATTGCTACGCACATTCTCGTGCGCCCTTTTGACTGCGGGTGGTTTTTGTCGCGCGCTGTTGTCTATGCGCATTTGTCTGCGCGCTTTTGTCCTGCGTTGTTTTGTTACGGCGCAAAATTGCCAAATTATTTTATAATTATTTCGAATTGCCTTGCTCTCATCGTGCAAACTCCTTAAAGTTTAGGAGGTCATAATTATTCATGATGCATGGCCTCCTGGGGAGTTGCATGTAGGCCATATGTGTAAACAATTCTTCTCCACCCGTTACGTTCCTCTGCTAAACCGATTGTCTCAGAGACGTCAATGTGCCGTAAATCCCTTGAGACGTAGGACAGTCAGCATATCGCGGTCTCCCACGAGGCCACTTCCACTAAGGTGGGACAACCAGCGTAAGAGCCCGTCTCGCGTCGAAGGTCGGTTGGAGTCTGGTCACATGGCCAAATAGGCCCAGTAGCCTCCTTCTTAATATCGACGTCAGAGGTTGCTGGTTCATTCGCTGTCGAACTCCCACGTTCCATTTGATGTTTCATATGCTCCTCAAACACCATTGATCCAGAGCGTCTACCTGCTTCTCCTCCTCCACTTTGGTCAAGGTCCACCCTTCGCCACCATACAGGAATATCAATAGTACACAAGCATATACTACAATTTGAGCTTGACTTCCGGGGTAATCGTGAGAACCACACATTTCTGCCAAGGTCTCTGAAGACTCTCATGATCTGTCTGGTGATGGCCATTCTGCGTCGAACGTCGTTTATGATCCTACCAGATTCATTCAACAGCGAGTCCAGATATACAAATTCCGGCACACTCTAAACCAGCTGGTCTTTCATAACTATTCCATCCAGCTGAGGCATAAAGTCACTCAGAGACGGAATCTATGAAAGGTCATAGGCTCTCGTGTATTCCACGTCGTTATCCCCAAGACAGTGGCGTAGCAAGGTCTTTGGGGGCCCCTGTGCAGAGCTTAGGTGGTGGGCCCTTAAATGCTTGAAACCACATTCGATTTCAAACAACAAAGCTGTGCAAAACGCCTGGTTCCTTAACGAAATTTGCATATTTAACACCAAAGTTAAATGAAAATTAACTAGCCACATATTTTTTATTTTAACAAATTTATCTAATGAAACATATTCTTCTTCGTATCAGCAGAGAAAAATTGAACTAAGCTTAGAATACCACACAAAAGTAATTACAAAAATTGCTTCATCTCCTGAAGTATTAATCAATCACCCATAGACCCTACTTAAATTCCCCAAGCTGTTGGATTTGTTGCTTAAAAGAGCGGGAAAATGTAACGAATTTGGCAAGTGTGAAATGACTCAATCAAGTCTACGGCTAACCTACTACGGGGTCCAAATTCGAAATGCTAAAATGCTCGTTAGCGCGCCTTCCCTTGTGCAAAAATATCCACCACTTCTGAGGTGTTAAACCTGGATCCATTGGTGATGTAACTGCTACCGTAACCTCTGAAGTTCGAGGCCTAGTCGGCTCAGTGTCAATATCCATGACAACCACCATCCCTGCACTGATCAAACCGGGATTCGATTCTGCCCCCATGTCTGATGTAGTCATCGGTGCAAGCTCGCTCTCTGCAGGCATCATAAATGCGGATTTTTTTGCATTTTGGCGGTCTTCTTTATAAGACTTAAGCATAACTTGCGGGGACAGAAAGAGTGCCGTACGAGAGTTAAACAATATACAATTTCCAAGTAAATGCAGTTAATAGTTTATCCTTCATAAACTTTACATTTTGCTACAAAAATAACACATTTTAAACGCGTCTGCGTAGACCATGGCACAATTATGTTTATACGTCAGTACAACTACTTCGGGCCAAAGACTCCGGCTGAAACCCAAATTACTGGGTGTGTACGCTGTGGATGTAGGTTTGAATACATTCTGAATATCCTTCAATTAAAAAATTGACTCTGACTCCGGGGGGCCCCTGACAGCCGGGGGCCCACGTGCACTGCACAGGTTGCACGCCCTATTGCTACGCCACTGCCCCAAGACTTAGAACCGACAGCGAACATTCTGCAAATATTGCAACCCTAGATAACATCAGGGCCGGATTAGGGCATGTTAAACATGTTCGGCCGAACAGAGGCCCCAGACATGCGGAAACATTTTGCAGGGAAAATGTTCCTATTTTTGGTAAATTTCGGCCAGATGACTAAAATAGGTCGTCAGCTTTGTAGGCAGGGAGGAAATCAGTATATTCTACGGAAATTTCCACCAAACGACTAAAAAAATTCAGAACAGGGTCCCACATTTCTTAATCCGGCCCTGGATCGTTGTTGTATGACCTTCATTTAGGCCTATATGTGATAAATTTCAACTTCTTGAAAGTCGATGCATCTCAATAGAAATGCTCAATAGCCGATTTAACAATAATTATTCTAATCACATTTTGTGGGATATAACACGAACATAATAGTGTGCAGGTGATGCTTACTTCGTTGGTGTTGTACCAACCATCTGCAGGTGACTAAGCATTGCGCTTTTATCCTCCGTCGACAGAAGAAGATTAGGAATACGATAATTCCAAGGAGAACAACACCAACGATTATTTTAGTGGTAGTATTGTCATTATCTGCAACACAAAGCACATAAATCTGAACTACACCATGACATCAATTGGCAGAATGAAACAGCGCAACAGCTTCTCAAAGTCGCCGAGAGGGGCAGGAACGAAAATACCCAGGGCCATGCGACTGTTACAGTTAGGGACCCAGTCTAGGCATTTACATAAACCTAGTTTATGATAATTTTTTATATGCCTTTCTAAAATATAATATCACTGTGAATTAAGCTTAAGTATATTCAGATTAGCCTTCAACATGACCACTGAATAAAATCATATTGTACTGCATATATGTTAATATATGTAGCTTAGACCATAATTATTTGCACTTTATTATTTCAATTTGTTGAAAATTTATACTCTTCTCGTGAAGTCTTAAGATGCTGTGTCTGCTCTGCGGAGGACCTGAATTTCTCTCGTCAGCCTTGAAGGTTTTAATAACAAAAGACATTCCTTCTGATTTTAAAATGATTGCAAACGAAATCTGTCCATTTGGGAACCGCTTAAACTGTAGACCTATTAAATTCTATTCCAAGCTCCTCAACGTTTCACTCGACGGTCGTGTATCGTAGTATCGTATACGCTGGATCGCGATACGCTATTGGAATTTGAAGTTACTAAAAAAAGCGACCATAGGTTGATGCCTTGTGTATTACACTTTGGAAGTTCACACAATTGATTTAAAGACCCTTCTGTTCATATTGACCCTTCTGCCCTAGGCTGAAATGCTATGTTACTGAACTGCAGCGTTTTTGAGCCGACACACTCCCAGTAGAAATCCTATTTCTATAATTATGGTCACCCCAGTTTGCCAGTTTCCCGTCGCCAATAAAATTGCTTGGTCTTTTTGGAAAGGATGCGAAAATGTATAGTATCATAACATGAATTTAACCTACATGTATAATTATGATAGCCCCAGATGACCCTCTGGTTCCAGCTGAAGTTTTCTTATAACCAACCTGGTTTCTCCAATAGACTGGCTTTGATTTGAAGTTGCTAGAGTTCGACAATCGACAAAGTTTGTGTAGCCTACATTATGATAAAAGCCCTGAATATATAATTAATTATTGGTCTAGGTTGATCCTGCACCAGCAAAATAGTCTAGCATGGTTGGAGTTTGGCTTCCGTTCTTGGAGGGGCTAAATTTGTTGGGGCTGAGACTCGGTCCAGAAAAGGATAAATACTTTTCCGGCCCAAAAGTTTATGACTTTTTTATTTTAGTCCTCCGGCTGAAATCTCGGCGAAAAATACAAATTTCCCGGCCAAAAACGTTGATGACCTTTTTCTGTTTTAGTCATTCTTATGTTTCGCTTGGGGGGCTAAGTTCGAGAAAGATACCACTTTACACGGTAAAAAAGACTCTGGGTCTTCTTGGGGGGGGGGGGGTAGTGTGGCTCACAGATACATGGCAAAAAATAAAGTTCAAGCTAAAAACCAAGACAACCTCCCAGTTTGTTAGACCTATCAATAGTATTATTGAGACAAAATTTCAGCTTCCTATTCCAACTGGAAGGCGGTGCTCAACGACTGTGCTACTTTGCATGGGCCAATGAAAAGACGTTAATTGCATAAATAAATGTGTCGAGCCTAAATTCCGATACAATTGTGCTTTATTTCAAGTTAAATCATGCACTACTGTAACATGACAATATAAGTGATACTCAAACAATTGGTGAACTTGAAATATAAAATTCTAGTAGGTTTTAAATATGGAAAATATAAAAAAATGTCAAAAACATTGTTAAATCCACGAATGTTTATTGTTGTTGTTTTATGACTCCACACAAACGATAATGTCTATACCATCGAAAGCTATGCAAGCACACTGTCAACAGCAGATTTCTTTGTTGATTGAGTGGGTACAGTTTTCTATTTACCTCGACCACTTGGAGAAAATACTGCTTTTTTCTTCATCAGTTATAAGTCAGTTTAATTCCTTGAACAACTTCACACTTCTCTCAGCCGTGTCGTTTACCACTCTCAATTGCTGACTTCAGTCTCTGCCCTGATGACAATCATTCTCAGTATAGTACTCTGGAGTAAGTGTAAAAAGGAATCACCAAACTTCAGGCAGGCAGTAGCGTCAGTGTTCCCTGGGTTGCAAACTCGCCCAGGCAATCCCCCTCATTCAGTATCACAGCACTACCCGTCAACATTCTTTCACCAGGATTTACAGTAATTCTGTAAAAAAATCTTCACTTTATCTGTAACAGGCAGCTGACAACATAACAGTATCAGACCTTCAGCATCGTCTGAACGGTTCTAAGTACTGATAATATTCTAGGACCTTCATGGCAGCAAGACTTATTTCCTATGGGTAATATTAACTGAACCATATTTTCCGAGATCAATGAAAATTGACAGATCTTGTCCTGGAGTTCCTGCAGCAAGAAGAGGCCTGCAATCCCTGTGTCCATGCCTTTGAACGATGAAGGGAACCAAATCACACAAATGGATGAATCTGAGTTTCTTCCCTTAGATTGAATATGTCACGTTGATTGGCAAATCGGTATATTCTGATGGTATACAGTAACCTGGCCATTCAACGTGCATGATAAATTGGGCTCTCCAGTTTCTCATTGAGTGCTGACTTCCATGGATAATCATTGACACCTAAATGATTTCTTGGTGGTCATCTCTGAAACTGACTTTATTTTCAGCAGACTATTTGAGAAAACTGAACGCTCTCTCATGGGAGGATTCAGTAACGAATACGACTTCAATAGTAATCATATGTTGTCACATGTCACACCATCCCACACAACTTTAAATCTCTTAAAGATTGGATTATATTTTGAATGAGATGGGCCACAACACAAGATGAAGATTTTGGCTAAAATCGACTCCATCACATGAGGAGAGCAGCCCAGCCACAGAAACTTTCTACCTATCCGGTCTTCCTGAAAAACGTACGGTACTCTCCGCTAAAAATGTTGACATGTGTTGTATCAAGGATCGAGGCTTGGGCATCATCAGTGAGTCTCCATAACTTCAGACAATGAATAACCTTGGGTTTAAATTATATCCTGTCATATAGAGGGAAGTTTGAGCACACCAAAGAGTTTATCCACACCATCACTTGAAACTAGCACTGACAGGCGGTCAACATTTCTAGTGTACCTCAAATGGATAATCTGGTACAAATTCAGACCTTACAGCTTCAGCATTCTCCACCCTGGCTTCTTAAACACTCCATGTGAAAGGTATTCCGTGAAAATGGCAGGACAAAAGATTCGCACACAAGCGCTGCAGTAGGCTAATTGTGACCAGCAATCTCAATGCCTCGTGATCAGATCATCAGAAGTGTCATTGCTATCAAGTACACTTTTCACTTGATGACTAAATTTTTGTAGCTGTTTAGTCTTGAATGTGGAAAGTATAATAGCACAACAGAAACGATTTCAAGCTCATCTACGCGACAATGGCTGAGGTTTTTGATCAAGTTTTAAGGCATCAATATTTCTAGCTAATACAACTATACATGGAATATTTTGATGCTGTTGAGCACCACCTTCCAGTTGGATTAGGAAGCTGAAATTTGGTCTCAATAATACTATTGACAGGTCTAACAAACTGAGAGGTTGTCTTGGTATCTAGCTTGAACTTTAATTTTTTGAACCACCCTAGGGGGGCTTAGCCCTCCTAGCTCCTGATAAACTCCGTCCATGCGTCCCCCCATCAGGTTCGTACAGGCTTTCAGCAATGTAGCGGGAAAAGGTGACAGATAGCCTAAGACAGAGAGAAAAAGAGAAAAATTAGAAAAAATAGCGTATGACTAAACGACTAAAATGGTCATCTGCTATTTGGCGGGCAAAATTTTATTTTTATGAGAAAATGGTATATTTTTCCTTGAAATTTTGACTAAAAAAGGTCATCAGCTTTTATGGCCAATGAAAAAAATTTCCGACCCAAGACCAAAAATTTTGGCCTTCCCCTTCGAACATTTCTGTATCCGCCTCTAACCTCAGTGTCGAAATATACACCTGCTCTAGTCGTCAGTGCACTTAGTGCAGTACTCTAGTATAGGCCTAATAATTGAGAGCACTCTCTCAATCGATAGGTAATCTAGCCCGCAGGAAGATTTAGGCTAAGGCTTCAGTTGGTGCGACCAAGCGAAATCGATAGGCCCTATAGATCTTGAGTCGCCATTGGAATTGTAGGCCCTCTGTTATGAAAATTTCTTGTTACATCTTGATAATTTTTTAAATCTATTATCTAAACTCACTAGCCTACTAAAGAATTGTATAATATATTAATATTTCATATAACTTGACAACTTCTCTTTCATTTGTACTTAAAATTGTTTCTTATAAATATTAATTATAGGCCCAAGAATTTTATATCAAAATAACTCTTACAACTTTCATTTCTTGTAGGGATCTATTGCATCTACTTCTCAAATGATGACTTAAACAATTACATAATGACATTATAATTGGCTGGATCCTTGAGAGTAGGCTACGGTGAAAACATATGGAATATGAGAAAAAAATGAAAACTTTAATTTCTTGTAGGGATCTATTGCACCTACTTCTCAAATGATGACTTAAACAATTACATAATGACATTATAATTGGCTGAATCCTTGAGAGTAGGCTACGGTGAAAACACATGGAATATGAGAAAAAAAATGAAATTAAAGAAAATAATAATAGACAGTAGATAAATAAATAAATAAAGTGACATAAAATAAAAACCGATACAAAAACGATGTGAAAAATAAAAAACGAAAAAACGACGCTTTTTGGGAGAGAATAAAAACGAAAATAAAGTTTTTTACAACTATGCTTTTAGGGGGATAGAATATCACGTGACACCGGCAGTGGCGGCGCCAGGATTTCAGTTTCGGGGGGCTGAAGCCCGCGGCGAAAATTTCACATTTCCATCCGTCAAAATTTCTGACGACCTTTTTTTTGTCATCGACCGAAATCTCATAAAAATTTTACATTTTCGCCGCCAAAAATTCTGACGACATTTTTTTTAGTCGTCAGCCGAAAATCGTGGATATTTCAATGTCAAAAATTCGGATGGCCCTTTTTTAGGGGGGGGGCTGAGCCTCTTGTAGGTGGGGCTTAGCCCCCCCAGCCCCCCTAGCGCCGCCACTGGACACCGGCACACCGGATGAATTGCAAATTCTTTCCCAGATAATGTTGTCAATTTTATACTGTAGATAACACTGTAAACTATCCTCTACCTACAATATCAATCCTTACTACAGCCACTCTGTTGACCTTTGCTTCTATGATTCCTTGCATGCGTTTGTCCTTGGGTTTCATGGTTTAACGCTAAAAAGCTTTTACGGAATAGTTTTCTGCTTCAGATGATCGTGTATTTTCTCTTCTAGGCCCACTGATTTTAGCAATAACTGCGCTTAAAACATCTGGTCTAATTGAGAAAACAGGTAAAAATTACCGCAATAAAACACTCACAGCAAGGCATTGCCTGTCTCGCGTATATGTCGGCGAGTACAGATATTATCGCAATGATGAAGAGAAAAATGCTCGGAAGAAACAGGAAGAGTGGACGTCTTCTTTCTGGTAACACACAGAAAAACATCTTGTTATAAGAATAGGTCTACAGCATTATAGCTGTCACTTGACAGTTACTTAGGCCTACATGTACACCCTGGGGATTTATTTTATAGAAAGATTACACTGTTCCTCAACTAATTAAAGCTTAACAATGATATCAGTTGGGTAGCGATGATAAAGGTGTATGAATCCTAGGACTATACGAATCGGAATGTCACAAAAGGAAGATGGGAAAGATTTCATACGACAGAAATGAGTTGGCTACGAGAGATCGGTTAGATATCAAGACCACAAAAAATAAGAAAAAATGACTCGAGACAATCATTAGATATCCGAACATCCTGGATACATAAAAGGTAAGACAACAAATTCGCTAAAAATGAATTGGACTTGTGGATATTAATCTAAATCAGTAAACTGTTGCCGCCATTTTAAGCAATTCTAAACTGTACAGTACAAAATATAATATGTGAAACATAGCAAGAACCAACCTTTGATGGCAAAGAACTTATCTAGTATTTCCTGGTCTTGGGCAATTACATGAATTGTTTTTATTACGACGTTCGTTGCAGAGTCCACCCGTTTGCACAGTTGCTCGATGGTGACTTTCAGGCTTCCAGAACTTATGGCTTTCTTCAAATCTCGCCAACGTTCAGATGTTTTGCAGTAGAAGTAAAAAACGACGCTATGACCCTTTTTAGCAGCAATAACTTTATGTGTCGCCATGTCCAATATTCTTCTGGATTCCTCAACCGTTCTGTCACGAAGCAGAGCTGTTATTCTTTCAGCTAGTCTGTCTTCGGCCAAGAGTTCTTGTAGCTCTGCGTGTACTGGCATTACGGCTAAAAATTCGACAAACTCATTACTTTCCAATTACAGATTGTGGTAAGATAGAAGCGATCACATCGCGTGTCAAATTTTGTAGCATGCCATGAAAACCTGGTGTCATTTGAAACTCGGGCCCATAAAACGTCAGGTTTGTTTATAATAGGGCATAATTATGCTATGAAACCTTGAATATTTAATTATGTGAAATGAGCATAGTCCAAGATAGTCTACTACTCTACTTGTTACCGTTTTATTGTATTTTGCACATTAAAATTAATATGCTACCAATGACCCGATGGTAACATTCATTCATTCATTCATTCATTCATTCGAGTATTTATATAGCGCCTCTTCAAGGAAACTACTCAGAGGCGCTCCCAACTGCAGTACGGACAAACAGAACAGTTTTTAAGTGCTTATATAGGGTGACACAAAAGTTCGTTCACCGTTTTCAAAATGCGCTATCTCAATAACGGCTTCATATTTCTTTATAATATTTTGTCAGTATATACATCCGTCAAATGAAAGATACTGGTACAAATTTGATTATGATCGGGTCCGTTTTCGCCATAATTTGTAAGAATATGTAAAGACGACCAGTTTTTGCGGAATAAACTGCGTTCATCAAATTTACACAGTAAGGAACATGTGTTTACCCCTAGCCTCCTATACAAGCGTGACAAGACACTGTTGTTACCTATATAGGACATACACAGACGTAGGCTATTAGCGTACAGTGTCTCCTTTCTGCTTGACTCTATCCGGCATGACTGGATCAGCGTCTGAAGTGTCCCAACTGCTATCGATCTCCACGCTCGTTGAAAGCGACGCTTGAGTTGATCAGCGTTCTTTAGCTCAGGATCTTTATAAACGCTGAGAGATTAAAATACTCCACAAGTTCTCAATAGGAGAGAGGTCCGGAGAGTTGGGTGGCCAATCCTTCGGCATTATGTGTGACGGGAGGTTGTCGTCTAGCCACTTTGTCGTCACAGCTGATGTATGACAGCGCGCGCCATCCTGCTGAAATACTCCTAGGTCATTGTCAACAAATAACTTTCGTTGCATGACACTGCCGTCGTCATTTTCGCTCTCGAACGCTGGCTTCACGATCTGCTCGAGAATGTTGGTGATGTGCGTAGTACTGCGAGTTCAGTCTGGTACCATTTGGCACAAATTGAAGCTTAGTGGGACATCTGGCAGTCATCCCACCCTAAACCATCACCGACGGACTAAACTTCATCTGTGGAGCAGGCGGAACGTAAGCTTAGGCCTACTCTTCCTATGCCGGATAGAGTCAGTGCTGTCATTAAGCAGAAAGGAGACACTAACAGCCTACGTCTGTGTATGTCCTATATAGGTAACAACTGTACAGTGTCTTGTCACGCTTGTATATGAGGCTAGGCGTAAACACAATGTCATGTTCTTTACTGTGTAAATTTGATGAACGCAGTTTTTTCCGAAAAAACTGGTCGTCTTTACATTTTCTTTGGGATAATGGCGAAAACGGACCGGATCATAATGAAATTTGTACAAATATCTTTCATTTGACTGATGTATACACTGACAAAATATTATAAAGAAATATGAAGCCGTTACCGAGATAACGCATTTTGAAAACGGTGAACGAACTTTTGTGTCACCCTATAGAATGTGTCAGAGAGTGATCTAGGGAACAGGCGCAGCTCAAGTGGAAGGGCATTCCATACCACTGGGCCAACCACAGAAAAAGCACGACTCTGCATGATGGAGGTACGAGCAAACGGGACAAAGAGTACTTCCCTATCGCCGAGCGTAGGGACCGACCAGTCCGAGCACTTAACACAGGCCGACAAAGATCGAGTAGGTAAGATGGGGCAAGACCTAGCTGGCATCGCCATATAAAGGAAGAGATTCTGTATTCGATGCGCTGACGGACAGGGAGCCAATGGAGAACCTCCAGCATGTAATTTGTAACATGACCAAATTTGGGCAGATGACCAATGAGGCGTGCTGCAGCGCGCAGAATACGATCAAGAGAAGATAATCGACCAGATGGTAAACCAGCATAAAGGGATAGGCAATAGTCAAGACGAGCTGAGACAAAGGAATGTACAAGCGTAGTTGCAGCGCCAGTTGAGAGAGAGCGAGCGACAGTGCGAAGCTGGCGCAGCTGATAGAAACAGGAGCGACTGAGACGATTAATGTGAGGTAAAAAAGTAAGTTCCTGGTCTAGCACAACGCCAAGGTCACGGACTGAGGTGGAGAAAGTATAGTCGCGAAATTCAGTAGAGAGGTGAATCAGATTAAGCTTAGACAGCTGCTGCCTGGAGCCCAGCCAAATGAACTTGGTTTTAGCAGGGTTTAGTCTAAGAAATGCTTTATCTACCACTTAGTTTAGGGACATAGCCCACTGATTGAATAACGCAGAGAAAGAAGGAGCTGAGTTTAAGATTTCGACCCAAAAGAAAATCGCTGGATCTCATAAAAATAAAATCGTTAGACGATGTGAGGGGTATAAAAATCGGTTCAGGGTCAAGATACAAGCGATCAGGCAGGTAGTCAGTCACCGTGCTAAGGTGGGTAGTATTTAGAACTGAAACGGCAAGTGAGATCAGAGAAACATGGTGTAGGAGTAATCGATATAGTGAAAGTGAAGCGCAGGGCGAAAGTGAAACCGTTGAGCAAAGAAGTTGGACAAGGAACAAATTAAGGAAATAACCTACTAGAGGAGAAAATAATTAAATGTGTTGTAGGTGAGTGAAATGACTTGGTGTTATATTCAATCAGATGTTTTTCAATCCTACAAACTTGATAAACTCATCTTCGCTATAAGTAATTAAGGATAGGCTCGGATTTTGCTGATTTGCATCAGATTGAGTTTCGAGTAGTTAGTTAGGTTGGATTGAGCAGGGTTCGTATTAAGGGTATGTGGATGATGATCAAGTTAGATTATTTGAGATAAACGTGCTTGTTAAGATTTCATTTAGGCCTACTTAATGTGGTATCGTCCACTTACCTCCACCTTCATCTAAAATATCTGCTATATGGTCCTGATTGGAATCACGAAGACACTGGATTGTATTTTCATAATCGCCCATGCTTCCACGCCTTAAGATGTCTAAGAAAGCTTCATTCTTTTCTGAATCGGTTGCTTTACTGCAGATCAGCTGTTTGTGGCGATGACTTATAACTCTTTTAGCTATAAGTTTGTCAAGTAGACCTCCGCCAATTTCGATAAGATCTTTGAGGGATCCACAGTTGACGTCGATTATCTGTGTGTTCGTCGTTAACAGAGGCCAGTCATCCCAAACATTTTGATTGCGAACTTTTCAATATGGAAACAACATTAAAGCAACATAAAATTAAATCAACTAGTCCGTTAAAGTAGGAGAAAAGAAAGAAAACAAAATAATTAGAAATTATATTAGACTGATGCCTAATCTGTTACTAGGCTATAGCTAAGCCCCAAGAAATTTCCGCAAAAAAATTGAAAAAAATTGCGCATCAAAACTTTAAATTTGCGCGAATTTTGCGCAAGTTAAAAATGATAATGTTTGTTATTTTTTCATTGAATAAGTGTGCCAAAGTACCCAACAGTGTTTTTGTCATTTAGTGTAAAGCTTTGGCGTTCTAGAAATTAGACAATCAAGAAAAAAATGCAGTCATAAAGTTCCTATAACCATTAGATTAATTTATTCAGACGATTGCAGGGAATTTTATTTTTGCAAAATTTATGTCCTCCGAAATCTACGCTCATTACAAATACAACTTCAAAATAGTATTAGTTATGCCTAAACTATAACGAATCACAAAGTTACACAACGTGCTGAATAGTAGCCTTCCGTCCTCGTGTGCACACCTGACGCCTATAGATTAAATGCGTTCGTTCTGTCATAAGCCGAGACAGCATGCGATGCTCATGTGTGACCGCTTTGAGAAACTTCGTCTAACACATTTTATCGTGTGGCCGTGAAGTTCTGTAAATTTTGGACTTTAAGTTTGTGCATTTCTACTAAAAATAAAAATCTTTAACTAAACATTTCTCTATAATTTCATCCCATTTAGCGGCTGCCATTTTAATTATCGCCCATCGGTGTCGTTACTATGTTGAACTGCCACGTGCCGCAGTGTTTTTAAGTCATTCAAAGCCCAATTTAGATAAATTAGCAAGATTTTGTTTAAATTTGCGCTAAAATCGCGCGGATTGCCAATTTTTGCGCTGCTGCGCGAAACCTGAAATTTTGCGCAGAATTTGCGCTGCGCAAGATCGCGAATTTCGGAGGGGCCTATGAAGTGCGTTAGGCAGAGGAGCAAAACGCCCATGCAGTGATTTTCAAATTACAACGTGAGTAGACCTACAGCATTTCAAGCATAAACTTACTGCAAGATTTAATGTTGAATGCCAGAAATAATGTTCTATATACATTAGGCCATTTCATTTATGTATTGGGAAAATATTTTTTTTTAAATTCTATGGTGCACCCCTCCTATATTGTTTCTAATGGCAAAATGTGAATGTTCACCAATTTTTAGGTCATTTCGTGGTGTTTTGACCCCCGCCCAACACGATCAACTGATTTAGTTAATAAATCATTGTTTTCCTGCATGACAAAATGTTTGTGATATAAGACAGTTTACTATACAAAGAATACAAGCTACATATATAGAAACTAACAAGTTTTGTAATAGTGTGTACACATTACACAATGATATCATGTCAAATCACTTAACTGGATTTCAGGTTTTTGTGGAGGAGAAGGTTAATTTCTTTAATGTCTCTTTTTGAAAGTTGGGAATTTCTTTGCGTTGATATTCGACCATTTGCAATAAAAACTGTTTTTGTGTTTCATCATTGGTAACACTAGTTGAGAAGTCTTGGATTAGTTTCACAGCCCGTTCCGACAGATCATTCATCCCTTTGACATGCCGCACATATGTATCAGCTTCTTAGTAATTGGGATCATTATGAAATTCACTAACAGGTTTTCCTAGCCAGTCGGCGCCAATTCCCATGCTGTGAAACAAGAACCAGGTTTTGGGTCCAATAAGGGATGATAGCTTTGTACTGTGGCTCAGCATAGGAAACGTTGGATGTCCCCTTTCAGACTGTCTTGGTCTAGGAATTCGGAGCAGTGTTCGAGCAATCTGCTGTCTTTCTGAAGTGGAAAGCCTGTTTGAAAAGAGAGAGAATACAGCGCATTCTTCTGTTAAGTACCAGAAGTGCCTTTCCAAGGCTTTCATGGCTGCATTGGCAACTTGTGGATCATGCTTGCAATACTTGTTCAAGTCATGCCATAGCTTGAGATCATTATACGCTGCATCGGCCCCAATGGATGAAGAGAGCCAGTTTTCAACGTAGAATAGCGCATTAAATTTACACAGTGCTTCCAATTGGCTGATCATGTCCTTGTCATATCCCGCTCGAGCACTGAAAGCCAACATCTTTGCAGGATACAAAATGGATGGCATCCATGGAGCATGACGCGCTGCTCCTGGCTTCTGCCAGTGTATTCCGCTTTCAGGCGTCTCACCCAGAAGTATCAAGATTAATTCAGCACATTCCCGATAGTCACCGCGAGGTAGCAAGTTCTTTTTATTTGGAGTAGTAAGTATTCTCTTCGGTGACTGTATAGAATTTCCTAGTGCGTTTCAAAGACCTGTCTTTGATTTCCATGGTTTTAAAACCAGCTTCTGTGCTAATTGTTGGCCAAATATAGAATCTCTGAATTGTATGAAATTGGTTTTTTCAGGGCCTGATGTTGCACCAAACAAGTCTTTGTGAACTGAACTCAAGTTTCTTTCAGATATGTGATGCCAACAAGCCACCTATAAGCCACGCTTCAGGCACTCCTCTATCATCCTTTCTAAGTAATGGGGGGGGGTTTGGTGTGGATGAAATTGGAGGAACTACTTCCTGAGGTGGTTCTTTTTCATATATTCACTCCTTGCAACCATGGGTACAGCCTCTAGAAGGCAAAGCAAAATTTTTAAAATTTGCTACCATGTTGTCGATGTCCATTTTGAACACAAAACTACTTTTTCGGTGGGCGGGGGTCAAAACATGGCCTACAGACCTGAAAATTTGCAGGCAATTATGTTTAAGTAATAGTAACAATATGGCAGGGGTGCACAATGGACATTCTAAAAAAAAAAAATTTGCAATGGCCTAATATACATGTAATGCTCGATAAAATTCCAAAAGGAAGGCATTACAATATAATTAAATACAAAACGCTTGAAAACTGGGCGTTTTGCCCCAGGGCTAGGGTAAACGCCCCTTGTTGCCCCATATGTACTTTCTGGAAACCTCGATGACCGGTAAAGCTCAAGAGCACTTAAAAGAGAAACAATGCTCTATTTAACTTGACTTTGAGGGTATTTAGGACTCCCTCTCTGTTCTTTTTAACGCAAGAAATAAGTTGCTTAATAAGAATGGATCTGTAGGCTAATACATGCAGATACAGTGGTGTTTTGCCTCAAGGCCGACTATAGGAGGCGTTTTGCCCTGCCTGGTGCTACTCTGTGAGATTGCTTATAATTAATCATAAAAAATTGATATTCGAAAGTCACATTCATTGTGCACAGTAATCGATATAATTTATTTGTATTAATGGCTATGCCTGGCATTTTGGCATAATTAATAGTGGCCGCACACTCCTACAGGGAAAAACGGAAATTTTATTTTATTGAAACCAGAAAAATTAATAGATGTCCAATCTGTCGAAACACAAAATACCTGAAGATAATCTCAATAATATCGGCTACAACTAAAACACCCCACAACATTCAAACAGTTCATCCCATATAGCACGGGGGTCACTGCGGAAAGGGCGTTTTGCCCCCTTCCATAATTGTTTCCTGCGACGAATGGGAACTTATTAGTCAACAGTATTAGACCTATAGGTGAAGAGCCGAATTATGTCGATTTCTACTTTGCAAATGATACCACTTTTTTCTAAAATAATTGAAAAACTTATGTCTTATACTAATTGATTATCTTAATAAATTTAAACTGTTATCCTCCACTCAGTATGGTTTTCAACGGAACCTCTCTATACCTACATGGCCTTGCTTGACCTGCAATGCAATATTACTGACTTTATGGATGATAGAAAATTCTCATTAGGTATCTCTTTTGATCTCTCAAAAGCCTTCGACACGGTCGATCATAAAATCCTGGTAAAAAACTTGAGTATTATGGTCTTCGTGGTGTTAGTAATTATTGGTTTTTAGACTATTTGAGTAACAGATCTCAATATGTTTATTTTAACGGTCATAAATCTTTGGCCATGAATGTTCTATGTGGTGTCCCCAAGGGTCTATATTGGGACCGCTTCTTTTCCTGTTATACATTGATGACTTGTCTATGTCCTCATCTTTACTCAAATTTATTCTATTTGCTGATGATACTAATGTCTTCCTGTCTCACCATTCCCTTGACCACCTATTTGATATTGCAAATAATGAACTAGTTGTAATAGGGGAATGGTTCAAAACTAATAGATTGTCCATTAACATAGATAAAACAAATTTCATCTTATTTCATACCAAAAAGAAAATTGTCCATGGTGTGAATAAACCCCTTCTAATTAATAATATCCATATCACCCAAACAAATTCTTCTAAATTTCTTGGGGTCATCATAGATAGTCATTTAACATGGCAGGATCAACTATTTCAAAAAAATTGCCAAATATATTGGGGTCTTATTCAGGATTAAACATTGCCTCCCTAATAAAGTTCTCATTGATCTCTACTATGCACTTATCTACCCTTACTTGTCTTATTGTAACATATCCTGGGGTTCCAACTATCCCTCCCGCCTTAAACCTTTGATCACACTACATAAACGAGCCATAAGAATTATTTGTGGTGCCCATTGGGGGTCCAGCACTGCTCCTCTTTACATAAATCATATGTTGCTCTCTCTACTGAACATTAATAAATTTCAGATTTGCCTCTTTATGTATCGCTATCACCATAATTTATTGCCTAACTCTTTCACAAACTATTTTACTACTGGCTCTAAAATTCATGATCATGCCACCAGGCATGCCAATTTTTACCGCTGTGAATATGCACGCCTAAAAATTAAACAATTTTCAATAAAATATTTGGGTCCTATGATTTGGAGTGGTCTCCCGACTCACAAAATTTCTCTACAATCTATCTGCCTTTTTAAAAGTCACTTAAAAAGGTTTCTCATTGTAAACTAATATCCCATATCCTACATTGTGTCTAGAATCCACTATAATGGTCACTATAGTCACTGACTATTTCATGCTATTCTTTAACCTTCAGTCCACATTACATGCTAGATCCACTTGTATTCCCACTTCCTCTCATCTGTCTTTCAGATCTTCTGAATGCACACTAACTCTTAATCACTTTTAATTTTTCTTATAGCTCTTACTTCTTCTCTCCATTCTACTTATGAGCTAATTTACATTATCTGCAATCGTGATACTTATAAATACTGCACTGAAACCAACTGATTTGTCCGAGCTTAGTAAAACAAGTACCCCCCCCCCCCCAAAGTCCGACCTGCACCTCAGAGCGGTGGGAGGGTGAACAGCCAAGTAGGGGAATGCTTGGTGAGGCTATGCCATCAGGGGAGAAGACCTCGGCCGAAGGACCTCCTAGGCCCTAGGGCGTCACGCGAGGTAGATAGGCTCACCAAGAACCCTGAAACAGCTGGCCAACGCAGAAGGCAGGTGCTGGAAGGACACCTAAGGGCGGAAGAGGTCCGATAGGACCCAACGGCCTCCTTACCCTACCAGGAGAGGAATGGTCACCGCCTGGCAAAAGGACCAAGAAACTTTTACATGACAATTAACGTAATGTAAAGGACTAATCGACGGCGCGACTGGACGGAGGAGAACAAGGATGATAGCCTAACTACACCCAGGGTGGAGACGTCATGTAAGGGCCTCATCGTCGGCGCGACCGGACGGATGAGAGAAAAGAGAAAGAGAGTAAAACAAATGCACATGTACCGAGTTACTGAAGTAGCCGTGTCGAAAGAAGTGAAATTTTATTTTTAAGCTTTGGATGACATTTATCAAAAGAATATAGAAAAGCAGAATACACTGCAAGTGCAAGATGAAGGATGTGTAATTCAGTTGTGCATGAGAACATTGAAAATTAGTCCAGAACGAGACAACAATTTCTCCAACTTTTTAAACTATGTTTTTCAACTTACCTCCGTCGTTTAGTAAGTAATTAGCCAAATGTTGCTGGTTTGCGTCTCCAAGTGCATCGGTGAATTCTTCCTCTTTTTCTTTTTCGATGATGATGTCCAGGAGCTTTTCATTTTTCTTGCACATTGTCGGTCGACTTTTCACTTCATCGACTTCTTCTCTAGAAAGAATAGTTTTGGCCAGAAGGCAGTCTAATATTTTATCTGTGTCTATTCGTTCCTTGAGGAATTCTCGGTACTTGGCTATTTTCCCCCGTGATCTCGCCATTTTATGTGCTTCTATCTTGCTGCATAGCTTACAGAGAAATCAACTGCAACTTCAGGCAAGATTCAAGTAGTGTTTCGTCATTGCAGAAGATCTAGCGTAAGAGACTCTTGTTCCCATGTCGTCTGAAGTAGGCTACTCCACACTATTATGAAAGTAAGAATGATTAGGACTATAACCTTTTTAAACGTCACGTAGGCCTACTCTCACGACTAGGTCCAAAAATATTGCACAGGTGTGCACTATCAGGTTAAAAGGCCGCACACACATGCATTATCATTGCTGATAGGTCCATTATTGATTTACGCTTTGTGAATTTGCACTATGCAGTGTGTAGGCCCCCAGCTTTGACCCAGTTGCATAAGGCGCCAGCAGAGAGCTATAAAATATCCTATGGCGCAAACGTCAGTGATCGTTAGCATGGTCATTTTACAGGTCTATTGAATGCTAGGTTATAACCTAATAATTGTTTGTATGCGCACTTGTTATAGCGCCTCTTCCAGCCCTCAACCGCTACTCAGAGGCGCTCCCGACTACAGCGCGGACACTGCATCGGAGTTTCACGCCAAAGCGCTGAGCAATTGCGAGTGAAGGACTTGCCCAAGGTCCCTACGCGGCGAGGTGGATTCGAACCTCGAACCTTCCGGCTTCAAGGCAACGACGCCACCACTACACCACCGCGCCACACGGCGCCACACAATTATTATAGGCCTACATCGATAATAGCAGCGTGCAGTGCCGGCGCTAGCAACCCCCGGCCGGGGGGCCCCGAGTTTGAAAGGGGTCCCCAAATTTAGCTGGTCATTATGCCTATTTGTGACTACAGATCCGTTCTGGTGCATGCCTCAAGTCCTCAACTAACCATATGGCACTGCCATAGCAGACCTAATGCAGATATCATACTGATTTTTGGTGTAAGTATAAAGCCATTAGAGTTTGAAAGGGGCCCCCAAATTTAGCTGGTCATTATGCCTATTTGTGACTACAGATCCGGTCTGGTGCATGCCTCAACTAACCATATGGCACTGCCATAGCAGACCTAATGCAAATATCATACTGATTTTGGTGTAAGTAAAAAGCCATTTAAACTAACTAAGGCAATTATAACATGTATGCGAGGAAGGCCGGTGTAAAGGTTTCAAATTATCCCCTCCTAAACATTACCCCCGGCAACTTGAAACCGGTTTCAGATTACCGGGATGTAGGATGAAACCGGTTTCAAGTTACCCTCGGGGGGTAATCTCAAACCGGCTTCGTCCTACCCTTTACGGTTTCAGGTTACCCCCAGTGAAAACGTTGTTTTCGTCAATCCAGCTTCTATTTCATCTACAGAGAACTTCATCCAGCTTCCATTTCATCTATAGAGAACCTTCATCCAGCTTCTATTTCACCTACAGAGAACCTTCATCCAGCTTCTATTTCACCTACAGAGAACCTTCATCCAGCTTCTAATTCATCTATAGAGAACCTTCATCCAGCTTCCATTTCATCTATATAGAACAGTTCGTCAAGCACGGCCAAAACCCACTATTTTCTTCATAGAAAGTAAAAAGTACCATGCAATGCTTCCGACACAAATTAAAACATTCCACGCATTACTACATACAGGGTGGACCATGAATAAAGACAACCCCCGTAAGTGTTTTGCCAATATCTTGGCCAAAAGTTAGAATTTCGAAATAAAATTTTACAGGACAATTCATGTCACACATTATTGCCAGATTTCATCAACATATTTCAAGCAGAACAAAAGTTACATGTATACCACTTTTAGTGAAACCACCCACGATTCAAAAACGTAACGCAAAAAGATAACAAAAAACCGATTGTTAAGTCATTTCTCAAATAACTGAGCACTATCAAATGAACTTGATCCTGCAAGTTGCAGCGATTGTAGATGCGGTTTTATATCGCCGATGTCTTAGCTTGTATCACCAACGCTGACGTTTCTGCGTAACTGAGAATTCATGCTGCAATTGAATAATGAAGATAAATTCAATTTTTTCAATTTTCAATTTCAATTTTCAATTGGTTTATTGATCCACCAAAAACAAACAAAGACAAGCAGAGAATTTTGCTTACAAGATAGTACACACAGTGATTGATTGCGAGTTAACATTTGCGATGATATGGACAGGTGAGCAACCAATACTGAGTGTGGCAGAACCAATAGGCTACCCGAAGGGAATGATCCCGCTAGTGGGGCCTATTTACCAAAAAAATCATTGAAGTAACAATAGAATATAAAAAGCAGATGCAATATTAATTAATGGCGGTGCTTTTGAAAGCAAGTGAACAGTAGCAGCGGGATACTTTCCCTCAAAACATATATCAAAATATAATAATAAATAAGCATGAACATAGGTTAAGTAAGGGAGTTCATTTTACATTTTTTAATGTGTATGCACGGATTTGAATTTTAAACTGAGCGAGACTCCTGGATGCACGAATACTTTCCGGTATGTTATTCCATAAAAGAGGACCCTGATACTTAATAAAAAACTTTCTAGTGTTCGTTTTTGCAAAGACACTTATGTAGGCTCTATTATTTCTAATGCCTTTAGTGTTCAAGTTAGGTCTAAAATAGGACGAGAATGCAAGTGGAAGATGGTTGTTATCGTATTTGTACATAAATGTAGCAGTTTGGATGAATTTAATTTGGGATATTTTTAGCACGTTCAGTTGTTGATATAAGGGGCTAGTGTGAGCATAAAAGGGAGATTTAGTAATAATTCTTATGGCTTTTTTCTGCAGTCTATTTAGCTTAGTTAGGTGAGTGTCATATGTAGATGTCCAAATGAGATTGCAGTAACTTAAGTATGGATGTAGAAGTGTAAAATATAATCTTTTTAGTACATGAGGTGGAAGGAGATAGGCTATTCTGTGAATTATGCCTATATTTTTTGATTTTTTTTTGAAATCTCAGCTGTGTGTATATTCCATTTTAAGTGCTGGTCGATGTGTACACCCAGGAATTTAGATGAGTACACTTGCGGTATTGATATATTATCAATTAGCAAGTTACTACCAGGAGGTGGATCAAGTTTTTTTTTACTAGATCTAAAAATTATATAACTGGTTTTTGCAATATTCAGTGAAAGCTTGTTGGCCCTGAACCATTCACTGGCCATTTCTAGGTCGTTATTTGCTATTTTAATTAGCTGTTCATATGCCCTATTTTACCTTTACCGTAGGAACAACGAAGCGTGATCGTGCAGCCCGAATCCTTGACAGTTTTATTAAACGCCTATTGTCGCGTCACATCACCATGACGACGGTTGGGTACAAGAATGCTCAGTGAAGTGTCCATTAACAACGCAATTTCCAGTAGGCCTATCATGAATCAACAATGGACAGGCGACGTCACCCGACGCCTTGGAGTCAGGACAATTCACGTTGATTTCATAAAAGAGTACTGCGTGTCAAATCTTGCCCAATCAGTATGCGACGTGGTGCCCAATTGCAGGCAACTTTCAAAGATTAAAACACAACGAGCCCTATTTAAGCCCATAGTCAATGAATGAGTCAATCGGTCAATCATTCAATAACTCATTCACTCACTCACTCACTCACTCACTCACTCAATCAATCAATCAATCAATCACTCACTCACTCAATCAATCACTCAATCACTCACTCACTCAATCAATCACTCAATCAATCACTCAATCAATCAATCAATCACTCAATCAATCAATCAATCACTCAATCAATCAATCACTCAATCACTCACTCAATCAATCACTCAATCAATCACTCAATCAATCACTCAATCAATCACTCACTCAATCAATCACTCACTCACTCACTCAATCAATCAATCAATCAATCAATCAATCACTCAATCAATCAATCAATCAATCACTCAATCAATCACCACCCACCCTTATTTCTTGATTGACCGACTTTAATCACTAACTCATTTAATCACCTAGTCATTTTCTCACCAAGTCACTCACTGACACTGACTCACTCGCTCACTAACTCACTCACTAACGCTCTCACTCATTGAATTACCAAATATATCGCTCGCTCATTCACTTACTCAATCATTCATCCACTTACTCAGTCACCTACTCAGGCACTCGCACACTCAGTCTATCGCACTACTCAGACTATCGCACTACTCAGGCAATCGCACACTCAAACACTCACTCAAACATTCAGTCACTCAAACACTCATGCACACGAAACACTCATGCACACGAAACACTCATGCACACGAAACACTCAGATATATTCAGTCACGCAAACATCCATGCACTCACACACGCATACAAAGTCATCCAGCCATACACCCATACACTCGCCCTGCCACGAACTTACGGACTCATCCAGCCATACACCACACATATCGTAGCCTCATCCAGCCATCCACGCATACACTCATCAAGCCATTCATCGCTCATTCATTCATTCATCCATCCATCCATTCATTCATACAGCCATTCACATCCATTCATTCATCCAGCCATCCACTCATTCAGATATCCACTCATCCAGTGAATATTGTTCATGCACTCATTCACTCATGTACATGTTGTAGCCATTAGGTGTCTACGGCCCTTCTACTCTTCCGTACTCTTTCTGTCTTGGGATGCGTGGGTGTATTGAGGGGTGGGCATTGCCTATATAAGCCTTTGCTTTCGTGGCAAACGTCCCTCCCTGTCGCCCTGTTCTGCGGTTGTGGTGATGTGTGAGGCGTGTGGGTTTGATGTCTCTCGTTGAGCGTGTTCCGTCTTCTACGTCGCCGTCTCGCCCTGTTGGTGTTCTGGCAGTTCATCCGTCTTCCTTGGCTTCGTTAGCCGTTGTCTGCTGTGGTGTCGTCCGTACTGCTTCGTCTGGTTTGGTCAACTTTGGTTCTACTAGCCGGTAACCTTTGTTATTCGCTGTAAATATTGCTTGTATGAATAAATCGATCTTATTTTACAAAAGTGGGACCTTATCTTTTTGATAGTCATCCTCGTAGACGGCCCGTGAACCTTACAAATGGGGGCCCTCCGTGCTTTTGCTCGTTTTGGGTGTTTTTGGTGAATGTTTGTTGGTGTAATTCCGTTGGGAAATTTCGGATATTTTTTGGTCCGTGTAGTTCGCCGGAATTTTGAGAAATTTGCCGTATTTGTCGGAAATTTTGCGGTGTCGCATTTCGTTTTGGGGGCCTGGGCTATTTGAATTTCGTGCGTGGGCAGAAATTTTGTGCGTTGTTCGCATTTGGGACAGTTTTGAAGTGGACTGTCGTGAGAATTGGGAATTTTGGGGAGAATTTTTGGTCTCCGTGGTCTGCGCAGGTAGACTAGTATGGCGTCCTCAGAGGAAGTTACTCTTCTGGAATGGGACGAGATAGTGGATTTGCCGGTGGACGAATTGAGAAAATATGTTGCGACGTTGGGTGAGGACGTTAAAGGGTTAACGAAAACTCAATTAATGAAGTTGGCTAGAAAAGCGTTGTCGCCTAAACAAGGAAGTGAGGAATGGAAACTTCGGGCACAAGCGAAGAGAGAGGTCGTTGAATTGGAGCGACTGAAATTTAAGGAGGACAGAGAATTTGAGTGGGAAGTAGAGAAAGAGAAAATGAGACTGGCGGCGGAGGTAGAGAAAGAGAAAATGAGAATGACAGCTGAGGCAGAGGAGAGAAAAATGAGGATGGAAGCTGAGGCAGAGGAGAAGAAAATGCAGGCTGAAGAGAGGAAATTGAGGATGGAAGCTGAGGCAGAGACAGAGAAAATGAGAAAGGCAGCTGAGGCTGAGGAGAGGAAATTGAGGATGGAAGCTGAGGCAGAGACAGAGAGAATGAGAATGGCAGCTGAGGCAGAGGAGAGAAAAATGAAGATGGAAGCTGAGGCTGAGGAGACGAAAAGGAGATTTGACATAGAGGAGAAACGGATGTCTTTGGAGGTAGACAAACAGAAGTTCGATATTGACTTGCGGACGTTAGAATTAGGAGGTGTGCCAGACCGTCCTGGGCAGCACAAGGAGGATTTTCGTTTTGGGGCGGCAATGAAATTTGTTCCTAAATTTGACCCCTCGGATATTGAACACTATTTTGCGGCGTTCGAACAGGCAATGGCTTTGCATAAAATTCCGATGGAAAAATGGTCATCCCTTTTGCAGCCACAACTATCAGGAAAGGCGGCAAATGTATTTGCGTCTTTGTCTTTGGAGGATTGTGTGAAATATGATGTTGTTAAATCCACACTACTCACAGCTTATGAACGGATACCGGAGTTCTATCGGAAGAAATTTCGGGGGTTGAAAAAAGAACCACGGGAGACTTTCGCAAATTACGCGTATCGCTTGCAGATACCTTTCCAACGTTGGGTAGAGGGTACAAATTCGTGGGATGATTTGGCTAAATTTAAAGAGGTCATACAGATGGAGCAATTTGTACAAGCGTTGCCGCTAGAAGTACACAAGTGGCTTTTGGACAAAAGTCCTGAGACTGTAGCGAGTGCTGCACGTTTGGCAGATGAATACGCTGTTTTGTATAAACAGGGGCCGAGTAATTATGCTGGGGGATTCCAAAGGAGTTTTTCTGAGCGTACAAACCGCTTCTCATGTGACGATAGTGAGAAGAAAGACGTGTGGGAGCGTCAGGGATCAGGGTACAAGGAAGGTGTGCGCCATGAGTCAAAATGGAGTAAGCGTTCGCCTCAAAGAGGGACGTATGGCTTTAAGCAGCAAAATCGTAAAAATGATGACGTTGGGGGGTTTGGAGAGCAGGTCACGTGCTCGTTCTGCAGAATTCCTGGGCATTTGAGGTCCCAATGTCGGAAATTACAACGAAAGGAGGGGACTGACATTGAAAATTGGAGGGGTCCGAAACCCGTGGGTTTAGTACAAACTTTGTCGGCGCCTGTTAAGGAACAGAGTTTTCAGAAGCCTATTGAAACTGTTGATAAAATGTATGCTCCTTTCTGTGTGAATGGGTGTGTCATTAATGATTTGAATGAACGCAAGGATGGTGTTTTTCTGAGAGACTCAGGTTGTCTTCAATCTTTAGTATCGGCTGAATGGTTGGATGAACATGATTTTGTGCAGTTGAATGAGACACGCCTTCTGAGAGGTATTTCTGGTCAAATTATGGAGCGCCCTCTTGTGAAAGTGAACGTGGAATGTGCATTTGTGAAAGGCGAAATTCTCTGTTGTACGCTGAGTTCTTTTCCTATGCATGGTGTGCACGTGGTGATTGGTAATGACGTTGCGCTGTCGGGTGATATTGTGGATGTGGCTATTACGACCAGAGCTCAGGCTAAGCAATATGCAGAGGAACGCAGTGCGACAGCGGGCGCTGTGTGCAGTGAACCGACGCGTTTGGAGCCGACGATTCTGGGTCAGAGTGCAGAGTCGGTCGATCGGGCAGTATTGACAAATGATTTAATGTGTACGTCTAATGATCAAGCGAATTTAGACGAAGGTGATTTAGAAGCTTTATTCGAGTCGAATGAAATTGTTGACACTGACTGGCAGGATGTCTGTGTTCCGAGATCAGAATTAATTATGAGGCAAAGAAATTGTCCTGATTTGATTCCAATGTTTGAGCTGGCGGAGAATAAATCGAAGGGCGATGACCGTGTACAACCGTATGAGTTAGTGGAAGGTGTGTTGATACGTCGTTGGGACGACAAGTTAACGCCATTTAAGATGGGTGTGTCACAGATTGTAGTTCCACGTCAGTTGAGAATGAAATTGCTGCGTGTGGCACATGATATACCAGCATCGGGTCATCTGGGTACACAGAAAACTTTGGACAGACTGTTGAAGCATTTCTGGTGGCCACTTGTGAATAAGGATGTACGTGAGTACTGTCGTTCATGTGATGTTTGTCAACGGTTGGGTAAAGGTAACAGAAATTATAGAGCGCCTATGGTTAGTGTGCCTGTTATGCAAGAAGTGTTTGAACGTCTAGCGATGGATATCGTTGGTCCTTTAAGTGTTTGTGCCTTAACGGGTAACAGATTTATCTTGACTGTGATTGATTTAGCATCGCATTTCCCATTTGCATTTCCGTTAAAGACGCATACGGCCCAGGATGTTGCGAAATGTTTGTGTGAGGTGTTTACGATGTTCGGTTTTCCGAAAGAAATACTTTCTGATTGTGGGACTGAGTTCATGTCTGATTTGATGCAGGTGTTTGTGCATGAATGTGGCATTGTACAATTGAAGACTAGTCCTTATAGACCACAGACAAATGGTTCGTGTGAAAGATTCCATCGTACCATGAAAGATATGTTGAAAGCGGTGGCTGAAACGTATCCGGGTTCGTGGGATACCATGCTCCCTTGGATTTTGTTTGCGTATAGGGAAGTTCCTGTACAGGGTACTGGCTTTTCTGCCTTTGACTTAATGTATGGTAGAGATGTGCGTGGAATGCTTCAATTAATGAAAGAGGCATGGTTGTCAAAAGATGTTGCAAATGAAGTATCTGCAAAGAATGTGATTGAATATGTTTTGCAGTTGCGTGAGCGTATGCGTGTTGGGTTGCACATGGCAAGTGAAAATGCTGTTGTTGCTAAGAATAAGTCGAAGCAAATTTATGATAAACATTCGAAGGTTGTGACTTTTGAGGAAGGTGAAAAGGTGCTACTTTTGATTCCATTGGTGGGTAAACCCTTACAGGCCAAGTATTGTGGACCTTATGTGGTATTACGTCGTCTGGGTCCGGTTGATTATTTGGTATGTACGCCGGATAGACGAAAAACGGAACGAGTGGTACATGTGAATTTGATGAAGCGATATGTGGATCGTTTGGATGTGATGCATGATGTGTCGAAAGAGGATGTGATTGCTTCTGTGTTGTTGGTGGATACGGATGTGAAGGTGACTGAGTTGACTTTAGAGGATAAGGTCTTACAATGTGATGTGTCTGCTGAATGTCGTGATGAATTACGTGATGTTTTGCATGACTTTGCACATGTCTTTAGTAAGTCACCGGGTAAAACCAACATGGTGTCACATAGGATTGAGTTGGTCGAAGGTGCTCGTCCTGTTCGACAATCACCTTATAGGTTGAATCCTGAGAGGATGGCTAAGGTGGAGAAAGAGGTGGAACAGTTGTTGAAGGCTGGGATTATTGAGGAGTCTGAGAGTCCTTGGGCGGCTCCGATCGTTATGGTTCCTAAGCCAGACGGTACGGATCGCTTATGTTCAGATTTCAGAAAACTGAATGGGTTGTCCGTAGCGGATCCATTTCCGATGCCCCGGGTGGAGGTCTTAATTGATCGACTGGGAAAATCCCGTTATTTGACAAAATTGGATATGACCAAAGGGTATTGGCAGATTCCAATGCATCCTGATTCAGTCCCGTTGACTGCTTTTGTTACACCGAAGGGTCATTATCAGTGGAAATATATGAGCTTTGGCTTGAAAAACGCTCCTGCCTCATTTTCTAGATTAATTACGAAAGTTCTGAATGGATTGAATGATTTTTGTGATGCATATCTGGATGATATAATCATTTTCAGTTTGGAATGGTCGGATCATTTGATACACTTGAGGAAGGTGTTGAGTAGGATTGCGGATGCATGTTTGACTTTGAATCTAGCTAAATGTTTATTTGCAAATGCTGAAGTGGATTTTTTGGGTCACCACATTGGAGTGGATGGTGTCCAGCCACGGGTAAAGAAGGTGGAAGCGGTGTTGCGTTTTCCCAGGCCATGCAATAAGAAGCAGGTGCAATCGTTTCTCGGGCTTGCAGGGTATTATAAGCGGTAGTTACCTCATTACTCTGACATTGCTTTGCCGCTGACGGCGTTAACGAAGAAAGGGATTCCTTTTCGATGGAATGAGGAAGCAGAGAGTGCCTTTGTGGATTTGAAATCTCGTCTTGCTTCTCGACCTATTCTTATACCTCCTGACTTTTCTAAACAGTTTTGTGTTGGTGTTGACGCATCTCAATTCTGTGTGGGAGCCTGCTTGTTTCAGATACATGAAGAACTGGAACATCCGATTTGCTACATCAGCAGGAAGCTGCTCACGCATGAGGTTCGATACTCAACCATTGAGAAGGAGGCGTTGGCGCTGATGGTCGCGTTACGAGCCTTCAGTGTGTACTTCGGGTCCACACTGGTCCTTGTATATACGGATCACAAGCCTCTGCAGTTCATCCGGCAGATGGCTAATAAAAACATGAAGCTCTTGCGTTGGAGTTTGGAACTGGAGCAGTATAATCTGGACATTCGGCATCGTCCGGGCAGGTTAAATGTCCTCCCGGATATTCTCAGCCGTCCGTCTCAGTTGTCAGAGGAAAGCAGCAGTTCAGTCACTGCCAAAGTAAAAAATAAAGTCGTCACGTTGTCAAATAAGGACGTCCGTCAATTGAAAGTTTCGAACAGAACACTTCAGTGAGTGTCTTGTCTGCGTGTAGCAGCCACTTTCCAGAAAAAGTGGTGGAAGCTTCATCGCCTTTTTCAAGAAGTACTCAAGAGTTGGGGGTTCTTGTTGGGGGTTCTTGTTGGGGAAATTAGGTTCTCTGTTAGCTTGCAGTGGTTGACACTGTTCTCGTTCGTCTCGTTTGGATTTGGCCAATGACATGTTAAAATTTTTGGCTCATTTTTGTATACACGTTGAGTGTCCAAATTTTTTTCGTGTGTTATAGTTTATATGATTCGAACTTTTGAATGACTTTGAATTATATGAACTCTCAGTTACTTATGATGATGCTTTAGTTAGTAATTTGTGCTGCGTTAGTTGTTGCAATGAATTGCTTAGTACGCTTACTTGTTACGATTTAGTGCTTTGCGATTCTTGTTGCTATGAACTGATAGGCGTAGCGTTTGTTGCTATATTTCGTCGTCCCTCAGGACTCCTCATGCTTTTGGGAGGGGATATGTAGCCATTAGGTGTCTACGGCCCTTCTACTCTTCCGTACTCTTTCTGTCTTGGGATGCGTGGGTGTATTGAGGGGTGGGCATTGCCTATATAAGCCTTTGCTTTCGTGGCAAACGTCCCTCCCTGTCGCCCTGTTCTGCGGTTGTGGTGATGTGTGAGGCGTGTGGGTTTGATGTCTCTCGTTGAGCGTGTTCCGTCTTCTACGTCGCCGTCTCGCCCTGTTGGTGTTCTGGCAGTTCATCCGTCTTCCTTGGCTTCGTTAGCCGTTGTCTGCTGTGGTGTCGTCCGTACTGCTTCGTCTGGTTTGGTCAACTTTGGTTCTACTAGCCGGTAACCTTTGTTATTCGCTGTAAATATTGCTTGTATGAATAAATCGATCTTATTTTACAAAAGTGGGACCTTATCTTTTTGATAGTCATCCTCGTAGACGGCCCGTGAACCTTACAATGTATATAGGCATCGTGCCAGATTGCAAGTAGGTCTAACTTGTTCAGTAAACTCGCGAAAATGTTTTCATTAGGCCTAACACTGGAACGTCACGTGGAAAAATAGCCACCGATGTCGTCTCGGGATCATTCATTCATTCATGGATCAGAGAATTAAAACACTTGAGGACGAAAGCAATGCATAAACCTTCTCGGTCATAAGATGGGGATCTTCTTCAGGATTGGAAAGACCATCACTAAGTTTTACAAATCCATCGCGTGCCAAATATTCCACGAAGAAAGACAGATAGGTCTAAATTATTTAGGCCTATCACTCATACAGCCATACACCCATACACTCACCTTGCAACGAACTTACAGAATCGTCCAGCCATACACCACACATATCGTAGCCTCATCCATTCAGACACGAATACAGCCGTACACTCATCAAGCCATTCATCATTCATTCACTCATTCATGGACTCCGCCCATGCCTAGATATCGGATGATAATAATAGTCGGGTTTTTGACTAGGCCTAGTTGCGAGGAATTCGATTCTCGACATTAGAAAATCTACGCATGCATCTCAAACAAACTGTTGTTCAAGCCCATGCTGTCAAGTTTAATCTATGTGACGTTAAATTTTATAGAGCACTTGCATCTGTTAAAGGCAACTCCACCGGGCATGATGGCATACCATCATGGCTGATGTCAACCATGGCACATCTCTTAGCTCTGCCTGTTGTGGATCTGTTCACTTGTTCTCTTACTAACTCTTATGTCCCTTTACCAACTGCCAGGCATGGTCGGTGCCAACGTCGAGTCCATAACGGCTTCATCGCTCAACCTTCACTACATGAACATTTCCACTGATCCTCATTATGTGCCTCCTCCACTCAAACAAACTGTTGTTCAAGACCATGTTGTCAATTTTAATCTATGTGACATTAAATTTTATACAGCACTTGCATATCTGTTAAAGGCAACTCCACCGGGCATGATGGCATACCATCATGGTTGATGTCAACCATGGCACATCTCTTAGCCCTGCCTGTTTCTGATCTGTTCACTTGCTCTCTTACTAACTCTTATGTCCCTTTACAGTGGCGCCTCAGCATGATCACCCCCATACCCAAGGTTTCGCGCCCTGTCAAAGAGGCTGACTTTAGACCCATTATCTCTATCACATCCATCCTCTCTCACATCTTGGAAAAATTGTCGTACGTAAATACTTTTATCTCTTTCTCAATGAACCCTGCTCCAACCGTATCTTTACAGACCAATTTGCTTTCCGTCTTCCTATTTCTAGACGACTACATACTACATGCAGATGTTTTTCTAACAACTTTGATTTGATAGAATTCTTTTTTGATGACTGTGCGCGTGGAGAACATCACTTTCTGGATGACTTATTTATTGGAAAAAAACAACGAGGAAATGCTTGTGACAATTCAGTTTGGTGAAAAGGAGACTGTGTGATTTAGGGAATTTTTTGTCTTTGTTATTAAATTTCATTTCATTGTCAATATTATCGTCTGTCGTTCTGTTTCTAGGATCTGCACTTTATATAAACATAGTCGGTATAGCTATTTCCTCATGGGTTGATTTAGAGAGAAAAGTGGAAGAGCAACCGTGGAAAGACTACCTTTTTCTTAGACTGGCCTTTTCTTTGACTGGCTTTTCTTAGACTGGCTTTTTCTTAGACTGGCTTTTTCTTAGATTTACTTTTTTTAGACTGGCTTTTTCTTAGACTTGCTTTTTCTTAGACTGGCTTTTCCTTAGACTGACATTTTCTTGACCTGGAAGCTGCGAGAATCTCATGAAAATGCACAATGAAGGAGTTGGCACAGCTCTCTTATAGTACTACAGTACTTAGGCCTCCGTGTAGCCTACAGACGAGGGCGTAACCATAGAAAGAGGATGTTGGCATGACATCTACGAATTACAATGAAAGAGTATTGGATCTTAGCAGGTGTTAGAAGTTCTTGGTTCTTCTGACCTTGAGCTTGACCTGATATGACCTCTAGGACTGACATAATAGTGAGTATTAGTGACTATTATATTTCTTACTTTGCTGTGCGATAACGATTAGCCTACATCTACCGCGCGCATTCAATGCACTAGCTGTGGAACCCAGCGTTGCACGATAAATTTCGACCTTCTTCTCGTTTTTAACCCCCGTCACTTCGCCCTACCCGTTTGAGAGTGCATAGTTTGTGAGTGATTGAGTGTATGAGCGGATGAATATATGAATGTATGAGTGTATGATTGAATGAGTGAATGAATGTATGAGTGAATGAATGTGTGAGTGGATGAATGTATGAGTGAATGAATGAATGCATGAATGAATGAATGTATGAGTGAGTGAATGAATGTATGAGTGAATGAATGTATGAGTGAATGAATGTATGAGTGGATGAATAATATACATGACATGTATGCTCATGACAGTGTTAGTGCATGCGAAAAAGAAAGTAGGTGTGAGTGAATGTATGCATGAATGAGTGCATGAAAGTATGATCGTTCGTATGTATGAATGTATGCGTGGAGAAGTGTATGATTGTTTGATGTGTATGATTGTAGAGTGTATGACGTGTATAATTGTATGGCGTGTGTGATTGTATGATGTGTCTGATTGTATGATGTGTCTAATTGTATGATGGGTATGATTGTATGATGTGTTTGAAGTGTTTGACAGTGGGAGGGATCGTGTTAGGCCTAGTTGGATGGTTGAATGGGAGGATGAGTATGTAAGTGTATGGTGTATGAATGTAAGAGTGCATGGTTGGATGGATGGAAGGATGAATGCATGGATGCATGTGTCTAAACGTATGTGAGTTTTGAGGGCCTGTGTGTGTGTGTGTGTGTGTGTGAGTGAATGATGACTCACTCGCTGAGTGGTGGAGTAATTGTGTGATTGAGTAATTTAAGTAACTGATTTATTTGAGTAATTGAGTAGTTTTGAGTAATTGAGTAATTTTGAGTAATTGAGTAAATTTGAGTGATTGAGTAATTGAGTAATTCTGAGTAATCGAATAATATGAGTAATTGAGTAAATGAATGAGAGTACGAGTGAATTAATGAGTGAGTGAAGGAATGATTCTGAGCATCGTCAAGCTTTTAAATAGATGATAGATATTCGCAATTGGTCAAGACGATAATGAAGATACTGAAAACCTCGTTTCTTGAATGGATAGAAAAATTCAGCTGTTAGGGCTACTAAGTCTACTAGTGACGTGCGTTTTGCGCTATTGTTTAGCACACAATGGTTCGTTACCAAGACGACAACGACGTCACACGTCTATTGTTTATTCGACGTCACTCGTCTATTGTTTATTCGACGTCACTCGTCTATTGTTTATTCGCAAAGCTGAGAGAGAAGGTTTTGTGTATTGACTGATGTCCGTAATGTAAATTTGTATAGTCAGAGTTTAGTCAGAATACAAATAACAAAGAGTAAGCCATACGTCTACTCGCGTTCCTGCCTGTTGACGAGTTTTTCTGTTCAGCGCCATGTTGAAGGTGAGACTACTTCACACATTATGATAATGCAGTAAAATGAGATTTTGCAACGTTGCTAGGCAACACATGCATTGTGACGTCACGAATGTGTCTCGCTCAAAATGGCGGACACAATCTGACTGCAACAGAGACAAGGAGTCGACCTAGGCTACTGTTTGTTATTTACACCGTCGTTTAGTCCCCATCGACTTAGTCTTTTCGTTCAGAGGTATACGATTATATACATAGGCCTAAATATGATTCTCCTAATGAATATCTAATGAATATGCTGCTATGCATATGAATTCTAGAGCCTCAGAATCGAGGCGTCTGTGAGATAGTGAGACAGGCTCAATCGAATCTGCAGTCATGGCTGTATTTGTAGATCGTCACTCTGCAATTGGATTATTGCAATAATTCACTCAGAATTCACTTGTCCTGAACCTGCATGAACATAGACATCACCTGAATAAACCAACTCGAAGCAGTTCTGAATGTTTAACCCATGCTGTGTCTCAGAAACCAGCAAACATCATTTCACTCCTGTTCTCAAGTATAGCAACTGGCTTAAATTCTGTGTAGTAGGCATTAGACATTAGGCCTATCATGGTGGTATGGTATTCCATTCTGTAATCGAATCAAAACACCATTCGCCCAAGATATTCCGTCCAAATGTCTGACTTCAACCACTCAGTAGGCTAATCGCAGCATTATGGTTACATTTGCCAGCCACACTAAGTCAGTTGATAGCCCCAGATTGATTCCAAGAGAGACATTAGTAGAACCATCGGAGAAGAACTAAAAGCCAATACTGCAGAATAGACTCCAACTCAGCCCAGCAAAGTCAATGGAGATGTCATGCATAGCCTACACTGCCTCAGTCACTCTCCCCAACACCCGTATAATTATATAGAACAAGCTGACATCTTGGCAATACTGGGAGTAAATATCGCGTGTGACCTACGGACCCCCTCAAAGCGACTTCTCGTAATCGTAGGCTAATCGTGATCTAGAAATTTCGAAATCTCAATAGGCCTACTGGGTTTAACTTTACCCATAAAAGCGAAGTCGCGGGAACCAGCTTATTCGCAGGCGCTTAATCAAAACAAAATCGATAGGCAACGGGTCAAGATCCGGAGTCAGGCAGGCAGACAGACGGACGGCAAAGGTGGGTTATGCTTAGAGTTGGAATGACGAGGGATGTGACTAGAAGATGAGGAACCAGGATAGGATTTGTGAAAAGGCAATGTTTTCATGAAGTTTTGAGTGGAAGACCAGTGGAGATATAGTGAGAGGTGGAGTTTTGGTGAGTTCGTATGATTGGTCAGAAGTTTTTCGTAGTGCTGGCGGGAGTTTGTTCCAGAGAGGTGGGACGGCAATCATGACTATAGAGCGGTTTGCGAATTTCAGTGGTGAGGTGACTGTGAGGGAAGCAGTGTAATGGAGGATGAGGAGCGTGTTGAACGAAGTGGCTGGATGGTGAACAACCGACGAAGATAGAACGGCATGGGTTGATTGATGTGTGTCATAAGTGGGTGACAGGACTTTATATTCTATGCGTTCAGGTATTTTGAGCCAGTGAAGTGATTTCAGGACAGGGGGACCAAGCGACGACCATTAGTTACTGTTAGCCTATTCACAACGATTTTCGAAACCTGTGTGGTCTTTCCCCCAGTACTGTACAGTGCTAATATAACTTCCCGCCCATGCCACATAATTTAAAACCCTTCGATTAAAAACAATACTAGGCCTAACTCTACCCTCATGCGTTTTGACGTATAGGCTATGTGTGATGGTGTATAGGCTACATGCATGCGTTTTGACGTGTAGGCTATGTGTGATGGTGTATAGGCTACATGCATGCGTTTTGACGTATAGGCCATGTGTGATGGTGTATAGGCTACAATGGCTACATGCATGCGTTTTGACGTGTAGGCTATGTGTGATGGTGTATAGGCTGCATGCATGCGTTTTGACGTATAGGCCATGTGTGATGGTGTATAGGCTACAATGGCTACATGCATGCGCTTTGACGTGTAGGCTATATGTGCTAGTGTGCAAATCCGAAGAACTGTATACTGTATAGTGTATAGGCCTACGATTAGGATTCAAATCTCTGAAGTCTTAAACCATGACTTTCAGCATTGAAAAGCGATCGCGGGTATAAAATGACAGCTTCAAATGCTACCATTAGAGTGTGGAAATTTTTAAAAATTTTACACAAGGATTGTAACTTTTTTTGAAGTCTTAAACCGTGTCTTTCAGCTTAAAATGTTAACATTACAGTGTGGAGACTGATGTGCATGTGTGTTTGTATGCTGGCGTGTATGTCATTTGGCGTGTAGGTCGCTAGACGTGTCTGTGGGTTGGTCGTTGGCTGTAGGTCGCTAGACGTGTCTGTGGGTTGGATGTTTGCTGTATGTCGCTTGACGTGTATGCATTTTGGCTTTTGGCGTGTAAATGTGCCTGTGTGTTATGTATAAATGAATACATTTTGTAGTTGAATACTTGGATAAGTTAGTAGGTGAATAAGTGAATAAACGAGTGCGTGAATAAGTGAATAAACCAGTATGTTAGTGTAGAAGTGTATGTGTGTGCTTGTATGTATGCCTGTTTAGCCTTACGTGGATTTACCATCAAGAGGTTCAAACTTCTATATGTGGCGTTTGGCGTTTGCCAACTAAATGGATATCTGATCCGCCTAGAGAATGCCCTTTAGCCTCAGTGAAGGCGTTTAGCATAAGACGTCCGTTACAATTTAAACTTTGTATTTGTTTTCAAAGAGGTTGCAAGCGTTTGAACTTTTATGATAATCATTGGGCAAACGTTGGAAAAGCAGACTTATAAATACACTTTCCGATATTTTCCGGGGAGCTATTGGTTGAGAGAAAGGCCCATGTGTTAGATATTACCATGGGGATCAAAGGTGCAGAAATATCGATTAATGACTGGCTAGAATGATAATACAACTGTTGCTAAGACAACCGGTGACGCTGTTTTCCATTAAAAAGTCATTTGTTTCCGGGCAACCAGTGACGTAATGTGTAGTACTGTAACAGTAGTAGTAGTAAGAATCTGACGCTAAAATATGTCGATCTGGGTGTGATTGTTGTAGTGAGAAAACTATCTTCGTGGGTTATTTTGATTTAGCATGGTTAGTTAATATTGTGTTAAAATGTTTACCCATGCAGTCGCGAGTGGTCCGTATAACCGAAGGCTTCCTCTCGTTCATTTTTTTACGTTGGCTATAGGTAAAATCCAATGTTGCAAATTTATCAAAGATGTAGGCCTACAATTGAAGTTATCTTGCACCGCGTCAGGGAGATAGTCTAATCTGAAAGGAAAGAGCGCCACTTGTCGCTTTTCACAGGATGTTGCCTACATCATACAATCATACATGTAGCTTTGTAGGTTGTTCGTAGTATTCGTTTTGTTCGCTATACTTATCTGACCTCCTCATAAAAAGGAGACTCTCTCCTGAGAGAAATCATAGAAGGGAGATTGGAGGGAAAAAGAAAGAGAGACAGAGCGAGACAGATGATGCTGGGATGGATGATGACTGACGGATACAACGAAATGAAGAGGAAAGCACAGCGGAGAGAAGAATGGCGTAATTGGAAGTTGAAACCTGCCGCGGGTCAGAGAGACGAAGATCTGGTCTAATGTTTTCAGTCGAGCCGTCATCTTAAAGTCCAGAACATGACGATCGTTTAAAGTGAAAGTACAAAACGTTAGTCATCATTGTGTTGGAAAAGCCAAGTTTAAATCCGATGGATCTACGAGAAGACATGTAGATTGTAGAGTATTCGCAGGAGATGCAAGTTGATATAGACGAGTTTTCAGGTACCATATATGCGATTTTAGGCCTAGATACGAAAGGCGAGAAAGAACACACGAATCCACTGAAGGACTGACAGCTTTCTTAACTGCTACCTTTAGTTTTTTTTACTAAATTTCTTCGCCACACAGTAGCATAATAACAATAATACTTATGATAGGCTAAGTCTTAAATGCAAAGTGAAACGGAGAAATTTACATTTAGAAGTCTCTTTGAAAAATACCCATGTCCTTTTCCCTGATTTGCATTTTCAGGCTCTTGCGGGCATGAATTTAGTTGCGAACGGTGTGTTTTACCACTCCTGCAAATCTATCTGCGGACGACCGTGTCAGGTATGCGTGAATGAATGGACGAAAGAGGCTGGACTTGACAGCGAATTCTGTAGCTAAACGCTAGCAACCCTAAATGCACGAGAGATCAACATTAGGCGCAGTCGGTGCGCAAAGAATTCAACATCAAGAGTCACCAAGTTATACATTGAGAACAATACAAATTGCTTGAGGGTTGAACATGAAGCAGAGAAAGGTCGGTTGATTAAAATAATAATAATAATAATAATATTATTATTATTAATATTATTATTGTTATTATTAGCCTATAGGCGCCTTCGATAATCAAGAAAACGACGAGTAGGATCATTCTGGACTAGTTTTTAACCAGTAGTTAGTTATGAAGTCCCTGAGGGATCCTAAATACATCGGGGCATGGGCGCCCGTACATAGGGGCAAGGGGGGGCACTTGCCCCCCCTGGAAAATTGAAAACTATGTTTTTTTAACTACTACTTTTGGGTTTTTAACAAATTTCTTTGCATTAATGCACCATTGATAAGAATGAAACAGACAATGAAAGTCAGAAATAGGGCCTACACGTTTAGAGATCTCTATAGAAATAAACATGCTTTTATAACTTTCTGCCTTGCATGTTCAAGCTCTTTCTAAAAACTCTTATAATGACCATTGGCTTTCAACCTTCCTGTGGGCACCCATGCAAACAGCAGACCTATCGATTATGGTCTACTTAAGTGGAATCCAGCTGTAATGCAATTAATCACAACAGCCAAAAAATTAAATACTAACGAAAAAATTTGAAAATTTCTCAAAGTACACTGAAATTTCATCAGGGAGATCTGCTTATTCACCAGCATTGTAATTATATAAACCAAGTCCGCTACAAGCCAGGCTCCATTTTGTCCATTTAGCAAGCTGCCAGTACAGAATTCAAGGGGGTCACACTGTAGATAGACTTGGCTCTGGTTATCACAACTCAGGATTTAAACCCAAAACTGACAAAGAGATCTGTTAAAAAGAATTGATAACCACACTCATCTGATCCTCGGATCCTTCACCTTCCTAAACGACACCCGCGCATTAACAGTTACTCTGGCCCACTGGCTACCAGACTCGGACCTCTTTCTGACTACTCTTGGGAATAGGCTTCTGACTCGATGCAGAACATGTGAAACTGCTGGTGCCCTGCGATTGGCTTTCGAGTGGCGCTTTAGAAGCAGCTAAAGGAGCAATTGCCCCTTGCAAACGGACACCTTTTCCGTTCATTTATTCATTCATCCGTTCATTCTATGGAATTATATTGCGCACCTTTAGGAAATTACTTTTTAACATAGATCTGCTATTTGATTTGTAACAAATTTCTAAGGAAACTATTCATATTAAAAATTATGCACAAAATGAAACTGAGAAATTTGCATAAGAAACCTCTTTGAAAAATACCCGTAGGCTATTCCTAATTTCCATGCAGCATTGCATTTTCAAGCTCTTGCTGCTACAAAATTTAATCGTGACTATCGTAAAAATTTTGCCCCCCCTGCGAAAATTTCTGCGGGCGCCCATGCATCGGGGCAAAAAGTTATAATAGTAATAATAATAATAATAATAATAATAATAATAGGGCCGTTCCAGACTGTGATTTTATATTAGGCGGTAGGTAAGTCCCTGAGCAGGGGCTTCTATCCCTATACATGGCGGGCGCAGCATGCGCCCAGAGAAAAATAGGGGGGGAATCAGAAGACAGCCAAAATTCACGTCGGTTGGGGGGGGAAGGTCGAACATGGAGGGCAGCGTTCAATCTATGCATCACTAGGAGGAAGATCCCCCCCCAAAAAAAATTCCCCTCCATATAAATTTGGACAAAATGGTAGGCCTAATATTTTTTAGCAAAATGTATACACTTTATACACTTTGAGTTTTTAGTTAGGCTACTATCTGCATTTTTTGATTTACATGAACTGCTATAACAGGTATAATAATTATATAGGCTACTATAAAAATTTCCTATTACATGATTATAATTATGTTTTTACTATTTTAATAAATAATACAATCATATTATAATTGAAAAAATTATGTTAATACAAATACTATTTTTGCACAACTAAATGGCTTCTCTCCAATGTTATCTTTCAAATTTCAGACAGTCAAATTTGGTCCTTGAACACTTTGTAAAGCAACATCATTATTAGGCCTACGTGGGCTTACAAATTTTACAATATAGGACCAACGTTAACGCGTTGTATTTTATTGTATTGCATTGTGCTCTAAAAATTTATGTAACGCCTCTCGAGTGCAAACTGATCAGAGGCGCAAACATAGGCCTATGGCTGCCCAATTTGGGCAGCAATTCCTCTACTGAAACAGTAGAGTAACTTTGCTAAGAGGACAGTTTAAAATGCTGAAATTGCAATGCGGAAATCGCAAAAAATTTCTTATGGGGAGGGGCACATTCCCTCCCCATACCAGGTCCTTTCTCGGCGCTACACATGCTTCGGCGATCGTCTGCTGGATGCTCGTTTGTCCCTCTCCAAACAAACCTTCATTCCCATACTAGAGGAGGGCATGCGCTAGATTGCATTATATTGCATACATAGAGGAAGGCCGGTCCAGAAAAGGGGGGGGGAAGAAAATGGATTGCGCCCGGCTGCTTAGGGGGGATAGAAGCCCCTGTCCCTGAGAGATCCTGTAAAAAAAAAATAATAATAAAAAAATAATAATAATGATAATAATAATAATAAAATGACAATGGTAATAATATTCTTTATTGAAATCAATCCGGTTAACATACCGCAGTCAGTTACAGTTTAGGCCCTATAGTTATGCAATTGAAACAATTCACAAGAACGCAAATGACAGAATACATACATGTCGATCTTAACTGGTAACAGAACAGACAGCCTGCAATACCGGTAGGCCTACACAATGCAGCACGTTGTGAACTGCAAGACGAATTTTGAAGTGGATTCGATGTTCATTGAGCACTGAGCAGTCAGTGCATTGAATGCAATGTTCACGTATATGGTGCTATACATGTAGGTCTAATAGCCTACCAGGTCTATACTATTATTTTCTCTGCAATAAACGTGGTTAAAAAGAATCGCATGCAGATAGGACAGTGCATGACCATTGACCAATTCGGTTTTCAGTTAAGAATGAGAGCGGCAAGCACAAAGCGACGTATAGTGGAGCGGCCAGGAACCAAAATGTGAAGGAATTGTTCACTTTGTGATACAAGCATGAAAATTGGTACATACTACGAAAATGTCATAAGAAAAAGATTTGGCTATAGGGCCATCGCAGATTTGGCCCCTGGCCCCAATGGCGGCCATTTTTCGAAATGGCCGACCTGTTTACAGATTTTAAATTATCTCAGCTTCCAGTGCACTTAGAATCGTCATCTTGGTGTCAAAACATACATAGTTAGGGGCGAGGATTCCAAAAAAGCCATTACAAATGTTCCCGAGAGCTTCAATGGCGGCCATTTTCCAAAATGGCCGACCAAAATACGGATTTTCAATATCTCAGCTTCCAGTACACTTAGAATCGTCATCTTGGTGTCTAAACATACATAGTTAAAGGCAGGAATTCCAATAGAGCCATTGAAAATGTTCCCCATGGCTTCAATGGCGGCCATTTTCCAAAATGGCCGACCTAAAAAATCAATACTTCAATATCTCAGCCTCCAGTACACTTAGAATCGTCATCTTGATGTCTAAACATACATAGTTTGGGACGAGTATCCCAACAGAGCCATTGTAAATGTTCAACAACGCTTCAGTGGCGGCCATTTTCCAAAATGGCCGACCAAAAAAGTATATTTCAATATCTCAGCTTCCAGTACACTTAGAATCGTCATCTTGGTGTCTAAACATACATAGTTAAGGGCGAATTGTAAAGGAATCAAATACAAACGTTTCTGTTCACAAGATTCGCAGCCAAGGACGTCAATGGTGCGGTAGGGTAAAAAGTTCCTGCTTATTTGAAAATTAGCTGTTATGGACTCATGGTGCATCAAGTATATATATAGTATAATCCAAGCTATTCATTGCATCATACTTTTTCTGAAACTTCTGATTGAGTTCATGTTCATTTGGCAATAAAACAAGTCTTGGAATATATGAAATATATAAGAAAGGTAAAGTTTTTCAATCAGGTTAAGGCTCTCAGCAGTGTTATCGAGGAGATGGGAAACCCATTTATTGACGATAGCAATGATCTATTTGTCCAGGATACCAGAGATCTGGCCGATCAAACAGTGATGAACACCATGTGCAACCTCGGAGTACAACTACTGTTGTACTGGTACAACAACTAGAGTAGTACGAAACACTTATCAAGGAACGTCTCATTAACCAAACGTGACTTGTCAGTGATCCAATAAAAATAAATAACTTCCCTCTCTTCAGTCGTCCGCCTGTATGGGACAAGTCACGAGCAAAATAACATTTTTGTCATCTGCGAAGAAGGACTGTTCACTATTCTCCAGGTTGTGCATTTCCTGTCAGACATGCGAAGGAGACCTGGCCACGTAGACGATTTTTTGCTCACGAGAGCCAGGCATGTCACCCATCACTCTCGAATATGGGCAAACTAGGGCTAGGAATTAGGCCAGACAGTAACTGCCTAGAAGAACTAATTCCTACTTCAGATATCCAACATTCACTGGGTATTCCAATTGTTGACGCTCTTATACTGGATGGAGCCGTCATAGTCATCATGCTGAAGCCTGGCACTGCATGCTCCTTTTCAGATTATTCCTCCCATACTTTCTACCCTAACCCTAGCGACCGTGTTAGTGGTGAGGAGAAGGTGAATGAGGCAAGAAAGCAGCTGTTCGCACAGAAAGAAAGAACTATGGATGGCCTTCCACCAACTCAAGATGCTCTGGTGAAACACACAAAGAGAGCTGCCTACCAAGCAGGTCACGTTTGGCCAAAGATGTTCATAGCTGTTCCTAAACTACCATGTCCTGGTCAATGGGGTGACTGAAAACGATTGAAGATGGCTGGGGAGTGAAGTGGACAACACTTCCCGGAGAGCCACGTGCCGGTCGTGAACTGCTCAGATGTGGCTGTGAGGAGGGATGTAAGGGACAGTGCAAATGTGTGAAAGCTTCTCTACACTCTACAGTGTACTGGTCTCTGTCTGTGCAGAGGCCCATGCGACCGTGAATGACGTGGATGATGTTGTATAATTCTGTGGTTAGTACATTGTCTGCATAATGGCCCCCAAATGTGGACTTAAATCACGATAGGGACATCTAGCCTGCGAGCATATCAGCAACATCTTGAATTGCATATATTCCAAAACTTGTTTTATTGCCAAATGAACATGAACTCAATAAGAAGTTTCAGAAAAAGTATGATGCAATAAATAGCTTGGATTATACTATATTTATACTTGACACGCCATGAGCCCATAACAGCTGATTTTCAAATAAGCAGGAACTTTTAACCTCACCGCACCATTGACGTCCTTGGCTGCGAATCTTGTGAACAGAAACGTTTGTATTTGATTCCATTAAAATTCCTGCCCTTGACTATGTATGTTTAGACACCAAGATGACGATTCTAAGTGTACTGGAAGCTGAGATATTGAAATATACTTTTTTGGTCGGCCATTTTGGAAAATGGCCGCCACTGAAGCGTTGTTGAACATTTACAATGGCTCTGTTGGGATACTCGTCCCAAACTATGTATGTTTAGACATCAAGATGACGATTCTAAGTGTACTGGAGGCTGAGATATTGAAGTATTGATTTTTTAGGTCGGCCATTTTGGAAAATGGCCGCCATTGAAGCCATGGGGAACATTTTCAATGGCTCTATTGGAATTCCTGCCTTTAACTATGTATGTTTAGACACCAAGATGACGATTCTAAGTGTACTGGAAGCTGAGATACTGAAAATCCGTATTTTGGTCGGCCATTTTGGAAAATGGCCGCCATTAAAGCTCTCGGAAACATTTGTAATGGCTTTTTTGGAATCCTCGCCCCTAACTATGTATGTTTTGACACCAAGATGACGATTCTAAGTGCACTGGAAGCTGAGATAATTTAAAATCTGTAAGCAGGTCGGCCATTTTGAAAAATGGCCGCCAATGGGGCCAGGGACCAAATCTGCGATGGCCCTATAGCCAAATCTTTTTCTTATGACATTTTCATGGTATGTACCAATTTTCATGCTTGTATCACAAAGTGAACAATTTTTCACCAGGCCGCTCTACTAGTAGGCTATAGCAACACGGGTGCAAAAATGCAAATTATTGAATAAACCAAAAGAAACATTATTGCAGAAATTCACCAGTGCAATACCAGTAGAATGACCTAGATGACAGTACCCGGACTGTGCCGGACACTGTCACCGTCCTTATGGGGGAAGTTCCGGGAAATTGGCCGCTAATCATTCCAAGTGAACTTGAAGAAGTTCTAACACAGACCATTTCTTCTGAACCATGCACTTTGGACACTTGTTATGTTACTCCATCTTAAGTTCGGAGTTTGCGATTTCCAGTTTCCCGCGAGACGGTCCCTATGTAAGGACTGTGAACAAATCCTTCATTCACTACATACTGCACAACGTATCGATTGTATCGAGATGTCATAATGTCACAATGTCATAATTCAATCATCGCAGTGACGCTAACTAAAATACAGAAAGATAATAGCAATTCTCTTGCGTCCCTCTTGCTATGTTATTCCTATATTAAGTGACCATTAATACAAATGAATCTTTGTTCAACGACGTTTCATTATTGGTGGAACATTCCCCTCGGCTTCTGGAGACGGTTTTCATTAACAAAACAATGCTATAGTGTTTAGTGTATGGATATTGGATAACCTACATGGGCGGAGTTTGGTTTCCGTTCTTGGAGGGGCTAAAGCCTTCTTGGGGGGGCTAAACCTGGGAAAAGATACCATTTACACGGTAAAAAAATTAATCTGGGTTTTCTTGGGTGGGCTTAGCCCCCCTAGCCCCTGATAAACTCCGCCCATGATAACCTACCGACATTAGATGATGAAGACGCTTTAACCAGCCCCACTTAAATACAATAATCTAGGTTTAAGGCATATAGCACAATCTGACGTTCTCGAAGACTAATTAATAATTATGAGCTTTGAATCGAATTCGCAAGCGCAGCGGCTTCTTTCAACACAATTAATATCGTTTTAAAGACGAAATGAATAGCTACTAAGCCTATACAATAAAGAGTCACAGCCAGCAATGTAGGCATACATAAGACCTGATACCTCTGATGCTTGCTGAAACCCCAGAGAGGATATGCTCGCCTTAAGCGCAGCTAATGGTTACTCTACTCTACACTTATAGCGACCACATGCTACTTTATGTGATCTATTATACTGTCAAAGATCTATGAGCCTAATGACTAGGCCTACGACGAATTAACGAATACAACGGAGGGCATTCTATTGTAGACATAGGCTCCAAATGCCTGGCGTCAGGAACTGATGACGATGCTGATGGTGATGACGGCTAGGTTCATAGATTCTACACGGGTGTTGCTTAAACGTGGCCATTTTAGAAAAAGCTTTAAAAGCCATGGGATGATGTTCCGAGGCATTTCAGTGCTTAGAGTTTAGCATAATTATATAGACCTACTCTTTAAGCGAATAATCTATTCGTGTAAATATGCATTCATAAATCATAAGTAAACCACCATTAATAGATGGTAGCCAGCTGGTTGCCTCTGGAAGAGCGTTTCGAGAGTAAATTTATTATGTCGCCGGTAATGTCGATGTCTGCACTTTTTCTGACTATCTATTTACTATCGAGCCGCATTCAAGTTTCTAATGCTGATCAAACTGAAACAGGAAAACTCCATCCAAACCAGTCGCTCGAATCGCGTTCAAATCGCAAGGAAAATACACAAGGTGGGAATGTTTCTGTTGTAACCTGCATGTAGCTATCTAAACCTAACATTAGTGGAAAAACAATAATAATGAGTCTGGCATTTAGCTTGAGCATTAGGCCTACTACCTTCGTATATTCATTACAGAGATTTATGCAGCACCCATTCCTACTATACTACTCAGGTTTTTTGCCCATTAACACTCCAGACCTACTTTTGACATGTTATGTTCTAAAGCAGATGTAACCCTCTTTACTTCTATCCTTTGTGACCCCGGTCATGTCCTCCATTATCTTCTTCCACCTGAACGTGTAACTGTTTACTCCCTTAGGCACCGTTCACATAATCTAGAGATACCACGATGTGATTCATTGATTGGAAAGGGATTTATCACGAGAATGCTATATAGTTAAATTTTGACGATATTAGTTTAGTAATCATATTATAATTTAACTTGTGGTTTTAATTTGCATGTTTCTATTACCTATTATTACTTCGATGTTTTATAATGATGTTTTGTGTCCCATTGTGCGTTTGCAAGTGGAGTAATAAAGAAAATACTTACTTACTTACTTACTTAGAATACTAGCTGATAATTAGCTTCGTCAGGTTACACGAAGCACAAAATATCACATGTTCACACTAACTACGACAATGAAAATAGTAAATAATGGATCTACTGAGTTTCTGGCTGCCGCGCATTCCTTTCCAACACCAGTGAAAAGGTGCACTAATTTCCTCTAGGTCTGTCGAGACGTGGATACAAGTTGTTATAACTGAAGTAGGTTGATTATAATATTATAGGCCTATAGTTCTAATAATATATAATTTTATATAGGCCTATTTGTAAGTGGTGATTGCCAAGAAGTAGTCAAACAGACTGGTTTAAAAGATTGTAATTTTACTGCTATTAAGTTTGTGATCACTGTTTGAGTGTTTGACCACTACGTTAGTCGGTGCTTGTTGGCTTTCCTTAGTAGATTTCTTCAAGGGTCGCAATATAAGCTCATAGACTAGCCTAATAAATGAATAAATCAATAAGTGAATTATATAACAAATGTAATAAAGATTTGTATCTTAGTATTAATTTGAGCAAATTCGTCGAAATCCATTGCATCGTGAAGCCTTAGGCTAAGAATCAAGATTTGAGTTTTTCTTAACTTTGTGAAGGTGAGTTCACGCATGGGTGCATGTCGGACGTGACTGATCAAAATGTGTAGGCTACGGTATACACTGTGACACACATGGGCGGATACGTAAATGTTCGAAGGGGCCTTGGGTCGGAGATTTCGTTCATCTTTGGCCGAAAAACTCTGAAGACTTTTTTTAGTCGTTTGGTCGAAATGTCTTCAAAATATACCAATTCTTTAAGTCGTTCAGTTCAAATGTCTCAAAGATATAGACTACCATTTCTCCAAGCCTACTTTTCTCTCACCTTTTCCCGCCCCATTACTTGAAAGCTTGTTGAAACCTGATGGGAGGCCACGTCCTGCGCACGTTTCTGAATGGGGGGAGGGCCGGATTGGCCGCCCTGGATCCGCCCCTGATAACACACATGGTATTCACATTGTTGGGTTCAATGGCCGTCTACGGGGTATGATTAATAGAATAAGGTCCCAATTTGGATGAAATAAACATAGATTTATTCAAAAGCGAGCAATATATACAGCGTAATGAACAAAACGTTACCGTCTAGTAGATACGAAGTCGAACAGACCAGAGAACTCAGTACGAACGACAGCACGGCAAACAAGGCTAACGGAGCCAAGGAAGACGGATGAACGGCCAGACCGCCAACAGGGCGAGACGGCGACATAGAAGAAGGAACCCGCAGGTTAACTCGCATGACAACGAGGAAGAACCACCGCCAAACCGCTCAACAAGAGACAGGAACCACGCTCACCACACACCACAACGGAAGGGACCCTATGCACGACCGCAGGCCCTTAAATAGGCAAGGCCCCTCAACCAACACCCACGCACCAAGTAAGAGAGAGTACGGAAGAGAAGACGGGCCGTAGACATCTAATGGCTACATATCCCCCTCCCAAAAGCTTGAGGAGTCCTGAGGGGACGACGAAATAGAACAGCAAACGCTACGCCTACCAGTCCACCACAGAAAGAATCGCCAAGTACTATATCATTACAAGTTAACGTACTAAGCAATCCATCGCACAATGCATCGCAACAACTAACGCAGCACAACACTAAACTACTGCATCATCATAAACAATCAACTGAGAGTTCATACAATGCAAAGCTAAATACAGAGTTCGAATTATATAAACCTGAAAAGCAAGAAAAAATTTGGACACACGCTGTGTATCAAAAATGAACCAAAAAGTTTCGTTGGCCAAAGCCAAATAAGACTAAAGCTAACAGAGTTAACCCCCCCAGCTCATCACAGAACCGAGTCAACAAACAAGAACCCCCAACTCTTGACCAGTTCCGGACCAAGACTTTGAAGATTTTCACACTTTTTCTGGAAAGTGACTGACAGATGCTCGCATGACACCCACTGAAGTGTTCATACAAGAATTTCCATGTTTACTGACGATGACACCCACTGAAGTGTTCATTGCAAGAATTTCCATGTTTACTGACGATGACACCCACTGAAGTGTTCATTGCAAGAATTTCCATTTTTACTGACGATGACACCCACTGAAGTGTTCATTGCAAGAATTTCCATTTCTCTGACGATGACACATGATTGACACAGAACGTAACAGAGAGTGTCTCTGTCACGCTCGAGGACGTCGAGGACAGAATCCCTGCCGAGACCCCAATGACTAGGCCTCAACAGGATTCCACCCACGTTACTGCGACGGACGGCTCAGAATGTCTGGCAGAACATTTAACTTGCCAGGCCGATGTCGAATGTCGAGATTGTATTGTTCGAGTTCCAGACTCCATCGCAGAAGTTTCATATTTTTATTGGCCATCTGATGGATGAATTGCAGAGGCTTATGGTCCGTGTATACCAGGACGAGTGCCGACCCGAAGTACACACTGAAGGCCCGCAACGCGACCATCAGAGCCAACGCCTCCTTTTCGATTGTCGAGTATCGGACTTCATGCGTCAGAAGTTTCCGGCTGATGTAGCAGATCGGATGTTCCAAGCCGTCGTGCATCTGAAACAAGCAGGCTCCCACACAGAATTGAGATGCGTCAACACCAACACAAAACTGTTTAGAAAAGTCAGGAGGTCTAAGAATAGGTCGAGAAGCAAGACGAGATTTCAAATCAACAAAGGCATTCTCTGCTTCCTCATTCCATCTAAAAGGAATTCCTTTCTTCGTTAACGCCGTAAGCGGCAAAGCAATGTCAGAGTAGTGAGGCAAATACCGCTTATAATACCCCGCAAGACCAAGAAACGATTGCACCTGTTTCTTATTACCAGGTCTGGGAAAACGTAAGACAGCCTCCACCTTCTTTACCCGTGGCTGTACACCATCCACTCCAATGTGGTGACCCAAAAAATCCACTTCCGCATTTGCAAAGACACATTTAACCAAGTTTAAAGTCAAACATGCATCCGCAATCCTACTCAACACCTTACGCAAGTGTATCAAATGATCAGACCATTCCAAACTGAAAATGATTATATCGTCCAGATACGCATCACAAAAATCATCCAATCCATTCAAAACTTTCGTAATCAACCTTGAAAATGATGCAGGCGCATTTTTCAATCCGAAGCTCATGAATTTCCACTGGTAATGACCCTTCGGGGTTACAAAAGCAGTCAACGGGACTGAATCAGGATGCATTGGAATCTGCCAATATCCTTTGGTCATATCCAATTTTGTCAAATAGCGGGATTTTCCCAGTCGATCAATTAAGACCTCCACCCGGGGCATCGGAAATGGATCCGCTACGGACAGACCGTTCAGTTTCCTGAAATCCGAACATAAGCGATCCGTACCGTCTGGCTTAGGAACCATGACAATCGGAGCCGCCCAAGGACTCTCAGATTCCTCTATGATCCCAGCCTTCAACAACTGTTCCACCTCTTTCTCCACCTTAGCCATCCGCTCAGGATTCAATCGATAAGGGGTTTGTCGAACAGGACGAGCACCTTCGACCAATTCAATTCGATGTGACACCATATCAGTTTTACCCGGTAACGTACTAAACACATGTGCAAAGTCATGCAAAACATCACGTAATTCATCACGACATTCAGCAGACACATCACATTGTAAGACTTTATCCTCCAAAGTCAACTCAGTCACCTTCACATCCGTATTCACCAACAACACAGAAGCAACCACATCATCTTTCGGTACATCATGCAACACATCCGCACGATCCACATACCGCTTCATAAGATTCACATGTACCACTCGTTCTGTTTTCCTTCTATCAGGTGTACATACCAAATAGTCAACCGGACCCAGCCGACGCAACACCACATAAGGTCCACAATATTTGGCCTGTAAAGGTTTACCCACCAACGGAATCAACAAAAGGACTTTCTCGCCTTCTTCAAAAGTGACAGCCCTCGAATGCTTATCATACAGTTGCTTTGACTTAGTCTTAGCAACAACAGCATTTTCACCAGCCATGTGCAACCCAACACGCATACGCTCACGCAATTGTAAGACATATTCAATCACATTCTTTCCAGACACTTCGTTCACAATATCTTTTGACAACCATGCCTCTTTCATCAACTGAAGCATACCTCGAACATCCCTACCATACATCAAGTCAAAAGCAGAAAACCCAGTACTCTGTACAGGAACTTCTCTATATGCAAACAACACCCAAGGGAGCATGGTATCCCACGAACCCGGATATGTTTCAGCCAACGCCTTCAACATATCTTTCATAGTACGATGGAAGCGTTCACACGAAGCATTCGTCTGTGGTCTATAAGGACTAGTCTTCAATTGTAGAATACCACATTCATGCACAAACACTTGCATCAAATCAGACATGAATTCACTTCCACAATCAGAAAGAATTTCTTTCGGAAAACCGAACATCGTAAACACTTCACACAAACATTTCGCAACATCCTGTGCCGTATGGGTCTTCAAAGGAAAAGCAAATGGGAAATGCGATGCCAAATCAATCACCGTAAGTATAAATCTGTTACCCGTTAAGGCACAAACACTTAGGGGACCAACGATATCCATGGCGAGACGTTCAAACACTTCTTGCATAACAGGCACACTGACCATAGGCGCTCTATAATTCCTTGAACCTTTACCCAACCTCTGACAAACATCACATGAACGACAGTACTCACGTACATCCTTATTCACAAGTGGCCACCAGAAATGTTTTAACAGTCTGTCCAATGTCTTCTGTGTTCCCAGATGACCCGAAGCTGGTATATCATGGGCAACGTGCAACATCTTCCTTCTCAATTGGCGTGGAACCACAATTTGTGACACACCCATACCAAATGGAGTTAATTTATCGTCCCACCGACGCACTAACACACCTTCAACCAATGCATACGGTTGTACACTGTCATCGCCTGTCGATTTATTTTCCGCCAGCGCAAACAATGGAACCAAATCTGGACAATTTCTTTGCCTCATTATAAATTCAGATCTCGGAACACAAATCTCTGTCCAGTCGTCGTCAATACTTTCAGTCGGTGCAAATAATGCTGCTAAATCACCGGGCTCTAAAAGCGCTGGGTCATTTGACACACCCAATAAATCACCTGTCATTAATGCCTGATCGACCGACTCTGCACTATGACCCAGACTCGTCGCCTCCACGCGCGTCGGTTCACTGCACACAGCGCTTATTGTCTCACTTCGTTCTGCTGCATATTGTCGTGCTCTCGCCCTTGTCGTAATAGCCACATCAACAACATCACCAGCAAGCGCTATATCATTCCCAATAACAACTTGTACACCATTCATAGGAAGAGAATTCATCATACAGCAAAGAATTTCGCCTTTCACAAATGCACAGTCAACATTCAATTTCACAAGCGGGCGCTCCATAACTTGACCAGATATACCGCGCAGAAGTCTAGTTTCATTCAACTGCACAAAATCATGTTCATCCAACCATTCAGCAGAGACTAAAGATTGCAGAGCTCCGGAGTCCCGAAGAAAAATACCCTCCTTGCGTTCATTCATATCATTAATGACACACCCATTCACACAGAAAGGAGCATACATTTTATCGACATTTTCAATAGGCTTCTGAAAACTCTGTTCCTGAACAGGTGCTGACAAAGTTTGTACTAAACCCACTGGTTTCGGACCCCTCCAGTTTTCAATGTCAGGCCCCTCCTTTCGTTGTAATTTCCGGCATTGGGACCTCACGTGCCCAGAAATTCTGCAGTACGAGCACGTGACCTGCTCCCCAAACCCATCCACGTCATCATTTTGACGACTAGGCTGTTTAAACCCATACGTCCCTCTTTGAGGCGAACGCTTACACCATTTTGAATCATTGCGCACACCTTCCTTGTGCCCAGAGCCCCGACGCTCCCACACATCTTTCTTCTCACTATCTTCAGATGAGAATCGGTTTGTACGCTCAGAAAAATTCCTTTGGAATCCCTCAGCATAATTACTCGGCCCCTGTTTATACAAAACAGCGTATTCATCTGCCATTCGTGCAGCACTCGCTACACTCTCAGGACTTTTGTCCAAAAGCCACCTGTGGACCTCTAGCGGTAACGCCTGTACAAATTGCTCCATCTGTACAACCTCTTTAAATTTAGCCAAATCATCCCACGAATTTGTACCCTCTATCCAACGCTGAAAAGGGATCTGCAGACGATAGGCATAATTTGCAAAAGTCTCCAGTGGTTCTTTTCTCATCTCCCTAAATTTCTTCCGATAGAATTCAGGTATCCGTTCATAAGCAGTGAGGAGCGCAGTTTTAACAATAGCATAATCAACACAATCATCCATAGACAAAGACGCAAATACTTTTGCCGCCTTTCCCGACAGTTGTGGCTGTAAAAGGGATGACCATTTTTCCATCGGAATCTTATGCAATGCCATCGCCTGTTCGAATGCCGCAAAATAATGTTCAATATCTGAGGGGTCAAATTTTGGAACAAACTTCATTGCCGCCCCAAAACGAAAATCCTCCTTGGTCTGTACAGGTCGTTCTGCCACACCTCCTAATTCTACTCTCCTCATTTCCATATCCAATTTCTGTCTTTCGACATCCAAATTCATCCTTTTCTCCTCCATGTCAAATCTCCTTTTCGTCTCCTCCACCTCAGCCTCCATCTTCATTTTCTTCTCCTCGATTTCAGCTGCTATTCTCATTTTCTCGGTCTCAGCTGCTATTTTCTTCTCCTCCGCTGCCATTTTCTTCTCCTCCGCCTCAGCTGCCATTCTCATTTTCTCTTTCTCCATTTGCCACTCAAAGTCTCTGTCCTCTTTAAATTTCAGGCGCTCCATTTCGACGGCCTCTCGCTTCGCTTGTGCCCGAAGTTTCCACTCCTCACTTCCGTGTTTAGGCTACAACGCTCTTCTAGCCAACTTCTGTAATTGAGGTTTCGATAAACCTTTAACGTCCTCACCCAACGTCACACAATATTGTCTCAATTCGTCAACCGGCAAATCCACTATCTCGTCCCATTCAAGAAGATTACCTTCCGCCGTCGACGCCATAATAGTCTAACTGCGCAGACCAACGGACCAAAATTTTCCCCAAATTCCACCAAACGAAAGGCGAACGACAGTCCACTGCAAGACCGTCACACGTGCGAAACGCACAAAATTTCGGCCTCCAACTCAAAACAATAGCCCAGGCCCCCACAAAACGAAATGCGACTTCGCAAAATTTCCGAAAAAACGGCAAAATTCACCAAAATTCCTGCGAACCATACGGACCAAAATTTCCGAAATTTTCCAACGGAATTACGCAAAAAACCGGTCAAAAGAACGGAGGGCCCCCATATGTTGGGTTCAATGGCCGTCTACGGGGTATGATTAATAGAATAAGGTCCCAATTTGGATGAAATAAACATAGATTTATTCAAAAGCGAGCAATATATACAGCGTAATGAACAAAACGTTACCGTCTAGTAGATACGAAGTCGAACAGACCAGAGAACTCAGTACGAACGACAGCACGGCAGACAAGGCTAACGGAGCCAAGGAAGACGGATGAACGGCCAGACCGCCAACAGGGCGAGACGGCGACGTAGAAGAAGGAACCCGCAGGTTAACTCGCATGACAACGAGGAAGAACCACCGCCAAACCGCTCAACAAGAGACAGGAACCACGCTCACCACACACCACAACGGAAGGGACCCTATGCATGACCGCAGGCCCTTAAATAGGCAAGGCCCCTCAACCAACACCCACGCACCAAGTAAGAGAGAGTACGGAAGAGAAGACGGGCCGTAGACATCTAATGGCTACAACATATATGTTAGCACGAGATCACTATAAATCTGACATTCAAACATTCCTTATCACGTGGAATATGAAATATTGTCGCTTGTAGTTTATGTAGATTTCTTTCTGGCAAACGATGTTCCCTCCTGCTACTTCTTTGGGCTGACGAGAATGGAAAGCAACATCTATATTCTCTGTCAAGATCATTTAACTTCTATCAAGTCGATTCGTGTTCACACAGATACCACTCGTATGGACCTTCTTATGCTTATCCACATAGAAGAGAGTCTTAATCCACAAGAACTGGCACCCAGCTTGAAATCAAAATGCTTGTACGTTAGCGATCTCGCTCTGAGGTGCATCTGGAAGGTTTCACCATACGATCACACAGTGAAGAAGTGCGTGACCAACTTGCATCATCGTTTCGTTTTCACGATTGACAGTGATGATCAGTTGTTGGTTTTACAAATCGATGAGTCATATTATGCACTGGAGACCTATGATACGGATGGTAATCCGGTTAAAAGAATTGTCTTTTCTAGTATCATCTCTAACCCCATCAGTGTCCTTCCGAGACCCAATGGGCAGAATGTAATTGTTCATGAAACAAGATTCTATTCACTCCCCTTCTCGAATATAGGTCTAAGCAGGGGTTATTCTAAGGAATTTTCTCAACTGCACATAAATGGCGTATTTTGAGACTGGACATAGGAAAGTCGCTGATCAGGGATTTGTCCCCAACGCAGAAGGCATATTTTTGGCATTCATTTGATTTAAAAGAGTGAATTCGATTCATTTTTCGATTCATTTGCTTAAAAATGGTTTAATAGGCTTACTTATTTCAGAAGCAGCTTTTGGTGAGCACTCGTTAATAAGCTGGTGCTCTGCGCTTGGCCTTCGACTGGAGCCTTAGATGTTTAAATATTAAGATTTTCCGACTTTATAAAAATTCATATTACAGATCAAAATCAATAATGTCATGATAATGTTTGACTCAAAGTTCATCATGGCAAAATCTTAAAATGAATTAACGAATGAAATCAGCTAAACGTTCTTTGACGTTTTAGAGTTTTCAAAATCCTGAATCGATTTGGAAATCAGAATCGACTAGAGATAGTAGAGATCCCTTAAAGATCCCTTAAAGATCCTCTACTGTTGCTGGAATTGTCATCTGTGCACGTTATATGACATACATAATTGGAATTGGCTCAGAAAGATTGTAAGTGTAACAAAGTTAAATGGTCCTATGTTCCTGGACACTTCCAAAGTTTGCTTGTATGATGTAAGGGTACGTCTAAATGTTGCTTTTCTGCTATGAAACAATCGTCATTAAGATCAACATCATTATTGTTTTGCCAAAGCTAGAGCTAGCAGACAAGATGAGCTATTTCCCGAAGAAATAAAATCTTTGAGCTAATTTCAAATTTTTTATTAGCCTAAATATAACCCATTTACTGCAAAATACGATGTAAGACTGATAAATATCACGAGCAAACCTCCCAAATGGTCATTATTGATCGATAGACCTATACTGACACCCACATCAACACGAATATGTACTGTGTAGGCTAAAAGCAGTTTCAATCTGGAGCCGCGTCGCTAATCTGCAAGTAAATGATATTTTACCACACCATGACTTGGCTTAGGGTACGACTACAGGAAATTTATATGCTGCAAGCTCTGGTGTCACTCATTCATGAGAACCAGAATATGTGTGCGAAAATAATCGCAGACTTGGTCCTGGGTTTGTGGAAACGAACGAGCGACCGAAGGACAATAATTTCCAATGCACGAGCGCCTCGCAGGGTAGGGGTTTTGGAATGTGATGTACCAATCCCATATTCGATTCTTTCAATTTCCACACTGCACTGGTGGCAATCTAAGCTGCAATTTAGCGAGGTTGCCCATCATTTCAGTGCTGATAGTCATGGTTTAGGACTTTAATAGGTGCCCCGTCCCATTGTTTAAATATTTCTGATTAGAACATTATAATGGCAGCTTTCAGGCTGTGATTTTCAAGAAATTGCTTACAAATTTCACGCCAAAAGGCATGGTTTGAGACTTCAATAAATGCTCCTCACCATTGTTTATATTTTTGAATTTCCACACTGTAATGGTAGCAGTCTGATCTGTCATCTGAACAAAATTTATTGCTCTTTTTAAATGTTGATAGCTATGGCTTAAGAGTTTAGAGAGTCTCCTCTTTATTGTTTAATTTTTTCATTTGCACACTGTAACTCCCGCATTTAAAGCTGTCATTTAAAAAATTACTCATAGTTTCTTTTGTCGTCCATTGTTTGAAAAAACCGTAATTTGCCCACTGTTTTAATAGCATTTTAAGCTGTTACCTTGACAAATTCAATCATAATTTTAGTGCTCAGAGACGTGGTTAAAGACCTGAATAATTCCCCCAACCTGTATCTTAAATTCTTGTTAATTTACACAACGTAATGGTGGTAGTTTAAGCTGTCATCTGTATCAAAATTGGAAATTATGGATAAGCAGTAGATAACACCGTATAAATCTATAATAATGTTTGTGGTAATATTTTCTGAAATATTTGGGAGGATATAAGATATAAGCATCTACTTCACCACCACAAGTTCCGGGCTCCGTTCCTCGATCCTATTCCACCTAAGTCTACGCCTCTGTGCAAGAGGCTAGTTCAATAACATAGGCCTACGTGTATCTTTCAGATTCTGAGGATGGTGATTTTGGAATGAGATCACATAAACTCAAAAAGGGTGCGTGTAATATGTGGATATATGGAGAATTTGGAAGAAAATTTGAGTAGCCTATGCATTGACATAATATAGTATACAATCCTACATCATGTCGGTATATGTAGCCTATGTACTATGTATGTAGGCCTATGTATCGGATAGCCTGTGTCACTGTGTGGCTGAAAGGCTAGCTCAGTCTGGGTGTCTTCTTTCCCTTCAGGCTAGGATTATTCCCTCTGGCGAGGGGTCAGCCACTCAGATCCTTCTCCTCCACTTGTCTCTGCTTCCGGTGTCTTCTTACTTCAATTTGGGCAGCTTCAGGTCTTCAGGGTGTATGCCTGGGTGTATGCCTGATTAATTCTTTTCTTTTAATCGCCTGTCTCCAGCTAGATACTTGGGTTGTTATATTATGGTAGACTATTTTGCTTTATGCATCTGACTGTCTACGTTCCTTGAACTCCTTCCCGCTTCAGCTTGTCAGAGCAAGCGGCAAAAGCAGGCGAAATTAAGTAAACTACGATGGCCAAGAAGTTGTCATTAGATCTATTATGGTAAGAAGGATAACCCGGCCTTTACAACTTCATCCGGATATGAACCTACAGCAGGCCTTGAATCTGCATCCACACATATACATTTACTGCAAATTCTTCTGTCTGCAGCCTATGTGTGATTTTTGGCAGAACCCGATTGTCTTCTTCGATCACATCAACCATTTTCTCCCCGCTCTTACTTCATGCACAAGGATGTCCTTCGCCGAGTCGGTCTTATAATGCTTGACTTGAAAACTGCATGTAGGCTAATCGCCATATCTGTAGTTCACGTCAAATTTCAACGGCCTCCTCTTTTTCTGAACATTAATATCACCCAAATAAGCCGCCTCAAGGATGTTCACTTTGGGCTGTTGCTATCATGTTTGTGTTCAACTTTTTGCCGCTAACTTCTCGTCGGTTCTAGGCAAAAAGTAACTGCACAAGATCTGATTTTCAACTGCACAAATCTCTTTCCCAACTACACACTTTGTGTCCAGCTGCACGTTGAAATAACCCCTGGGTCTAAGTCTAGTAGACTCTGCAGGTCGCATAATTAGTCAATGCTATCTTTTTAATATGTCCAACATAAATTCTACGCATGGATGTCTTGATGATAGTGACGAGTCGGAAGTCTGTTTTATTTTTCTATTTAGTGACGCTCTTCTCATGGCGGATGACAACTTCATTTGGGCGAGACAGAAAATGAGAGAACCAGGTCAAAAAAGATATTACTATTTAGTGAACATGCAATTTTCATTTGACATCTCATTCAATGCTAGCGATGTTGTAGCAAAACATCTCATAAATAGGCCTAGAGCCACCAAATGTATCCTAACTTGTTGCCAATTGTCAATTTATTCTGTTTAATTTTCTTGGCCATAATTTCGGTGATTATTACTAAAGACGAATAATAACATAGGCTGCTGTAATTTGTAAGTCAACAAATAAACCAAGAACTTTTAATAAGTCTATGTCTTTCTTTGCAAAATTTGTTCTAATGCATTATTATTATTATTATTATTATTATTATTATTATTATTATTATTATTATTATTATTATTATTATTATCATTTTTTTATATTATTATTATTATTATTATTATTATTATTATTATTATTATTATTATTATTATTATTATTATTATTATTATTAGTACTATTATCTTTATTAACCTCCTCCTCCTCGTCATCATCATCATCGTCGTCGTCGTCGTCATCATCATCATCATCATCATCATCATCATCATCATCATCATCATCATCATCTTTATCATACCACCACCACCACCACCACCACCACCACCACCACCACCACCACCACCACCACCACCACCACCACCACCACCACCACCACCACCACCACCACCACCACCACCATCACCGTCGTCGTTGTTGTTGTTCTTTTGTGATTTGTGATCCCATATAAAATTATTACCGAACTGGTCTATAGCCTAATATTATACGTATTGGATCTCAAGCAATAAAGTTGTATTAATAAATAGACCTGGCAGTGATTTTTATACATAACCTAAATAAAATGTCTATCTGCTGGGATGTGGATTTAAGGCTGAGAAATAAAGAATAATTTATATGTAGGCCTGCTTTCTTACCTATTTACATGCTTATTATTAACATACTTAATTGCGACCATATAGCAGTTGCGAACTGTAGACTCAGCGTCTACGAATGAAATGGATCTCGCGACTTGGCTTCTTGAATTCCTAAGAAACAATAGGTTTGTCATAATTATTGTTCCTGGGTGCCTGCAGGTTAGGACTCAGGAGGTCACGTTCGAGCTTTGACCCTACGCTGCTACTCCGTAAGAATGTTCACCTGAAACCCGTAAAGGACCCATATTTTCGCAATCAGACCATACGTATCCTATCTAATGCTGCACAGAACTCTAGAAGGGTACATGTAGAAACAAGAACATTGAAATAGGCCTGATGCAAAATAGTTGCTACCGATTTTATTGCAGAAAGAGTTTTTACAGTTATGTCTGCTGCGAATAAAAATCAGGTTGACTTTAGTAGAACGTCTGATTCGGCTTCCGAGAACAAATTTTAATCTTTTCATTGTTTTGTAGTTCCTTTAGTTGTTGCCATCTTCGGATTAGAAGAAGCTAAGGGTTGACACAAGTACAATCGCTTTGTCTGAAAATCCGATTGTTTGTGCAATACATTTCGGTGCATGAATCATCAAAGTCTGTACATTGAACGTAACTACTTGGCCCTCTAGTGCCTAGTAACCGTAGAGCATTCCTGTAGTCAGCATAAACGTAGTCAAAGTAGTCGCCCACCGCGCATGGGTTGTAGATCGCGCAATCATATGTTAAAAAAATGTAGTTAGGCCTCTCAGGAAAGTTGCACGTGTAGTCGTCGCCTGCCAACAAAAAAGCACATAGGCCTACACAATAAATAGACAATTTTTTATTATTAAAATGTTGAAGCTCCCAAACATGAAATCAACATGATGTAGGCCATTTGTATCAGAAATTTAAAGCAGTAGAGCAGTTTGAGCAGAGGAATTGTTGAGGGCAACCGAATACAGGAGAAGATGGAGAAGAATTGTCAAAAATGCGACCAACCCTCGTGTCGAGGAAGGTTAAAGACAAGTCAAGGCAAGAGCATTCATTGTGAGAACCACACATAACGCCGCCATAATACCTGGTAATACCTCACAAAGCGATGTATGTAATCTATTAACTTCTTTAGCGCCGTCATGATAATACCCAAAACATCAATCGATGTTCGTATGTTAGGTTCGCTATCATGTTTTGCCTTACTCCGAGCAGTTCATCAAACATCTTCTTTGCACAACGTTTCTTTAACAAACTGGAGATGAAGACGCTAAAATAATAAGCTTAAGATGATTCCGATTATCCAGAACATCTGGCTTTCATTTGCTAGATTTCGGGTTTCTCAGATGACACATACTTTGCATGCGTATCCAGTACTGTGCTGTCTTTTTGCTTCCTGCTGGACTCACGGTAGGCTTAATATGTTTGTGCATGGGACGTGATGGGCGCCGACAGTTAAATTAGACTCCTGAAATAATTTGTGATCATCCGTGATGATAGCTTACTATTAATTGTGATCATTTTGCGTTGTGTCAGTTTGAACTTAATGGAAGACAATAATTATCATGGGCGGAGTTTATCAGGGGTTAGGGGGGGCTAAGCTCCCCAAGAAGATCCAGATTCAGTTTTTTACCGTGTAAACGGCATCTTTTCCCGGGCTTTAGCCCCCCCCCCAAGAAGGCGCAGACTCATAAGTTAGCCCCTCCAAGAACGGAAACCAAAATCCGCCCATGATAATCATTAGGCCTACTACTACTACTATTATTAGCCTACTGTAATTATTCTGTCAGCAATTCCTTCAAATCTTTCCATTTTCTTAATCCACTATCAGCAAAAGTAATGTACCCGCATGGTTCATCAGGACAGACAACATTCGAACCATAGGCGTAAGGCACATTTTGGTAGTGGGGACCAAAATTTTACATCTGCGCGGAAAAATATCCGGAATAATTGACGTCGTGCACCTACATGTATAGATCTATGTCTCTCTACAAAAGTAAAGTTACTGTTCTTGCGCACACACCCAGGGAGAAGGGGCAGAGAGGCAAATAGCCTGTGGCCCCGACTATATTAAGGACCCCAGGCTGGGTAATTTCCGGCTCATACGCAGACCTAGGCGTACTTTAGGAATGGCTCACTAAATTAGCCATTTTATCAATTGAAAAAATGTTCCATTGTGAAATCATTTCAGATTTCGCATAGACCTACATCAAAGCTTGGAAGATTTACGTAGGCCTAATTGTCTATATATATATAATTATATAAAGAGACTAACATTTAAAAGCTCCAATTAGGAGGATTCTAAAATATTTAAATTAATTTATTGGCATCCTATTTTAGATGTTAGATATTTAAATAATTAAATGAACATACGCCTAATTTTGCTTTCATGGTGAACTGCTGGTGTTAATAGCCGGATTTGCATTTGGCGTTCATTAACTTCAATTTTGCACATGGGCGCCTGCAGAAAGTTTCGTTGGAGGGCAAAGCACAATATAGACGCGCGAACACTTTAGCAAGATCCTGAAAATGCAATGCAGGAAACTAAGAACATGGATATTAAATTTTCTCACAGTGTTGTCTCAATGTAAATTTCTCCGTTTCACTTTGAGGATCATTAGCACCATTAGTGCTTTGGCGCAAAGAAATTTGTCAAAGAGCAAAACTTTATTGTTAGAGCAATGTGTTAATTTTCCGGAGGGGCAAGTGCTCCTTATGCCCCTATGTGATTCTGCATTCCATAATTAGGCCTACATAATTCATGGTAGTGCCAATGCCGTATTGACAGGAAATCAACAACGCATATTTTACCTGGGGGCACGCCGTTGCCCTGGACCCCGCAAACCCTAGGGCCGGGTCTGGAAGTGGAGCGTCGTGACAATAAAGTCTGCATTCAACGCTTCTTATTCTGGTCATGATGGTGCAGTGTTTAATCCACTCCTCCTCTTTTGGCGGAGTTGGAATCAAGGTTTCTGGAGAGGGAGATGAACGAGAGTCCGGTGGACGATCACCGAGGCGCGTAGAGCTGAGATTGGAATGGTTTGGGTATTGGAGGTGATATACTTCTCCCCATCAGAATTTTATTTCATTTCCACGTTGCAATGGTTTCGTTTTAAGCTGTCATCTTAACAACATTGCGGTACCCTTTCGGTGCTGGTAAAAGCGGTCTAAGATTTCAATAGATTATAGATATATTTCTTAATAAAAGCAATTTTATGAGTTTCCACATTGTGATGATACCATTTTAAAGATGCCATCATAAACATATTAGGACCTATTTGATTATTTCAGTGGTGTTAAAAAGTGTGGTTTAAGATTTCAATAAATATAATTCTAATTACAATAATAATTTATTTATGTATCAAACAACTATGTATTCAGCAACTCAGTTCTGCTGGTGCTTGGGTGTTACTATGAATAACTGTAGAAATGAGTATGATAAATTGATAATCTTACTTTTACCACTGAAATCAGCTTATTCCTGTTGCCCAATACGGTCTTAAATTTATTACCAGAACACAATTAGCAGAAATTGTAACAAACGGTACTTAAACCAAGTAAAATCTTTAAAAAACTACCAAAATTGGGAAGCTATGTCATAATGATTTTGTTTTATTAGGTGTTCAAGGAACAAAACATTTTGAAATTTGACAATTAAAAAAATTTGCGCAAAAATAATATTTGTGCAAATATTAAGCTTAAATAATACTCACTGTAAAAGAATAGTATCATGATTATATCATGATAGCTAATAATAAAATTTTTATCAAATAATAGTAAATAGCGGTCACGGTCATATTAAAACAGTTAATGTAGGCTAACCCAATGATGTAAACAGCAACTAAAAGCTGTTATCATTGTGTCAAATTTCTCTGGGAAATATCATTTCTGTCATTTCAATTGTACATAAAAGTATTTTTATTGTCATAAATAGTAGGCCTATATAATGGACCTAATCATTATAATTCGATAGTATCATTATATAGGACTAATATTATAATAATGGTATTTATTATATTGATAATAAATCAAGAAAATGAACAGATATAAACGAGAAATGGTCATGTAATAGTAGATAATATCATCTCGTAGCATAACAGTTCGTGTAATACAATAATTTAAACAGCACCTAAAAATTACTATCACTTGTCACATTTCTCTGGGGAATGTCATGACTGGGGTGGGAACTTCCTCTAGACATGTCTGGATTAAACACCATTGCTGGTGATAGAGGTAGATCCAATAAATTTGATTTGATTTGATTTGATCTGATTCTAAAGAGACTCAACTTATAGAAGTTCTTGTATGGTGATCATCAGATTGATCTGATTCAAGCAGGCTATTAGCTCCTTATTGACCAACAACTTCAGTAGATAATGGGCGGTTGTGCTGCTTTATTTGACATTAGGCCTAAAATTGTTCTGAAATAAAACTTAAATGCCGCAGACGGTCTTTTTATCACATAACCCATTACATTTTCATGACTCACTTTAAGCAAATGTCACACATGACCACACACAGCAGTGCTGTCCAACTCTCTATGCACCAAGGTCCAAGGGCCGCAGAAGCAATAATTCCTAAGCTGAGGGCCACAACTTTAAACTCAAAAGCAGCGGCCAAAATTTGTTGATAATTTTTAACTTATAATTTAACCAATGATTTGTTTGGATTAATTTCTATTATGGAATGATAATAATACAAACTGAATAAGTCTTAATGATAATGAATAATAACTTGCATTGCCTACGCATGCGATGTTTTGCATGCTGTAATAGCCTAATGGATCAACTGCTTCAGACCAAAATGTATTATGGTAACGTTATTCCTTTGCTTGCACTCAGTTCGTTTTTCAGTTCGACGTCCAGTCTCAGTTTTGCTGGCTCAGCACCACTTTATGACCTAGCAAGATTACCATCCTCTTGCTCTGGTTACACTGGTCAACAGTGATTTTGTGTCCTGAACACTTTCAGGTGTTTCTTATGCAGTTTCTGCTGCTGATCACGAAAATGACCTTGAAATTGTTCCATCACGTAACGTTTTTCAGAAATCTTCAAGTTTTCTATTTATTTCAATATTTTTCAGATATAACGTTATAATAATTCACAAGTTTACAAGGCTTTTGTTTCCTTTGGAATTTCTGGTGTGCCACATAGATTTTGCAATGCTGATCACAGAAATAACTTCGAAATTTTCATAGCACGTAGGTTTTTTTAGATATGGCCAAATTTGTTTACAATTGTAGAGAAATTTTGAAACATAGATGTTTCGCATCATCATTCACACACAGGTTTTTCTTGACAATAGCTTTTGTTCTGTTTAGGTTAAATTAACATTTTGGACCGCTATAACAACTGCAACATGTAACAGAGACAGACGTCATTAATAGACAGCAAAAAATTATGTGCTGTCTCTATGACAACACAGCAACAAAAAATGAGTAAACAGTCTTTCTATGTAGCATCTGTGTCAAACAGCATTTTATTCCAGCATAACTGTTGATTTCAAGAAGATTTAAATTTAATAAATTTTCTAAAATGTCACGCCAGTGTCGAAATAGCCGTGACACGTTTTGTTACATATGTGGTGAGTTCACTTTGAAATCCCAGAAAAGGAGCATGACTGCACACATTCAGAAGGCATACGAGTTATACTTCGGGTGCAAAATTGGTGACCAGGAGAAAACTTGGTCTCCTCATATATGTTGTACATCTTGCGCTGCCAATCTACGACTTTGGCTGAGTGGTGCGCGACCATCCATGCCGTTTGCCATCCCAATGATATGGAGGGAGCAGAAAGATCACGTAACTGATTGCTGCTTCTGCTTGACAAATGTGTCAGGATACTCGTCAAAGAACAGGAAGCTTATTGAGTACCCAAACCTCGAATCAGCAATGAGACCAGTGCCGCACGGCGAAAGTCTTCCAGTTCCAAAATCGCCAGAGGTTTGGACACTAGATGATGAGGATGAGGATGAGGATGAGGAGGCGATATTGGACAAGCCTGTGCAGATGGAAGCTGCTGCTGATCCAGACTTTGTGCCATCAACATCGAGTGATCCTCATTTGATATCTCAGGCAGAGCTGAACGATCTGGTCAGAGATTTGGACTTATCAAAGAGACAGGCAGAACTGCTAGGATCAAGGCTTCAAGGGTGGAATCTGCTGTCATCAGGAACGAACATTTCAGTATTTCGCAGCCGTCATGAAGATCTGACAAAATATTTCAACCAAGCTGGCAGTCTTACGTTTTGCATTAACATCAGCTATTGTCAAGAAAAACCTGTGTGTTTTCTGCTCTAGGATGTGACCATGACCCAACAGAATGGCGATTGTTTATTGACTCATCAATCATAAGTTTGAAGGCTGTTTTGCTGCACAATGGCAATGTCTATCCATCCATACCTATCGGACATGCAATTCATATGAAAGAAACGTATGAGAACATGCAGCTTCTGCTGAACCACATTCAGTACTCGAAGTACAACTGGAATATATGTGGAGATTTAAAAGTAGTTGCACTTCTACTGGGCTAGCAGCTTGGTTATACCAAGTATTGTTGCTTCCTTTGTGAGTGGGACAGTAGAGCAAGAGATTCTCATTACATCAGAAAGGAATGGCCACCACGCAAACAATTGGTTCCAGGGCAAAAGAATGTTGCACACAACCCACTAGTAGATCCAAAGAAGATATTCCTTCCACCTTTGCACATAAAACTTGGGCTAATGAAAAACTTTGTTAAAGCAATGAACAAACAAAGTGAGGCATTTGCTTACCTGCGTCAGATGTTTCCACGCATAAGTGATGCTAAGATAAAAGAAGGCATTTTTGTTGGCCCACAAATTCGAGATGTGATGAAGGATAGTCACTTCGATGGTCTGCTGCAGGGTACCGAAAATGCCGCGTGGAATGCCTTCAAGATTGTAGTTTGTAACTTTCTTGGAAACCATAGGGAACCAAACTATGGGGAACAGGTTGAAAGCCTGCTTCAAGCGTATAAATCAATGAAGTGCAACATGTCATTGAAGATACATTTTCTTCATTCCCACCTGGACTTTTTCCCAGCCAACCTCGGCGACGTCAGTGACGAGCATGGTGAGAGGTTTCACCAAGACATTGCGAAAATGGAGAAACGGTACCAGGGCAAGTGGAATCCGTCTATGCTGGGTGACTATTGTTGGACTCTTATTCGTGAAGCATCAGACATTGAGTACAAACGAAAATCCCCGGCGAAGTATTTCTAAGTCTATTTCCTCTTGCTGACCTTGCCGTCATAGTGTGTGCCGCTATAGATGTAACTTGATATTAAGGTGTCCCTAAATTGCCTAAATCCTACAAATGCTAAATACATGATCATGTGTTTCTGACAGACCCTAGGTGCTAGAGACATTCCGAATACATATTTGTGTTCAGCGTGTTGTAATCTATTAGTTCCACCTTAAATTTAAGAGGACACAAAATGTTCCATCAAATTTGTCAACGATTTAAATCAACATCAAAGCATTCTAGACATATGGAACTTTAGCAGCATCTTTTATACATTGTACATGTGCAACTGAACAGGGAATAACTATGAAAAACCTTTAATTTGATGTTTCTCAACATTTTTAAGTGATACAGTCATCATCAGCACCCAATATTATGAGGAAGAACTGTTGTAAAGATTTGTTTTCCAATGAAGTTAAATTGTAGTATATTGAAAATATATGCAATAAACAAGCATTTCAGCTAAAATTTTGCATGCCCGTTTCCTCAAAAACCTTACGTGATACAAAAATTCTGAGAACACCACCGTGTTCAGCACGTCAACTTCTATAGAAAACAGTCAAAGTTTTTTCGGAGACAAAAAAAAAGTTAAAATTTGTTGGCCAGTGTTATTATAAAGAGTCGCTGAAACCAGAGTCTTCAATTTAAAGATCAGCCATGGTCGTCGGTAGAGAAATAGCCCAAGACATTCGTCGGCCCTTTGGACTCTTGACGGTTGTTTCCTTCCAACCGTCAGGGCTAAGGCTGTACAATATTTCGAAAGGAATGGTCGAAGTCAGTTACAGAAGTGCTCAACAGGCCGACACATCTTGGACACTGACTGTAAGTGAAGGGTTTGGAATGGTATGCGAGGTCAGTTTAGCTGAGTAAGACTTACAGGAAATGTTTTACCAGAAGTCATCATAGTTTTCGTGTCAATCGCCTGGTAGACTATGGGAACTTAGCTCCTGGTGCAAAGGTTTCAAATTACCCCCTCCTAAACATTACCCACTGCAAACTGTAATTATTGCACTAAAAATATCAGAAAAATCATCCCGCTTTTTGTTTTGGTCTGTTGATTTTCATCCGTCATCCCACTTCGTGGTTTGTTATCAATATTTTCATTTGTAACTAAAATACCAATTGCCGCTGAAGTTACATGGAGATATGGCTTTGAGGCTATTATCTTTTTCCGATCAAAATATTGATAACAAACCACAAAGTGGGATGACGGATGAAAATCTTTAGACCAAAGCAAGAAGCGGGATCATTTTTCTGATTTTTTTAGTGCAATAAATGCGAAGATTGATGCAAATCTAGTGTCCGGGGGTAATCTGAAACCGGGGGGGGGGGGGTAGGACCTAATTTGAAACCTTTACACCGGGATAGAAGGAAGAAATTGTCGGACTGGTCTTACTTGTAGCAGCCAAAACCTCGGCGACCGTTACAGAATCAACAAAAATAAACGTTCAAGTCGACCAGTGATTTACTTCAAAATTCACAAAATGCAAAAATTCAATGAGTTCAGGCGGGCCACGTGACATGATCTCACGGGCCGCAGGTTGGACAGCACTGACGTACAGTATTTACAACACTACTGCTACGTAACTAGCTAGCCTATGTATAGCGTTACGCTGTAAGGATAACCTGCTCATCTATAAATTTTATGTTATTGCAGCCATTGTTCATGACGTTGTCTGCTGTCGAATCGATTACTGCAACTCACTATTTGCAGGGCTTTCGAAGGTACGTTTATCCGCCCTTCGGTCAGTTACGAACTCGACAGCTAGTCTTTCCGTTACTCCCACATTTCTGCCTACATGACTGATGTTCGTTCGATACTGGCTTCCTGTTGCTTCTTGTATTCAATCATTCAAGGTAGGCTACTGCTTTTACTCTCAAGAACTTAACTTGACGCACAACCCCCCCCCCCCTCCGCAGTCTCTTCCGACCCTTTCCGATCTGCTGATCGACTTGATATCTTATAGTTCCCCGGGCAAAGACTACCATGGCCTAACACCGTGTCTTTATAATTGTATTATGTGGAATGACCTCCCTCCCTGTATCCGTTGTAAGATCTTACTGGGGTGTCATCTTCAGCCATTCGCTGCTTGATGTCATTATTATTTTCTCGGGGCTGTCACGCAGAGAGCGACTCTGGATAGCTAATAGGGTGTACTGCAAGAGGTCCCGTCAACTGGGGTTACTTTGATAGTTTTTTGCATATTTGGTTCCATATATGGAACTTCTTTAAAACATTTTCCCGTTTTTTTTGCTTTATTGTACCAAATGATGTCTTATGATTACGATGAAACTCAATTTTATATTTTTCAAGTATACCTGGTATATTTTTTAAAAGCCCAAAGAGTTATCAATGTAACCCCAGGGGGTGGGGTTACTTTGATACTTTTTTACTTTTCAATGTGTTATCAAATAAGGACTTAATAGGGGCTACATTGATAATTTTCTTGAGTTTTAAAAAAGAAACAAGTATGGTACTGGTATCCCCTACCATCTGGGGTTACAAAAAGTTCAAAACTGGATTGAGAGGATATCTAAAAAACAACAATGTAGTTGAAAAGTTTTTAACAGTTTCTTTTAACTCATAACTTTGCTGGAAACATTTGTGAATTGGAATTGCTGTCTGTTGTTCTCTGTAGGCTTCTGTAGTTCTTCAACAACTGCATTATATGAAACTGCAGGGTCAACATCAGCTTCTTTGTCAGTAAATTTGAAATAATTGCTTCCAGGTTGTTTCTTCACAAAAATGGCACTTTCAGAAGTCTTCTTCTTGGTTTAACATCAAGAATTTTCCCAATGTAGTTCAGATAACCTTTCTTTCCTTCATATTTAACAACAATCCATTGTTCAGGTTCATACTGGGACTTTGTTGAGACCACTGGTGATTCACTATCAGCCCCTGCCGAGCCATAGTAAGTATGGGTAGTACCTGTACTACTATCTTGGTATGACAGTGATTCACCACTTTCAGAATCAGATGATGGTTCTACCTCTTGAACTTTACGTCGTTTTGTTGGTACTGGTAACATTACCGGTACTGGCAGTACCGGTACCTTGCTTGTTCCAGGTACAGTTTTGTCATTGTTACTGAGATCAGATTGTTGAATTTCCTTCCCAGCTATAATTTTCTTTCCTCTCTTCTGTGTCTGTTCCTCTTGAACTTTACGTCGTTTTGTTGGTACTGGTAACATTACCGGTCCTGGCAGTACCGATACCTTGCTTGTTCCAGGTACAGTTTTGTCATTGTTACTGAGATCAGATTGTTGAATTTCCTTCCCAGCTATAATTTTCTTTCCTCTCTTCTGTGTCTGTTTCTCTTGTTTGTCCATCCCACAATGACCTTTCAACATTTCGACCAGAACATCACCAAAAACTTCTTGAATTCTATGCCCACCAACTTCTCTGTTCTCATCGGGTAATCGTTTGAGAACTTGATTTCTATCAAGAGGTACAATGCCCGTTGCGGAAAATCCCGATTTTAAATTTCCAGGTTTCATGCGATTGTTCAGTTTATTCAGCAATCCTGGAAAGTGGTTTTTGGGAATGCAACCTTTAATTCTAGTTTCTTTGCGCCATGTTCCCAGAACTTTCCTCCAATCAATCTTCATAGCACGGAAAACTCCAACATCCAATGGTTGAAGAAGATGAGTCGCGTTTGGTACGAGACAGGTGAATCTGATGTTGTTCAGCTGTGCAGCCTCAATAACACGTATTGAGAAATGTGAAGCTAAATTGTCACCGATGACAACTTTCTTGCCAGGAATTGCACAGGCATGTGGTATGAAAATTTCGAGGAACCAACGTTCGAAAGTTCTTCCGTCGAACCAACCATTTGTTGTACAGTCATAAACTGTACCATCAGGTCCTCCTTCAGTCCATTCCTTGTACACGTTTTTGGCTTTATAGATAACCATTGGTGGCATGAACATGCCAGTGGCACTTCCGCAATACACGAGACTAATACAACTCTTGGAATGCTCCATTTTTCTTTCTACACGCTTTAGTCCACGACGGCAAATTACGGTTTTCGCTCCAGGATCATCCGATAGGTTAGTCTCGTCAAAATTGAACACTGCCTCAGGTTCAACACTCTCCAAAGTTTTCTCTAATTCATCAAAGAATGAATTTATACTATGTGCATTGACTTCTGCACGTGAAGGTTTCACTTTGTCTGCCAACCTTGCTGATAAAGAATGTCTTTCGATGAATACTCGCAACCAATCTTGTCCAGGGAAGTTGTTCTGAAATTGGGGGTGCTTGATTCCCATGCGATCCAGATATTGTTTCACCAATAAACGAATGTCAGTACCATCCATTGGCAGCTTCCACTCACACAATACGTGTATTATCTGCAAAACGCATTTCTCACATTCAGCAGACAGTTGCAATGGATGTCCAACTGCCAGATTATGCTTGCCTTTCAGTTTATTATGCAATGTACCATATGGAATATGGTACCGTTTTGAAGCCTTGAGTATGGTCATTTGACCTTTGCGACACATATCAACGGCTGTCTGAATGGTAGCAGGTGAGTAATTCAAACGGTAAGAACGACTTCCAGGTTTACGTTTATATTTACACATCTCGACGGTTCCGGTAATATCCTCTTTTTAAATCGTACTTTTTACTATTGTTTATCGCTTCATACCACTGCTTTTAAAGTTCCAAGTACAGATAAAACGTTCTTGTCTCCACTAGCAGAAAGAAAAATGTCCGCTGTAAACATTTTCAACCAATCACGTATTCCGAAACAGTTACTGCGGAGCTGTTTTGGCCCGTTTCCAAAGTTTACATGAAAATTATCAAAGTTACCCCGGGTGTATCAAAGTTACCCCGCATATCAAAGTAACCCCAGTTGACGGTCCTTTATAAGTATGCCTACTCATATACAATACAACACAATACAAATTCACGCTGACCGGAGAAGACTTTTTCAGCGCCCTAGGAATATTCTCCATTCGGAGACTTTATAGGCCTATCAGAATAAATTATTGTCTCCGGGAGCGAATTTATTCTGATACAGAGCCGCCGGGAGAGAGTTTATTTCGAAATGGTCTCCGTGAAGATCATCGTTTCATTGATAGGCCAACAATCTGAAGTGTTCATTAAGGTGGAGTGAAAAAAACGAAAATCAGAAATTCGAAAAGTAATAGCAACCAAATGTTGCCCATTGACATGGTGTCAAGAAATGTGGAAAAAGTTTTTAAAAATAATAATGTCTTCCGACCGCATAAGTGGGCCAAATTTCCCGAAAAATAAATTTTTTTAGAGAAAATTGCAGGTTTTCTTATGAAATATTCTTAGTGTAAATTAATTTGCTGCAGTTCTATATACGTTCGAAAGAGCTCTTTAAACTGAATAAAATGATGTATTATTTTTGAGAATAGTCCCATATTTGTAGAAGATCTTAAATTTTTGCCATATCTCCTCTTCACTACATGTCGCGAAGCTTAAAAACACTAAAACACCAATAACAAAATATCATACAAGCAAGAAACAATCTCATATTTCAATGTACCTCTTGAAAGCTGGTCCTAAACTGAAGCGAATGGTATATTATGTGTTGAAATATCTCAAAGGATAAAAAAGTTATTGGTGTTTTAGTGTTTTTAAGCTTCGCGACATGTCGTGAAGAGGAGATATGGCAAAAATTTAAGATCTTCTACAAATATGGGACTATTCTCAAAAATAATACATCATTTTATTCAGTTTAAAGAGCTCTTTCCAACGGTATATTGAACTGCAGCAAATTAATTTACACTAAGAATATTTCATAAGAAAACCTGCAATTTTCTCTAAAATATGCAATCTTTGGGAACTTTGGCCCATTAATGCGGTCGGAAGACATTAATATTTTTAAAAACGTTTTCACATTTCTTGACCCCATGTCATTGGGCAACTTTTGGTTGCTATTACATTTCGAATTTCTGATTTTCGTTTTTTTTTCACTCCACCCTAGTGTCTATAAGTCTGACAGTTGACTAACTGTTGATAATCAATAATCCGGCTTATAGAATTGTTTCGTTAACCAATGGATTTTAGCATCAATATGCTTAAAAGCACTTTACCGGTACCGCAAATGTAGGTTACCATCTGAACATTGCAGCAGGCATTATTTAATCGACAAAACACGATATGAGCTAAAAGTAGCAGACGAATAATGGCAATCACCTGTTGTTGTCCCTGCAATAATTGTAGTTGTTGCTGGTGGTTCAGTTGTGATCGTTGTAGTTGGTGGTGGTTCAGTTGTCGTAGTTGTAGTTGGTGGTGGTTCAGATGTCACAGTTGTAGTTGCTGGTGGTTCAGTTGTGATCGTTGTAGTTGGTGGTGGTTCAGTTGTCGTAGTTGGTGGTGGTTCAGATGTCACAGTTGTAGTTGCTGGTGGTTCAGTTGTGATCGTTGTAGTAGCTGCTGATCTAGTTGTTGTAGTTGGTTTCAGACAGCGACATCTTTGGTCACAAAATTCAAATACAGTCAAAATTACTTTAACTCTTCTTTTAAATTCTAATTATACTCTTGTAGACTAAATGTTTAAAACAAAGAAACGGTTTTACAATTATTTCTCTATCAAAGTGAACAATCAAGCATACACACCTGTGCTCTGACTGTCGCACGTGGATGAGGAGCTGTAGGCCAACACACGAATACTTGTCGATCGTTTCAAACATTAGGTCCTAAGCCTCTCTGTGTCGATCAGTTGTATAGGGCCCAACACGGAAAACGAATTTCCTATTTGGAGCGCGACTGAAATGCGTTGGAGCAGATGGCTGGTCTCTTTCTGGTCACCGGTCGCTATAGAAATTCGGACGCCTAGCTCTTGACCAAATTCCAGGGATTCGGAGTGCCAGCTTCCTCCGGTTTCGACGGCCACAGGAACGAAGTGATGCGACGGTGAGATAGCGGCATATTTGCAGGCCATTTTGCGAGCTGCTTTTTTTCGCTGCTGCACCTGCGTTTTGTGATGTTAGATTCTCGTATGAGGCTGCAATTGTGTCCGACACGGTAACGTCCCAAGCTATCGACCCATTTCAAACCTGTCTTTTCTGTCCAAGACTCTTGAGAGACTTGTTTCAATGCAACTTCTCCCCTATCTTGAGAAATCGGGTCTTCTTCCTTCTCACCAGTCTGGCTATAGGGCTAACCACTCCACTGAGACAGTCCTCCTCTCTTTACTTTCTGACGTATACACTGCTGTTGACAAGTCTCAAGTCACTCTTTTGGCTCTCTTCGATGTCTCTGCTGCCTTTGACATGGTCGACCATGAAATTTTGTTGCAGCGCCTTGAAACCTCCTGTTGACTCAAGGGTACTCCACTACTTTGGCTTCGCTCCTACCTCTCCGACCGCACCCAAATGATCATCTCTGGTAACTCTAGGACTCAATGGGTCCCTGTTGTGTTGGGTGTCCCTCAGGGGTCTGTCCTAGGCCCGCTCTTATTCATCCTATACACGGCTGGCATTCCCTCCCTTTTCCCCAACCATTCTGCTACTGGCCATCTTTTCGCTGATGATGTCAAAGCCTATGTGCATGGACCCCCTTCAGCTCAACTCTTTCTTGCGAGCCAAATTGACGCTCTATCTCAAGATCTCCATCTGTGGATGTCGTCCAATCGTCTTTCTTTGAACTCTTCCAAAACCCAGTTGATTTGGTTTGGCACTTCCAAGCAGCTCCAAAAACTCGACTACTCGGTACTCTCTCAAACTTTTCCTCACTTCAACTTTTCGTCTAGTGTTCGAGACCTAGGTGTCACCCTAGATAGTTCTCTAACTTTTACCGAACACATAGCCAAGCTTACTCGCTCTTCCTACTTCCAATTAAGGCGGCTGAGGGCTATTCGCAAATCTGTTTCATCTTCGATCTTTACCTCCATTGTCCACGCCTTCGTCTGTTCTCGGATTGACTATTGTAATTCTGTCCTTGTTGGCCTCCCTAAGGTCCGGCTAGCTCCCCTACAGTTTGTACTCAATGCTGCTGCGAGGCTCATTGCCCGTCTTCCTCGATTCTCACACATATCTACATTCATGGCTGAACAACTTCACTGGCTTCCACTCTCAGCTCGCATACAATTCAAAGTTCTAAGTTTGGTTCTCAAGTCTCAACGAGGCCTTGCTCCGACGTATCTTTGTGATCTCATACTTCGCCCCGTTTCGGCCACTTCGCTGCGTCCCCTTAGGTCCTCAGATCGGCTTGACCTCTTTGTTCCTCGCGTCAGGACCGCCATGGCTCAATCCAGATCATTTGCCTGCATAGGTCCCTCTCTATGGAATGGTCTTCTCCCATCCGTTCGCTCTGCCATCCTCTCTGGTAGTCTCTCGTCATCTTTCTCTTGTCTAAAGACCTGCCTTTTCTCTCGGAGTTGCACGCACTGGGAGCGCTTCTGAAAGGCTCTTGCTGCAAGAAGCGCTTTACAAATGGTCAGATACGATACGATACGATATGGTCTAAGGGTTCTATATACTATAGCACCACATTTGCACGTATGTTTTTCACACAGCACAGTACCCAGACGAATGCCTACTGCTATTCTAAGCACTTCGCCTGTCATCCTTAATCCAGCTGTTGTAATGGCAAGTGCATGCTTCTCTATCAAGCTGATGTAGTGCTCAACTTAATCAATCGACCCAGCAAAAGTAATATCATCCATATAACTGATATTTAACTGGGTAATCAGGCTCACAAGAAGTGGATGTATCGCAAGGCAAGACTCCAGCGGTATTAACGGGTCGCCTTGTTGAGTGCCTTCTTCTGAGAGGATAGTGTGCTGTCTAGTCTGTAGCTGTGGAGCGTGTGCATAATTATCAAACACGTATCGGTAAATTTCTGGAGCTTTTGCTGCGACCGTCTTCTAACAAAGAATCTCTTCTCGGTGCGCTGAAAGCATTCGAGAAATCCAGTTTCACTATGAAATGATTTTCAGGCATAGATTGTAGCCTCGACTCCTTCTGATACTCCAACGCCGATTTGAAGCGGTGGCAGAGTTTGAGACAGGTATGGACAAACAACATGGCAGATGCTCTTAGCAGCCAGACGTCGCCAAGTGTATCCTGCGTCCGTTGAATTGGACAGAAGGTCTTTCAGATGCTGTGCATGGTGTGAAGCCATCTGGTCCTCCGGTTGATGCTGCTGGAATAGAAGCTATAGCATTACAGGCATCTTATTAGAAATATGTATGGCATCAAACCTGTCTTCTAGAGGGCATGGCAGTGTTCTCCTGTCATCGTAGGCCTTTGGATGCTTCTTCTGCACTTCTTCCATCACTGTAGGCGAATCTTCTACAGGAACATAATCAGAGTATAGCAAACGAAGAGTCCCTTTCATGTCGCCTTCTTCGAGCCTGCTAGATACTGACTCGGCAAGATATTGTCCTCTGTCGTAGTCCTAACTCTTGTTATTCCTCCTAGTGCGTGAGTCAGATGCTGTGATTTTTTTGCCACTCGTCACCGAACACAATTCCATTTCGCCAAGCTTCGATGCGCTGTAAAATGATCTTTCGACCTCCCCTCTTGGGTTTGGGCAGAATTATAGGTGAAAATTGGAGCGGATCTTGCCAATTTGAGGGATTGTTTGGTTCTTGAACTACGGTCCTTATGATCTTTGTAAGTACGTGCCTAAATGATGCTCTTGTTGCTATTGGAATGTGTTTCAGCACTCAGCAGTGATCTTCTTACTTTCGGATGGGATAAAATGTCTGATAAAGGCTCGCTGTTAGACATATTTTCATCGCCACCTTCATTGCACTGATTATTGTCATCAAGAGTTGTGTGTGACCGGAGGTTCTTACTGTGGGCGATCTGTCTGCTAGAGGTAGAAGATGACTGCGAATCCGTCATAGGTTTCGTGAGGCAGTCGGCGGGTGGGTGGCTGGCCAGAGCCTGGACACGGAGCGGATCGCGGACCGTGCCGGTAAATGGTTCCGTCTGATGCTTGCGTCTTAAATTACGACCAACACACCCCGCAAGCCACCTGCCCCTTACAAGGTTTTTTGACTCATTCGGGCATATGTTAGGTCTTCTGACTCATTTGATTCAAATCAGCGACGCTCCTAGTCTCACACAAACTGCAAAACGTATCTCCTCGTCTGACAGGCGTAGGCCCACACAGTCACAGGGGGAGCTAGCATCCAGTCTCCAGAAAATAATAGGGGCTCTCGAAGCTAGCAGGCGAGCGCGGTCGCATGGGACACTGGTGGACTCGAGCAGGCCCGTCAAAGCCTTTCCAGTTAATCTAGAACCCCACTCTTTTTGGCTGTGGGATGCTGCTCTAGTTGGTGGATATGCACCTGTCAGCTGAAACGACTCGACTTGGGATGACCAAGTCGACTCCATGGGGTCGACTTTTTGGGTTCGACTCCCAGGTCTGGATGCGAGAGTGGAGTCAGCAAGAAAGCAACGGAATAGGAAGAGTCGATAAGGCATGAATAAAGTTCATTATATGAAGTGAAACTTTCAGAAACGCTCGAAGAAACGCATGACGGTTGAGTAATAATGGTCTGCGGACAACGAGACCAGGTCGAGATAATTTATAGGAACTCCAGTGTTGTCTCTTGGTTCTTGTATTGATACTTATGCCGTTAGGTAACTCCGATTCCTGCGTTATTAACTATTTTAATTGGTGTATTTATTATATTCTGACCTGATTTATTTATTATCAGATGGTGTGTGGTTTCGTATCATCACAATCATTCGATTCATTGTTCAGTTTCATCGAGTTTATAACAGTCTAGTTGAAATTTAGTGTACAGTTCATGAGCACGACCTTCAACAGTTCAAAAGAAGATCTCATGAGCTAAAGCACAATCACGATGAGCTCTGCCATCCTCTCTGGTAGTGTATCCTCGTCTTTCTCTCGTCTAAAAACTTGCCTTTTTTCTCGGAGTTAAACGCACTGGGAGCGCTTCTGAAAGGCTCTTGCTGCGAGAAGCGCTTTATAAATGGTCAGATAAGATAAGATAAGAGTAACTTACTGAAAAGACACTCGAGAAAATTGGTTAATTAATGGTAGACCCTTCTTTGTCTTAGAAGGATTAAATACACGCGTTAACTGTTGAATTAGGCCTACCTGTAGACAGTAATTCCGGGGCATGGTCCAACTTTCACTGATAAGATGCCGATCAAAGAAAATCTCACTTCAGCATCGACGATCAAGTCTCCCGAACAACCAGAACAGACGTGGTTTGAGGACAAGAGTCCAGTTATTGAGTCGACTTGATCGATTCTGGCGACGTCACCCAATCCTCCCACTGCAGGACCACACTGCACAACAGGAATTAAACATTGAGGTGACACCAACTCACACAGTATGGCAACACATTTCAATCAATAATTACTCAATTCAATTCAGTTTATTTCCTGAATTAACAACATGAACAATTATGGCAGTGAACAATAATTTTGAGCATTATTAGTGGTTATCAAGGGGAGATCGGAAGGGATGGAGATTCTCGCTAATAGAGCCAACCAGTAATCATTTCGATAAAAGTATACAATAGCACCTGACAGCCAGTCAGGGCCGTAAATCCCGGGGAGGGAAGGGAGGGAATTCCCTCCCCACTTTTCAACCTGGGGTGGGAACGTGAAGGAATTCCTTCCCAACAATTTCTCTCAGCTGTGTCACAATGTTATAAGGTCCGCAAGCTGTAGGCGACTGCACATTGTACAGTCGAATGCTTGGAAACTTGCTCTGTGATAATAAAACTAGAGCTAAAAGAGGTGTAAATGTATCCATTGAAATTCGAAAGATAAGATCTCCTCTTCATTGATACAAAGGGGAAGGAATTTATGATGTGACAAGTACGCCCAATATAGGTCCTATGATCCTGCAAGACTGCAGGGAGATAGCGGCCATGCAACGAGAAGACATGTGCAGTTAATGACTGTATAGGCTATATATAATATATATATATATATACAACAATCACGTATATATATTACTGCATACACACGTGTAAACTCAAACTGGACAAGCTCCTGTAGGCCTATTATATATACCTTTGTGACTTAATGTACGAACACCTCTCCGCAGTATCTTCCCTGCTCTCTTCAGTCTGCTGATCGACTTGCTGATCACCTATAGTTCCTCAGACAAGGACTACCATGACCCAACACCAAGCGTTTGCCATTGTAAACCCTTCTATGTTGAATGGCCTCCCTCCCTCTATCCGTTGTAAGATCTTATCTTCAGCCCTTCGCTGTTTGAAGTCTTTCTTATTTCCTCTGGGGTGTCACGCTGAGAGCGCCTCTGAATAGCTAGTACTGTAATATGCGCTTTATAAATTCTCATATACAATAGCCTACAACACAATACACTCATAATTCAAGCATGCATAACATGTATGTAGGAACATAGGGTAATCATTTTGGGAGCGTGGGCTCTCAGATATGAAAGAAGTATTGACAGCAGTTCATTTCGATTCCACATTGTAGCCTACCGCATACTCGACTGTAGGCCAAAAGAGGATAATAAATAATTTTAAACATATTAAATTCATGTTTAAAAGTGCTGTTCGTTAAATAATTTAAGCAGTCTAATCCTATTCGTTTTTCAAACCACTTCAATTTGGTAAGTGTGAAGAAAATAGCGCCAATGCACACTGCCTTAATTCTCTATTATAACAGTTTTTTCACATTAGCTTACATAACAATTAGCCATTGCCTGAATCTGTGCATCAGAAATATGACAAACACTAACAGCATTATTTCATATTGATCAGATTCGTGTCTTTTTATTTTGTCCACTTGAAAATCTGTGTTGGTTGCAGTTTGTATTTGTGAGCGCGAGATTTCTTCAGCCCCAACAGAAGCTATAAGTCGCGGAAGCCAGAATTCTCAGTCGAAAGAAATTTAGCTATTAACGAAATCGATAGGCAAGGGAAGGCAAAAATGGCAAAATGACATGATAAAGTAGGTCTATTGTTGTGGATTATGTAGGCTACATGTAGGAAGTTATGCATAATTAAAATTAATTTTATCCACCTAGCACATTATTGACAGTTTGACACAGGTTCACTCTTAAACATGTCTTAACTCCTTGTCAACGCATTAATTTTTTTAGAATACGGTACTATATAACCGACTTGTCTAAGACTCTAAGTTGATCAAACATGAAGAATACAGAAGCGAGTGACATCTAAATTTGCAGTAGACCCTACAAATGAGCCGCTAAGGGGCCGTCCATAAAGTACGTCACGCTATTTTTGACCATTTTAACACCCCCTCCCCTGTCACAAACTGTCACAAATCTCGGACCCCCCTAAAGTACGTCACACTTTCGAACAAATTTTTTAAATTAACACCTCATTAAAATTTAATCTAAAACACACTTCACTATTAAACTGTATTAAAATATAAAATTTTAACTTTAAGCGTGGTGTAATTTTGTTTTAATATACGATGACAAATGAAAGTGGGTATTTATTAGATAATAAATACGCTTCAATGGTATCATATATTTTAAAGAATGACGTAATATAGTTGTTTATAAGTTCATGATAATAATGATTAAATTATATAAATATTACCTCTGAATCCTCAAAATTTTGTATTATAGTAATTACTGTAAAAATTAAATTTCGAATTTGTCGCTCAGTGACATAATTAATGCAGCGGACAACATACAAATAATAATACTTCCGGCATGACGAAAGCAATGCTATACATAAAACAAGGCTTCGCAACAGCATACTAGCGCTCCTAGCGAGAGGAATCGTGAACAACACATTCAGGAGATACGCATTTCATGCTATTTTGACATAAAACTAATTCAAATGTTTCACAAAATTTCTGAAAATTATTTTTAAAGCTATTAAATTCTACTAAAAAAATAAAAATAAATTAGAAATAAAATTTAAAAAAATAAATGTGTGACGTCACACATGGCCTGACCCCTCCCCGCTCTCACAAACTGTCACACTTTCTTACACCCCTGGAGCGTGACGTACTTTATGGACGGCCCCTAAGGTGGATGTCTAGGCCTACTAACCCATTCAGATGTAGGAAATCAAAGTGAAGAAGCAATTAAGCGACTATAGACCTAGTACTTTCAACTGTTTTGGTTTGGCAAGAGAACCTTAGTCGTGTTGTTCCCTGTAGTCCGAAAATAAAAATATGTGCAGTAGTGTGAATGTCGAGGAGTGGATGGGGTTGTCGATGGCGGATTGCATAAGGAGAGCGAGGGACAGAGAGGGATGGAGGAAACTGACGTCGTTGGCTCTGGTCTCCGATTCGCAGCAATGAGGATGGTCAAGATGATGAGTGTGAATCTACAATTTTTTAACACTAACCTATATATAGGGTGTCACTGAACTCAGTGACCAGGGGTCTTTGACGGGGTATACTGCGAACAATTCCGAAGTGGAAATTTTCCCTCCCCACATCTAGAAACAGATTTACGGCCCTGCAGCCAGTTTATATAATTTCAGGACAAAATATAATCGGGAAGAAACTTATTAATAGAGGATAGATGACACAACTCAACTAACACTATATAAATTTACGATTACAATTATTATAATTACTTAACTTACACTTATCTAAGCGCACCCAATGTAGTATAAACATTCACGCAGTTTGATTGATCTTCTATATAAATAAAGAGAAGATTCTGTGTGTTTAACCGGAATGCATTTCCACAGTTTTTGAGCTTGTCCCTCCAAACCTTCACTACTGTGTTCGTCTCGGCATCGGACGCGTAGTGGAGGGGTTCGCGAATCTCTGCCACCATGGGGCCAGAGCTGGGAGGCAAAAAACACTCATTTTGCCTGTTGGCCTCTGCCCTTTCATGCTTATGACAGCACTTTTCTTTCGGGCCTCATACATGTACGTATAAAGGCAGCGGTTGACAACCGTTTTAGAGGTATTTAAGGGGTTAAAGATGTTTAGGGGGAGGGTGGGGGGAGGGGAGGCGGCGAGATGAGAGGGTGGAGGGGTGGAGGGGGGCTAGGACGAGAAAATTTTCCCGAAAACCCAAATTTTTTGGGTGGCGCACCGGTGGAGGTCGGAGTGTGTTGTGGGTGGTGTGTCGGAGTTAGTGGTGGCGTGTTGCGGGGGTCGAAGAGGGGGGGAGGAAATTTTATGGAGAACATTTTTTCCCCGAAAACCAAAACTTCATGGGTGGCGTACCGGTGGAGATCGGAGTTAGTGATGGCGTGTTGTGGGGTGGGGCACGGTGGGGCGGTTTTTTGGGGGGGATTTTTTTTAGAAAACCAAAATTTCACGGATGGCGTACCGGTGGTGGTCGGAATTAGTGGTGGCGTGTTGAGGGGAGAGGAAAGGGGTGGAAGAAATTTTGGGGGGATTTCTTCCACGAAAAACAACATTTCACGGGTGGTGTACGGTGGAGGTCGGAGTTAGTGGTGGCGTGTTGTGGGGGTGGGGAAAAGGTGGAGGAAATTTTGAGGGGGTAAAATTTTTCCCCGAAATCCGAAATTTTACGGGAGGCGTACCGGTGGAAGTCGGAGTTAGTGGTGGCGTGTAGTGGGGGGGGGAGGGGAGGAATTTGGGAGGGAATTTTTTTTCCCGAAAGCCAAAATTTCACGCGTGGCGTACCGGTGGAGATCGGAGTTGGTGGTGGCGTGTTGTGGGGTGGGGGCAGGGTGGGGCGGTGTTTTTTTGGGTGGGGAGAAAAATTTCAAGAAAACCAAAATTTCACGGGTGGCGCACCGGTGGAGGTCGGAGTTAGTGGTGGCGTGTTGTGGGAGGGGTAGGTAAAGGGGAAATTTGGGAAAGATTTTTCTCCCGAAAACCAAAATTTTTCGGGTGGCATACCGGTGGAGGTCGGAGTGGTGGGGTGTGGTGTGGTGGGGTTGTGGCCGGAGCGGGTCGAATCCTAAGTTTCCCGGGCAACGCCGGGTACCCCAGCTAGTAATTATTATAAAAACGCAGGTATTTCATGAAGATAATTATGATGATCATGCAGTTGACGTATAGCTGAGGGATACAGTAGGCTACTGCTCCAAACGTTGGCACCTGTAAATCCGATCGAAAATAACCGAGTGTCTGTATGAGCAATGTTTGTCAACACGAATTTGAACTTCTTGTCTTCCAAGACCTTCCTCCCTCTCAGAAACGCGCATAGATTGAACATTTTCCTTATAAGGGCGGCCATTTTGCAAGCGCCGGAGGAACGAAACTGCGAGTGCCTAATGCACGAAGCCCATATGCCAGCCAACTAGGGAGGCTTGGGAAGCGTCGTAAGCTCCCCCAGTGGGGTCTTGGGCGTAGCCTTAGAAATCAACGCATTTTGGCTGTCGACATCGACTGGAGCACGTTTCAGGCCCTTGTTTGTTAGCGGTTTATGAACGATAAAGTCATGAATTTTTTGAAATTTCAGCATTTCAATTGCAGCATTTTAGGCTGTCATTTTTTGCGAAATGATTCATCACTTCAGTGCTGCTAGTTAGGGTTCATGACTTCAAATGTGTCCCTTAATTATATTGTTGAAATTTTTTTAAATCTGCGCTGTAATGGTAACATTTTAAGCTGACACCTCAAAAAATTTCTCATAATTATTTCATTGTTGAAATAAATGGTTTAAGTGTTCGATAAATGTCCATCCACGTTGTATAAATGTTTGAATTTCTACACTGCAAGGGTAGCAATTTTCGCTGTCGTCTTAACAAAACTGCTAATTATGAATAAACAGTGGATAGCATTTCTGAGATGTTTCTTAAATATTGGGGTGAGTTGGATATCAAAATCCCCGCCTCAATCACAAACTTCGAGGTCTCGGGGTCGGTGCACCGTGCTCTGGCCCCCACGTCTCCGCCTATGAATGCCTCAGCCCATCTCTCAATGTAGCTGTATATGACTACCGGCTTAGCCCACGACCGTCTGAATCCCAGCTAGTTAAGAAATAAACCGCTATGGACATTTTCTGCCTTTTGCTGGGGGTGGCTGAGTCACATTTAGGGGGCTCCCCTAGCCCCCTGGCGCCGCAATAATTACGGTAGTGATCGTAATCTTCTGATTTCATATACAGACTGAGGCGCTGATAACCAACTTATTCTCAGGTAGCCTGTGTTCATAAAAATTCAATGGGATGTAATGTCGAATCGTTCTAATTACACATAAAGTTAAATACCTTCGTCTTTAACGACCGGTGCGCGGAAAACCTGACTTTGAAGTTTGAATCCAAAGCAGCTCGTCGGAAAGAGATTGACACTAGGCCTATAATGTCAACAAGCATTGGTTGGAGAAGTCTAGTATAGGCCTACCGTCTCTGGCTTACACGGTTCGAAAGCAGAAGCCTCAAATGGCTTGATAGGCCGACTCATTCAATAGGAAGGCGGAGGTGATTGCTGAAAGATCTCCACCCGATAAATTTACTAAGATATGTGGTAAGTAAATGACGTAAGGACCTTACACTTCAACATAATGCGTTTACTTACGGAGCAAGGCGGCACTTTGCTGGGCTTACTGGCAGGTAGAATCAATTGGAGAATCTTCTGATCAGCGCTGAAAGACCAGAATGGATTCTTTAGAACAGTTGTAGCCACGGACAGGCATCCTGGACTGGTAGCGGCGGAAACATTTCTCTCGAAGCTGCTGCTTAAGATGGACAGCACCCAAACGAAATAGACAGCAAACATCTTCGGTCGATTTCAAAGTCGTCTTCTAAAATATGGATCCTGCTAGGTCTTAAATAGAGGCTGAAACATTTCAATTAAGACGATCACCTGCATCTGTTGAATGCTACAAATAATGGATCTAGAATCTAGATCATATCGACAGAAGATCAATTAATTGAATCTGTCATTTCTGACGACTACCATTGTTGGGAGTCAAAAGTCGTCGTACCGATTATTTTCACGCCTACGTTGCGGAAACATTTATCTCCACGCTGCTGGTTAAGACTAACAACACCCAAACGATATGCACAGCAAACATCTTCGGTAGATTTTCAAAGTCGTCTTCTACAGCATGGATCCTGCAAAGTCTTAAAAAGAGGCTGAAACATTTTCAATTAAGACGATCACCTGCATATGTTGAATAGTTCAAGTAATTCAATTGGATCAATTCAATAGAATATCAATTTATTTGATCTGGTATCTGTGACAAACATCCACAATTATAGGCCTATTATTCATGGAAGTCAAACGACGACGTGGTGATTATTTTCAAGCGGACGTCGGTGAGCCGGCTGTTAAGACCATTTGATGGCAATTTCGGTCGTAGATATTGATTTATTATTCTGCTTTCAATCTCACAGATCAATTCCCGACAAAGAAAGGATCAGTCACAGATCGGAAGCAATTTATGAAATTTTGCAAAACACTGAAAGACACGAAGCTGCAGGAAACAGTTTCTTTATATTGCAAAATTGCAAATTCCAACATCTTACTCAGCTCCATCATTGATCCCTAAATCATTTGATGCGGCGTTATCAATTATTGCCACCTGCAGGAAACTATTACAACTGGCGACCATTCAAAAGAGATTGATGCATCTGCTCTAAAGCAACCAATAGGCCCATTCGGCCATTAAATGCCTGTTGCTTTGGATTAAGGGCATACGGGTCAGAGCACGATATGAGCGAGTACAGTATTCGTTAACTGGCAGGATGAGAAACGACGAAAGTTTAACTGCTTGTCTACTGTTCGCTTTTAATGCGCTACTTTATAGCCAAGCGTAATAACCAGCTCACTCACGAGTCAGAGTCACTTTCTGTAAGGCTCTCTGTCACAATGTCAAACATCGTGGAATCCCGATGATAAAGCCTCTTCTGCACTTAACAGTTGAACGTAACTTCGCAGTCTAAGTGTCTGGTTCATGATGCCTTGAAGACACACAGCCGGACCACCATGTACTTCTCTTACGGACAACCCTTTCGACTCAACGCACCGCTCGTGAATAAGCCGGTACCCCGCGCTTGGCTTTCGAGTGGCGCTTTAGAAATTAGGAGATTACAATTACGATTACGACGATTACGACAGCCGATCTAAGAGTTCGCGGGACGCGAAAAGGCTCACCGACGGCCACTACCTAAATATTGTGATGGTAGACCTATAGAACGCGCCGCGCTTGAAGGTCGAAATTGATCGGCCGACGAAACGGAAATTCTTGGGTCAATTTATAACTTACACAGCTATTGTGGGGGCGCGGTGGTGTAGGTGTATGTTCGGTACCTTGTAGGTTGTGGTTTAGAATCCGCATCATTCAAACCGCTGCGTATAGGGACCCTGAGAAAGTCCTTCACTAAGTTCACTCGCAATCGCTGAATCGCTTCGACGTGAAACTCCGATTCAGTGCCTGCGCTCTAGTCGGGAACGCCTCTGTGTAGGTTCTTGAAGGGGCGCTATGACAAGTACTCATACTTACATGTTGGTCTCGAATCGTCTTGGTATTTTCTTTAAGAAGATTGAACACTTAGTCTAGGCTTGGAATCTCAAAATGATTTAAACCCTGAAATCATGATTTAGTTGCATATATGTCTTCACTTATGACCATTTTAACATTTTGTCCGCTATTTTGTCCGCCATCTTGGTTTCCGTGCAATGCCACATATGTTACCTTGCCAAATATGTTACCTTGCTTTCATTGCATTCCTTGACCCCGAAAATGTTCATTTAGACCCTAAAATCATGATTCCATTGCATACATAACTTCACTTACAGCCATTTTAAGATTCTGGCCGCCATTTTGTCCGCCATTTTGATTTTCTTGCAGTGCTACATATGTGTATTTGGTTCCATTGTATTCCTTGCACCCTATAATCTTAATTTAGAGTCTAAAATCGTGTTCCTGTCACATACAATACTTTAATTATAGCTATTTGAAGCAACTGACCGCCATTTTGTCCGCCATCTTGTTTTCCCATTGAACGGCCAAAAATCCAGCTTGCTAACCGCGATTTTCGTTTTCAGCAGGGTCAAATTAGTCTAGAAACACCGGTTAGCAAATTGTTACATGATTTGCTTCTAACAGTGATTTCTAGAGCCCTTTTGAGATTCCAAGCCTAGACTAACTCGCCAATCTAAGCAGTAAGACTGTGGTTACAAAATCGTGGGTCTTAAGAGAACCTTTTTACTTCTGCATTAAGGCCAGTAACTTTGAACTCGATATTGAGCTTGAATTTTTTATATACTTGAGAGCATTTCTCTCACTTCAATTATCACTGTATACCTCGGAATATTACAAATACTATAGTGTGCTAATTGTTTTCCCATAATTGCATACTAAATCTAATGCATAATGCATTTATTGTTAGTATGGTTGGTCGTCCTCGACCCCGGATGGTTGTGTGAACGTGCCCCTGAATGCTATGGCGTTGAATATTTGAGTGCAGAAAATTATAGATAACCGTTGGAACAAGTGCACAGTCTCACGATGGTCTCCAGAAACGGCGGTCATGCGGCACCCCATTACTATTATTATTTTAATTACTATTATTATTATTATTATTATTATTATTATTATTATTATTATTATTATTGTTGTTGTTGTTGTTGTTGTTGTTATTATTATTATTATTATTATTATTATTATAATTATTATTATTATTATTATTATTATTATTAGTAGTAGTAGTAGTAGTAGTAGTAGTAGTAGTATTATTATTATTATTATTATTATTATTATTAGTAGTAGTAGTAGTAGTAGTAGTAGTAGTAGTAGTAGTAGTAGTAGTAGTAGTAGTAGTAGTAGTAGTAGTAGTAGTATTATTAGTATTATTATTATCCTATCATTATTGCTGATTACTACTACTCGGCCTATTATTATTATTATTATTATCATTATTATTATTATTATTAGTAGTAGTAGTAGTAGTAGTAGTAGTAGTAGTAGTAGTAGTAGTAGTAGTAGTAATAGTAGTAGTAGTAGTATCATCATTATCATTACTACTATTATTTCTCGCATTTGCTACAGCGCTCCCTCCAGCTAACTACTCAGAGGCACTCCCAACTATAGCGTGGACACTGTATCGGAGTTTCACGCCGAAGCGCAAGAGCTGTTGCAAGTGAAGGTCTGTACGCGGTGGCTCAAGGTAGGTTCGAGTCCATGAAACTGTGGAAGGGACAAACTGAGGAGCTCGAGTCATGAGCACTGTTCTCAGTTGAGGCGGTTGCAACTGATGGGTCTAACATAGGCAAAGCTTCTGGGCTTAGTCGGGTCAATCTGCGATATGACCCCAAAAAAATTGCAAGAAAGCGTTTTATGACTGTAGTGAGGGAGGAGTCGCCGACGATGTTTATAACTATGTACTGTTTTATGACACTAAAGTTGGCCTAATCATCGTAATCATAGGCCTAGATCATTTCTGTGAACACTTAGCCTAATAGTCATTACCGATTAAAGAGAGAGACAGAGAGAGAAAGAGAGAGACAGACAGACAGAGAGATACAGAGAGATGCAATGGGCGGGCAATCGGAGATGCTGCAGTTGCCCCAGGGTCCAGAGAGGGATGATTGGCAGGTGGAAGAAATGGGTGAAGACGGGACGCGACAGGAGAGCAGGGCATTCGCCGAGGATCGTTGACGGGAGAGCATTGGCCGCAGGAGGCGAAGGGATGGGTTGCGAACGACAGGCTTGGAAGATAAGAGCCTGGAGCGAGCGAAGTATCGAATAATAGTTTAATGACAAGTGTAATCGTTAGTCTTCTTATATATATGATGTAAATACGTGAAATCGATGATAACTGTCACCAAGAAAGATTGAAAACTGTTTCGGGTTAATTCTCTGTGCGATTGAAGTTGAACGATAACCCACGTGCTACGCTGCAACTAAAGTCCCCCGAAGATTTAGCCTGTTGCTCAATTAGCACCGCTCGCCACCAAACCTGAAAGAGTACGAACAATCGTCTCTTCCAGTACATTGTGCCAGCTGGGATTTTGTTCGAGAAAGCAGAACTTCAACGCTGCTGATCTCAGACAATTTTTAACGGAGCAGAGACTTTGTGCGACGACAGCAACGATTGACAAAGAGACGAAGCGGAACAACGATTCCAGACAAACGGAGAAGCAGACGAGAAAGCGACATTTGACGGCGGACGATTCAGTCGGACTCCACGAGGACTGATCTCATTGGACGCGGCGGATTCTTTGGAACTACACGTCCGGAGAGATTGGTGACAGGAGGACGACAACAGACAGGACGTCTGATCACCGGAGCAAAGGACTCGGACGATCGCTGATTCGCTGGAACAAGGATTCAGACGATCGCTGGACAAAGGAGGCGGACGATCAACGGACAAAGGATTCGGACTGGACATCAATTGATGCCGGACAACTTGGAGCTCTGGGAGATCTTTCCATGCTGTAGTCGTGCGGAGAAGTCGGAGAGAGCGACACATCCAAGACACCTGGAGAGACACCTGGTGAGCACGAGCCATTTTGTTAGACTGCTCATAGTCGCTTGGTGCTGTTAATGTTTATAGTCTGAATGGTGTTTGCGGGAGAATTGTTTGTACTGCAGAGTCAGTAATTGATTTATTGGAGAATGTGGTTGTAAAGCACGAAAGGTGCTAATTACTGATTGCTGTGAAGCGCTCCGGAGCTCATTTTATTGCGAGCGGAGTCTGCATGCTAACTGATGAACTTGTTGTGTTGTTATTGATGAATGAAAAGGGTGATTGAAATAACCCGTTCTGCGAAAAAGACTGCTTTTGAGTTTATTGTTTTGTGTAGTAGCGTCTTGAAGGTTAATCGAACCTCGTGTGTTTTTGAACTAGTTTTATTGTTGTACTTTGGTTCTTCTGCTTAAAATGTTTGAGAGAATGAAGAAAGCAGAGCTGCAGGAGGAGTGTAGACAGAGAGGCATAGATTGTGAAGGCCTAGATAAAAAGGCCATGATCCAAAGGTTGAAGGCAAATGACGATGCATCAGGTGGTGACGATGGATTGGATGAATATGAAGATGCAGACCAGGCTAGCGTGAGCGAAAGCCAGATGAAGCTTGAACTAGTTCAGGCGGAAGAGAGGCGGTTGTATGCGGAAAAAGAAAAGATGGCGGCGGAATTGGCCCTCTTGCGAGAGAAAGCGAATTTGGGTTTACTACAGCAAAACCCTTCATTTTCTGTTGGTGACCCTGTTGGTCCGTCGGTATACTCTAAGCTACCAACCATGCACGAAAACGAAGAAATAGTGCTGTATTTCCACTCATTCGAAAAGATAGCTATTCTTCAAGGCATTGAGGAAAACAGGTGGGCGAAGCTCCTTCCATCTTTGCTTAACTCGACAATGAGAGTGCATTATAACAGACTTTCTTTTGATACCTGTTCCAACTACAGGGAAACAAAACGTGCACTTCTGGATGCATGCAGATTGAATGCCAAACATTATTTGGATAAGTTTAAATGCATGCATAGGGCAGGGAAACAGTCTTACGTGCAATTTTTGGCCCAGTTGGAAGATGTTTTTGATTTTTATCTTGAATGCAAAGAGATAACTGATTTTGAATCCTTAAGGGACGACATTATCATGGAGAGATTAAGAGACTCTCTTGCGAGTGATTGTCGCTATTTTATTGAAGCACGGAAGCCTAAAAGGGCTGTTCAGGTCGCTGAATTTGCAGATTTACATTTTGAATGCACCATTGAAGGTCGCAAATCAGGCCATGGTGATCAGAGACAGAACAACAAGTTCAGAGCGCTCAATTCTGATCAGAAAGGAAACCCTTGGGAAAGGAGACCCACGGGCATGAACAAAGAATCATTTGTAGACAGCACCAATAATAGGCCGTGGGATGCAAGCCAAATGCATTCGGCGCAAGGGGGCAGGACAAGCTACCAACAACAGACGTTCAATCGTCATAATAGATCCCAAGCCCAAGGTCAAGCGCATGCGCAAGTGCAGTTTGTGAAACCTAAGTCAACTCTCGATAAGGTCGTTGAGTATCAAAAACGTTTTCTTATACCAATGTGTGTAAATGGTTGTGACGTGCAAGGGTTTAGAGACACATGTGCCCAGGTCACTCTTGTGAATTCTGAAATAGCGTCACATAAGACATCTGCCATAGACGATTCAGCAATGATAAGCTTACAATGTGCATTTGGCACGATAAAGTGCTTTTCGGCATGTGATATTGAGATTTCGTCCCATGAATTTGGAACGGACAGGAAGATAAAGGTGAGGGCATGTGTTGTCCCGCACCTCCCTGTGTCTGTGATAATTGGCAATGATGTATTCGCAGATAACGCAGACCTGACGGACACGGTTAATATGCCCAGCGTTGTGCGGCCAAAAGACGTTGGCCAGGCATCTCCGACCACTAGATGGCGTGACTATGACGGTAGGATAGACAGCGACAGTCAGAAGGACAAGCAGACAGCTGACACGACCAAAGCGCTCAGTAAACTGCAAGCAGCTGGGAGAGGTACACAGACGCCCGACGGACGACAGGTGGAGAGCGGGATTTTAGCGACGCCTTGCGAGCGAACGACTTTGAAAGGAGGAATAGAATCGGACTTAAAAGACACTAATGGTATCAACAAAGTTGACGACCGGGATGGACAGAGTCATTTAAACGCACCTGACGAAAGGCGACTACCAGAAAATGACCCACCGCCTAATCGACAAAGCACCGGGGTCATAAAACCCTCTCAAACGCTCCAGCCGATCAACGGGAGGTCTTCGGTGACCGATGGAACGGGAGACGGTGGCCCGACCACCGACTTCAGACCAATTAACGACTCCTCGGGAGAATTGATAAGCCCGCCTGGTCAGTCACTTCAAACGCCTTCAACAAGTAACAGATGCCCAGTAGCCGGATATACCGTCAAAGATTATCCAGATGATCGACCAGAGGATTTCAGTAACCGATGCTACGATGAAAAGGCAGGTGATGAGTTGGGAGGCGCCATCTCTAATGAAGGGGCTAGGCCGGAAAACCATAAAGACACGGCCCACGAAGAGGAGGAAGAGGAGAAAGAGGAGGAGGTAATCACCGCAGCAAATGGGGCGCACACGACGCCTGGTCATAAATCTCCGACGGACGGACCGAGAGCCGAGGAATGTATATCCGATCGTTCACAGGCCGAAGACAGAATCACTTTGAAGACACCCGAATCAGATAACTTCAAGATAGCACAGCATGAAGGTCCTACACCGTCCGAATCGTGGAGACAAGCGAGGGAGGGAGACAGCAGATGTTTAATTGAAAACGGCTTACTGTTTCGGAAGGGAAAACCGAGCCAAGCCGAAGACGGAGGAGAAAGCGGAAGAAAGCAATTAATTCTACCGACAGGGTACCGATCAAAGGTTTTACAGATGGCCCATGATGACATTTGGCCGGGACATCGAGGCATTGGTGACGAGAAGGGGCGAAGACCACCTGAAAGGATCTTTTACGACAATAAACCACCAAACAGATCACTACAAACAGGTCAAGAGGTACTGCTGAGACACAGCACAGAAAACAAGTTACTTGATCAATGGCAAGGACCGCTCCTGGTAATGAGAAAATTGTCTGCTGTCCACTACGAGGTCAAGACAGAAAAAGGACCAAGAACCTGCCATGTAAATCTATTGAGACAATGGCACGCCAAAGAATCAAATACACAGACTTCCAGAACGAATGTGATCCAGACAGCCCAACCGCACAAAGTGCATTATAAGGCGCCAGACATTAGAGACGACGAAGGACAAGAAAACGACGAGTTACAATTGTACGACATAGGCTACGTGTAAGCGAACCCTGCCAAGCAATTAACGAAACGCTAAGCTACATACAAAAAGGGAGGGGATGCACGACTCTATGGCAGATGGACTATGTATAGCGCAAAATCATAACGAACTAGCGTTGTAAAATGCTCATTGTTTGTTTTCAACTGTACTTACTTACGGTGTCTGCATAAAGCCTTTGAGTTTTTGTAGAATGAGTGAATGATCGATTTATAGGGATCTTTGTCTCACAGATATTACTCGTTTTTTGTTTGTGTTTTGTGTTATAGATTAAATCACGTAATTAGGGACTCGTGTTAGCCCGCAGCCTGGCGACGTCGTGTAACAACGGTGAAAAGACATTAGTGCCGTGCGACGATTGCCTGTGCTCTTGTAAAAACCTCGTCGACACGTGACGAACTCTCCTTCAAGAGTCACCTACACGACGTGCTGTTGACACAATTCTTGTGCCATCAGCTAAAGAAAGTGTGATGATGTAGTGAGGGAGGAGTCGCCGACGATGTTTATAACTATGTACTGTTTTATGACACTAAAGTTGGCCTAATCATCGTAATCATAGGCCTAGATCATTTCTGTGAACACTTAGCCTAATAGTCATTACCGATTAAAGAGAGAGACAGAGAGAGAAAGAGAGAGACAGACAGACAGAGAGATACAGAGAGATGCAATGGGCGGGCAATCGGAGATGCTGCAGTTGCCCCAGGGTCCAGAGAGGGATGATTGGCAGGTGGAAGAAATGGGTGAAGACGGGACGCGACAGGAGAGCAGGGCATTCGCCGAGGATCGTTGACGGGAGAGCATTGGCCGCAGGAGGCGAAGGGATGGGTTGCGAACGACAGGCTTGGAAGATAAGAGCCTGGAGCGAGCGAAGTATCGAATAATAGTTTAATGACAAGTGTAATCGTTAGTCTTCTTATATATATGATGTAAATACGTGAAATCGATGATAACTGTCACCAAGAAAGATTGAAAACTGTTTCGGGTTAATTCTCTGTGCGATTGAAGTTGAACGATAACCCACGTGCTACGCTGCAACTAAAGTCCCCCGAAGATTTAGCCTGTTGCTCAATTAGCACCGCTCGCCACCAAACCTGAAAGAGTACGAACAATCGTTCGTCTCTTCCAGTACAATGACGATTTTCTGGTCTCTTAGGTCTGGTGATGAACATACTAAAAGTTGCAAGAAATCGGACCACGGCAAGTGGTCTAATTTTGGCGGGGAAAAAGATGGCCGCCAATTGGACCAGGCATGGTATCTGGAAATTATACTGTTAGAAGCAAATCATGTAATAATTTGCTAACATGCTTTTCTAGACTAATTTGACCCGCCTGAGAACGAAAATCGTGGTTAGCAAGCTTGAATTTTAGCGGTTGCATGGTAAAACAAGATGGCGGCCAAAATGGCGGTCCATAATTTATTGCTTCAAAACGTTGTTTAGTCGGGTCAATCTACGAAATGATCCACAAAATTGCAAGAAGGCGTTTTATGATGATTTTCTGGTATATTGGGTCTGGTGTTTAACATACCGAAAGTTGCAAGAAATTGGACCACGGCAAGTGGTCAAATTTTGGCGGGAAAAAAGATGGCCGCCAATTGGACCAGGCTTGGAATCTGGAAATTATACTGTTAGAAGCAAATCATGTAACAATTTGCTAACATGCTTTTCTAGACTAATTTGACCCTTCTGAGAACGAAAATCGTGGTTAGCAAGCTTGATTTTTAGCGGTTGCATGGAAAACAAGATGGCGGCCAAAATGGCAGCCTATTGCTTTAAAAGGCTGTAAGTCGGGTATTGTATGTGATATGAACACGATTTTGTAATTTAAATTAACATGCAAAGTTTCTGGGCATTCTAATGGAATCAAAGACACGTATGTAGCACTGGAAGAAAACCAAAATGGCGAAAAAAATGGCGGTCAGTATGTTGAAATAGCTATAAGGGAAGTGATGTATGCAATGGAAACATGAATTCGGACTCCAACTTAGCATTTTTGAAGTAACGGAAAGCAATGGAATCAACGTTGCAAATGCGACACTGCAAGAAAACTAAAATGGCAGCGATCGGAAGCGTTTCCGAGAAGTTCGTCAACGGAACTTTTGAGTTCATGACAAGCGGAAGTGTCTCGGAAATGGATGGATCTTTCGGAGTCGGAGTCGGAGGAGAAGCAGAACGGGATAGAAGGCGAATGGAATCCATCCACCGCAATCCCATCCTCCGCCAACCCATCCACATCATTACCAGCATCATCTCCATTACAGCATGGCATCAAGCGGCGCTGGAGAGGGGTTCATTTCAGATCTCGGGGCCAGTCCATCGAACAAAATGTACATGGGGTCGACGTTGGAACGAACCGCGGCATCAATGGTCACCAGGGGCAGTCAGCGTCGTCCCTCTACAGAAACCAGGCCTACGGGCACCTGCCGGAAACACACAAACAGGACAAGGGTTTGCTATCCATGACGCATCACCACCACCACCAGCACCACCACCACCTGGAGATGGAAGTTGTTGGAATATTTACTGCACTCCAAACGCAGATCACGTTATAGTAGAAACCACAGTTTGCACAGCGATGTTTCAGGGGTCCAGTCTGAATCGATAGTGGGAGGGTTGCTGTACCTCTTCAGCTCACTGCTAATCTTCTGCGCTAGGTCCTTCGTGTTGATCTCTTCCATCTCCAGGTGGTGGTGTTGGTGGTGGCGGTGCTGGTGGTGACCGCCCTTGCCAGACAGTCATTCGAGACCCCCTGGGAGATGATCGTTCTCTTAGCGTTCCTTTTGCCAGACGCAGGCTGGCAACGCGAGGGGAAGAATAGCGAAACGAGAGGTTCGTAGTGTGCGGATTGGGACTGGACGACGGCTGGAGGACACAAGACGACGACGATGGAACAGCGGATGGTAGGGGCAGCCCCCCTCTGGTGTACAGGTCGTAGAGGTGCGCTGATTGATGCGTCATGGATAGCAAACTCTTGTCCTGTTTGAGTATTCCCGGCCCCCGTAGGCCTGGTTTCTGTAGAGGGACGATGCTGACTGCCTCTGGTGACCGTTGATGCCGCCGTTCGTTCCAACGTCGACCCCATGAACATTTTGTTCGATGGACTGACCCCGAGATCTGGAATGAACCCCCCTCCAGCGCCGTGTGATGTCATGCTGTGATGGAGATGATGCTGATGCTGATGATGATGTGGATGGGTTGGCGGAGGATGGGATTGCGGTGGATGGATTCCATTCGCCTTCTATCCCGTTCTGCTTCTCCTCCGACTCCGACTCCGAAAGATCCATCCATTTCCGAGACACTTCCGCTTGTCATGAACCCAAAAGTTCCGTTGACGAACTTCTCGGAAACGCTTCCGATCGCTGCCATTTTAGTTGTCTTGCAGTGTCACATTTGCAACGTTGATTCCATTGCTAAGTTGGAGTCCAAATTCATGTTTCCATTGCATACATCACTTCACTTATAGTAATTTCAACATTCAGGCCGCCATTTTCCCGCCATTTTGGCTTTCTCCCAGTGCTACATACGTGTCTTTGATTCCATTGCATGTCTAGAACCTTTGCATCTTAATTTATATTACAAAATCGTGTTCATATCACATACAATACCCGACTTACAGCCTTTTAAAGCAATAGGCCACCATTTTGGCCGCCATATTGTTTTCCATGCAACCGCTAAAAATCAAGCTTGCTAACCACGATTTTCGTTCTCAGAAGGGTCAAATTAGTCTAGAAAAGCATGTTACCAAATTGTTACATGATCTGCTTCTAACAGTATCATTTCCAGATTCCAAGCCTGGTCCAATTGGCGGCCATCTTTTTTCCCGCCAAAATTTGACCACTTGCCGTGGTCCGATTTCTTGCAACTTTTAGTATGTTCATCACCAGACCTAAGAGACCAGAAAAGCGTCATGAAACGCTTTCTTGCAATTTTTTTGGGGTTCACCAAAGTTTTTTCGTAGATTGACCCGACTACCTGCTCTGTAGCAATAGTCTATGCATAATTTGCATATGGCCTACAATAGAAAAGAATTCATCCGGGTCGCGCGAATACAAAATGGAATACAGCGAAGACCACTCGATCAAAGGGGGCGGAGTTTCAAATGTAAATCATCAATACATTTTGGCTTGACCAATCACTGCTAACGAAACAATAGCCAATCGACAGCCGCGTTTCTGATGCGTATGTGAATTTAGATCAACGACCTCATATTTAGATTCGCTCGTCATTTTATTTCAAGTGATTATATTTTGCATCTTTCGCCTTTGCGGATATATTTAACTACATTGTATCAATGGATAAGCAAATTGGTGTTATATACAGACCCCCGGGACTGAATGTAAATGAATTTAATACGGATCTTGAAGTACTTCTAAACACTTTTAATAAGAATACTAATAAGACCAGAGAAATTTTCTTGGCTGGTGATTTTAATATTGATTTATTGGCTTCTGCTAATCATTCCCCTACAAATGAATTTATAGACTGTATGGCTACCTATCATTTCTTTCCATTGATCCTACGACCAACCAGAATTACCCCGACTACTGCCACGCTAATAGACAATTTCTTCACTAACTCTCTTAATTCTGTTATTGACTCTGCTATAATAACTTCAGAAATATCTGATCACCTGCCTATAATAACCTGGACTAACAATGTTTCTCACACATTGCATAACATAGGTAAGACTGAAATGAAGAGAAATTTCACTGATGAAACCTCTGCTACTTTTAGAAATAACTTATCTAACATTGATTGGAATCCAGTTTTGCATTTGTGTAATGAAAATGAACCGGACATGGCATATAATCTGTTTTTGAAAATGGTCAGGATAAGCTATGATGAAGCCTTTCCTCTTAAGCCCATTAAAATCTCAAAAAGCAATACCTTTCACCAACCATGGATGACACGAGGCCTATTAAAATCTACCAAAAAAAAGGAAGCACTATACATTAAATATATAAAAAATCCTACCATTGAAAATAAAAACAAATTTACTACCTACCGTAACAAATATAAATTAATTCGTACAAATATAGAACGTTCTTACTATTCAAGTGAATTCATAAAACATAGTAAGGACATTAAAAAAACTTGGCAGGTTATTAGAACAGTAATTAAGTCAGCTAAGAAGGACACACTTATTAATGAAATTAACCTGGATGGAAATTTAACGAATGACCCTTTAGTAATGGCTGAAAAATTCAACTCATATTTTACAGGCTTAGCAAAATCTTTATCATCCAAAATCCCCCCATCTGAGAAATGCTTTCAAGACTATCTCCATCCATCCTCCTCTAATTCCTTTGCCCTACTTTCAACTACCTCCCAGGAAATATTAGCAATTAATAACTCTCTTAAATCGACTCGCAGTTCTGGCACTGATGATTTGAATCCTATGATATTATCACCGGTTATGGAACTTCTTGCCAATCCGCTGGCTGAAGTGATTAACTGTTCACTAAAAAATGGTATTGTTCCATCAGAAATCAAGCTTGCCAAAGTTCTCCCCATTCACAAACAAGGTGCCAAGAATGAAATTAATAATTACAGACCCATTTCTATACTACCTTTTTTCTCCAAATTATTTGAAAGAGTAATGTATGACAGATTACTTTCATACATAAAGCATAAGGATATATTATATCCGTTTCAGCATGGCTTTCAGCCGGGTCACTCTACCAGTCTACCTCCATGTCACTGATTGATATACAGGACAAAATTACCAAGGCCATGGACAATAATGAATATTCAATTGGTATCTTCCTTGACCTTGCAAAGGCATTTGATACTGTGGACCACAAAATACTTTTGTATAAACTGGAACACTATGGTATTAGAGATAATGCACTTCGATGGCTTAGTAGTTATTTGGGCAATCGTCTACAGCAGGTGCTTTGTAATGGAAAATTGTCTAACTTTCAAACTATAGAATTTGGAGTACCTCAAGGCTCTATCCTTGGTCCTCTCCTGTTTTTAATCTATATCAATGACCTCCCAAATTCATCATCCATCTTGCACTATATTCTATTTGCAGATGATTCTAATGTATTTTTATCGCATGCCTCCTATGATCAGCTTCTTCAAGTAGTCAATAATGAATTAATATCAGCTAGTGACTGGTTCAAGGCAAATAAACTTTCATTAAACCTATCTAAAACTAATTATATCATATTTCGCTCAAATAAAAAACCAATACCTATAACAAATAATGAGCTGCTTATTGACAACAAAGTTATTCCTCAAGTTTGCACGACAAAATTCCTTGGCGTTCATATTGATCAGCACCTAAAATGGAAAGTCCATATAGACGAAATAAGTAAAAAAAATTCAAAAAGCATAGGCATTATTAAGAGAGTCTCTTACTTGCTTCCCTCTCATGTGCTTATCAATCTATATTTCACCCTAGTCTATCCATACCTTAGTTACTCTAATTTAATTTGGACTTCTACCTATGATACCCATCTCCATGTTTTAAGGACCTTGCAAAAAAAAGCCATACGAGTTATCACTAAATCCACTGTTAACTGTCATACTGGTCCCCTATTTGCTGAGCATAAACTCCTAAATATTAAACAGATTAGATTTGAACAGACATCTCAATTTATGTATCAATACATCAATAACCTCCTCCCTTCTTCCTTTGCTTCCTACTTCTCTCCTGCATTGCATCCTGGACTCACTAGAGGTAATAGAGACTTCAGTATTATTTTTGCTAAAACAAATGTTCGGCAATTTTCCATTAAATTCCAAGGCCCTGTCATATGGAATAAAATTCCGATTCACATTCGTAAGGCTACTAACTTAACTCACTTTAAACACCTGTTACGTGTGTATACATTATGTAATGTTTTGTGTTAATAGCATGAGGGGTTACTCATGCTGATGCTGATTTATTTGATTGTTTGATTGCTTTGCTTTTATTTTGTTCTTTCTCTGAATTTTTTCCTGTAGTGTTTACTACATTAGTTTTTCGATAATTTTTTTTCTTTCCCTAGTTAAGTAATATCTCTGTAATATCTCCAATACTCCCTTCAGCTTTCACTTTCTCACTTCACTTTGTTAATTAGGCCCCTGCTTAGCGGGATTTGTCCCTTTTGGTGTGCCTATTTGCTCCCTCACTCTTATAACACCTATTCACTTTGAGTATTTTCTTATTGCGAATTATGTTTATACTTTGTTAAACATACATGTACAATTGAATTGTTGGGAACAATAAAAATATGTCTATGTCTATGTCTATGTCTATTGTTTATTAATTTTATACGAACGACATCCGATATGGATGACCGCTTGCGAAAGGTGAGGGAACATATAGGCCTACTCTATTAGACGAGCGGTAATGTTGGTAAATGAGTATAGCGTCGGATAGGACTAAAAATAGTACTACATGTATATAAGCACGGGTAACAATTATCACATCACACTTTCCCAGTAAAAAGAAGGCGCATTCTGGGAGGAAATTTTCTAAGTAGCTATTGTTTCATCTGTTTCCAGCTTTTACCGATGTCTGACATGTACAAATACTCTGTTGAATCATTCAGTGACCTATTGTCAAACTCTGAAGCATTTCATTCAATTTTCACTCTAAACGTCGACAATGAAGAACAATTTTCTGAATGGTTAAAGAACTTTGAGAAGAAATCGAAATCTCAATTTACCATATCTAATACATTTGTATGTGATGGAAGATATGTCACATGCAAGAAAACCTATAAATGTCATCATAATGTCAAGGGTGGTGTTATTGGTTATCGTAAACATACTGCATGCAACGCCAAAGCCACTGTTACAATACGACATTGTCCGCAGCGCATCAGGAAAGACCGCACAAAAGTGCACCGTGATGGTTTGTGTCTAATTAATTTGAGGTGGGAACATAATCATCCGTTATCAGCGGCTGATGTTGTTCGCCACTATGCTGTTAGTTCCGAAACGGATGAGAAGATCCTGCAACTCTTCAGAAATGGACACAGCCCTAGCTCTGCTCTTGAGTGTGTTCGGATGGAATTGGAAGACAACATGGACGAAACTGAAAGTTTAGAGCAGCTTTTAGCAAACCGTTCAATCTGCCCAGACTACAGACATTGCCACTACCTTTTTGTGAAGGAATTTCGTAAGCAGTACGGTGACCAGCATTGTAACATTGATAAACTTGAAGAGTTTGCTCAAAGACTCAATCATGAAATAGGGGAGACATGTGTCAAAGTTAAATCATTCAATTCTGGACATCTTGTTGCCATCTGTACTCCACTTATGAAAAGGATTCACCAGTCCATACAAGAGTCAGGAGAACTAGTGTTTGTTGATTCCTCCGGTGGATTCGATCGTGACGGATACAGAATTTTCCTTTTCATGACACACAGCCAAACTGGAGGTGAGTTCTTGGTTTTTTATTTCATGAAGCTACATTTCATGAAAATGTCATGTTTGCATTCTTATTTCATCTGTAGCATCGAATAGCCATGCACAGATTTTTCTGATCCTCAGAGCAAGAGAAGTTCTGATAATCCTACAGGATTTGCAACTTTGTCTTTGTGTTTGATTAAATGAGTTTTATTATGCAGCAGAGCAACAGAAGTGCAAAGCTGTCGCATGACCAACCTTAGGAGAACCTTATGTATTGACAACCTTATGTATTACTTTGTGAAGCTTATGACTAACAATTGTGAAATAGTTTCTAGCTAATATTCTGTGTGGAGCAATGAAGCAGTTAGGTTAGCGTAGTGAATTATCTGCTTATCGAACAAACTAATAATCTTTTCCTTAATTCTGTAATGTAGTTAAGAGTGAACAGGCAATTAACGTGGCAATTAACTAATTAGATATTGTGGCATCACATAAATATATATATATATATAATACATTAGATATTAAAAGCATGGAGCTTTGACTCTTGAAGTGGAGATGATGTGGATAGTAATAAACATTGACCAATTGCAACGTTGATATTAATAAAAATTACGTACTAACGAAATATGAGGACGTCAGAGTGATAAAACGGTGAAGATTCGATTCTAGACAAGGCACTGAACTGATGAGATGTTTAGTGGTGACAGACGCTCATAAAAGTTACTTTCAGTCGTCTAGCTGAGTGAAGAAGTGACAGTCTCCATTGAGAAACGGAGCTGACATTACTTTGTAACGAAAAGGCTTAAATATGCATTTGGTAACTTGAAGTGTGATGTAATGATTTCAAACCGAGTACCACTAGGCAGATTATTAATAATGACTGAAATTGGGTTGAATTATATGTGTAAAGATCATTTGAATGTTTCTTCAGGTTTACCTCTTGCTGTTGCTATTACGCCATCGGAGAGCGCAGAGGCCCTCACGTCTCTATTCAATCTTGTGAAAGAAGTTTTGCCGGATCAGTGCTTCTTCAGTCGTGGAGCAAATCATGGCCCAATGCTCTTCATGACGGATGACAGTGCCGCAGAGCAGGCAGCCCTTCGTACTGTGTGGCCATTGTAAGCCCTATTTACCTCTCTGTAACACTGGCAATAAATTCCACAATACATGATGTGGTGCAATCTTGAAACTTCCTTGTAGCACAATTGCCATTCTGCCTAATGCATCTGATATTGGCAATTTTAAACCGAACTGCATTTGAAATCATATTTCATTAGACATTTTCGTGTCTAAGACTTTATATGTTTACATATAACTTATTGTAGAATGGTATGAATAGGTGCTTGGTGTCGACTTCGGAAAGTAGTATTTGGAATAAATTAAGAACTGTTTGATTTTTCAACTGTTAAACCATGGCCTATGAAGTGGCAAAAATCTTTCAACTGTTTTTTTAGTGCAATATTGATTGTTTTACTCATTACTTATGTTGATCTCTTGGTATTTTTTGCTCAGAGCCAGACATTGCTTATGCCAGTTCCATGTACTCCAAGCTCAGTGGAGATGGTTGCTGCTGTCATCACACGGTGTTGTCAAAGAAGACAGACCCGTTTTATATGGTCTTTTCAAGCAGTTGGTTTATGCTGAAACTGAGACCATTCTCACTGACAGGTAACTTGGAATGTATCAAGTATTTCACCAGTTCGCATTTCAGTATCACAGACTTATTCATGCGTGTGATCAATTATGTAATGTAGCATTCTTATTAAACACCTAATTGCTGACTAGTGCTGGTACACCACAGTGTGTCATTACTCTGGTTTCACTTGTACTCCAAGCTCAGTGGAGACGGTTGCTGCTGTCATCACATGGTGTTGTCAAAGAAGACAAACCAGTTTTATATGGTCTGTTTCCTTAGTTATTTTATTAAGTATTACACATATGTACACACCATTATAAACTTCATCTGTGCTTAAGTTATGTTTTAGGAAATGTTTAGGGTTACAATATGTTCATAATTCTGTAAACTTTGTGATACATTCCATGAGAATTAATTTTTTCAGTGAACAAGTCTTCTTTGGGTCTGAAGTTGTCAACAAGTATCCACTGTTCAAAAATCATGTGCAACAATTTTACGACAACCGAAAGGCAGATTGGTGCTCTGCGTTTCGCCGTGACACACTTCTGCGTGGCAACAACACTAATAATTATGTCGAAGCATCTATGCGTATTCTTAAGGACATGGTCAGTGTCTGTGATTTGTTTCATTAATTAGAACATATTCCTAAGAGCATTTCATTTTTGCTATTTCTCAATTTAATTGTCATTTAATTGCCTTTTTCAAATTTGAACTCAAAGCTTCAAGCAAGATTAGAATTTTTGTTAACGTAAGAGGATCTGCAAAAATAGATAATGACATAGCCTACTACTAAGATTGTACGCTAATGATGGAAACACCAGCTCGAAAAAAAACAGAAATCATAATGTCACCACATCTTAAATATAGTGGATCATATTTTCGTGTGAATGGTTGATTCCTTTTTATAACATGGATGTTTGCATAGGAACCAGTTCAGAATTATCATTTTATGTGCTCAGAGCGTCTGAGCGGCCATGCTCTAACAATGTTCTTTAATTTTAATTTTTTTTAGAAATGCCCAGACAGGCTTGCTTACATTTTGCAAATTTTTTAAATCACACAAACACATTAAATTTTGTTTGTATTTATAATTTTATATCGTGTTATAAAATTAAAAGACTTGCATCCAGCAGGAAAACTTAATGATTGATCAGCGTTTACTTGACTATAAAGTCTAGAAAGTCTATAAAGACTAGAAAGTCGGCAGTGCTTGTGAATAATAAGCATGATTATTCTCTGCCTTCCAGGAAACAAAATCAGCCTGCATCACATGCTTTGAGTGAATGTGTGTTGCGGAACGTTTCTCTTGGCAGTTCACACTCAAAAAAATAGACATGTCAGAGAGACTAGCAAACGATTGATGCCTGGATGTCATCCAACCGTGCGCAGGTTAAATTCTGGAAAAACGCATTTTATTTGGGTTGGAAGTCGCGTGCAAGTTTCTAAAGCGTTTAAAAACCATTCTCTTTGATTGTGGTTTGGTGTCAGGTCAGGAGCGCCTCTGAGGAGTTCTGTTGAAGTGGCACTATATAAAATTACAATATTACCATTACTTTTCATAGCAAAGTATTATCAGATGATACCATGTTGTACTGCGTGAAATTGGAGAAACACCGGAATTTTGAATTTAAAAATAATAATGTAATTTGTAGGCGAGATATAATTATGCTAATTCATTCATGTATGTGGCTTTATAATGTCTATAAGGTCGAGGTATTAAGCGTATGTTGACCTCTGTGCACAGAACAATCGTTTCTACCCATGGAATATGAACCTAAACTGCCGAATGTCTTCTGAAGTTAAGACGTGACTAAGTCTTCTGATTTGTAAATGCCTTTGAAGCACAAACTGAACAGAGCTAAAGCTATCAATCATGCCATGTAGTGGTATTTATCAATTTCCAACTTGTGTGTAGGAAATGTTAAAGACAGATTTTTATTGACGCACGGTTGCACTGTTTGACTTTTGTGTGCAATAAACATATTCATATAGTGTTTTTTAATAACCTGTCAACCTATGTCTACTAGACTTAAGTCATGTCATGTTTTTCAAGAGCTCTTATGCCCTGTCTCCTCCACTTCGCAGCCCAGACACCTGCCTTAGTAGCTATTTTTCATGTTGTTTATAATAATTGTTCTCCAATCATTTTAAAGTCATTGAGTTTTTAATGATTGCTGTTATTTTGTGTTTGGTGATGTCAATAAATGGCTACTACTTCATAACCACCATGAACAGCATCAATACTGACACTCTCTAAAAATGCTTGAAAAATGTCTGTCTCTTGGCAAGTAATGCTCAGAATATATTAAGGCTGTATAGGCAGTTTAACATTAAATACATGTGTTCTACCATGGCACTGCAATCATATTATTTTCTCGTATCTGGATGCTCATATAGTTTTCAGGACTTCTCTAAAGCAGATCAATGACAATAAAATAGGAGCAAGAGTAACTTCAAATTTATGGCTTCTTGTTTGACCCCTTTTACATGCTTCTGATGAAAATGTTTTGGGTGATGTGTTTAATTTACTGTTTTATTTCATGAATATAAAAGACTACAGTTCAGATACTTGTGTTGTTTACGCTTAACTGTTAACCTGGCTACTCCCACATTTCTACCCACTTGACTGATGTTCTTCACTGGCTTCCTGGGGTAAGGACTGCCATGGCCAACACAGCGCCTTTGCCATTGTAGGCCCTTCTATGTAGAATGACCTTGCTATCCGTGGTAAGATCTTATTCGGGATGTAATCTTCAGCCTTTCGTTGCTTGCGGTCTGTCTGCTATTGCACTGTGGAAATTCAAACAAACTTATTTCATTTGTCATTAATAACAATTCACAAAGCAATATTGCATGCATGCACTAGGCATGTAATAATTATTTTTGGACTAATGACTTATTATCTATGGGATCATTGAAGTGGCTTGTTGTCAATGGCTTGTTGGACGTCAGTTGTTTAATTTAAGCCAAAGCACTGATACATGTATCAGATATTTGGATTTGTCTGAAAAAGAGCTAGGCCTATATTGAATTACGGCTGAATGGATCACAGATGACTTCCAGTGATGCTACTAGGATTTTATCATTGTGGTGGGTAATGTAAATCCAGTAGTCTGCCATTAGCCTCTACAATACATAGGTGGGCTGGTGATATGTAAAGCGATATCCAAAGGCATAGGCTACTTCAACATAAAGAACTTGAGGAGTTGGGAGAGCAAGCAGATAGTCATGAGTGATTATATCAACCTGGAAAAGATATGACTCAAAGAAATGTTTAATATACATGAAGTAAACATGCAGTCACAGGACCCACACATCCATGGGCGGAGACCTAGGGGGGACGGTCCCCCCAACGAAGGTGTTGGGGGGACGGCCCATGCATTTGTCCCCCCCCCCCAATCGTTGAGGGTCAAGACTATAAAAAAATAAAAGAAGGGGGGAAAAGGTCAACTTTTTGACGGCGAAAACAGAAAATTTCGTCGGGATTTGGCCGGATGACTAAAAAAAGGTCATCAACTTTTTGGGCGGCGAAAATAGAATTTTTTTCGAGATTTCGCCGGTTGTCAGAAATTTTTGCCGGAAAAAGATGGAAATTTTCCTTCGGCACTCAGCCATTCGTCCATCAGAAAATTTCCGCCACCCCCCCCAAGTCTCGGCCCAGGTCTCCGCCTATGCACACATCTGGTGAGCTTACTGACCTGGGACAAGGTCTTCTCTTTATATAGCGGGAATAAACTACGGCTTTCGAATATCAGCCAGAGCTCATTCCCTGTTGCAGACTATATATATATATATATATATATATATATATATATATATATATACATATATATATAAAAGCCGATATCTGTTGCCTATGAACACAGGCTTTTTGGTATTTTGAACAATGTGTGGCGTTGCAAAATATGTCATGTGTAAGCACAATCGGTCAAATTCAGGCGGGCGCAAATGCCCCCTCCCCCCAAATGACGTCCCTGTGTATTAGAGACGAAATTCGCGAAAAAGTTTTAATTTTCACGGTAGAATTTTTTTAAATAATGGCAGTAAATTCACGTGGAGAAATTGCCCGAAAATTGCGGCAATTCGTGGCATTTTGGAAAATTTACAGGAATAAATTAAAGCGCTATAACAACCCGGAAAATCCGAGATCGCAAACCGCAAATCGTCGATTGGAAACAAATTTTGATTAAATGTTAAAAAAAATCCTTTAGTTCCGAACTTTGCATTTCTCATGTGTGATTCGCATAATTATCTATAAAATGCTTAATAAATTTACGATTTATACTAAATGAGCCGGTTTTATTGGTAAATTACAGGACCATTTATTGCGTTAAGGCTTGTTAAAATACAAATGAGCGCAAATTATTATTGATCAAGCTGACATGTAGGCTAATCGTCATTTACATATGAAGCTCCGCCCTGGTCTTCGCTGTATTCCATTTTGTATTCGCGCATCCGGGTCCGAGGAGACAACAGCGCATAAGAGTCATGAACTTCGACTGAATACTCTGCTGTACATGGAGAGAGAGAGACAGACAGACAGACAGACAGACAGACAGACAGACAGACAGACAGACAGACAGAGATGATCTAGCGGCTATCGTTCCGAATTACTAACAGGAGCGTTTGGGATTTAAGCCCTGGTCGGGGGGAAAAGGATACGTCGAGATTTCTGATGATGATCAATATGCAACAAAATTTTCAGCTGAACGGAAAAGACGTTCCGCTGTAACTTATCCAATTTTAAATTTATAATCATTCGTGTAACGGTAGCCTACCAGTATTCGAGTTAGTTGTAGGTAAACACTCGAGATATAGCTTGGACAATTCTTCCTAATTTTCTTCTAACTTTAATTTAAACATTGAAAATTTTATCGGGAAAATATACGTGTCAAAGAAACTCAACATCTAGGCCTACTTCGAGCAGTGCGTTTTCAGGCGTAGACCTATTATCATCCCACGCTCTGATTCGATGCACAACGCGTAGGATCTAAATGGCCTTAAGCATAGAACAATTTCTCAGCACATCTAAACGATGACTACATGATTTAAAATTAAACATTAACTCAAGGCGTTAACAGGAATAGATGTAGGCATGTTGCTTGAACTTGCTTTAATGCAGACTGCCTGGATCTTCTAAAGACTTTTCACCATCCGTTCTGCGTTCTTATTGGTATGACACATTTGAAAGACCACGCCTATAATCATCTGTGCATCAAGATGTACTTCTGTCAAGTTCATATGAATTTACAAAGCAGTTATTCTATTTGATCTCCTTAATGCGGGGCCGGTGTCGCGTGACAGAGTCTCCCCAAAAGTCTCCAAACCAGAGACTTCATTTCGAAACAGATTCTCCCCCGGCGGATCTGTTCCAGAATAAATTCGTCCCCGGAGAGTATATTCTGAAATAACGTCTCCGGGGGGGAAGAGAATACTTTCTCCGTCTACGAAGTAAAATCTCTCCAGTTCATTGTGAAATGGGCATAGTCGCATAAAATTTTCGGATGAGCAGGTTAAGTTTACGATGCTAAATTATTTCTCAAGAAAAGTATTTAGACTTTTACATCAGAAAATTTCTTCCAATACAGAGTTTCAGCCAGGGGAAGACTCTGTTTTGAGAGTGGGAGACTTTGTATCGGAGGAGACTTTATATCACAACATCGACCCTACTCCTTATGGTTATCCATAGGCTATAGCAGGTTATTTATTATCCGTGAGATTTTGATCTATAGCCTAGTGTGAATTACCAGGTAGTGAAATCAAAATGCTTGTATTCTAACTAGTGGGCTCCAAAGTGTGTCTCGAAGATTTACTAGTATAGGCCTACAGCATTTACTTCATAATTTTCGTATTTTATTTCTACAACACACGGTCCCAGAGCGACACAAAATCGAATTTAGGCTATGTCAACAATTCATTTATCCGGATAGCAGTGATGTTCAAATTGAGGAGAGTAGTGTAGCGAAACACTATATAGGCCTACCGTGTTTCGCATTAGGGCCTAAGTGAAATAAACTGGTCTTAGGCCTATATAACGGATCATTTTTAGCCTATATAGCCGCACTATAATGGCGATGAGAGAATACTATAGCGACTTCTCTAAATAATAAGTTGGTCTGTTACTGTTTAGCGACGTTGTCTGAGTCATGACAAAGATCACTAATGTAGCCTCCTTCTTTAGAAAGTCTTGGCACAGGCGCTACAAAAGAGCAGTGGTCCGCCTGCTTTGTTTCACCTGCCATGGCCTTATCTTTATAAGTAACAGCCTCCGTCTCAAAATGAACCTTGTGTAAAAGTCATCCAGTGAATAGTATGATTCATACACTAATCCAATCAATTATCGTAATTATTATACCATTCGTTCAAGTAAGAAGTCGTGAAGAGATTTTAACGAGTGAATGAATTGCTAGAAATAGACGTTCAACAATGTCGCTTCTGCTATACCCTAACTTTATTTGGTTGAAAATAACTTTGTTCAGAGCGTTTGCGTTATCTATAGAGTCGTGAGCAACACTGATATGACACTCCTGTTGCTGAAACATGTAGAGTAGCAGGCATCTGCTATGCACTCCGATAAAAGCCATTGCTTTTTATGTTGCGAATCTGATACTGTGTTCCTGGTGTCATAAAGTCAATAAAACTATAAAGTCAATTTAAAGTGTCAGTTGTCGTCTGTCGGAGTATGAAAGGTAGTGATGGAGGGTCTGGCAGCAGTCATCTGCTTGTTTATGAGACGCAATTCTGTCATACCTTAGCTACCAAAGCAAGAATTCCGCTAGGCTGCCTATTATCACGCCAACCATTGGTGACAAAATGTCTTCAGGCTCCAGAGCGTAATAAGGAAATCTTCGAGTCGCCAGAAGGACTTTCCAGAGCAGATCGCAAGTCATCAGTGAACAGATCTCCTCAGGTCATAGTAAGCTGTAAGATGAAATTTAGTAGGGCTTGGACATATTTTGGGGATTTAAATTTGAGGAGACTCTTCCCTCTTTGTGTCAGGTCACTGTGGGCTTTCGGGGTTCTCAGATCGCACGAGCTACATGTACCTCTTTAGTAAAACATTCTATAGAGCTGAGGTCGATGGGGAAAAAAAGAAAAAATAAGAGCCTCGAAGCCGTTTCTTCATGTTACTTTAACGGCGATTAGTAATTTAGTTACAGATGAAAATATTGATAACAGACCACGAAGTGAGAAGACGGATGAAAATCTTAAGAGCAAAACAAGAACCGGGATAATGTTTTTTGATTTTTAGCACAATAAAGGCGATGAATGATGCAAATCTAGTGTGCAGGGTAATCTGAAACCGGAAGTAATTTGAAACCTTTACACCGGGATATTCATAAATCGTTTTTTGCTAACACGCGCATATATAGACTAGGGTGACCATACGTCCCGGTTTTCCGGGACATGTCCCAGTTTTTTGTGATGCGTCCCGGTGTCCCGACGACTTAGGCAAAAGAGCGAAATTGTCCCGGTTTTTGGCAAGAAGGAAATTTGAATCTTGAAAACGTCAGTTCTATGTAAATCATGGAACAAAGTGTAGTTTGTTACCTTAAAATGTCGTAACAAAAGAGAAGTTGTCAATTTATATGGAATATTGGGCCCTATATTATATATCTTTAGTTCCCTAGTGAGTTTAGTTAATAGATTTAAAAATTTGCCTATGTGCAACGAGAGTTCATAATAGGGGGTGGCTAAAATTTCAATGGCGGCCTATATTGACTTCGGCAGGTCGGTCAGGGTAGTAGGCCTAATAGGAGTTCGACAGCTCATGTCAGCACTGAAATAAGGCAATTTCTTTCGACAACTTAAAAATGCTGTCATTGTAATGTGGAAATATAAAATAATTTGGCTGGTGAGGGGCATATTTCCTCCCAATACCCTTTCCCTGCTCGGCGCTGAACGCCTCGATCTGCGGTCGTCCGCCGGACGGTCCTGTGCGCGCCCCATAGACCCTAAAATATTCATCTGCACTATATTACCCAGTGTGCACCGACTGAGAGATTGTTCTCAATAGGTTCAATTATAAAAGAACACTGCACTCAATGCACTGACGACTAGAGCAGGTTGTAGATTTCTACACTGAAATCCATGCCCGGCATTAAATTTAATTGAGCCTATAGGGTAGGCCTTCGATCGTAAAAAAAATCCAACTCAGCACCATGCCTGCTGAATTCTGATCCTTTTCAGTTCATCCACCATCAATACTAATCATACACCATCACCTTCCTCAGGCTCCTCTATCCATCACACCTCGGGTTTTTCATTCGAAACTTAAGACACTCCTTTTCCATAACTCTTAACCTGTCTTATCTGATCCTCCGTGCACCCTTCAATCCCCGGCCTAAACGACACCCACTTTAGTAGCTGTTCCGCCTCCTTCTGATCCTATGGTAACTCAACCCCGACCACCATAGACTACTCTTACGGACAACCCTTTGACTCAACACAGCGCTCACGAATAAACTAGTGCCCGGCGTTTGGCTTTCAAGTATAGCGCTTTAGAAATTTGGAGATTACAATTACGAAACCTATGGCCCTGTAGTTATGGAATTTGGCCCACAATTGAAATTTTCGAAAAAGTGTCCCAGTTTTTGATGGCCAGAAAATGGTCAACCTAGCATAGACACAATCATTTTGGGTGTTTGCAAGAGTCTCTACTATGAATACCTTCTCGTAACTAAACCATGTTCTTTCAACTTCATCACCAGCCGTGCACTGACATGTTTGCATCAGACGCAAAGAAATGGTACCTGGTGCTCTATTCCGAGCATACAATTAAAACCTAAACTATCACCGGTTCGATTTTCTCGTGGCTAATACTACAGTGAAATATCTTTAAAGTGACACCTAAAGCATAAGTCATATGCATGCAAAGTTGGTTCATTTATGTGTATACAGGGTGGGCCAAATAAAGTGAGAACATCTTATAGAGTATAGACTACGAGTTATTTACAAATTTAATTCAGTTAATTATATTTGTTTCATGTATTTTAGTTTGCCAAGTATTTAGCTAATCAGAAATCATGTTCAATGTGTCCTCCTTGCTTCTCAACGAGTTTTTTAAAGCGTCGACGCCACTCGCTTATTATGTTTGGCCTTTCTTCAATAAAGCACTGCCCCAGATTTCTCCATTCTTCTATTATTGCCAACTCGAGCTGCTCAACAGTTACTGTGGTCAATTTTCGCCGAAGGTAGACTTTTTCTTGCAAATCTACTGAGTTTAAATCAGGACTGTTCGGTGGAGACATGTCTGGCGCGATGAAGTCAACATTCTCCTGGCGAAGAAAGTCGATTGTATTTCTGGCTGTGTGAGATGGAGCTCCGTTTAGCTGTAATGACCAGTTTTGACGATCACTTGTCGCTTGAATTACAGGCGGAAAATCTTGTATCAGAACATGTTCACAATAGTATTCACTGTTTACTTTGACACCTGGTTCAACGAACACAATATTAGTTTCCCCATTCGAGACACGCCAACCGATAACATGATACCGCGGCTGAAATTGTCACGTTCTCGTATGAGTCGACTTTCTTGAACTTGCTTTTTCTTTGTTTCAAAGGAATAAACATGGTCATGTTGATAATTAACTGGAGTGGTAACGGTGAATGTCCTTTTGTCTGTAAACCAGATGGTTCGTACACTTCTCCCATTAGGAAAACGTTCAAGTAGTTGCCGACTGCGTTGCAAGCGTTTCAATTTGACATTTTCATTGAGCTTCTGCCCAATCACACTCTTGTACGTTTTGAGTTGTAAATCTTGCTTAACAAAACGTCGAAATAAAGACATCGTGTAGCTAAATAGGTAAGTAAGTAAATGAGTAAACAATTTAAGCTATTATGGACACAGTTAAGCAAATATTGATGCAATTATATTAATTTTTCGTGATGTTCTCACTTTTTTTGGCCCACCCTGTACGTCTGCAATTATTCGACGTTCCAACTAGCCTAGACTCATACGTTCAAAACACGTTTAGGCCTGCTTGCTGACAAGGATGAAAAGTCTGTCTTAAAATAATCTATGCCTGTTACAGTAGGTTTCTTATTAATAGGCGTAGGTCTACCATTAGAGATAGAACCATGGATTTCTTGTAGGTCAACAGCAATTTCTTAAGAACGTTTAGCATGTACGTGCATACTTTGAGACACAAAGTGCTTAATAAAAAGAATCATTGTCAGTATTGTTATTGGCTTAATTTCAAGACGGATACGTAACCACGAGGGCTTTCTGTTCTGTTGCAACCCAGGAAGAGTAGTGAAGACCCCGTTTTCTCAGAGACGTACATGGATGTTGGAAAACTTACTCCGTGTTTCTTTTTTGTGAAGAGCACATCCTCGAATGCCAATTCAGAGCTTAACAGAATAATTCGGTGATTCTTCTGATCAGCCACCAAGATGGATCCGTCGTGTCGTTTAGCCAAATAAGCAGGAGAACTTAGCTGCGCTTCATCTGATCCTTCCTCGCCTCCAAATGATTGCAACACTTTTCCTGTAGGATCGACTTTGCACACTCGATGCAGTTTAGATTTGTATATGCCATGGCATAGAATAAAGTTACCATCGTCTAAATTAATGGCATGAAATATGTATTTTACAGTAGGCTTGCAGAACCTTAGATATCTCCAACCGCAGAAATATACGGTCTTTTTTGTTTCTAATTTTCCTTCTGGCGAGTAGATCTTCAGCATATGTTTGTCATAAACGGTCATGACGACATTGCCATCATGATTGACTGAAATGCGACCTCTGTCGTCTTTATGCGTCTTCCAAGCGCATATTACTGTTCCATTTGGGTCGAATCTAATTATTTGCTTTCCATCATCGTGTCTCTTATCCACAATGTATAGGCAAGTATTCCTTGCGCAGGCAGCAATCGCTCCTGGGTTTATCAAATCTTTCACATTTACTGAACGAGTTGATGTAGGAATTGTAGGCCTACTAATATCAATGTGGAAAATTTCAATAACAGGACTCGTCTCAAATGCAACATATAGCTCGTCGTTCAAAATAGTTAACCCTTTAAATTTTTTGTCACGGTGTTCATCTTGCATTGGTCCGATAGTATCAGAAATGTCATTCCCTAAAACATAATTTTTATCAAACCAGTGTGTTAAACTGAGATGGAAAATTGTCCAGAGGTTTTAGAGCCACAAACAAAACGTTCGTTAGGCCTAATAATTATTTAGTGATGCATGATAGCTAGCTGATAGGTCTATGTCTCCTACTATTTTTCCATATGAGAGAATTTCTTTTCGCATGACTTAAGAACCAAGTAAGTGACTCAATTGCGTTGCATGGCTGCCACTGTAGGCTTACACGTCATTTTACCAGAAACAGCTGCACCTCGCGAAGCGTGCTGAAAAAATGCTCTTGTCTATTGTGGTTACGATCCGTTCTGGGTTACTGAGTACCATGTACAAGTGAAGGAAGAGAAAATCAAGAGTGCTACAAACACAGAGAGTGTTACAAGGACGAAGTGAAGAGAATAAACTGAGAACATGACATAGTTCGCAAATTTGAAAATGAAGGTTGACTTGTTGCAGGGAACACTGAATTCACTGTGTCTAGCAGAGTGTCGTCGAAGTATAAAGGAAATTTGACGTCAAACGTACTTAACGCCCCAAAATGATAGGCCTATGGAGGCTTGTGTAAGCGATATAAGGTGAACAGCTGCGCCGGTGTCATTAAATAGAGTTGTATCCTCCATAATAATCGTATCTACCCAGATGAAGAGAAGTTGGAAAAAGACCATTTCTCATTTGTGTATTTTTGCAAATTAACGTCCATTTACTTTGTTTTGAACATTGCCACTAACAGTTGTGCTTATTCCTAGTAGCTAAATTTGCTAGTTTTGGTTTTAGAGTAGGCTTATTTGAAACATCAGAACATTTAAGAGCACTTAAGAACACTTAGAGTCACAATTTAAATTCAAGTTGCCTTGTCCTGAACATTGCTTAGGACACTTAAAACAATTAGAATCACTTTACATTTCGATTGCAGCATAAACTTTTTCATTATACGCATTTTCAATAATTATAAAATTGGGGATAGAATGGTTTATCCCTCCGGATACTCTGTCTTCAGTATTAAACTATTAATTCATCTCCCGGATAGCTTTAGGGAGGCATAAAGAATCCTGGGACACCGGAGCTATACCAAATCGAGTCCTTAGGCTATATAGCCGCCTGATTGCTTCGGTCGGTTCGATGCCAAGTCAGAATCCGGAGCAAACGAGGAAGACAGCATTTGCCTGTATGTGCACTTGCTATAGCGCTCCTTCAAGCTTGCTACTCAGAGGCGCTCCCGACTACAGCGCGGACACTACATCGGGGTTTCACGCCGAAGCACTGAGCAATTGAGAGTCAAGAACTTGCCCATGGTCCCTATGCGGCGACTTGAGGTGGATTCGAGCCTGGAACCCTCCGGCTGCAAGGCAACGAACATGCCCACTACACCACCGCGTCCCACACACGTTGATATGGATATGGATAGCATGGATAGAATAGCAGGACTAAGACGGAATAACCAGTAAAGTTGGATTCTCTATCTCGAGTGGAATGCGTGGGAGAGAGGGCCAGAGAACAGAATAGAACCGAGTGAAATGTCGGAGATTATTTGGGAGTTCCCTTTTAAAAAACCGGAGCAGAATATAGATTAAGGAGCAGTTGCGGAAATAGATAGGTGATGAGACTGAAAGCCGAGAGAAATGGTATGATGAACGACGAGCTCAACCGAGTGATTGAATCGTGAATTGCTAAAGAATGCAAGAGAAGTTTCAAATGACGTTGTAGAAAAGAGAAGCAAGACAAATGACAAATGACCCGCGCGCGGTGGAAAACTAGAATTGGAATTACCAGGGCATGAATCAGAATAACGGTTGCATCGTGACAGATCATAGATCTACATGAAATAAGATCACTTTATATAATTCTTTCTCTTTACCTCCATCTAGACCCACAAGCGGCACTTCTTCAGATCGTTCTTCTTCAGATGCGTCAGCTAAAACACCAAAAAACCATATAGGCTACTAGTCCTATTTCTACTAAATCGTATTTACAAACATAATTATATCAGATAGACTCCAAGTTGATTTTATCTGACATTTTTAATCTTGAAAATTGTTAGACATCAATCAAAACCTATCCCCTTGAAAACTACGAGCATTAAAGCGTTTTAATCTTCCAAATGTTCAATGTAAAAAAGTTATGTAAATTAGCAAAAAGCTCATTGAGGTGCTGCATGGCCTCCTGACTTAGCACCGAGCAGAAGGGTCATAGGATCTCGTATATTTAGGGTTGCCAACCGTCCAGATTTTTTCTGGATCGTCCAGAAATAGCATCCCGTGTACAGAAAACATAGGAAGGTTATTCTGGACAATGCAATGTCCAGAAATAATATGAGTAAGGAAAAATTAAAAAGTTGCACCATTCAACAAAGACAACTTTCCTGAAATATAATAATCTATTAATAAAATTTTGTAAGAGTCTGAGATTTACAAATTGTTTCAATAAAGATGCACTCAATGTCTAGAGACACGAGTAGGCCTATTAGCCTACTTGAATCAGTGGTTAAATTTTGAAAATGATGTTCCAGAAGAAATCAAAATAGTGAGTCTTGATGATATTTTTTGTTCAACAGTTTGATAGAACACATCAATTGGCACACGTGGAATTACAGTTTTGGGAGATGACTTATACAAGGAACATTGCATCTTAAGGCACAGTGGCGTAGACAAGGGGGTTTCGGGTGTCAACACCCCCCCCCCGTTGGCATAGGAAACTAGTTTTTTAAGGTTATTTATCCACTTAAATAAGAAAAACAAAACAATTGCTTGTAGTAACAGTTGTTTTTCTTACTTTATTCCCTTTGTTACTTTATTCCCTTTTTATTTATTGTAATACTGTTTTATTGGTCGCAGAAAGGGTATCAGGCCAGGCCAAAAAACCAGCCCCCCTCCATGAAAAATTCCTGGCTATGCCACTGTTAAGACAAGTTCTTCCAAAACTGAAGACAAAGCCAAAAGTCGATAAATGTTGGGTAGAATTCCTTTTTAAATGCGATGCTCCTAATTTCAAGAAACTGGTTGGATATAATTTGAGAAATTCCGATCAGTACCTGGTAATGCACATGTTGAAGGTATTTTCTCATTGATAAAAAAATCTGTGGACTGATGAATGAAACCGGATGAGGTTTGAACTGGTAAAAGCTGAACTGTGTGTGAGAGTCAATGCATGTCGATCAATCTTGTGGAGATTTCTTATAATTATTGTGTTTCGGTGCAGAAATTGCTGCTCAATGCATTGCAAGCAAAGTGAACAGAAGTATAGATTTGAAAGAAAAATAAGACCTTAATGTACTTCACGTTTGAGAATTATTGATATATGAATCTTGTTATAGGCCTACTAGTCGACGAAACAATATTCCTCTTGTACTTTCTGAGCGCATTTTATTATAACTTTCATGGTATCCATACAAGGATACTGTGATACAGATCTTGTACCTTGCATATTTTCACATTTTCTAAGTATAGGCCTCAATTCTAAATGTGACATATTTTTGCTGGATAGGCCTACATACAAGGATGATAATTTATCGAGTTTCACTCTTGTACGTAAGCCCTCTGTCGCTGGAGCCTATATAAACGGGATAGCATATATATATATATATATATATATATATATATATATATATATATATATATATTCATATGGTGCTCCGCAAAGTGGCCAGATACGGTTCTATTCGCTACAATTTCCACAAATCGTGGGGGCTCGCACTGCGTCCAGAAATTTCATAATCGAAAGTTGGCAACCCTACGTATATTCCACGTTGATATCCACAAGGACTGGGACCGACAGCGAACATTCTGCAACTATTACAACCCTAGAAATGATTCCCTTTTGTTGTTTCACCTTAATTCATTTATGATAATTTACAACTTCATGAAAGTCGATAAACCTGAATAGAAATGCTCAATAGCCGATTTAAATATTGTCGATGCATTTTGTGGGAAATAACACGAATATAGTGTACACGTGATGTTCCATAGTGCGATGCTTACTTGGTCCGTGTTGTCTTTTTTTCTTCCGTCGACAGAAGAAGAATATGCCTACGACAATTCCAAGGGCAGCAGCAGCGGCAACAACTCCAGCGATTATTTTAGTGGTATAACAAAAAGCACATAGATCTAAATCTGAACTACACCATGACATCAGTTGGCAGGATGAGACCGCGCTGCAAGTTTTTATGGTCGTCGAGAGTAAGGGCAAGAACTGAAAAAGCCCAGGGCCGGTGTCACGAAATAGAGTATCTCCGTTATTAATTGTATCCCCCAAATAAAAGAAAGTCGAAAAAACCGCTTCCGCGTGTATTTATTTTTGCAAAGTAATTTTCATCTGTTTGTTTTTAACAATGACACTAACAGTCTAACAGGTATGTTTATTCCTACTAGATAATTTGTTTTGCCCTATTTTTAAAGCACTTAAAACATTTAAAACACTTAAGAATACTCAGAATCACTAAATAAAACTCGAGTTGCCTTTTTCTGAGCATTGCTTAGGACACTTAAAACAATTAGAGTCACTTTACATTTTGATTACAGCATAAATTGTATTATTATGTGCATTTTGAAAAAGGGGGATAGAATGGTTTATTCCTTCGGATAGTATAGAACGGTTAATTCCATCCGGGGGATAGATTAATTTATCCCCCCGGATGCATGTAATGAAAGTACACATGGAAATTGATCCAAGGGACACTCACAGCAAATCATATGTCGCCATATCAATAATGACATTTACTGCGTTATGAATATTCAACAATTACTGCTTATTGAATATTCATTAAGTCAATTGAGTTGCGTTAGTTCGGTAAAAAGCAGGAATATGTTGTAAACAGTGATTTTTGTTGGATTGATTAAAATGTCCTTGCTTAAATTGGGGCTGGATTGATTAAAATGTCCTTGCCTAAATTGGAGCTGGATTGATCAAAATGTCCTTGCTTAAATTGGGGTTGGATTGAGCTGGATGGATGAAAATGCCTTGCCTTAAATGGAAGCTGGATTCATGAAAATCTTTTTGATTAAATCGGAGGTGGATGGATGAGAATGTTCTTGCTTAACTGGGAGCTGGATGGATGAAAATTTCCTTGGCTAAGTTGTAGCTGGATAGAAAATAAAAAGCTTAAGAAATTGAAGCGGGATCAAGGCATTGCATATCTTAATTAGAAGCTGGATGAAGGTTTTTATATATCTGAAATAGAAGCTGGATGAATGATAAAAAGCTTATGAAATGGAAACTGGATTGTTGATTTTCATTCATGTATTTCAACATGCATCCGCTTCCATTTCAGCGGGAAAGTCGATCCATCTTCTATTTCAGATATAAATATACCTTCATCCAGCTTCAATTGAAGATATATATAAAAATATCTTAGCCTGGCTTCCATTTCTCAAGCGTTATTTTCGTCAATCTAGCTATAAGGAACCTTCGTCCAGCTTCCATTTCTCTAGCGTTTTTCATTAGCCCAGCTTCCACTTCACATATAAAAGTACCTTAATCCAGCTTCCATTTCAGGGATATAAATAACTTGATCCAGCTTCCACTTCACATATAAAAGTACCTTAATCCAGCTTCCATTTCAGAGATATAAATACCTTAATCCAGCTTGCGTTTCAGATCGAGTAGTTTTGTTTTCAGGATGGATGATCAAGGTGATAGTTAGTTGCAGCTGTTTCTATTCACAGAATCTGCAGATATTATATATAATATAATATTGAGTTACATATTTCGCAGTTTAGCGTCACTGTGTGATAACGAAGCTCACTAGCGACGCCCTCGTTCTTTATTCAGGCATGGGACTGGTATTTGCAGAGTGCAACCAGTGACAGCGTTAGACAGAATGATGTACTTGAAAAGCATTTTATAATTTTGTTGTTAGACACCCTATTTTCTTGGATAAAGTTCCTTAATAAACGATCCAATTTCCAACCCGGATTTTCCGTTCTAAAAATAGAAATCAAGTTCCTACTGACTTAACAGCGCTTCGTTCATAAGAATCACGTTTTGTTCCAAATTCACTTGCACACGCGCAATGTCACTAGATCACAATATCACTTACATGCATGTATTACGATAACTCTGTGCATACCGATTTATATGCTTCTTGAAGCGAATTATTCCTAAAAAATATGAAGTTCCGAAGCTCATTCGTATTTCTTACTTATGGCTAGAGGCCTAACATGAATATTCATTAGGCTAATTCAAGCTCATTGTCTGATTGGTTGCGGGACTGCCTTGGGTCAATTTCCATGTGTACATTCATTAAATGCCCCCCGGATAGCTTTCAGTGGGGATACTCCGTTTCGTGTCACCGGCGGGCCAGGCTAGGCAGTCACATATACCGATAGCCTACTAGGTTTATGATTTAGGCCTATGCCTTTCTAAAAATAGAGGCCTAATATTGTAACGCCCGCCCCTATCGACCTCCCCGGAGTCGCCACTTCCGGATCCTCGCTCGAAGGGACCGCGTGCTGCTGTGGACGAGCTCTAGAGATAGAGGGAGGACAGGAGGAGGTGACTTCCGGGTTCGAATCCCAACGATGGAAAGGCGGCCAGTTATTTCGACTGCCGAAATCCCTATATGAAATTGGCGGCCTACTAGCCAATCTATCACTTCTTCGCAATATACCAGGGTGTGCCTAGCACCCAAAGTTTCTTCCAGGCCGATGGTCGAGTGGTATGGCACGTCCGCAGTGGTTATAGCGGTGGACCTCAGTCCAGAGTTCGAATCCACAGCAGGCTTAGGTACCGGCGATGCCTCTAGCCTTTCCAATCGTGATACAACTTCCGTCAGCGCTTCCCTGACATTATCTCTTACAGCCGAGATCTCTTCTCTTACATTTGATTGCACTGAGGAAATAGCATCGCTAACATTTGATTGCACCGAGGAAATAGCATCGCTAACATTTGATTGCACCGCCAAGACATTAAACTCCACCGTGGCAATCGCCTCCTGTGTGTCCCTGGCATGCATCTGCATAGCTTCATGAGTAGACCTAGCATTGGTCTGCATCGACGAGTGCATAGAGGTTATCGCCTCCATGACTCCCTCCAATGATGAGGAAGGCCTAGACGGCTGGGCCGGGGTGCTAGCCCTTGAATTATCCATAGCGCTAAATAAATTACTCCTATCTTTATAGCTCACAGTCAATATCGCTAGCAATGAACGAAGTAGTTATTCTTATTAACAAATCAAGCATTCAATCCACATCCGTCACATTCAAAGCCATCAATGATCAAAGTCAGTTGTCCAATTAATATTTCTTATTATTCACAATCAATTGAATCTTCAATTGACATCAATTATGTTCAAAGCAATCAAACATAAAAGTCAGTAAGTTTAATTATCAGTTCCTATCCTTTGTAAAGACATTCAATGAAAATCAAATGCAACAATTCAATGCAAACACCTATCAACCGGAGTATGCCTAAATTAAATCCCGATTGACTCTCAAGTCCCACAGCCAATTTCAGTTCAGCCCAAAATATCTTAATAACCGATCGTATTAATTCCCCAATAAAGCGTACCTTATGTCAGAAGACAAGGGACAAAGCCGATCGTGTGCGAAGAACATCGACGAAGACGATATCCAAGAGATGCGACGAAACACACAGAAAGGCGTCGAGTTTGAAACGCCCGAAAAGATCAGCTAAATCCGTCGCTGATTTCACGCAATGAACAACAATTTCGGCTATGTATCCAAGCCGTTTGAGAAAGACGCCCTTAGGCAAATAATACGAACAAACGCTTCGCAACACAATTCCGAAGAACGAGAACAGAGCGCTGACGATTCGAAGCCCACGATAAATCACTCCGTGTGACAGGGCGAAGAGAGGCCTTGACCGATTAATCCAGGAGTAGATCCAATGCGAAAGCGAAGGCAAAACTCGCAACAACGCTGATATATTTCTCGCAACAAACTAACTCTTCTATTAAATCGACTCCATGTCGAGAGAGAATGAATCGACAACAACGACGCAGAAGACTAGCCAAACTTCACTAACTCGATCGAGCCTAAGACTACCAAAAGCCGCAATACATCCAATTGCCTTGAGATCCTGTGCGCAACTCTCGATACATCCGCTGTCCTTGCAATCCTGTGCGCAACTGCGCTTTTGCGGCCTGCTCTCGCTTTTATAGCTGCCTGACTTCCAGCGCGTCCCCCTTTCTGCGCATGACCAGCAAGCGAGCCGCGCGCGCAAACCCAGCAGCAACGCAGCTGTTTCAAGGCGGCAAGAATTAGCTGCCAGCTGCGGCCTTCCGTGTATGTCTGTCGTCGGTCTGTAGCTCACTGTCTTTCTCCTTCTATCTCTCTTTCTGAAAAGCGCCCTCAGACGTGAGATCACGTAACCTCAAATGCACTAATTCAACCTGAGGAACAGGAGAGCTATTAACACATACACAGGCCGATACGCCCTTTTCTATCCTTCTCCTTGTCTGCTCTGTCTGTCTGGCTGTACGGCTCACTCAACCTATCCGTCGGACCAGCGTGAGATAATTTGCCCGCTCGAGTCGGCAGCAAGCGGCACGCTCTTTGAAGACGGCCGAGGCGTCAATTGCCTTATCGTGGGAAAATACGCGAATCTGAGACGCAGCTGCAGCGGCCTACGTCACCGCTCGCCGAAATTCGAGTCAAACCGATATCAACATTAATATCTAGGTCACGAGAATCACCGAAATAAAACAGATATATCAGATCCCTGAAACCCCATAATCGATCAAAAATTAAATAATATAATATAATATTAACGACTGAAAATCCGTAGAGAAGTTATACGATCGCTACACTGTCTGCGGCCACCCCCAAATTTTAAGATTTCTTTAATGGGAAAAGACATCTTAAAATTTCTAGTAAGGCCATACTCCAATTTTTTTACATCAAGGATTCAAATGCAAGAATTAAAAATATATGCAATGAACAGTCATCAGCATCACCAAGTTCACATTTTAGCGTTAAATGTCAGTTCCAGCGAAAGAAATAAACATTATTATAATTATCATTTTATCATTATATTTATATAGCTCCATCGCTAAGAGTTCAGTGAAGCTCAAAAGCATTTATATATTTAGTATATATAGGCTTCCTTCAGTTCAGTCACACTTATCCACATTTATATCACTCCATTACAAGTTCCTTTCCGTTCAGCCATACACAGAGTATTTTACGGTGAAGCATGACACAAGCCTACAGACAGGAATATAGGCCCGACCACACAGGTCATCAAGATTACCAATAGGCTACCACCTATTTACAAGACCCCGTAGGTTTATCCTGTGGTATCACTTCTGCATTTACAGATCTACCGAACAGTTCACCTAGGCCTCTGATTCTTTTAACATCACCAACTAGTAGAGAACACCGCCATTAATCGAGCGCGTCCCAATCTAGATTGATACATTCCATGCGAGACTAAATAAGCACACAGCTAAACTCTCTACGAAACCATATTATTATTATTAGGCCCATTATAACTGTTGTAGCGTATATCAAGATTCACCATAAAATAAACACAGTGCAACTTCAACCTAATAGGCCTAGGCCTGCTCTTACCACATAGCATCTATATATTCCAGAAGGCCTACCATCATAACTAAGCAATTCTATTTATTATTATGCAACCTACTAGGCGCAGAAACCAGCTGAAATAGGCCAGCGTAACATTAGGCCTATTAGCCTGTCTCGGTTCCAGCAAACCAAATTAAAATGCACAGAATAATTACAATACAAAAGCTTAACTAGGTCAACTTAATATACTGTAATTAACGCTAAAATACAATGTTACAATGTTACACTGTTTAATCGTACTCATAGAAAATCATAGGCCTATCAAAAAGACCATCATGATTTCAAGACTAGGATTACAGTCTTTGCAAGAATCTATAGGCCGTTATAGTCTATCTTTAGTCCACTATAAATCTTATGCATCATTGCATGGCATCTATGCCCATCCTCTTAGCATAAATCAACAGGCCTTGTCACTGCGCAATTAGGTCGTCTTATTTTCAATCCATCATTGATGCGACGTAGACTACGGGACCACCCAAGCGCCTGGGAAACGACGATCGCTAATTATAATCGCCGCTCACTATTCTCCCACGCCATGCATCTACAGCGTGCGTCTCTTAAAATCCCGTGGGAATTAGGCAACAAACATGATCCTTTTACATGTAGGTTAAAGTGCATCGTACGACTAAGGTCGCGCTGACCTGCACAAAATTAGGCCTAATTAGCGCTCATAAAATTATGATATACATTAATCGGTATCTAACGCATACATGACATCATCGACATTGAAAATCTAGGCCCACTGCAGATCAAATCATGATTACATGGACCCATCATAATTTGAACATCGCTGCTTATAACTGCACAGCCGAACATTATCCTTCCGTCCATCCATCACCGCCTTTGGTGTGTCCCACGGACTACGCTGTCGCTATCCCCACTCTCTCTACAATTGCAGCTGTAGGAGTCGTGGGAACTGAACACGACCAGCAAGCACTCACATCAGTGACATTGCAAAACTAGGCCTCAAAACTAGGTCAATCAACAAAACTTAGCAAAACCTTTCTAAGCTAGAATTATCGATAAACCTTACATGGCACGTTTTGCCTATGGCTCAAATAGGAAATTGAACGGCCAGCCTTTTTCATTATACACAAAAAGGATCCTAATTATTATTATTATTTCTAGCCCTAAGTAATATTATAGGCCTCGCAGTTTAACCATATAATTCCATTGCAGGCGGAATCAGGCAAAACCGCAAAACTAGGCCTAATGCAAAAATTACACAGCATAACTAAATTATCGCCTATTCCTCAGCGCTAGGCTATTAAAACAAGTAGGCCTACATTTTAAACGCGACCAACTATATATATAATCCCGTTGCGATCTGATATTATTGTCGTCTATGTCTTAACATTATTAACACTCTTAGGCCTACCATTTTAATCAAGGCAGATTATATATCTACTGTAGCTCAAATATATACAACATGCCGACAAATTTTGCCGAACCTCAGAATAGTATGGGCCTATCCTCAGGGTAAACCATATATATTATATATAGGCCTAATCCCGACAGATTGCAGATAAGCGCTATATGGGCCTCAAAGCATTCATTCAGCGCCTCACTGAAATTAATTAACATGCCTCTATACAATTATATATATACGATGGCAATAGTTACGAATATAAAAACACTACCACAGAAATTAGGAGCATTAAAATTTAACTGCACAAATCTCTTAAAATTATTTTTCATAAATCAGATTATAGATAAAGCGGAATATAGGCCTAATGCAAATTTCCCCTCCGAGCATTAACTCAGAAACATATAGGCCTACTATTTCACCGCAGGTCATAATATCACATAATCACATCATCATGGCTAATTCCACTGCAAGTCTAAGTTCAAGGTCACATAATCGTCATCAATGGCCTTAACTAAAATAGGCAACCTTATATATACATCAACAGGTAAAACCAATATTTATATAGCGCAATGCAAGGCAATGACAGTCCAGTTTTCTGTCTACAGCAGAGGCAATAATAAAATCGTCCATCGCTTCATTGCAAATGCAATACAATATTAATCTATATCACCATTGCAAACATTAATCAGACAGTCGGCAATGCAATACAAATATTAATACTATGCACAACTTACGATGCAAGAATACAGTTATTTACACAGTAACACACACATGTAAAGCCTTCCACATGTAAAGTAAACGTATTCATCACAATCAAAATAAAACATGGTTACAGATGCTTCTGCATTCATAATGGCCGCCATTATGCGGTCATTCAACAGAGATTACCCAACCGACGTCAAGTTCTCCACCAGACGACTTCCGGTCGGTTCATCAAGCGTTCTCGAGATCCTGTCTTCGGAGGATCCGTTGCGAAGGGGGCAGCTTCTCAAAAGGTGCGAGCTGTCGTCACAATAGAAACAGCGGCGTACCTCGTTTTGCAAGTCCCGACCACCATTCCGTCTCCTGAAGGAAGATGGCGACATCCGGTTCTGTCCATTCACTTGGTTCCCGCTCGCCGGTTGACTAGGATTGTCGTTAGGTGGGTTTTGCTGCTGCTGTAGGAATGGACAGTCGCGCGCGATGTGGTCCGTTGCTGAACATTCAAAGCATATCCGCGCCGATGGTCCTACTTCCGTGTCCGTTTCCCTTTGTGGTCGACGTCTACAGGTCGAGCTCATATGACCGAGCCGATGACATAGGAAACACCGTGGAGGTCCCCTTCCGTTACCTCCATTGGTGTTCGACCATTCGTTTCTTGTTGACCCGTTCTGACCTCTCCACGACCCGCGATTATTATCTCTGTACACGGGCCCGACTTGTCGTTCTAGTTGTCTCTTTATCTGCTCCACCTGCCGTTCCAGTTCTTTCACTTTCGAATCCTCCTCTTCCTCTTTAATCGCGTTGACTCGTCCATAACGTCGGTCGTTCTGTTCATGGCCGCCGGCTTCTGCTTTCTGATAACCGTCCAACCGCATCGCCACCTTGTAAGCTTCATCCAATGATTTTGGCTCCCGCTCTCGAATTTTCAGAGCAAGAGTTCTATCTCTCAGGGCATCCAGGAATGCACGAACAGCAATTGCCTCGCTGTGGACCGTTGAAGAGCCGGGATACGCCCGCGTGGTCAGACGGCGCACATCATCGACCAGCACTCCCATGTCCTCATCGGCTTTCTGCTTTCGAGTGCTCAGTTGTGTTTGGTACAGGGCTTGTTGCTCAGCATTTCCATAACGTTCTCGCAGTCGCTGAACCAAAGCTGTCCAAGTGTCCAAGTTATCCACGTTCGACTCACTCAGCAAATGAGTCGCCGGTTCAACCAATGAGACTACTAATTGGTTCAATCTTTCTTCGTCCGTCCAATCGTTATTCCTTGCGCAAACGGAGAACCTGCGTAAAAATGTCTCAACGTCCGTCTTTCCGCTGAACGACCCGAGTTTCAGGAATTGTTTTGGCTTAGGAGGAGAAGTCGATGTCTGTTTAACCTCGCCCTCTTTAGCTGTTGCAGACGCGGTCGGTTCAGTTTCTTTGACTGTTCCCTTTGAACTGATCGACGGTAGCTCCCAGTCGCCGGTCGTTTGCGTTGCGACGGTGGTCGTCGGGACTATTTTGATAGGACCGACCGAAACGTTGGTAGGCGCCAGTGCTTTCGTTTCACCAACCGCAGACGTCGCGTTATCATCACCCGTCGTTTCATTTCTCTCCAGAGGTGTCGACTTCATTACCACTTGACATCGCGGTAGTTCGGCATCACGGCTGAATCCAAAGTTTTGCGCGCCGAGGCATGAACTCATCCTCGCCGATTCCACGACCGTTGGCCACCGAGGAAAGACGGCGTCGCTTGGTCGAAGCGGGTCGAGACAGCGAAGCGGGTCAACCCAAACCCGGTTGTCGCTGCTACCGTAGAAAGCGCTCGGAGTGTAGGTCGGAGCATACCTCCACGGCATGTTTGAATGGTCGGGACGAGCGTATGGTTGCAGCCAGTCGACCGTTGCCATCGCCGCTGGTCCAGGAGGAAGGTCGGGTCGAGCGTAGTCTCGACCAACCATGGTCGACGTTGCACGACCGTCGAGGACGCAGTCAGGCATTGACTGATAGGTCGCCATTACCGACGCTGGTTGTGTAAAGTCGACCCGACTCGGTGCCATTTCCACTCTTTGTTGATCGACATGTGCGAGCGACGCTTGCAGCCTCCATTGCGGATCAGGTCGAGGATACTCGACGTGAGGGAGCGACGAAGAGGCCAAAGGAAATGGGTTGACCTTATCACCCCCCTCCCGTGACAATTTATTAGCGATCGGTTTATTCATTTCAAAATTTCTAAACTCCGGTTGCTGTGCTGCATGCATTCTGTTATCAATTATTTTAACAGTTTTAGGTCTAGATTCCATTATTTTGCTGATTTCAATGTCTACACTACCATTATCAGACATTATTTCCACATTATCAGCAAATTCCCTTTCCTTCCTTCTTTCAAAAGAAATTGCCATTTCGCCTGTTCTAGCATAGTCAGTTTCCTCTTCTAACCTATCATCACCAAAATCTCTAGAACTAATTTGACCCCACTGACTGGGACCAATTGTAACGCCCGCCCCTATCGACCTCCCCGGAGTCGCCACTTCCGGATCCTCGCTCGAAGGGACCGCGTGCTGCTGTGGACGAGCTCTAGAGATAGAGGGAGGACAGGAGGAGGTGACTTCCGGGTTCGAATCCCAACGATGGAAAGGCGGCCAGTTATTTCGACTGCCGAAATCCCTATATGAAATTGGCGGCCTACTAGCCAATCTATCACTTCTTCGCAATATACCAGGGTGTGCGAAATCTTTAGGCCTAGCACCCAAAGTTTCTTCCAGGCCGATGGTCGAGTGGTATGGCACGTCCGCAGTGGTTATAGCGGTGGACCTCAGTCCAGAGTTCGAATCCACAGCAGGCTTAGGTACCGGCGATGCCTCTAGCCTTTCCAATCGTGATACAACTTCCGTCAGCGCTTCCCTGACATTATCTCTTACAGCCGAGATCTCTTCTCTTACATTTGATTGCACTGAGGAAATAGCATCGCTAACATTTGATTGCACCGAGGAAATAGCATCGCTAACATTTGATTGCACCGCCAAGACATTAAACTCCACCGTGGCAATCGCCTCCTGTGTGTCCCTGGCATGCATCTGCATAGCTTCATGAGTAGACCTAGCATTGGTCTGCATCGACGAGTGCATAGAGGTTATCGCCTCCATGACTCCCTCCAATGATGAGGAAGGCCTAGACGGCTGGGCGGGGTGCTAGCCCTTGAATTATCCATAGCGCTAAATAAATTACTCCTATCTTTATAGCTCACAGTCAATATCGCTAGCAATGAACGAAGTAGTTATTCTTATTAACAAATCAAGCATTCAATCCACATCCGTCACATTCAAAGCCATCAATGATCAAAGTCAGTTGTCCAATTAATATTTCTTATTATTCACAATCAATTGAATCTTCAATTGACATCAATTATGTTCAAAGCAATCAAACATAAAAGTCAGTAAGTTTAATTATCAGTTCCTATCCTTTGTAAAGACATTCAATGAAAATCAAATGCAACAATTCAATGCAAACACCTATCAACCGGAGTATGCCTAAATTAAATCCCGATTGACTCTCAAGTCCCACAGCCAATTTCAGTTCAGCCCAAAATATCTTAATAACCGATCGTATTAATTCCCCAATAAAGCGTACCTTATGTCCGAAGACAAGGGACAAAGCCGATCGTGTGCGAAGAACATCGACGAAGACGATATCCAAGAGATGCGACGAAACACACAGAAAGGCGTCGAGTTTGAAACGCCCGAAAAGATCAGCTAAATCCGTCGCTGATTTCACGCAATGAACAACAATTTCGGCTATGTATCCAAGCCGTTTGAGAAAGACGCCCTTAGGCAAATAATACGAACAAACGCTTCGCAACACAATTCCGAAGAACGAGAACAGAGCGCTGACGATTCGAAGCCCACGATAAATCACTCCGTGTGACAGGGCGAAGAGAGGCCTTGACCGATTAATCCAGGAGTAGATCCAATGCGAAAGCGAAGGCAAAACTCGCAACAACGCTAATATATTTCTCGCAACAAACTAACTCTTCTATTAAATCGACTCCATGTCGAGAGAGAATGAATCGACAACAACGACGCAGAAGACTAGTGTAAGCGGCGCTTTATCCTGGCCAAACTTCACTAACTCGATCGAGCCTAAAACTACCAAAAGCCGCAATACATCCAATTGCCTTGAGATCCTGTGCGCAACTCTCGATACATCCGCTGTCCTTGCAATCCTGTGCGCAACTGCGCTTTTGCGGCCTGCTCTCGCTTTTATAGCTGCCTGACTTCCAGCGCGTCCCCCTTTCTGCGCATGACCAGCAAGCGAGCCGCGCGCGCAAACCCAGCAGCAACGCAGCTGTTTCAAGGCGGCAAGAATTAGCTGCCAGCTGCGGCCTTCCGTGTATGTATGTCGTCGGTCTGTAGCTCACTGTCTTTCTCCTTCTATCTCTCTTTCTGAAAAGCGCCCTCAGACGTGAGATCACGTAACCTCAAATGCACTAATTCAACCTGAGGAAGCAGAGAGCTATTAACACATACACAGGCCGATACGCCCTTTTCTATCCTTCTCCTTGTCTGCTCTGTCTGTCTGGCTGTACGGCTCACTCAACCTATCCGTCGGACCAGCGTGAGATAATTTGCCCGCTCGAGTCGGCAGCAAGCGGCACGCTCTTTGAAGACGGCCGAGGCGTCAATTGCCTTATCGTGGGAAAATACGCGAATCTGAGACGCAGCTGCAGCGGCCTACGTCACCGCTCGCCGAAATTCGAGTCAAACCGATATCAACATTAATATCTAGGTCACGAGAATCACCGAAATAAAACAGATATATCAGATCCCTGAAACCCCATAATCGATCAAAAATTAAATAATAATTATAATATAATATTAACGACTGAAAATCCGTAGCGTAGTTATACGATCGCTACAATATTACAGAAAATTAACTACAATCAGTTTAAACTTCAAAACAACAACTGAACCATTATAAAAGCGTGAAATCGTAGGTCATACCTTCACTTTTACTATTTCAATTTGTAAAAAATTGTTCTCATGAAGCCTTAAGACAGGGCAGGGGCCTGTGGCTGCTCTGACTATGGAGTATGGGCCCGGAATTTCTCTCATCATGCAGCCTTGCAAGTTTTATAAACCAAAGCCACTTCTTCTTATTTCAAAACGAATGCAAACGGAACTTGTCCAATATCCAAATGGGAACCGCATAAACTGTATTATATTCTCAGGTCCTCAACTTCTCACGCGACGGGTCATGAATCTTGCACCATGGATTGCGATATTGAATTTTGAAGTTGCTTAAAAGCGTTGTTGCCTTATGTATTACAATGATGGTCCTATTTAAGTTTTCGGATCACACAATTTATTTACACGAACCTTCCGTTTATTACTTTATAGGCTATCCTATTTTTTATGGTCATCCCAGTTTGCTGGTTAGTTCCGACGCCACTAAAAATTTCTCGGGCCTGCCTGGACATTAAATCTGCCGACGACAACCGCGTAAAGGAAGATTTTAGTAGGCCTATGCACGTTTTCGTAGAGGATGGCATATGATAGCCCCGTAGGCCTGGGAAAAGCCAAACAGGAAGTCACAGAAGACTAATAGGCTATTTAGCGTATCGAAGAGTACTAGCTAGACAGCTTACAAAGAAAGTGTGCCCACCGACTTAAGCGTAGGCTAAGCTTGAGACATCAACCATCCTTGCTGCATTCGCTAATGATATCATAGCCTGCCTGTTCCATATTGGGTACTGTTTTTTATATCTAACTTTTGTTCGACGTAGACAGCTCGTATACACAAAGCCACATATCCGGTCATTTATTCGCCATGCATTGCTCCTATTAACCGTGCAGTCGTGCATGTTGTCGTTGGTCCTTGATGAAGTTGCATGGTAAAGACTAAAAGGCCTTGGAAGGCCGTAGCCAGGATTTTGCTCCGATGGTGTTTTCCCAGACCTTGAGCAAGCCGATAAGCAATCGAATCAGACTATAATAAGGGGCAGTGGCGTAGGCAAGGGGGGGGGGTTTCGGGGGTTAAACCCCCACTGGCTCCGGAAAAAGGTTTTTTAAGGTTAATTATCCATTTAAGTAAGAAAAAATAGCAAAAAACAGTTTATCCGGCCATAAACCCCCATTGAAAATTCCTGGCTACGCCACTGATAAGGGGTTTGGAGTAACGTTATGAGCTGTAAATCCGTCACTTGTTGCACTCTACCAGTCCCAGTCCCAAGCCTGGATAAAGGAGGAGAGCGACACAAATCATCTTTGATACGGCAGTGTCGTTAAGCATGTGACAGGCAAGCGTCGTGAGCTGTCATAGCGGTATTGGAACTAATCGACTGTAAAATATCACATAAATAAGAGTCTCAAAATGATATGTCTTTAGTTCCCACCACGTGTACTAGCAAACGTATTATTTAATTTTTATATAATTTCATTTCGGGGTGTTCAAACACCCAAAACCCCAATAGCTAGGCCCTGAGTAGGCCTATCCCAGGGATACGAAGCAGATGCTGGTTTCTGCTGATATTCTCTGTTTCTGAGTTTTCATATATATATCAGATTTCAACCTGGTTTCTCCAATAGACTGATTTTTGATTCGAACTTGATAAAGATCGACAATCGACTAAGTTTGTGTACATTATGATAACAGCTCTGAATATAATAGGCCTAATAATTATTGGTCTGCGTTTGGAATCGGGCTCAATCAGCTCATTTCATTGACACGTTCTTTGTTAACTGCTATAATTTCAGACACATCTTTTCGCTGTCTCAACGCCACATGTACTTTCTTTTCCCCGGGTCTGATTGGTGTGGGTTTCTATAGGCGCTTTATAAATTTATATACAATCATACACAATACAATCCAATAATTATTGCAAGAATAATAACTTAGAAATTTGACTAGAATGCGAATATATCTTCTTGACAATTATTACAATGTAAAATGTTGTGTGGACGCCTTTGTGGTTGAGTTCCATAATAACTAGTCAATATTTTCACTAACAACTGTACTGTAGAAGTTTTAAAGCGCATTGATGAATTCGACGATGTAGACGATACAACAACAATCAGTTAAGCATTTTTTTACCTTGAGGGCTTGCGATAGCGGATGCTTTGACCGTTATAGCAGTAAATGTGCAAATGCCATTCCTCAAGATACAGTTTGCTTGACAGATGAATCGTCCTGGTCTTTTGAACTCCATGACCGATTCATGCGATTCGGTCCAGTTAGTCGTGTCGTTTTCAAAAATCCACGACAAATTACATGACTGGCTACTGTCGCTGACAGAGCAATTGACTTTGTCATTAACGGTTCTTGATAGTTCGGTGTGTTCACCGAATACATCTGAAGTTTAAATTACAAACATCTATAGATCTATAACCAAAGTTGAGAAAGTCCAAACTTAATAAGTTTATAGTCTATTAAATTTTTTTTCTTTTATCAAAGCCAACCATCTGAATGCAGGTAACTAAGCATTGCGTTCCTGCTTTGTTTTATAACTGAATATATTAAACTTGGTGTGCAGGTTTCCGGCATGATTTTCTTTATATTTTATATTGATCCTACTTAACAAGTGTGCATATTAACTGAAGAAGTAGGTCTATAACTCCTAAATTACTCAAACTATAAGTTCCCCTACAAAAGCTACCAATCTGTTCACCGTGCTGTCCGTAACTGAAACTTGGCTGATAGAGGACACCGGATCTTGACCCTCTGCCTATCGATTTTGTTTTGATTGAACGCCTGTCAATAAGTTGGTTCCCACGACTTCGTTTTTGCGGGCGCTGAAGAAATATGGAGATTACGATTGCGATTACCGCTGCTTCCATTTTAGACCTACTCCCGGTTATAAGTTTGTCTATGAAAGCAGAGGTGGCGGAGTGAATTTTTCAAATTAGTAGGCTAATGATAGACCATTCACGCATCATCCTTGCTACATGAACTTTTTATCCAGGATCCGTATACCCAGCGGGATCTTCCCTTTAGTTTAGAGGTAGTCTACATGAAGGCATATACCTATACTTTTTCTTCGATTACTCCTTTATGCGTTTAATCATGCACTTAATCCTTTTGTTCCAATTTTACAGTCAACGCATTACGTAGGCCCGTGTAGGACTACTTTTCGGGAGCAATAAATTTGATTTTAATTTTATTTGAATTGATATGTTTATTATGAAACGTGTGCCATTAAGGCAATTATACATTCTTGATTCAAACAACGACGTGTAAAACTTTATTAAAGTAGTTGGTCCGATTATTAGTGCAAAGGCTTACGGCAAACTATTTGCTGACTATTTGTCCTAAAAATGTCACGATTATTTCTCCTGCTTTGGAAATTCCATCGCTGGCACTGTCTAAAAAATTGGCGAATTTTCTTTGATAACGTAAACCTGAAGACATCCACAAAATACTTAGCCTTAAATTATTGATGTTGAGACTTTTATAAGCAAAATAATAAACACTTCAGGCATAATTCACGCCCAAGAAACACTTGTATGACTGAAACTTTGTCTTAAAAAATACAAAAAACATTTGCTGTAGGCCTAATCAACTTGCATGTTATGCCTGTTACATTGCTGCATGTTGCATTTTATACTAAGGTATTGCTTACATATTATCCTGAAAACGTCTGAAGTGCAATTGTATTGTCTCGTCCTTGATTGCGTCGTCTGACAAATATAAGAGTCTCCTTCCATCTGAAGTTCAGTTTCCATCGTAAGATAGCAAGTGTAGACATTTCCTGAATCCAAACATATCGATGAATTGATGGTCATGTTTTCACCGACCTTTGTCCATTGCAGTTCTGGAACTTGATTGCCGATGTATCTGACGCTGCATGACAGCTGAACAGTGTCTGGTTTTATTGAACAGCTGTTGGGTCCAATTAATCCATTAACACTGATGTTTGATCCGCAAATTGGCTGTGTTTCTGCGAATCACAACATTCATGCTCGTTACAATTATACTGAAGCCTTGCATGGTCATATCGCCAACGTATGTCCATTGTCCATTCCTTTTGAAAGGCGTTTTAAACTGATTATTTGTGTAATTGATTTAAGAAGAAAATTGCTTGTGAATGGCACCGTTATACAGGTCTATGTGATGCATAAAGCACAAACCAATTGCGCAACAATCTCAAGCCGTAGTAAGGTCAACATCCAGAAGCTGGTAGAAAAAGCTGGTCTGCGGTGGTTTGGTAAAATTTGGCACGGATAAGTTTTAATTCGAGAGCTAAGTGACTGGGTAGAACGACGAAATATGTGGAGGAAATTTCTAAGTTTGAGTCGATGCAGCAACCGAGGAAGATCACTATTTCAGTAGAGTTCTATCTTTGGTTTGAGCAATGGAGGACAGTTTGAATGATGATCAATTTTGAAATGACGCGATTGCCTGGTTAACGGTTTTGTAAAGCAGCAAACCCAAGTCAATAAACCAATGCAACTTCTTAAGCGTAGAAGTTTATGATCAATGATCATGTGTGGATGTCTTAATGCAAGTAATGGCTAATTATGAATTATGACTTCAGCCAGAGAGCTAGCATCTCTGGAGTGTCTGCTAATTGATACCGGTAAGAAGCGATTCTCATTAGACCAACTTCAGTAATTCAACTAGTTTCACAACACCTCTCTTCTCCAAAATGTGGTCACATCATTGCTTAAAGTGTGGAAAAATAAGTGCATGGACGCCGTCCATGACCTCCAGCCACACTTTAAGCCCTGGTCACTTCATTGCTGATTTGCTTCGAAAGCATGCGTCATTGTGTTGAGTTCATAATCGTTTATTAGACAGTTTTACGCCATTTCACAATTAAAATTCAGCCGGCAAGTATTAAGTTTAGACGGAAGGTTAGGCTATGACATATAGCAATAATATAACATAACTGCTTACACGGTATTGTGTAGCCTATCGCCAGCACGAAATGCTGTCGTAATAAAGGCTTATGTTTAAGGGGTGGTGGTAAATTTTAGCAGCTTTTATTACTGTAATAGTGTAACGGGCAATCTAGTAAACCGTGGTGCTCATAGGCAACATTGAACTGAAAAATACCTAGAACGTTTAGATGAACTTCCTTTCTTTCTTGGCTGCCTGGATCTAGACAGATATATCGTCCAGCGTCCCTTCTGGTCACATTGTGAAATATCAGGTTAAAGTGATTCCCGAAAGAGTTGGCGTAGTTCTCTACGCGAAACCGATCCACGTAAATCGGTTTGACTTTTCCGTATGAATAAATGACAGGTTGCGAATATTGATTTGATCCAAGAAGCCATTCTACTTTCGCTGATGTAGTAGAACAATTGAAAAATGTAGAGTCGTTGATCAGAGCTACCACCACACTTGGTATCACAGTGATCGTTGCATTTATTGTACCTGCAGGCAATCAGAAATGCGACATCGTTTTAATTCACAGACTTAAACCTAAGATAGTCTTTCGGTTGAGACAGGAAGGCTATCTGTAGGTCTACCCTAACCTTGACCCTGACCACAAACACTAGCAATAATCAGAAAGTGCATGGACATATATATGTATACTATAAAATACAAGATATTACTCCGACTGTTGAATGTTGTTAAAGTAGGAGTCAGTTTTAACTGTAGCAAGTTGCGTCTGCAACAGCGTGGTTGTTCAGAATAAAGCAAATATTAATTAATTATTCGCTAATAGTAGGCCTTATTAAATTTGTGACACTCAGTTACCCGTCGTTAGATCTGTAAATTGAATATGTTTAACAACAACGTAATTCAACTAAACTCATAAAATGCAGTGAGGTGTAATAGAAGGAACTGCAAAAAGCGATCGGCCTACATGTGGTCAGTGTTTAAAGTAGATCATCAGAGCTTACCTGTTCCTGACAATACCGCAGACAGAACAATTAGAACGATTAAACACGGTCTCATTTCAACGACCCCGATTTTCTGAAACATGCAAAATAATACACACTGTGGTTCAAACAAAATTAAGCCAAACTGTTTTTCACGTATTTTAAATTATTATCGATTATTAATCATTCTAATTTCCCCCAATATTTAGAGAGTTGAACCAAGAATATGATTCCAAAATATCATGTCATAAATTTGAACGGATACAACGGATATGAATCTTTCAACTTCATGTGCAGAAATTTCAGTTTACCAGCAATTTTCTTTTGGCTTTGTAACAGCGTACTTCAAACACGAAAAGTCTTTAATATTTTTGTGAAGAAACTTTAAGTAGTAACTGTTGCTGTTTTGATTAGGGGCCTATTTACATAAAGAAGATGTTGTAGACGACAGAATTTAAACCTAGACTATTCGGAGGCCATAATGTGGGAGAAATGAAGTAGGGGCCTATATGGTGTCTCTCTTGTTAGCATTTCGATGGTGTATCTGGCTCTGTGGGCTGCACTGTTCTGTAGAAAAGAAAATAGCCTTCTGGGACCATATAGATTTCTGATAAAAAAGGTGGAAGATGTTGTGACAGCAGAACGTTGCGATAATATACTCCGCTAATTTCTACTGTATACGATCACTGAAGACCAAAATTGGGAACTATCAAGCGTCGAAACCGCAACGAACACCATTACAGGCTTCCTGAGAACTGAAATGTTTGAAGATAAAATTGAAATTATGAAAATTTTCATATCTGTTTATCCGCTCAAATTTATTGCATGATGTTTTGGAATCCTATTCTTGGCTCAATTCTCTAAATCAGAGCCGTTTTAAGGCCAAGGCACGCGAGGCACGTGCCTAGGGCCCCGCGCAACAGAGGGGCCCCGCGGCGACCCAAAAGACTACGTCGCATTACAAATTAGCAACATAATTATTATACGAACTTTAACGTAGATCTATGTTAAACTAGGCCTACTGTATATCTGTGACTGAGAGATTGAGGCGGAAATAGGGTTACGTTCAGGCATCTCTCGGGTTGGGGGTAACTTCACCCAGAAAATAATGACTACCCGGTATCCAAAACATTTGACCACATAATATTATCATCTGGTCACCTGGTGCCGTCAGCTCTTAGAACTCTGGCGACAGTTTTTGATGTATCCTCTCCAGTGTCTCCTCTCTCTTGTCGCCTCTCTAAGCTGCTCCAGACTCATGCCAGACTTTTCCTGTAACTCATCCAACCATCTCTTCCTTGGTCTTCCGCGTCTCTTCCTTCCCTCATCAGCAATAATATTATAGGCCTAATAATAGTTTTAATTGCTGTTTACATTATTGTATTACACGCACTCTAGTAAATATATGATTATGATGATAAAATCGACTAATAAAATATATGATAACATCATATTAGGCTACAATGAGTATAGTTTACTGTTAATATTTGTACATGACTATTTTGCACGACTAATTGGCGTCTTTCCATGCTACCTTTCAAATGTCAAACTGCCAAATTTTCTAAATGTTTTGTCCCTTGAACACTTAGTAGGCTAAACCAGTAGGCTATCATTACTATACACGGCGTCCCGATTTTGGAAGTTCTTCCTTGGTTTGTGTCATAGGTGGAGACCTGGGCCGAAAATTGGGGGGGACGGAAAGACGCGAGATTTTCCGAAAAATTTCTGACGACCGGCGAAATCTCGAATTTTGTTTTCGAAATTTTCTATTTTCGCCGCCAAAAAGTTGACCTTTTTTTAGTCATCCGGCCGAATCTCGACGAAATTTAAATTTTCTATTTTCGCCGCCAAAAAAGTTGAAGACCTTTATTTTTTTAAATTTATTTTTGTCTTGACGCTCAACGATTGGGGGGACAAATGCATGGGCCGTCCCCCAACACTTCCATTGGGGGGGACCGTTCCTCCCTGTTCCCCTAGGTCTCCGCCCATGGTTTGTGCAACATCTAGGCCTATAACGATTCAAATAAAATTTAATGTGTCCTGGGTCAGCAATCCGCATGACCTTTTTCAGCAAGGGAGAAATTGTTATTGTAATAATATTTATAGCCTACTTATTGAAATTTCCAATCACTCTTTTGTTATAAACACTTATAGAGTAACTTTTGTTAAGATCTCGGCATACAAAATGCAATGCTACCATTACAATGTGGAAATTGAAAAAGAAATTATAATAATGGTAAGAATTAATCTATTTATTGAAGTCTTAGGCTAGACCTACTCATGTTAGCAATGCAATAGTTGATCAATTTTGCTAGGATGCAGCTAAAAATGCGCAGTCATTGCAATGTGAAAATTCAAAAATTTCTGGTGGGCAGGGCAAATTTCCTCCCCATACTTTCCACTCTCGGCGCTACACGTCTCAGCAATCGACCGGCAAATACCCAGAAACCTTGATTTCACAGCAGCTTTAAAGGGTCTAGATTGGACTCATGGCTAGGCCTACTTTTAGGGTTAGTGTTTAATTGTGCCTAGGGCCCCAAAACTCCTTAAAACGGCCCTGCTCTAAATATTGGGAAACTTTTAGTATGATTAATCATTAGGCATTGAAAATAAAAGAAAAACAGTTTGGCTCACTTTTTTAACCACGGTGTAGCGACACTAAAAACGTAATAACTTTTAAGGCATATAGACCTTCGCTTGCAAAATTAGGACAGTCAGGCATTATGATCATTATTTAATGGCTCATCTATATCAGTTTTGAGACCTGCCTTTGCTGTTTTGCATTTACACCTATACATTCATCATATTTTCATTGATTACTTGATAAACTTGATACTAATTAGCTTACCAAAATGTCTGCACTTTAGCAAAGATTAAAAAAAATAAAGATCAAAAGGTCAGAATTGTTTTAGGAAATTCGCTACCGGGATAAGCATAGCAGACTATATACATAGTAGCCTAATATTGATTTGAATTTTGAAGACAGACTAAAAAATCTTTAAAATATTTCGGACAGAGGGCGTCGCCACTGTCCGCTTTCATAACCCAGATGAATATCTCAGACCCGGCTCCTTTCTTAAACCACCTTCAACATTGAGCACACATAATTATTATTTGCCTGTTTGCTTATGTCCAAATGCGTGTTGGGCATAGGCCTACATTGTATAAAATAATTAACCGGAACTCCTTAAGTCAATAGCTGACATAATAACCTCAACTGGTAGGCAATGCATGTCCGAATTTAGCTTAATACACTTTGATGACTTTGTGCAATGATCTGTCCACTGAAAGACCAAGACTATTAGAAACCGAGTTGAAACCAGCAGAAGTCGTCATTCTTGGGCAACAGATGATCACAAAGAACTTTGATATTGTCGACCTTTCAGTTGAAAAATCGCTGGTTATTAACTCATATGATTTCATCAATTTGAAAATTGAGACCGTATACAATCATGTCGACGATGGTGGTGGTTCTACTTATCATGAAATTAGGAATTGGTTAGTAAAATTCCAAACTGTTTATTATAGGCGACGTGTGAATAAAATCGTAATTAAAAGGTCTTTTCTCACAGACAGTCTGGATAAGTTTCTCTTCTTGTACTTGATTTTTGCAATAATAGGCTAATTATTTAACATCCAAACGTTTGGGATGAAAATCAGTGTCGGTCATATTAATGGAGTTTGATTCTAGACATGGGCGGAGTTTATCAGGAGCTAAGGAGGGCTAAGCCCCCAAGAAGACCCAGATTCATTTTTTAACCGTGTAAACGGTATCTTTTCTCAGGTTTAGCCCCCCAGGAAGACTCATAAATTTCTTCGGGGAAAGTGGTTTTGTCCACGAACGCGAAACTTCCGAATGACTAAAAAAGGTCATCAACTTTCTTGGGACCTGACCCAGGTCCTTCACTCGCAATTGCTCGTACGTTTCGACGTGAAACTCCGATTCAGTGTCCACGCTGTAGTCGAGAGCGCCTCCAAGAAGTTAGACCTTGAACGGGTGCTATAGCAAATTCGAGAAATAAATTTTTAAAAGCATGCTCTGTAACTTGGGACCATTCATTTCTCTTTCAGTTTGTTCCGTCCTTCATGTTTATCCGCTTAACCAAGCTGTTCTTGCTGGACAGAGAGTCGAACTGAAGTGTCAAACTAACGACAATGAAACGGTTAACAGGTGGATTGCTACTCAAGTTGGGGGATTTGTGAAAGTGATATTTCCAGGGAGACCGCAATCAAACGGCTCGGGAGAACAAGAAGACAAGTTGAAAATTCCGCACTTTGACATTCAGTTTCGTGAAAATGGCGGTTGCATTCTTCACTCGAGTAGGGTCGGACTGAAGGACGCTGGACTTTATACGTGTTCAAAAAATCAAGACGAAATTCAAACTAGCGCTCAACTTACAGTCTTGGGTAAGTAATGTTTGAACTTTAAATGCAGGCCAGCGTTTAGACATTCATTAAATTTTATCAGACATCTATGTTTACAATAATGTAGGCTATTTCCCTTTTAGTAAGTTTTTTCCCTCAACTAAAACAACAAACATGATACAATTATGTCATTGAATAACACATTAACATAATTTGGTGAAGAAAGGGAGACCCAGAAGGGATAGAAAATCCCGCTGATAGGGCCACCCATAATTCATGTAAAATATAACAGAAAAACGTGACAGAACATTCAATTGTAGGAATTAAAAAAATGATGAGGGAGAGAGAAAAAAATTAAGCAATCCAAATTTCTGTATATAAAGAGAAAAAACAACTCTTAACTAATGACTTAACTAAAGACTTAACTAAGGGCTTGGCGAAACCACTGAGCAGAAACCATAACCATTACATATCAGAAAGTGTTTTAAGTAGATAAAGACGAAGTTTATGCTTAAATAATCTTGTGTTAGGTAGGGAATGAAGATATGTAGGGAGAGAGTTCCAACATTGGGAGCCAGTATATTGTATAGAGAATCGACGAGTGTTAGTATGTGCGTAGGGAAGGTCCTAAACAGTTAATTTTCTAGTTGAATAAGAGTGGCGATGTGAGGTAAGGTTAAAGAAATCATTAAATACAAGGTGGTTACAGCGTAAGACCGAGATCTGAATATGCAACTCAAATTTGGTCTACACACCGGTCAGCATATAAACAACTTAGGGAAGTTATAGCCTAGAATTGCACAGGATTTGCAGAAATGAAACGAATTATGCAAATGAGAATAATCCAGAGAACTGAAGCCGTGGGATTTCACTACCGTTCCTCAAATGTATGGGCAGCCGCAGGGGCGGATACAGAAATTCTAAATGGGTGGGGACCATGGCCGGATTCCTCCTCCCGGAACCGCCCCTGGGCAGCCGAGTGGAATCCGACGGAATATTAACGCTGTGTTGGAATCGGTCTTCGGTCACTTCACTAGAAAGTCTTCTCACGTATTCTATTGTGCATCATGTTGTACCTTCCTCTGAAGTACAGAAGGAACGGTTTTAGGTGTTCAAAAATTAGAACAGAAATACCCTAGCGCTCTTGGACACAATCAAACGCATATAGGCTATGCATTGTAATCATTATAGGTCTATCTGTAGCCTAAGACAGATAGCCTAACCATTAAAATTACTCCCTGTTGTATTTGAAATGCCATTGAATTTGAAAGCAGTATTTAATCTATTCCCCTGCTTTGGGTGTGGAATTTGGATTTTTGGGGCGGGGCGAGAAATGGCTGTTTTGGAGGGCGAAAGGCCGTAGCCAGGATTTGATTTCGGGGATGTTTCTTCAGTTTCCCGTCAAAAAACCTGCTGATAATTTCCCGTCCTAAAAAAATTATGACTTTCTTTAGTCATCCGGCCGAAACTTCAGAAAAATAATGTCGCCCATTTCTCGTCCGAAAAAACTGATGACTTTTTGCCATCCGGCCAAAATCTTCAGAAAATGTCACCAATTCCTCGTGCGAAAAAATGATGGCTTTTTAAAAACTCATTCACTTAATTTTCGCCTAATTTCACGATTTTTTCGTTATGTGCTAGTGAAATCATTTTATTTTTTACATTTTTCATTTCGAGGGTGTTTTCATGGTTTTATCTCATGGTTTTTACATCATGTGCTAATAAATACATTATATTATTTCTTACATTTTCCGTTTCGGAAGTGTTCAAACACCCAAAGCACATCCTATCCACGGCCTTGGGAGGGCGGACGGCAATCACTTAACCCAAAACCGATGAACCCTTTGACCGGATATTTTTTCTCTCGACCTTATTATGTTTAGTCTTTCTCATGTTATTTCCGAAAAACATACAATTCCAGTACTTTTGGTACACGGGGATGTTGCATGCAGCGCTCTTTTCTTGGGGAGGGTTTGGTACATACATGCATGTGAATAACACCTCAAATTTTTTCCTGGGGAATGTCATTCCTGTGGAGAACTTCCCACCAGAGACGTCTAGATTGAACACTATCTAATCCACGCTAAAAGGTTAGTTCTACCCAGCATGTCCTCATTGGCCTCTAATATAAATGTAGGACCAATCTTCTCACATGAGACTGGTACACAAAGCCTATGATGGGTCTCATCTACTGCCAGTAGCCTAGAAATGCAAGCAGGGAACGCCTTTTGATTGTCGTGATGAAACTCATCTTGTTGTCTGCAGAATCGAATCCTGTTTGTGAGAGCAACATTTCGGCTGATAACATCTCAACGTCCCCTGTGGTTAATGTCTGCGTTCAGTGCCGTGTTAATTTTTCGACTGTCGATAACTATCCAAGTATGGAGTGGATGCAACACTACGAAGACGCACAGTTCATGAGAAATGATAGTGTTACAACTACTACGAACACTACCGTAACTTCTGTTTTGCATGCTTCAATCGATTCAACGGAAAGTGGAAGCTACTTTTCTTGTACAACATTCTTCAAACCCAGCAATGGTCCAGTCAAAACGACGGCCTCTAACACTCCTGACTTCAAGTTTATCTGGAATTCAACGAAAATCATTATCCAAGAAAACACTTTTTCAACAGCCGAATATCTTCATGTCAAAGATATCTTGGTCTCATCAGATAGGAAAGTGATTGCCAGCGTCACAGCTTCAATAACTGATGGCATTGGCACAGAATCTTTTAGCAGCTACTGGTGTGAGTACAATCACCCTTCAAAAACATATTTATAGTTCTGGACATTAACATGATTTATTATGTTTCATTTGTTAGGCTATGTGGGAGTCAGCTATGTAACCAAACGCGTGCTAATAATACCGCTTTAAATGCATGCTGTTGTAAATATTTACAAGCAAGTCCAAGCAGTAGGCTAATTATCATAGGGCTTACTAGGAACAACTTCAATGAATTACCGATATAGGATTTACTTGCCGGAGCGCAATACTTCAATGATACGTACATGTAGACAATCCCAAACTGTTACGGGTCTACTTCATCCACTCCACGCTATGGTATACTTCATCACTATGATTAAACTTACCGCTCTCAGTTTTCAGAACAAATTAATAGGTGACATGCATAGTAATTCTAGAATTCTTCTTATATTATAGGCTAACATACGATGCAAAATAAAATAACCTGGGGCTTTAAATAGTTCAGAAGTCACTGCAAATTAATCTGCAACCCTTGACGGTTCATTTTCCTTAACTTCTTCTTTTTAGCTGTGCCAATAGGTATACGCATATACACTGAAACAGAACTATCACCCAAACCATTCCACAAATCTACAGTGCTTGCAGGCTACAGAAGACTTCTGGCCTAATGCTCCCCTCGGTTTCTAAAGCAATTTATACTGAGTTGCCTTGTTTGGTGTTAATTCCACACACCATCCGCTTGTGCCTCCTTTCCAGTTATAATCTTATAGGCTTCGATTAGATCTCCTCTGCTTTAGACTTCCCTCATTGCAACATAATTTGTCCACACGTTTCAATCGTTCTTCATATTTCAAATATTCGCAGCTCCAAATAATTTCTATGCAGGCCTTACTAGCTTACAGTCACTCGTAATAGGCCGAAATGAAGTTACTTAACGAACAACAAGTAAGTCTTTAGACATAAATCACATAATAGGCTACTAAACATTTGATACGTGCGTTTTACTATAGAATTGAAATGTTTATTTGGTTGAACTTGTTCAAATAAAACATCTTTATGAATTGTAGTCTACGTGTCATTGACCCTGGTGGCAGTTGTTTCGATATTCTTCATTCTGATGGCAGTTATGGCTCTAAACTTCTACATTTGTCGAAAAAGAATTACCGCAGGTTTGATATACTGCTAAAATAGATCAAAATAATTATAGATTCTGAAGTTAAGAATGAAAATTATTTCATTTGTTAAGACAGTTAGGCCTAATTAGTCGTCGTTTGAAAGCAAAAGATGTTATAGACAAAGTTTATGCGCTACAAAGCTATAAAGAATAGGGTCATTCATTCATTCATTCATTATGTCGTATGTTTGTGAAAGGCAGCCAGACACAGGCCACTAGTCGGGTTGTAATTGTGAAAGAAAAATATTTGACGAGATAGAAAGTAAAAGGAAACCTTTGACAGACGTTGATAATCACAAAACATTAATCTTAGATGTGGCATAACATTTATTAGCGTTGAATTACAGAATTTCACATTAGCCAGGTTTTATGATAGCCTACATGTATGTTAGATAGATGTTTCTATTAAATCAAAGGACAAAATCTAAAATCGTATAGATTCGAATTTCGAAGCTAACATAATATGATAATATCTTGAAATTTAAAACCGACTGAATTTAATTTTTTGAGAGACGGGTGTTCAGTAGGCTGATTATGGGGACAACGAAATAGAGTGATAGTCAGAAAGAGAGACACTGTCACTAAGTGTATGAAAGGTTCTATCATATTCGTTGCTTATCTGTAAGATGAGCCTTAAATGCAGCCTATCATGCACAGGCTTCTTATGTTTTGAATAAGCCCACTCGTCATTCACCGGAATATCATGTCGCCTATAAGTAAGCTTGCCGTTGAACTTTTCTTATCTCTGTTCCGCCAGTAGCGTAGACCAAATGGAAATAGGTTTCTAATTGTACGATTAAGACTACGATTACGCAACGATTAATTGCTTCGAGAGCAAATAATGGCACAAAAGTCGTGACTTTGTTGTGATCCCGTAAGAGAGTCCAGTGATACGGGTGATCATTTTGTGCTGTCGAAATTTTCTCTCTGCTCATCACTAGCTTTAGACTGCTGCATAGGTCATCAGAATTTTGCAAGATTGATTTCTATTTTTTTACTGATAGGCCTACTTTCCCGTAATATGTCTGTGACTTTCAGAAATTATTTTAATAATCACTTTCGTAATCAACATATCTCTCGTAATCAAAATGCAGTGTAGTCTATCTCAGTGACAAACTGTGGGCACCATAACTAATAAATTTATTAAAAAATTACTGACGTTTAAAGCTAACGACAAGCTATATTTGATTCCCAAGTTTTGCCCTAACCTTTTCATTTACAGATTTCTTAGGCAACAAGTTGGTGCAGCTTTTTGTCGGCCCAAAGTCAATCAGGCCTATTTTGCTTTTAAGGGTCCAGCCTTATGCATAGGTCTACTTCTGCTGTAGATTCACCAACCAAACTGTCAAATGTTTGCACCGCGTAAAAATTATTTAAAAAACTTACATGTAGTATCTGCAATGTAAATACGTTTTGGGGACGTTTTTACGACTGCTTTTAACAGGAAGAGAATATAGGCCTACTATTCCTGCGTCGACGGATCATCGTATATCAGGCGAATACGATATAATACCATATGCATGCACGGATGGCTACGACAAGATAGACGATATCCAAGTAACCGATATTGATGATCCAATACAATTTCCAAAGCGAGTTGGATCTCTTCCAACGCCTGAAGGCTATGACAATCTAATGTCAGAACCAAGCGTACCAACCGTCTATTGCCCTATTAACAAGTATGAACAGCCAGTGGACAGAGAGGAAATCGTGATAAATCCAGGTCTTTTGCCGGAGTCTAATCAACATTCGGACAACGCCGAGCAATTAACAGATGAACATAGAGCCGAAGACAGCGTGAAATTGCCGGCCTACATTCAGCTCATCAGTGAAACTGAAGAAGAACATTCTTCTGGAACATTCTCAAGTGATGTCTCTGGTGCAGGAATGGAAACCGATTGTTCAAAGGTAACGCCAAGCGATCCTTTCAACGAAACTTCGTCATCTTACATAAAAATCAACGTGGATGTCACAGAAGATGGTTTCGATTCTGAATAAATTCCATCCTCATACTTACAAATGCGTGAAGATGTCAAAAAGACTCAGCTTGAAATAACAAATGATCTAAGTAGCACGAACGTCTAAAGAGCAGAGTACAGGTCCTCGTGTCAGAGACTATTGAAGATATTTTCCACTGTCAATGAATGCAATAATTCGACGCGATGACGCTCTCAGAAAATGATAGACCTACGCACTACAGCTAGTAGAAGTGACCGTCAAACACTATAGGCTACGTTTATGGATCTATTGGTTCTTTTGGCCATGATCCGTTGAATCAGAAAACCCAATGTGTTTTTTTTTATAATAGGCCACCAGACCGTTGATTCAGGCAGGAAGGTAATGGTATTTCCTATTATTTCCTCTTTCCTATTTGGTATTTTCCTGTTATATGTTCATAAGTAGACATTCTAAACCACGACGATAACATTTCGGTTCACCATAATTATACACAGATGTCGGATTCATTCCGCTGATTATGGAATGTTATCTACAAATAGGCCTAATCAAGATCGAATAATGTTGTCTGTGCCTTCACGATTTTGATGGATATAATTATAAGCTAATTACGCAGATAAACAGATCTCTTTGCCATGCCTTTTGGACTTTTAAATTGTGCAGAACGACAGTCAAGTATTGCGATCGTACGATAGGCTAAGTGGGAAGAGAAACCAGAAGATCAACGACAATCTTCAACAATTACAGCGTATTTGCTATTTAATTTAAAACTATTATTTAGAAATCTGGAATTACACAGAAGCCAACATGCATATTACTCAGGAACCTACCTCGAATTCTGATGCAGGATTTGAACCAAACAGCAGGAAATATATTTAGAACATTAACACCGTCGTAGACAAACGTGTATAAACGCAGTTTACAGCATGTGCACATTGAGCACCACTCAAGATCGATCGATAACTGAATAGCCTACGCATCAATTGAGCGCCAGTCAGAGCTTAAAGTGTGACTGGACGCTCATGGACGGCGTCCAATGTCCATACACTTGTTTTAAAATCTGAATGCCGTCCTGCCACTTATTTCGCCAGCACATGCATACTTGAAAGTTAAGGAGCATTAAGGCACGTCTTGTCTTACACTTTAAGCGCTGACACAAGCCATTTATAGCCTAAATTATAGGCCTACACCAAGCTTGAGATCAATAATTTTGCTAGCCTTATCTGAGTAGGCTTTGAGACACATGTCGTGCACGTTGCACTAGGCGTTTTAAATATAATACTATCAACGCTTTCTGTGCGCTTTAGCCTTTATAAGCTACACATCTTCGCATCGGCCTAACTATAATAACAAGGCTAAGCTTATAGGGCATATAGGCCATACCACATTACAAACAATCTTTGGTACCGGTACAAACCAGTGCAAGAATTTTAGAATAATAACTGGGGGGTTGGACCATTATCCACTAGGAATAGGGATGTGAAACAGATTTTACTATGGACTATAAGCACAACGAGACCTATTTAAGCCCATAGTCATTGAATGAGTCAATCGGTCAATCGTTCAATAACTCATTCACTCATACACTCAATCAATCGCTCAATCAATCACTCACCGCTCGCCCTGATTTCTTGATTGACCGACTTTAATCACTAACTCATTTTATCACCTAATCATTTTGTTCGCTGTCACTCACTGCCATTGACTCACTCGTTCACTAACTCACTCACTAACGCTCTCACTCATTGAATTACCAAATATATCGCTCGCTCATTCACTTACTCAATCACTCATCCACTTACTCAGTCACCTACTCAGGCACTCGCACACTCAGTCTATCGCACTACTCAGCCAATCGGACACTCAAACACTCATTCAAACACTCAGTCACTCAAACACTCAAACACTCACACACTCAAACACTCATGCACACGAAACACTCATGCACACGAAACACTCGTGCACTCAAACACTCAGATATTCAGTCACGCAAACATCCATACACTCACACACGCATACAAACTCATCCAGCCATACACCCATACACTCGCCCTGCCACGAACTTACGGACTCGTCCAGCCACACACCACACATAGGCTATCGTAACCTCATCCAGTCACACACGCATACACTCATCAAGCCATCCGCTCATCCTGTCTGTAGCTAAGTATTTCTTATCAAATTAGCTGTTCCTCCCTTCCACTTGTTTAATAATAGCCTATAATTTAAGTAGGCCTAGATAATATTATATTAAGGCTATTAGGCCTAAGCTATATAATTTAGCAGTGGCGCATAGGCTTAGTTAATGCCATAATGCTATAGAATGTAATTTGCATATTTATTAGCTTGTTTAGTCTGAATAATTTGTATGTCTTGTGTGAAATTTAGGCTATAATTATGTGATACTTGTTCACCAGAGTGCTGTTTGGCAGCTGGTTAAGAAATAAATAATATACTTGGAGCTACTTACTCACTTTTTTAAAGTGGCGATTTAGTATAATACATAAATAATCAGAGTAAAACGGGGGCTTACACATGTCTTGACAGTTTTCAGAGTAGCCTAACCCAGCAACTATACAGACATGTAGCCAATCGAATTTAATGATGTATTTTGCGAGTGCTTTCCACAGTAGCGGCAGTTTACAGTTGACGAACTCGTATACGGAGGGCTGACAGCCTGACACCAAATGAAATGGTCTTTTGGGACATTGATGTCAAACGCCGAAGTAGCCTACATGTATTTTTGGAGGTTTAGGCGACCATTATAATTGTGACTGACATTGCCATCGCAACCACATAATTATGAACATCTTGATATTTTCTGTAAGATTACTCGATCGTGGACCATGCATCATTTTGTTTCATGAAGTCGGGTATAAAATGATATTAAGTTCCTCTTGTTTCACAGGAATTGTTCTTGCCACGTTTGTTGAACTAGCATGCATACTGTTTAGGCCTAAATTTCAACAGTTCAGTCTTTCTTTTTCGGCGTTGGATTATCGTCGACTTCTTGCACCGTTGGAAACGAACGCTGTCCGACACAACTGTGTCTTCGGTGTTCTTGTGAATCAGCCAATCAATCAGTCAGTCAGTCAGTCAATCAATCAATCAATCAATCAATCAATCAATCAATCAATCAATCAATCAATCAATCAGTCAATCAATCAATCAATCAATTGATATATTGTAACCATCCACCAACTAATCACAGTAGTATGCCTCACATAGCAAGATGATAATAAAGAAGGCCCTGTGGGAATCAGTGGGATGAATATCCATTATATCCCGCTAACAGAGACACCTATTTGCTAGTACTGCATTACTATGCTAGACGGCTACCTATTGATCTTACATACCTGCGACTACCCAGCTACCCCTCCCATGTCTGGTCGTCTCGATCATGTCCACGACGTCAACTATAAGATCACGAGTGACAGTTGGCATCACAATAGGCCTACTGGTTGTCATTATCAAAGCACATAATTATAGAGCACGACTTCCTTTATTAACAACACGGTATAAATCACATACACACATATAAAATGAACTCATCTTATTCGTTTTGATTGTCAAGATTGTCTACAAAGGTGATCGTTTTTATATGCTGAATCCAGTGGTATCATAATGTGGCCCGGGAACTGGGCGATTGGTCATTGGACGATTGGTCATAAGGTCTATCTGTCTTATGCCACAAATAAATTACATGAATCTTATTTTTCAATAAATAAAATAAAATGTTGGCAAAGGAGACAATCTGTTTTAGATAATTGATTGCTTTGTCAATTAGGAATATACAGCATTTTTAGACATCATAGTGTCAATCACGAAATTTAATAGAATTTCGCACATTTTACTTTATATTACATGCTATAAAAATGATCTAGTAAATTTTAGATGATATTTGAACCACTTCAATAAGTTTGTAGTCGATTATAGCAATAGTTGACTAATTTATCATTGTAAATTATTCCCTATCGACCATGTAACCGACCGATAGTCGTATGACCAATAGTCCTATGACCAATCGTCCTATGACCAATCGTCCTATGACCAATCGTCCTATGATTAATCGTCCTTTGACCAGTCGTCCTATGACCAATCGTCCTATGACAAATCGTCCTATGACCATCGTCCTATGATAAATCGTCATGTGACCAATCATCCTATGACCAATCGTCCGATGACCAATCGTCCTATGACCAATCGCCCCATGACCAATCGTCCCATGACCAATCGTCCTATGACCAATCGTCCTATGATCAATCCTTCTATGACTAATCGTCCTATGACCAATCGTCCTATGACCAATCGTCCTATGACCAATCGTCCTATGACCAATCGCTCTATGACCAATCGTCCTATGACCAATCGTCCTATGACCAATCGTCCTATGACCAATCGTCCTATGACCAATCGTCCTATGACCAATTGTTCTATGACCAATCGTCCTATGACCAATCGTCCTATGACCAATCGTCCTGTGACCAATCGTCCTGTGACCAATCGTCCTATATATGACCAATCGTCCTACGACCAATTGTCCTATGACCAATCGTCCTATGACCAATCGTCCTATGACCAATCGTCCTATGATTAATCGTCCTGTGACCAATCATCCTATGACCAATCGTCCGATGACCAATCGTCCGATGACCAATCGTCCTATGACCAATTGTCCTATGACCAATCATCCTATGACCAATCGTCCTATGACCAATCGTCCTATATATGACCAATCGTCCTATGACCAATTGTCCTATGATCAATCATTCTATGAGCAATCGTCCTATGACCATTCGTCCTATGACCAATCGTCCTATGACCAATCGTCCTATGACCAATCGTCCTGTGACCAATCGTCCTATGACCAATTTTCCTATGATCAATCATTCTATGAGCAATCGTCCTATGACCAATCGTCCTATATATGACCAATCGTCCTATGACCAATTGTCCTATATACGACCAATTGTCCTATGACCAATTGTCCTATATATGACCAATTGTCCTATGACCAATCATCCTATGACCAATCGTCCTATGACCAATCATTCTATGACCAATCATCCTATGACCAATCGTCCTATGACCAATCGTCTTGTGACCAATCGTCCTATGACCAATCATCCTATGACCAATCATTCTGTGACCAATCATCCTATGACCAATCGTCCTTTATATGACCAATTGTCCTATGACCAATCATCCTATGACCAATCGTCCTATGACCAATCATCCTATGACCATTCGTCCTCTGACCAATCGTCCTATGACCAATCGGCCTGTGACCAATCGTCCTATGACCAATCGTCCTATGGTCAATCGTCCTATGACCGATCGTTCTACGACCATTCGTCCTATGACCAATCGTCCTATGACCAACCGTCCTATGACCAATAGTCCTGTGACCAATCGTCTTATGACCAATCGTCCTATGACAATCGTCCTATGACCAATCGTCCTATGATCGATCATCCTACGACCAATCGTCCTATGACCAATCGTCCTATGACCAATCAATCGTCATATGACCAATCGTCCTGTGACCAATCGTCCTATGACCAATTGTCCTATGATCAATCGTCCTATGAGCAATCGTGCTATGACCAATCGCTCTTTGACCAATCGTCCTATGACCAATCGTCCTATGACTAATCGTCCTATGACCAATCGTCCTATGACCAATCGTCCTATGACTAATCGTTCTATGACCAATCGTCCTATGACCAATAGTCCGCATACCGCCGTCCAGCAGCCTAACAACGGTGACCATGCAAGATGTCCGATGGCGACATGCTCTCGGACATCATCACGTGGTACAACAGGTTGCCGCTTTGTTGTGTTGAAGCCTGCACGATCTGTTGTAGACCGTATTCCTGCAAACCTAATAAATTGTGAACAGAAGGTAACTCAGACGTAATTGTGATAAGCCTTCGCCACACCTGCGAAGTTTGAGTTGCTTTAAAGAACGCCAATTCTGAAATCGTCAAGTTAGCATATCGTGGAATTTCTTTAAGGAAATTTGATAAAGAATGAACCTAGAATCCACAGATTTGAGTTCGGCGAATGTAGGCTAAGTCTGCAGTGATTTCTCGAATTCACTTAGAAAGAAAATTTTAAGTGAGAACAGCGTTCAACAGCCTATAACGGGCGCCTTGGTAAATGAAATCCGCAATATCGGCCACTCTATTTCAGTTGGTTTCGGTGCCACGTCATAATTATGGGGTATAGCCGAATAGACAACATGGAACTATAGTAAAAATATTTGGTGAAGGCTTTATGGGATGGGTGAATGGACAGTTTGGCACCAGACAATTCGTGGCAAGACAATTCGGCTCTTGGACAATTCGACGCAGATCATGTTGCGGAACCAACAGTAATAATAATAATAATAATAATAATAATAATAATAATAATAATAATAATAATAATAATAATAATAATAATAATAATAATAATAATAATAATAATAATAATAATAATAATAACATCTGCAGCAGATGAGACTGTGTGGCACATTAATATGTCGATAGTAGCCTAGACATTAGGGTTGTTCGAATGTAATGGACAAAAAAACTTTGTCTTGAATAAAATGTATAATAATAATAATAATAATAATAATAATAATAATAATAATAACTACAGTGACAATTTCTGTGGCGCCGTAGCACAACCATGACGTTACAAGGGCATGTCATTCACGACCGTCACAATATTGGCTAAGACATGTTACGCCTACCAGTTCGGTTCCAACGTGATTTTGAAATGGCGGAATGTTTGACATGTGGACAGTTTGTCACATTCTATCAATTGGCATCGTGAGGGTCGGATAGGGTCAAAGTCGTTATTAGAAAGCGGCGTCCCAACAATTATACCGTACCGGTATAATCTTTTTTACCGGAAACTTATGCACCCCGCTAGTGTATAAAAAAGCAGTTTGCAACAATCTAATTAACGATATATTCGTTGCCATAACTTCCAATTTTATATCAAACCGAGCGATTGTCTGACACAGAATTGTCCTAGCACCTATTGGATGGCACAGGAACAGGGTGAGATAGCTTGTATACTGTAGAGCTTACCGTTTTATACCGTCTCAAGTGGAAGGCTACGGAAGAGCGTTATGGGGAAATGATGATCTTAACCGGCCAGAGAGGAGACGAGAACTGGTGGAATAATTATTGGTGGAGATCTGTTGAGAGTGCATGGAAAAAATTGGCGCAGCGGAGATTAAGGAACCGTGGCAGAATTGAACAGAGAGTGAACGCCGAGAAAAAAACTAGTAAATCTGTCTCCTTGGATGTGCTCCGGCCTATCTATGGGAGCTCAGATGTCCAATATAATTTATTATGTTGTTCTGGCGGGCAGAGTCCTTCGCTCTGCCTCTTGCGGAAAGCTTTTGGTACCGCGTGTTGAAACCTCAACCTGTCAACGTCGTGCCTTCTCAGTTGCAGGTCCATCTGTCTGGAATAGTCTCCCCCTCTGGAGATGCGCCTATACTACCTCGGAATGAAAATCGTCAGTGTTTTACAGGTTCCTTAAAACATCTTTGCTTCGTCGCGGTAGGACTGGGATTGTCTCTGAGGAGACTGCTTGAGAAGGCGCTATATGAATTCTTGAAATGACTGAATGAATGAAATAGCGACAGGGAAGCCAGTGAAGATCGTCTTTCAAATGCATGTCACAGCGTCTCCCATAATTCTTTACCTCTAGCAGGTTCAGCTTTTCGACGTCTCGATATCGTTCAGGCGAACGTTGTTCGTTGCAACCTCTAAAAAAACACAGAAATTGACATCCAGGAATATGAACTGGCTCTCACTCTCATCGTAATCGTAATCTCAACATTTCTAATTCGATAGTCAAAACCCGAACGCAGGGCAACAACTCATTCACGAGCGCTATGTCTAGTCAGAGGGGTTGTCCTAAAGAGTAGTCCGAAAGAGGTCTTAGTCCGGTTACCAAAGGACCAGAGGTGGCAGAATGAGTAGTTGATAAGGTGGGTGGCGTTTAGGTAGATAATTTAAAAAAATGAAAGGTCAGGTGAATCCGGTTAATATTTCCTAAAGAAGCGATACTATTTTCGAGTGCATGGATAGCCCGAGGATTGATGGATAGAGGATCCTGATGAAGGTGATGGTGGTTGACCAGTAACAATGAATGAAAATGGATTTTATTTAATTAAAACCTCTGTCAAAACCAAAATTCTTCATAGTCCCCTTTATGATTCATCATACCCACTCCTCTTGTGGCAATTATTAAACATTTGATAATGGATTACATACGGTCTACATGTACATCTGAATCTTGGTTGTATCCTGTACATTATTATGTTAAATAAGGTTATATTAGTCTACTTTATTATTATTTTTACCTCCATTTTGTTCAATATCTGGAAGCATTTGACCTTCTTGAGTTGACGCTTGTGCAAGCGCAGCATCTAAAAAAATAAAACCAAAGCATATTATTTAGGTCTACATTACAATTACTGTGGAAAATCGTACATATAAAAATTCCTCAGCTAAATGCGAAGGTAGGCCTACTGAAAACCGACGATTTCTATTTGCTAAACCGTTATAACGCCAAAGTTCATAAGGAAACCTTAAACTTAAATTCAAAGTTTAGATTCAATTTTTGCTTCTGCAGACAAGAAACCAGCATTCTGCCGCTAACAGGCCTATATGAGTAGATCTATTCTACAGGATTTGACATGAGCTGTTGCTTCATATTAATTTCGGTCTAAGACTCTTTTATTTGCTGAAGGCAGAAAAAACTCAAAAAAATTTGCAATTGCTAATAATTAAAAACTTTTGAGAAAAAGTCTTGTGGGGCGCGGTGGTGTAGTGGTGGCGTCGTTGCCTTGAAGCCGGAAGGTTCGGGGTTCGAATCCACCTCGCCGCGTAAGGACCTTGGGCAAGTCCTTCACTCACAATTGCTCAGCGCTTCCGCGTGAAACTCCGATGCAGTGTACGCTCTGCATTCGGGAGCGCCTCTGAATAGGGAGAGCTTGAAAAGGCGCTATAACAAGTGCACATACAAACAAACAAACAAAAAACAAGCACAAGCACAATGGCTATATTCTAAAGAACAAATGCTTACTTCGTTTGTTTTGCCTTGTCTTACACCACCAATAGATGAACGCACTATTGCCAAGAATGACAGCAATTGATCCAGTGGTGCGAAGAACAACAGTAAGCCAAGAAGTCTGAACTTCGCCTTTAATAAAAAGTTCAAAAAACATAATTATGGTAGGATAACGATATTATAAGCCTGGTTAAACAAATCGATCACAATGGTCATAATTATTCTATAAAGCAATGCTTACTTCGTTGATCGTATTTTCACTTACACCACGCAAAGATGACCGCAATATTAACAGTGAGTGATTAGAATTGCTCCAGAGGTGCGTTGAAAGAAAGAAATCGAAGAGGACTGAACTTCGCCTTTGATACAAAAAAGCAATTCTGGTAGGATAGATCAATATTATAATCGGGGTTATATTCCTGACAGATTTTGAAAAGATCGCAACTGACACATGTCAATGATTTTTATGGAGTCACATCCAACTGTAAAATAATTATAATGTAATAAACAGTACACTCCTTTTCACGAACTCCTGCCATGTCTCATCTGCTCCTCCACCCTCCAATTCCCTGCCCAGACGACACCCACCTTGGCAGCTGTTCCGCCCCTCTGATCCATTGGTAACTCAACCCGGACCACCACCGACTATACTCTCACGGACAACCCTTCTAACTCATCGCAGCGCTCGTAAATAAGCTGGTGCCCCGCGCTTGTCTTTCGAGGGCGCTTTGGAAATTTCGAGTTTACGATTACGACCTCAAAGTGAATGAGATGTCCTGAGCATTCTGACAATCACGTGGTAACCATAGACGTTTTCTATTAGAAATTGATGGTAGACCACAACCGGTTCATATTAATCCATTTGCTTTAACATGCAATGATGCAATCTTGTGGGCGCGGTGGTGTAGCGGTGGCTCGGTGCCTTCGAGCCGGAGGGTTCCCAGGTTCAAATTCACCTCAAACCACCGCGTATATACATGTAGGAACCTTGAGCAATTCCTTCACTTGCAATTGTTCGTACGCTTCGGCGTGAATATCCGATGCAGTGTCCGCGCTGTAGTCTGGAGCACCTCTGAATAAAGAACTTGAAGGGGCGCTATAGCAAATAGATAGGAATAAAATTTTGCACCTCTCCAGTTCTCCCGGAATTAAACACCGGAGCATAAGGGCTATATGGTTCTTATGGTTCTCTTCCCGATACCGCCTGCAAAAGTTTCGTCGCTGCCTATAGCCAAGGCCGTAGCTAGGGGGTGCTTTGGGTGTTTGAACACCCCCCGAAATGGAAAATGGAAAAAATAATAGAATGCATTTGCTAGCACATGATGTAAAAACCATGAAATAGAGCCTAGCCTAAAATCATAAAAACGTCCCCGAAATGAAAAATCATCAAAAATGTAATTTATACTCTAATCGAAATTTAAAGTGACTCAACTTGTTTTAGGTGTCCTAAGCAATGTTCAGAGAAAGGCAGCTCGAAATTATTTGGTGACACTGAGTGTCTTAAGTGTTTTAAATATTTTTAAGTGCTCTGAAACCAAACCTAAAAAATCATCTAGTAGGAATAAACATACCTGTTGGTGTTATTGGTCAAAACAAAGCAGATAAAAATTAAGGTGCAAAAATAAATACACGCGGAAGTGGTTTTTTCGACTTTTCTTAATTTGGGGGATACGATTAATACGGGGGATACTCTATTTTCGTGACACCGGATGACTAAAAACAGTCATCAGTTTTTTCGGACGGGAAACTGAAGAAACACCCCCCAAAATCAAATTCTGGCTACGGTCTTGCCTATAGCCAATGATCTCCTTGGTCATTGATGCTAGGTAACATATTATGCGAATAAATTACACGTTTGCATAATGTAGGCTAAATCTAAATTTAGTGTGCTGAAAATTGGATTCACGATTTGAAAAAAAATGTATAGGCCTATGCTCGGTGTCAATTATAATTATTCGTTCAAAAGTTGACACAGCGTTGCTATGAAATTCGCAGCAATTAACAAAATTTAATTACCAACATTAACCGTAGGCCTACGTAATTATTCACGAATTTCACATTTATGTTCATAGCCTACAATATTATATTCACGCTGTGCAATGTGCATCATATGTAAAATCGCATCAACGTATCCTTCGTGTCTCTGCTTTACCTGCTTCTGTTGGATTTGCTTGATTTGAGGACTCTAGAAAAAATAATAACAGACAAAGTTGTGTCACATCGCTCATATAAAACATAGATGATTATTTGAAAAAGAAATTTAAATGCTGTTAACAGGTTTCTTGCTTCACCTATTATCTAATAAAACACCTAGCCTTTTCTAATAGAACACCCCGGTGATTTGACAGTTAGCCTATCTCAGATCTTGAAGTCAAGCGGTGGTGTAGCCTAGTGGTTATTTAGGCCTACTTTGCCTGGCAGCCGGAGGGTTGCAGCGTGCAGGTTCGAATCCATCTCAAGTCGCCGCGTAGGGACCTTGGGCAAGTCCTTCACTCGCAATCGCTCAGCGCTTCGGCGTGAAACTCCGATGTAGTGCCCGCGCTGTAGTCTGGAGCGCCCCTCTGAGCAGAGAGCTTGAATGGGTGCTATAACAAGTGCACATACAAAAAATAAAAACAAACAAGCATTAGGGTTCCCATGTGTTGCGAGAATATTCTCGTACAAACTCCATACTGCCTACATTCAGTATTTGTCAGTTTCACGACCCCAAGAATTAACGTTGCAGCGTTGTTATTTTTAATCAATCCAACTATCCAACTTCTAGTTTGGCGAGAATCGTTTTCATCGATCCAGCTTCTGTTTAGGCAAGAATTTGTTTGATAAATCCCGCTTCTATTTCGTCAGCAAATATTTTTCGTCAATATAACTTCTAATTAATTTAACATTATTGTTCATCAATTCAGCTTCAATTTCATCAGGAATGACTGCACTGACCCTCTCCCTAACCCTAACCAACCCTCACGACGCCTAACCTGAGCCCTAACCGACCATCATGCTATATAATTTGTTTGGGGGTCGTGAAACTGAACCCTACATTCCTTTTAAGGAACCTGCAAGACTGCACATGGGCCTCTATAGTCCTTACTTACATAAACAAAAACAATTAAAAGCTAAACTTTGTAAGTTTACCCTATAGACTCCCAGGTAGCCTACTTAACTTCTGAAACTTATTACTCAGCCTCCAAATAAAACGGCAATTGAATATTCTGATTTTTGAAAGTCGGCGAGAACTTGTTTAGAGGTAGGCCTATTTCTTGAAGGAAGGAGAAGAATTAAAGAATCGGAGAAAAATTGGCATTTTGCTCCATATTTTCAGGGCAGGGCGTTGGAGCATTTTTCGTTCGTGATTAAGTCAAAAGCACCATAACCAAAATCAAAATTGCAGGGCCTACAACTTTTAGTTAATTAGGTCTACCTGGTAGTACAGCACTCTGTAGTCTATAGGGCCTACTTAAAAAGTTTTGTTCCTAATTGTTTATGGTAGGCCTATGTTGTGTAGCCTTGACAAGTACTAGGCCCATGTGCACTTATGCTTACAATTTCAATTTGAAAATATATTTCAAAATTTCTGACATTGTAATGCACTATTAGTTATAAGAAGTAAAATAAGCATAATAATTATTGTATGTCAGGTCTATTTAGGGTTTGCTTAGCAAGTTGTATTAAAAAGTTGGTGATTAAAATTAAATTTTTAATTTCAAAATGCAGCGCAATGCAACATGACCAAATTATATTCAAATCAGCCTTTTCTCGATTTTTTTCTTTTTCCTCTTTTTGCAAAAACATCTCTTTAACTTTTTAATTCGGTTTTACCGTGCTTTAACATCTGTGGCTTGACATACTTTATAAAATACAGGGCCCAGTTGCTTATTGTGAAGTAAACCTACCAAGTACCAACACGACGTTTTCGTGTTATTTATAAAGACCAGTGGCGGCGATAGGGGGATAGGGGCATAAGCACCCTATAAAAGACAACCCGGGGGCTAAGCTTCCCTAAAAAAGGCCATCCTTTTTTGACATGTAAAACAGAAGAACTTTTTCCACGATAAGCTCGCTATAAATAAAACACATGAGATTTCGACCGAACGACTAAAAAATGTTCTTCAAAAATTTTGGTAGATGAAAATGGAACATTTTCTCTGCGAGGGTTCACCCCCCCCCCCCCCCCAAACTAAAATCCTGGCGCCGCCACTGACAAAGACTGCAATTTTTGTGAAGCTTTTGGCGTCAATTGCAGGCGATCTAGAAATCTCAATGTAAAATTCAACTGTAAATATAGTGGCCTACCTAGAACAGTGAGATACATTTCCCTTGTCGCATCACTCCAGATGTGAGGCTCTCGACAGATATGCAGTCCAGCGTCATTCATAACCACTCGCTGAATGATCAGCTTGAACTGATTCTCGAATCTGCTCGCGCTTTTCACTACTCGTACCCGATCCTGGTAGATCGGTTTGACTCCATGTATCGAATAAATGACGACAGTTTCTAGATTATTATCTGACACAAAAACCCATTCGACCTCCACTGATGTAGTAGAACAGTTGAAAACAACTGTGGAGCCTTCGACCACAGTCACCGTTGCGGTTGGTCCCGCAATGATGGTCGTATTTACTCTTCCTGGCAAGCATACAAAATTTCGTTTTTTCATCGTTGGCCAAAATTAAGTAGGCTAATACAACATAAAATTGTTTACGGAAATTTGATGAACCATAAGTAGGTTTACTGCAGGGCCGGTGTGGCATGAAATCTTGTCCGGCATGAAATTATGTCCGGAAAGCGTTGTCATTGGTTCATGTGACCGATGACATCAGATAGCAACTGTCAAGCTAAAGCATCATGAAATCTTGTCCGGGAAAGACATAAAATACCAAAGATAATAATAATTCCAGCGCAGCGTGTCCATCTAATAATAGACATCAACATCAATATTTGGAACTTGTTATTAACAGTAACCACATATCGTTTCCGGTAAAGACCTAAAATACTTAAAATAATAATTCCAACGTCCCATAAAAATTGGGAGCTATAATTACGACAAATAGGGCAAATTAAATTATTAGCCTAGTCGTAGCCCAGACAGCCAGGCAGGCTGTCGTCCCGATGGTGGCCCACTGGTGTAATTTGTCCTATATACGCGGTCATCGGCTAACTGACATTCCATGACTTTGCCACGATCTCAGCGACTGTCGAACAATTCCATGGACCTCAGTGTTGCACACAGTGAGCCCACGTATTGTTGATGGCCAGATACAATGATAACAGTTTGCCATCGGTGAAGAACAGTCTTAAAGAAACTGGGCCTGTCAGCCAAAGTTTGGGTGGGAGGTGTGGAAGGGTCGGGCGCTGCCTGAATTCAATAGGGAAACAAGACGGGAGGCGTGGGGAGAGGAGGTAGCAACGCAGCCCAGGTTTCAAATTCATTGGCTTCAAACAATGGAACCTCGGTAGCCTATTTAGCAACGGCTTTCCCTACACGTGCGCTGCAAGGTTTATATTGGCGCTAACGTCCACTTGTATGATTGGTGCTTTGTAGGCTCTTTAGGCTAGTGAGCAATGGCATACATGTAACGGCGGAGTCGGACACGATTTCATGCCGGACAATATCTCATACATAGGCCGCATGAAATACTGTCTTGACAACGGAAGTGGGCGGAGCCGGACAATATTTCATGCCGGACATAATTTCATGCCACACCGGCCTTAGCTAAAATGGCGCCCTAGGCAAAGCATGCATTTGGCGCCCCAGCATGCATTTGGCGCCATAGGAAAAGCGAGCATTGGGCAACTCAGGCATAAGCATACATTTCGCGCCCTCAGATCCCCACTCAAACTCAATTGTTCAGCCCACGTCAGAATCCAAAGATGAACCAGCCAGAGCCTTTTCACTCAGCTGAGTAATTTAAATTTTTGCTATCAGTACACTAAAGGCTGGATAAAATTGAATTTCGTGCACAATGCTACAAGTGAAAAAGGCTATTAACATACTTTTTTGACTCGCCCACTAGAATTTGGTGCACCAGGCAACTGCCTGCTTTGCCTATGCCTGAGGCCAGTCTTCACTATCGAAACTGAGCGTCGCGTAGTCTGAATTACTATTTACTAGGCCTATAGCTGACGACTATGGGTGCTACAATTGACAAATAAAGTTGTCTCAGTTTTGCTTAAATAATTGGAAACCGACCCGTAGTGTCTTTTTATTCTAACTTCTGTCTTCTGTTTCTTTTCTTACGACTTTGGGCACCCAATAACTTTGACGCTTCGTGGAATCATACAGTTTGATATCATTTAATTTTTAAGATCAAAAGATTCACACCAGACACAACAACTAATAACACAATTCTTCAGTTGTTGACGAATTCAGTCGAAAGATTAGATGTCACAATTAGTTTTAGCCCTTAGACATCGGGTCTATTATAGACATAGAGTACAAAGCACAGAGCACGGAATGCGTTAATAATCGAATTTTGTTAGTCGATATAAAATTTATGCAATCCTTAAAATTGAATTAAAGACTCTAATATCTTGGATTGAATTATAAGGCCTGCTTGAATTAGTGCAATGAAATCAATAATTATTTTAAATTCTTTCCAAAGTCTTCAGTTTAAAAGAATATAGTGTAAAGAAATAAAAAATCTCTGTTGCTGCGGCGCCCCCCAAAGACTGCGGCCCCCCAAAGACTGCGGCGCCCTAGGCAACTGCCTACCTTGCCTATGCCTAGGGCCGGCCCTGGTTTACTGACTTAAGGATCTATTTTATTTTGATACAAGACACCATGAAAAACGATGTGAAAAGAACAAGATCGATGGTTAAAATTTCAACTTAGAGTCATAGATAATTTTCTTAAAGACATGTGTAACATACGAAGGCCTACATGGGGAGGAAGTGAATTCTTACTGATTTTTTTATAAGGATATGGCGTTAGCAAATAAAAACCATGAACAAGAAGCGACAATGCTTTCAAAATATAAGTAGGAAGCAAAGCAGCCTGCAATGTGTGTTTACAAAGAAATATATTTTTTTATGTACAAGTTCAATAATGCATGAAAAGTATCATTATTGAAATTTGTGGAAACTTGACAGATTTTAAAGATGGTTTTCTAAACTTCGATCGGCATAGGCTATTATATCAGTCATTCGAACAGAATTTATGTAGCGCCTCTTTAAGATCCCTACTCAGAGGCGCTCTCAGAAAAAGCGAAAAGCAGTCTTCAACAGTTGGTGAAACTGAGAACAGTTTGGGAAGTGTCTCATGGTCAAGGGAAGTCTGATCCATATTGTTGGACCAACCATACACAAGGAACGGATCTGTATTGTCACATCGTGAGTGAAAGAAACCATTAATTCACCATGGACAGCGGGGCGCAGTGCGCGGTGGCCTGTGCAAGCGGAAAGGGAGAGGCAAAGCTCACGCAGATAAGAGGGTGCCCAGCCACAGTAAAGATGTAATCTTGAATGAGATTCGCTGCGGGAAAGGAAGCCAGTGCAATACATCATGCATATACTGTGTAGCGTATTAAATCGCTATTATCTATCAAACTAACTTATCTAATGTTAAGTGTTAATTCTAAGTAGGAGTTAAGCTAGATAATTTAGTCGGCGTATCTAGTTTAATGATTTGGCGTCTAGTGGATTAGTAACTAGGAGACCACGAATCTTGCGTATTATGAGCGAGGCAGTCATGGTGACGTCAAACGGTTACTACGGACGCTACGTAAGCGAAAACATTTGCATCGACGCGTAACCAATAAAAAGCATCGAAATGAGCGTAACGGTCGGAATTGAATGGAAACAGCCACGTCATTGAGATTCGACATAGACGGTCGATTCCTTGCATGAACATTGAAAAAGATGGTTGCTCAGTTGTGGCTGGCAATTCATTTGAAGTTTATTCAATGGTGAGGATGAGGATTATGCTCGTATCTGGTTGTTAAACAGTACGAGGCATTCGTGTGAGAGTAGAGGCAATTTAGAAGTTCAAAGTTGCGAACTCTAATATCCGTGAAGTCTACATTGTGATTGTGATGGTTGGTGAGGCGATATTTCGTGTGTAGAGAAACGATTTTGGGCTCGTTGTCTCTGGTTGACATTTCAAGGTCATTTTCAATTGGGAAGGAAATTCTCATTGATTGGAGTATGATAATTTGATGCTACGGAAGTATTGAATATTGTCTTGTCTGGTATTCGATCTGGGTTCCACAGCTTGGCAGTATCTCATTATCCTTCTTCAAATATAGCACGGGGTTGCTTATCTTCATACAGTGAATCTACAGAGAATCTGCAGAACTATTTCTTCAAATATAGCACCGGGTTGCTTATCTTCATTCAGTGAATCTACAGAGAATCTGCAGAACTATTTCAAGGCCGTATTACACTACAGAAACGACATATCATATATCTCAACTGTGGAGCACAGATAAGCAATAAGATAATTATGATTAGTGATACGCCAAATAAGTAAATAGGAATACTGCGTAATTGTATTGTGTATTTAATAGTTTTCAATTATATCATACATTTATAAAGAATTTGGTTTCTCTTTGAACAGATCATTTAGATGCAGTACATTTTCAATTACCTGCTAAAATAAGCTTAAAAACGGAGACGTTACATACTGGAATATATGCGGTCGGGCTTGGTGAATTCGCCAATAAGTTGTACCGTAATCTGGTGGACCCGCTCCACCTCTCGATTCGAACCCGCTGGAGACCAGCAAAGATGGAGGCGCACTAGTCGAGACGGTTCAGCATAAACGCGTGGACGGTGGACACGGGAGAGTGAGATTGCAGCTGAAGTCAGAGAGCGAGCAATGACCCTGAGCCGCCGCAATATGCTGTAGCAGCTGATCTATATGAGGTGCAAGCGGGTTAGTTCAGAGTCCAGGAGCACCCAGAGTATGGTCGCCCGCCCCCATCCATGGCCCGTAGCAGTAACTAGCAATTGGAGCAAAGTGTTTCAGTAAGCCCGACGTTTCGGAAGCAAGTAAACTATGTAAACTATTAAACTATGAACTGTGGCAGACTGGTTATTCAGAATAAATGAACATTGAATGATTCATCAATTGCAATTAGACCTACGCTACAAGATCAGTGACTGTCAGCTATAATTAAACTTAATCACAGCATGTTTGGGCTAATAGTAGGCTAGTCTAATGTTATAAGCCATGATAAAATGCTCTGCTAAAAGAAGGAAATACAGAGTCATAATTAAATGGTCAATGCTAACAAATGGAAAGTTATACATGTTCATTGATTACATTATTTTCGCTCATCATAGTCTTACCTCTTCCTGCGAAAACCGCTGACAGAACAATTATTAGTCCTACTAAACCAGGTTTAATTTCATCCATCTCAATCTCCTGAAATATACAAATGTGGCTACATGAAAACGAGGTCAATTTAGCCTACAGCTAGGCTTTAGGCCGACAGGACGATGCACATTGTATATTGCAGGCAGCATTATGCCTAGCATAGGATATACATAATAATAATTTATTATTATTATTATGTCGATAATTTCACAAAATCATGAACTCCTGTACTTAGATTATAAACATCGTCTTCCGGTTTAATACAGGATTTGTCTTCATCTCTAGAGTATTATTCAAAACCATTTGGTAACAAAGCCTATGACAAATAATTCACATCAAACCTAATCCTGATTTGTTGCATATTAGCAGATGCATAATAAAGGACCTCGTACAATTAGTTAAACGTAACAGGCTGCGTTACACCAACCAATCGGTTTGCAGCATAGTTATTGTGAAATAGAAATAAGCTTACTTGGCTAAACATAAAGAAAAATATTTGGATTCCTTTGGGAGAACTTATGTTGATTTCAATGGCAGCACTTATAGCCTAATCAGGCATTCGTCTAAGCTAGTTTCGTGGTATATTGGATGGTCCTACTAAGCCAACTGATATTTTATATAAAAAACTAGAAAATCTACTGTAATGTAGCCTAACGTAGGCTAAATATCCGAGTATTTCTCGGCGCCCAGCTTATTCAGAATGATCCGATGTTAAAATATTACGATGCATGTAGGATCTGGTGTTATCACAGATACGGCGATATATAGGCCACAGCGAAATGGATAAAGAGAGAAGCTGTAGCTAGGCTACTATACCAAATGAATGAACGATAAGACCAGCATGAAATGTAGGTTACGGCCACCTTGCACAGGCGTCTTGTTCTTTGTATGCGCATCATTCTGAAGTGTGCTTCCTAGCAAGCCTACTACTGAACATTTTCTTATCTGTGGTTCGTCATTAGTCTATAGGCCTAAGCCAAGCTGAAGCACTGTTTTTCTGCCGTATCGGAAGCATGGGCGCCCGCGGATATGTTTTGCAGGGTCAGTCATGGCTAGGAGAGTTAGGCCTAATAGTATAAAATAATTATGTCAATAACGACTAAGCAACTCACACAATTATTAATTATATCATGCTACTATGGTGTAGGCCTAAGTCTTTTACAACAAGACGAAACAATCTTTCGACGGTTTCCGGCTGTGATTTAGGGTTTTCTACAAAAAATAGGCAAACATTTTGGATTTCTGATGCATGTCTGCTACTATAATAATATCATTATTATAATTCGACGATGCAGATGTCGAGCAGCTAAGCATCCATCGGCTCAATAAGACCAGTTATTACTTATTTATGCAACTCAGCTAGACGACTTAGGCAGATCAGACCAGTGGCTTAGGCAGAAAGGCGGTGTTAATCCCGTATTCATCACAAAACATCCTTAACGCAGGCGACAACCGTTCGAAACGCACATAGACAGAATGATGTCGGTTTATTTCTGCATGCTGAATATAGAAGTGGGTCTACGTCCATTGGCGGAAAAATAGGCCAAACGGATCTATTCTCTTAACTTTTATACGTTGAAAATGTATCTTCTTCTTGGAAATGTAGGCCTATAGAAAAAAATTGATATTATTAAAATAGCCTATCGCGCCATGTTTAGTGGAAATAAAAAGCAGATGCACGCTTCTACACTGTTTGCAAAGATTACCGTAGGCCTACAGATTATAACTTGAAATTACATGTAGGCCTATAATTAGCCTATATTACTTTCTAAATCAGGTTTCACAAATCACAACGAAGCCATCCACTAGGCTACGATTATTATTATTCAGCAGTAATTTACCTCAAATTTCGATGTAGGACTTTAGCCGTGGGATGATGATGATGGTGCTCTGCCCGAATGCAGGTTCATTGGCTAACGCCCCTGGGGATGAGATGAGTGAGGTGGTTTCCCGTTGACTTCCCCACAGACAATGATGGGTAAGCAACTTGCCCAAGGTCGCTCCGCATGAGCTTGCGCCCCTGCGTCCCACACGTGCTAACCCGAGATATCTAAATCTCTGAATGTCAACTCCCAACTCGGGGCTTGAACCGCAGTCCGTTGCAACCAACAGACGAATGCGGCTCGTACTTACCGGTGTAGCTAACTAGGCCAGTTTTAGCCGTGTATAAACGTGAAACAACAGTCGTAAACTTCCTCTTAGACCAACGTTCGTGCAGCCTATAATTATAGGTTAAGCGCCATGTGAAGTATGCTCAGTAAATTAGATCGATAACTGCATAATAAGCTGTATGCCGAGGCCTAGCTCACAAACGAGCACCATCCAAGACACCCTGCAGCTTGAGAGCAGTGGTGCCATCATTTGTTTGATCACGCGTGCTTATCATGCAGCGCCGTGAACTATATACCCTCGGCTTATTAAATATTATAATAGGCCTAGCCTATTGCCGCATTTTCGGTGCGTCTTGCTAAGGATATAATAATTATAGACTACAGCATTCAGGCCAAACTTTGGTATAAACAATGGCTTACCTGTTCAATAGACATATTTCTATTAAGTTTCATTTGAGTCCTATAATTATTATAATAATTAATCGTTATCTCGAATTTTCTAAAGCGCCACTTAAAAACCAAGGCGCGGCGCAGCAGTTTAGTCACGAGTTATCATGGCGCTAATAAGATCTAATAAGAACCTGTAGTGCAGACTGTGAAGTAGGTATACCAACTCTGATCGTTTAATATATATAATATGTAAAATAATTATATATAATATTATATATTTATAATTATTGGTGTAAACAATAGCGTACCATATTCAATAGGCTATTTCTGCTAGGTTTAATTTTTTAAAAATGAAGTTAGCCTACTCAGAAAAGACGATAATTTTTTTATTATGCTTAACATAATCCCAAAACTGGTAGGCCTATACACGTCTGTAAAACGATGAGTAAATCTATTTTCTTTATACAGTCACGAGCGTTGCGTAATTCAGGACTCAACTGCAGCAAATGTTTCACAATAATTATCATGTGGGCCTAGTAGGCAGATATACATGATGCAGGCTTATGCACAGTTGCATCATTATTTGTTCAGCGCACACAGGGTCTTCGGCTGGCACGGCAAGACCAATACTTTAAGAGCTAGGTTGGCCAACGTCTCTCGTCTGTTACTGGGAAACGGGGCGAGGGAGAGAGATTCCCTTTCTCTTTCCATACGCATTCAGCGCTACAATGATGTTGCATTTCGTGGCACTTTTCTTTCACTAATGTTGCGGAGGATAGGGCCTGAATTTCCAGACATTCAGCAACAGTTCCTGGCATAATTTCTTTAGAGTCTTGAGAGATTATTATGCAGGCTACCTCTCGAAATTGATAATGAGAATAATTATAACGATAATAATAATAATAATAATAATAACAATAATAACAGAAGATATCAGCCACAGTTCAGCGATTCAACGCCATCGCATGCCTCGGCTCGACGAGGCAGTAGTACACTGTTTTTTGAGAAATATAATGATGATGTTGATGATAATAATAATAATAATAATAATAATAACAATAATAATGACAATAATGACAATAATAATAATAATATGCTCTCATGCTCCCTTGGATTCGGTAGACAGGCAAGACACAGCGCCATCAACGACCTTGTCTACCGAAGTCTTAATAGAGCCGGAGCTCCGGCAATCAAGGAGCCGTCGGGCCTCGCCAGATCGGACGGGAAAAGACCGGACGGCCAGACTCTAGGCCTAATCTCCTGGAGCAACGGGCGAGCGTTGATTTGGGACGCGACCGTGGTGGACACGGTAGCCATATCGAACGTTCTCGAAAACGCGACTGAAGCCGGGAGAGCGGCAGAGAAAGCCGCCACACGGAAACTTGCGAAATATTTTGACCTTCAAAAGACATACCTCCACTCATCGCGTTCGACCACAGACTGAGCGACGAGGCTGTGAGAGTTGCTGTAGCAACAAGCATTAATGAAGGCGAATAGAATGGAGCGTAACATCCGCGGAAGCCAGGGTGGTGAAACGTTAAAAGGCAGTACGGTAGTGAGTACACTGGCATACATTAATCTAAGGCCAACTACTTGCCATCGTACATTATTAGTCTCATTGTGTAGACGTAGGCTACCTGGAAGTACTACATGAATAATATTTATCTACCAACTCTCGGGTTACTAAAGCAGAAGATCTAAGCAGTGTTTTGGCTTCATCCAAAACATACCTAATGGCAGGGCTGTAATCAAGAGTATACGCGGGTATACGGCGTATACTTACCTCTAGGGAAAAACGGCATCGTATAGGCCTACTCACCGCCGAAAACCAGGGTACACACGGGTATACAGCGTAGGCCTATACTCACCACACAAAGAGCGTGTGGGCTTACGCACGAAAAAGGCAAAGGATATTCAGATGTATTTTTCATGAAATAAGGAGCGGAGATGATTAAAAAAAGTCATCGGATTTTACGGAAAATCGGGAAATTTTTAGGCGGATGATTAAAAAAGTCATCAGAAGTTTCGCACAAAAAAAGTAGATTTTTCTCCCAGTCAGCGTGTAGGCCTACTCACCTCAAAATTTACCAGTAGGCTACAGCCCTGCCTATTGGGCTTCCTCTCACCAAACCTTAAATAGTCAGGTAGCCTGACTAATACGAGTATAATCCATACGAATCGCGACATGTCTAATAATTTATCTTATAATTATATACATGTATATTTTAGTAAATCTGAGTGTGTTTGTTTGTTAGATGAACATGGCCACAGTATTGAAGCAATCGAACCCCAATCATTCGCAGGAGGTCGGGGTGGACCCGGGGCAGGTCATAGGGGTGGGGGGGGGTTCGCAATCCAAAAATCTCATGGGGCCAGGTGGGGGATCAAAACCCTCATCTTTTTCTACTTTTTCAGCCGTTGCCATGCTCATGTTCACACTTGTTCACCTGAAATGTTACAGCTAGACAGATTTTTACACGGGCCACCTCGCCTCCACGAAAACCCAAATTTCACGGGTAGCGTACGGTCGAGGTCGGAGTGTGATGGGGTGGGGTCGGTGAGGGGGTCTGAGTGGTTAGGGAGTGTGGGGTGGGAGAGGAAATTTCACGGGTGGCGTACTGGCAAAGGTCGGAGTGTGGTGGGGTGTTGTGGGGGTGGAGGTGGGGGCGTTGTGGTGGGATTGTGGCCGGCAGCGGGTCGAATCCTATATTTCCCGGAAACGCCGGGTACCCCAGCAAGTCAGTAAATATTGTTAGTGTTACAGCAGTGCTGTCCAACCTTTTTGGTACCGCGGGCCGCATTGGCAAGATTCTTGAAGCCGAGGGCCGCAACATAAAACTCAAAAGCAGTGGCTAAAATTTATTGATAATATATAAGATTAACATGGAATGATTATATATAGGCCTAAGCTATCAATCTAGCTATTTACATATGAAATTTATTTACCGCCGGTTCAAGATAGCTGATCAGAGATGCTCCCGACCCAGGAATGGCCAAAGAGGAATGGCTTGAGCAGTTTATGCATGGAAGAGTTCGATAGGTTCCCCATGAATAATAATAATGAATAATGGCATATGAAATACACAAACCACGATTGTCATGCTTCAAAATAGTTGAGCGCCAAAATGTGTAAGGTGGCGTTTATCCCTGCCTTACACTCAGTTTCGGCGCCCATAGGCCTACAGTTTGCCAGCTCAGCTCTCCATTACGTCGAACAGTCAATTTTTAGGTTAAGATCTGGCTGGAGCGAATTTCCATTCTCGTGCTCTAGCTTTCGCAAAAATTCGTCGAAGCCAGAATCTCTGTCTAAAGAGCTAGCAGTCATAGTCATTGAGACATCGACTCGTCGGTCCAGAAAGTCGGCCCTTGTGCATGTCTCTATTCGTTTTTTCTTTCTAATTCTTAGAACTATAATTAACTCAACTATCTCGAGAGAGAGAATGGTCGCAGTCAGTGCCAGTCACTCTGTAACCGACACAACTCAGGGACTGACTAGAAGTAACGGTTGGTGAGAGTTTGCGAGGTCCGTTTCGGGGTCGTGAGCTTGTAGACCTCGGACCCAGATCACATAATTTATCTCCCTCACCTTACAGTAATAAGAGTTGTCAAAACCAGAAATCGTGTGTCAATCTACAGATAGACTACGGGAACCTAACCCCAGGAAAAGAAAGAAGAGATTTAAATTTTGGATAGGCCTTTCTGCTAGCAAATCGGCAACTGTCGCAAAATCAATAACAAAAATAAACGCTCAAGTCGACCAGTGACTTTATCCTTTACTTCATTTTATATACACAAAGTGCAAAATTTAGTTAACCCGTGCGGGCCACTTGAAATCACCTCGCGGGCCGCATGCGGCCCGCGGGCCGCACGTTGGACAGCACTGTGTTACAGATATAGCAAAATATCAATTTGCATCGTATTTACAGAGTTCTTAATTTAACTGATTATTCATATCATTTGAAAGCTACACACCATACATACTGCTTAGTGCCTACATTTTGCTAACTCATCTGTTCCATGCAAAAATTAACAAACATAGGTTGAAATTTTAGAGCTCGCCTACTTGCAGATGTGCGAAAAGGAGTGGTGCGGATGGTGGTGGGGAGGCTCATGCGTTTGTGGAGGACCGTGTTGCGTGTGCTATACTGTTTGTTTGTATGTGCACTTGTTATAGCGCCCCTTCAAGCTCTCTCTCTACTCAGAGGCGCTCCCGAATGCAGAGCGGACACTGCATCGGAGTTTCACGCCGAAGCGCTGAGCAATTGCGAGTGAAGAACTTGCCCAAGGTCCTTACGCGGCGAGGTGGATTCGAACCTCGAACCTTCCGGTTTCAAGGCAATGACGCCACCACTACACCACCGCGCCTCATATACTGTAACTGGATGCGTTTCGCCACCTGTGATCCATGCTAATGAGAATGTAAACTTTAATATTATATTTACATGGGCGGAGTTTGGTTTCCGTTCTTGGAGGGGCTAAAGCCTTCATGGCGGGATAAGCTCGAAAAAATATATCATTTACACGGTGAAAAAATGAATCTGGGTCTTCTTGGAGGGCTTAGCCCCCCCCTAGCCCCTGATAGACTCCGCCCATGTATATTTATGTATGTGATTTCACTTAAATCTCCAGAAATGCATGCAGTATAAGGCCGATACTGTGGGCTTAAACAGAATTGGTTCATTACACTGGCCTATAGTAAATTAAATTTATTATATTAATGATCCGCTATTGAATCTTTATCGTTGGTGCTTCAGTTCACGAAAAGATAAAGCTATTAACCCATTAGTGCCCAAAGTTGTAAGTTTCAGTAATCTCAACAACTTGGTGCAGTAACATGGCTGGGAACTTATTTATTGATTCCTGCTACAATATCAGTAAGTCTTACTTTCCATACTGTCCGTTATAACGGACGTCGGGCACTAGCCCAGTGCTTAGGTTACCATTGCAGAGTCAAGCCTCCCTATTTCATACAATGTTTGGTGAATGTTTTTTTATGATTGGCAACATCTTCAGCAGCACGTTGACCCTGGATGGATGATGCCGCTGGTGCGCCACAGCACTCGAGTACTGGAATCTGGAGGGAACACTTATCCTTACTGCTGTTTCATTCTTCCTGCTAATATTCATTACTTTAGTCTTTTTAGTGATTATTTTCATGCCATATTCTTGAGAAGTCCATATAGTGTTACACTCCATATCAAGCTTAAAATGCTATAGAGTGTGGAAATTCAAATAATTTACGCAAGGAAATGTGACATTTGTTGAAGTCTTAAACCGTGTCTTTCAGTTTTAATGTTAACATTACAGTGTGGAGACTGGTGTGCATGTGTGTTTGTGTGCTGGCGTGTATGTCATTTGGCGTGTAGGTCGCTTGACGTGTCTGTGGGTTGGTCGTTGGCTGTAGGTCGCTAGACGTGTCTGTGGGTTGGTCGTTGGTTGTAGGTCGCTAGACGTGTCTGTGGGTTGGTCGTTGGTTGTAGGTTGCTAGACGTGTCTGTATGTTGGTCGTTGACTGTAGGTCGCTTGACGTGTATGTATGTAGGCTGTTGGCGTGTAGATGTGCTGGTGTTATACGTTTCATAAATAAATAGGTGAGTATTTGAATACGTGGATAGGTTAGTAGGTGAATAAGTGAATAAACGAGTTAGTGAATAAGTGAATAAACGAGTGAGTGAATAACTGAGTAAACCAGTATGTTAGTGTAGAAGTGTTTGTGTGTGCTTGTATGTATGCCTGTTTAGACTTACGTGGATTTACCATCAAGAGGTTCAAACTTCTATATGTGGCGTTTGGCGTTTGCCAACTAAATAAATATTTGATCTGTCAAGAGAATACCATTCAGCCTCAGTGAAGGCGTTTAGCATAAGACGTCCGTTACAATTTAAACTGTGTAGGCTATTTGTTTTCAAAGAGGTTGCAAGCGTTTGAACTTTTGTGATAATTATTGGACATACGTTGGAAAGGCAGACTTTCCGATATTTTCCGGCGAGCTATTGGATGAGAGAAAGGCCCACGTGTTAGATATTACCATGGGGATTAAAGGTACTGAAATATCGATTAATGACTGGCTAGAATGATAATACAGCTGTTGCTAAGACAATTGGTGACGCTGTTTGCCATTAAAAAGTCATTTGTTACCAGACGACAAGACAGTGACATCATGTTTAATAAGAATTTGATGCAAAACATTTGTTGATCTGGGATTGGTTTTTGTAGCGAGAAAACTCTCTTTGTCGGTCTTTTTGATATCGCATGGTTCGCTAGAGCGTTAGAATAATCATTGTGCTAAAGGTTCACCCATGCAGAGATTGCGGTCGTGAGCGTTGCGAACAACCGAAGGCTGACTCCCGTTACCGGTAATTTTCTATGTGGGCTAGAGGTAAAATCCAATGTCGAAAATTTATCACAGACGTAGATAACTTACACCGCTTAGGAGATAGTCTTATCTTAAAGGAAGGAGCGGTTTTTGCCCCTCCCTAGCTCTGTAGGTTATTCGCAGTTTCGCTTTATTGGCTGACTTATCTGAACTGATGTTTTTCAGTCGAGCCATCATAGAGTTCTCCCGTTAATTTTTGTGTAGAGGTAAAAAAAAGTGTTCACATAGTAGACCATACAAAACGCTACAAACGTAGGTTTGAACCTGATGATGGTAAATCCACGTAACGACACACACAGGCATAGCCTACATAGGCCTACATACCCAAACATTTCTACGCTGACAAACAGGATTACTCACTTATTCACTCACTCGTTTATTCACTTAACCACGTAGGCCTATCCAATTAGCCTATAAGATAAAACAGAAGCAGGATTCGGCGACGATGCAAGTTGAAAGAGACGAGTTTTCAGTTACCATGAACATCCGTACAAACGAGTCTCTGTTATAAATGCTCATGTTCTGTTTTCCTGCTTTGCATCTTTCAAGCTCTTGCTAAAATTTAACACCGACCGTTGTATCTTATCCCTCCTGCAAAATATCTGCGGTTGTCCATGTCAGGTATAGGCCCACGCATGAATATCGTCAAAGAATGGACGGAAGAAGCTGAACTTGGCAGCGAATTCCATAGCTTAATATTATTGTATGTATATGCACCTTTTGTAGCGCACCTTCAAGATTTCTACTCAGAAACGCTCCCGACTAAAGCGTGGACACTGAATCGGAGTTTCACTCCGAAGCGCTGAGCAATTGCGAGTGAAGGACTTGCCCAAGGTCCCCTACGCGGCAACTTGAGGTGGATTCGAGCCTTCAACCCTCCGGCTGCAAGGCCACGAAGTGCGAACACACCCACTACACCATCGCGCTCCACTGTCTGGTTAATGTTAGCCACCCTAAATGCAAGGGAAATCAACACGATCGGTACGCGGAAAACATCGAGTCACTAACTCACTAATCGAGTACAATACAAATTGTTTCAGGCGCGAAACAGAGGTATGACCTACCTCTGTTTCGCGCCTGAAACAATTTGTATTGTACTCGATTAGTTAAAATTGGTTAAAATTCAGTACGTTGTGAACTGTGGGACAAATTTTAAATGGTTGCTTTGCTCATTGACCAGTCAGTGCAATGACTGCAGTAGGCCTATTGACGCACATAGTATACTACATGTAGGCCCACGTGTATAGGCCTACTGAAGTGCATAGTCTCTGCAATGACTGTGGTGAAAAGAATTTGCGCCGTTTGCAATTTGTACAGAATCGTTTTCAATCGTATCGTAATCGTATTCTCGAGATTTCTAAAGCGCCCATAAAAGCCAAGTCGCGGGAACCAGCTTATTCACAGGCGCTTAATCAAAACAAAATGGATATATGCAGCGGGTCAAGTCCGAAGAGCCAGGCAGGCAGATAGATGGACGGCCAAGGTGGGTGATGTTTAGAGTTGAAAATTGACTAGGTATGTAGAGAGAAGAGTAAGAATCAGGATAGGATTTGTGAAAGAGCAATATTTTCAGTTTTAAGTGAAAGACCCGTGGCGAAATAGCGAGAGGTGGAGTTTGGGTGAGCTCGTATGATGGGTCGGAAGTTTGCCGTATAGTGCTGGCGGAAGTTTGTTCCAAAGAGGTGGAACGGCAATGGCTATGCAGAAGCGCTAATGGAGGCAGCCACTGATTTAGAATCGCATGCATGCAGATAGGACAATGCATGACTAGCTGGGTTTACAGTTAAGAATGAGGAGAGTGGGTAATACATGGCAGCTGGACTATAGCACTGGAAGGTCAGCTGAAATCCTGTATAGGCCTATAACTTGTAAGTTGGTCCATTGGTCATAATGGCTTTCTAAAAGTAACGCTTGTCAACATGGACAAAATCATAACACGATCTTTGTGCTCTACATTGGCAGTTAATCGTTAGTGTTTATTCTAATCCCCAGCTGAGGGGTGTGATGATTTAGGGTTCGGGTGGGAGCTGGAAAAACGCCCGTTTTCGGATGATGGCAATCACTGAGCCAGACATCGACAACGCACTTGGGCCGGATATTTTTCTGACGACCTTCTGAAGACCCATAGTCTTTCGGCCAAAATTTCCAATAAACATGTTACAAGTTTCATTTTTCTATAGGGGTCTGGTGCGTATAGGCCCTATGCATGTGAACACTGAACAACACCTCTTGAATTTTTATGGGAAGAAATCGCATTCCCTCCCCTCCAAAACTTCTAGATTAAACACAGGTCATTGTCCTGTGAGGAGAGAATGACTCCAACTTCGTGCGTGCTCCGATAGGGTCATGGTTCAAAACTGGAGAGGAAATTGTTGAATAACTGTTTTTCGTTCCGTGTTCTGGTCTAGTACGTGAATCGCAATCGTAGTCATAAATTCCGCATTTCTTAAGCTTTAAGCGCTAAGTGGTAGTAACTGCAAGGATTAGTTACGAGCGCTGCGTCGTATCAGAAAGATTGCCCGCTAGAGGTCCTGGCTATCAGCGCATTTGCAAACTAGTCCCGTTATGAGAGCATATTAATTTTTTTACCACAATCGCACTATTACAGCAACCAATTGGCAATAATATATCTATTATTTCCAACCCTAATAACGAGTTCTATTTAAATTATATTCCATATTTAATCTATATTTAATAGCCTATATATAAATGTTTGACTAACATGAAAATAAATAGGCCTAAGTAATTATGTAATTAGGCTTAATATATTCTTCTATACTCGTCCTAAAATGAATTCAATGAGATGGACAAAGACAATCTTAGGCATAAATCATATTCCATTTGATAAATTGCATTTTTTTTTCTGAAAGCGGTGTGTCGGTCGGTTTGTCTTTACCGTAAACCAATAAAATGAATACGATAGATCTAATAATCAACGCAAGACATAGGCAATTATAATCTCTGCTCTAGGCCTATCGGATACTTCAATTTTCAATTCATTTATTGTAACCAACCATCAACATACACAATAGACATAGTATAACATGCTTCACATTATCGGATGGTAACAAGGAAGGCCCTAAGGGATGAATATCCCGCTAACAGGGACACCTAATTACATATGCAATTTTAACAGATGGCTAGACGGTTGACATAATGAATTGAACAATAGGCTAAAAGAACAGCATGAGATGACAATTAATGTAGTAAACTTAACTAAAGAACGCAAAACAAACACAACAAATAATAATAAAATAAAATCAGTGCCTACAAGGTTAAATATCTTTGCAGTCATTAACCAAGTAGTTGCGCAGTAATGTTTTTGCTCTTTGTAAACTGGAAGCTTGTTGAACATGACTAGGAAACGAGTTCCATATACCTGGTCCAGTATATTTAATATGGAATCTTCTTGAGTTTAAACGAGCGGATATGGCTCGATAATGAGAGGAGTTCCTGGTGGAATAGCAGTGAATTTCAGATCCTTTTTGGAAATACCCTGCAAAGTTAAGGGGAAGAAGATCATGGGTGAACCGATACATAAAGACTCCTATCTGGAAAGTCATTATTTGGTGAAACTTTAATAAATTAAATGATTGAAATAAAGGACTTGAGTGAATAAAAGGCTTAACTCCAGCTATGATACGTATTGCACGTTTTTGGAGAAGTACTAATTTATTGACCCTGGATTTATATGTAGATGCCCAAACTAAATTACAGTATGAGAGATAAGGATATATTAATGAGTAGTACAATTTAACACGGATAGTGGGGGGGAGTATATGGGAAGTTCGACGAAGGATACCAACACTTTTTGCAACCTTGGCAGAGATATATTTAATATGATCATTCCACGTGAGGTGTTGATCTATGTACACACCAAGAAATTTAGTGGAGCTAACCTGCGTTATGGAAGTATCATTGATAGACAGTTGCAATTCATTCTGGGGGCACATCTTTTTATTAGTTCGAAAGAGCATAAAGTTAGTTTTATCAATGTTTAAGGAGAGTCTATTAGCAGAGAACCATTCGGCTATGAAGATAAGTTCATTGTTTACTGTTTGCATTAGACTCTGGTAGGATTTATGAGAGTAGAAGACATTTGTATCATCAGCAAACAAGATGAATGAACGAGTAGGAGATATATTAGGCAAGTCATTAATGTATAGAAGAAAAAGCAAGGGTCCGAGATTAGAACCTTGGGGCACACCATATCTAACAACTCTAAAGTCTGAGAGAGCTCCATTGCAGGAAACACACTGGAGACGTCTTTCGAGATAACTGGTAAACCAAGCTAATTGGATGCCTCTGATGCCATAATTAGCTAATTTTTTTAATAGGATCTCATGATTCACAGTATCGAAGGCCTTTGCTAAATCGAAGAAGATACCAATAGAATATTCATTGTTTTCAAAGGCCTTAGAAATTTTATCATACATATCAATTAAAGGCATAAAAGTAGATCGACCAGATTGAAAGCCATATTGGTATGGAAAAATAATATGAGATTTTTCTACATATTTATTGAGCCTATCATGCATTATTTTTTCAAAATACTTGGCAAAAAAAGGAAGAATGGATATGGGCCTATAGTTAGAAGAGTTCTCCCTGTCACCCTTTTTAAAAATAGGGACTATTTTTGCAATTTTTATAGCATCAGGTACAACTCCAGTATTGAGGGAGCAATTAATTATTTCAGCTAGTTGGGTTGCGACTTGAGAAATGTAAGAATTAGCAATATGAGGGTCGATGTCATCAACGCCACGGCTGTGACTGTCGTGGATCAAGTGGCTCAAATTTTTTATTTCCTCAGGTGAAGTAGGAACCAAGCCAAAAGAATAAGGAAGTGGCGGGTCAAGGTATGTGTTAAAAGGAGATTTAGGAGCGGGAATTTGTTTGGCAAGAGTATGAGCGATGTCAGAGAAGAGATTATTAAAAGTATTAGCCATCACTTTAGGGTCATCATTTCTTATTCCATTGATTTTTAGTGCTTCAATTTTAATATGTTGTTCATCCATTTTAATTATACTTCGAATGAGGGTCCAAGTTTTCTTTAAATTATTAACATGCTTGGTAAATTCAACAGCATAGTAATGCTTTTCGGCCTTCATTCTAATTGTTTTAAATTATTTTATTCCTGTATGAAACAAACTTATTTTTATTGGCAAGAATTTAGAATTGCGGAGTTCTTGGGAGGGAAGGAAAAGAGATTTTCTTGTCCTAGACCGTAGATGCAGAGCACATTCGTATAGAATATATTACAAACAGGTAAGCCTAGTCAGAGTAGGCTAATAAATAAATAAATAATATTCAATCTTTTATTATTCTAAACTCAGGACGACTACGTAACCACCGGACATGACCGTTTCGTTGCAACCAAGGAAAAGAAGCGGCGGCTCTGTTTTCTCATAGATTTGCATGACATCCGGAAGAATGACATCGTCTTTCTCTTTTGTGAAGAGCACAGTCTTGAATGTCAAATCAGAGCTTAGCAGAATAATTCGGTCATTGTTCTGATCAGCCACCAAGATGGATCCGTTTTGTCGTTTAGCCAAATAAGCGGGAAAATTTAGCTGCGCTTCATCTGATCCTATCTCGTTTCCGAATGATAGCAACAGATTTCCTTTAGCATCGATCTTGCATACTCGATGCACATCAGACTGGTACGATCCATGGCTTATGATAAATCTTCCGTCGGTAACGTCTATGGCATGAAATAAATAATCTATCTTCGTTCCTGAGAATTTCGTGAAATCTATTGTCCTTTCGGGTAATAAATCGCCATCTGACGAATATATCTTCAGCTTATGTTTACGATAATCGGTCATGATGACGTTGCCATCATCACTGACCGAAATCCGACCGTAATCGTCGTCGTCTGTATTCCACTCTCTTATTACTTCTCCATCTGGCTTGAATTTAAATATTTTCTTGTTAGAACTGGCGATCTTATCTATGACATATAAGCAACTATTTGTTGCACAAGCAGCCATAGTTCCTGGATCCTTCAAACCATTCACCACAACTTTACGATATTGTGTGCAAGAAGGAATTGGGAGAGCTTCAATTATATTACTCGTAAAATAGGCAACAAATAGTTCGTCGTTTAAAATCGTCAACCCTCTAACTCTTCGATCATTGTTCTTATTTTCATCTGCCTTTGGTCCAAATTTTCTAGGAATGATATCGTCGTCAGCAGTTCCTACAACACATTCATACCAGCGCGCTGAAATTGATATCTAGCATTTAATTAGGCCTAACGAAAGGGTTTCGAGCCACGATCAAAGGTTTATAATTTTATGGCTTAATTTGCAGCGCACGATAGCCCATGTGTCCGACTATGAAATAATTTTACAAACGTGTGAGACAAACGAGGTGTCTCGGCATAATGTGCATCTACTCTCTCTCTCTCTAATTATAATGCTATCTTGAAGAAGATTAATGTAGGATATGCATGACACCCATCATATGCAATGCGATATCATATTTTCCTTCCGGCTGGAATTAATCCCTCGCAGGGGAGGGGTCAGCCACTCGGATCAGTTTTCTCCACAGAACTCTGTGTGCTGTATCTTCCTTCTTGACTCATCTTGAGGCTGAGTAGTTCGAAGTCCTGTACCGATCGCATCCATCCATCCATCTCTTTTTCTGTCGCACTCGGCTTCGTCGCCCCTCAACCTCCTCGTAGGCTCCTCCCTCATCACTCTCTTGATGCTGTCATCCTCCAACGCCCTCTCCACGTGACCATACCATTGCAATGCGATATAAGTTTCCAATATTTCTCAACGCCACAAGAACCCAGTCAGAGAGACTAGCTTATTCAACAGCAGCATATACATGGTGGGCCATAAAAAGTAGGCCTACTAGCCTACCTCTTCGGTTTTCGGCCAATATCTTGGCTAGAAGTTAGAATTTTTAGATAAATTTTTTTACAAGATTGAAGAAAATTCCTATTTACATGGCCAAATTTAATCAAATATTTCAAACACAACAAAAGTTATATCACTTTTAGTGAGACCACACCCACTGTTTTTTGACGATTCAAAAACATAGCGCAACCAAAACTAGCGAAAAAGCGATTTTTTCAAGTCACAGTCATCTCAAGGAATTGTTATCAAATTAACTTGATAGTGCTTCACAACTTGTGTTCAATGTGCCCACTGTCCACCACCAGTGCCCCAACTTGCTCTGAGTATTCCTTTAAGGTTCTTAATGCCCTTGTTGATGTGTTTCAGAGCAAAATCTTCCCATATCAACTCCAATGCGACCATCAATTCTCTTGTCGTTCTTGGTTTTGGCCACAGATTGTGTTACTTCTTCAGCATAACTCTCCACACTTGATAATCCATCGGATTCAAATTTGGAGATTTGGGGCCATTGCCTCTTTTCAATGAAACCAGAACAATCGATATTCAACCGATCTCCTTTCATCAACGGCTTATTTCAGAACTCTCAGCTTAACTCTTTTTTCTGCGCTCTCACTGTTTACCAGAGTAAGCGGTGATTAGCCTATAGCTTTAGCATCCGGACCTTGCTCATGAACTGTGTCTGAATAAGCTTGCAAATTTTGTCTGTCATTGACACCTTGGCCATTTTTTATAGAAATTTGGACTTCATTGCTTTAATAGCAAAAATATTAATATGTGAGATTCTCTGTTTAAACTTTTTTATAGTCATCGTGCTATGTGACCTCACAGTGATGTGGAGCTACTCTAATTTCCTGCTTCTTTTCTAAATAATAATAATAATAATGAGTATCTGGCAATATCAAGTTCATTTCATAACAATTATTTGAGATGTGACTTAATGAAATCGCGTTTTGTAACTTATTGTTGCGTTATGTTTTAGAATAAATATTGTCAAAAAACAGTAGGTGGTCCACTAAAAGTGATATAACTTTCGTTGTGTTTGAAATAGTTTGGTGAAATTTTGCCAGGGTATGTAAATATGAATTGCCTTTAAGCCTGTAAAATTTCATTTTAAAATTCATACTTTTGGCCAAGATATTGGCAAAAAAACCTAGGGGTACTTTTTATGGCCCACCCTGTACATGTAAAATTAAGTTTCTTGGTCGGCTTTCGGTGCGAGGTAAGGCTACGGGGATCAGACTGAGAAGACGGCATGGAGATACAGTGGAAATAGTTGTGATGGCTATTATCGGATGGAACAGAATCAGAATCAGAATGAAATATATCGAAAGTTCGGATTTTCTGTTTCGAGTGAAAATGAGAAATTGCTAATGTTTACAGGCGTGAGCGGAGCGGAGGGACCTGGCGAAGTTCATTTTATGGATCGTGAATAGCTGGCGAACGTAGCCTAACAGAGAGGTGTGGTATGACATTGTATACCACAGAAGAAAAAACCCAAATGACTCGCTCGCTGTGGTAAACTGCATTTGGGAAAAGAAGATATCTTAATGCTGCTGATATCAATGTTACCGCTTCTAAATTCATATTGTAACGCTTTGTTACATTGTACTTGTGTCGCATCTGAAATCAGTAATAACAATTTGAATGCCTTCTAAAAGTGACTGGGAAAAACAATACAGATCGTCGTAAGATGCTAATGCAACTTTAATTATTTTCCTGTAGGACTACCTCCGACATGTTCAAGGTCTATTTCAGGCAGACCTTGCTCATTTGAAGCCTCTTAAACTCTATATATTCGCAAAGATGACACGGTATTGTCCGTGTAGGCCTACATCGGATAATTTTTTGCTAATCATCATAATCAAAATATAATTAACTAATCTAACAAAGTATAAAGTCTAAGAAAAATTGTTATTATTCTGAAATGGGGATTACGTAGGCCGTAATTACAAGTAATCTCATAATATATGCCTATGAGGCTAAATTAGGCCTACTGTGAAGGTTGTGAAGCCATATTCGTGAGATTCTTGTTAAGGCGCTATATAAATGGTCATATACATACATACATACATATTTCAAGTTTATCCTTCTGAAGACTGAAATGGTTTTAAAGCCAACAATCTGAGCGTCCAACTGAATACTGCAATATTTTTTAGTAGGCTGAACCCGAACGCCTTTAAGTCGTTCAATGTAAATTTTATTGTACAATTTATTCATCGCTGAAAATAATGCGATAATGACGATTTTTATATACATGTAGGTCTACACATTTACATAATATCTGATCATTTACATTAACAACAAAGTCTCTCAAATACGAGATCACTTAGTTGTAGTCTAAAAGTTTTTGCTTTAGGCCTACTTCTATCTTAATTATAGGCTATACCGAACACTTAAGAGACCGTGATAATGCCCCGCCCGATTAATAGGCTATTCTCCATGTGAAACCTCGATCAAAAACTCAAATTGATCAAATTCTCCTAAGTCACTTTTGTGATTTGGGATTTTTTATGCCCAATCGTTTTATTGAAATTATTGAATTTGAACTCCTTATAATAAATTAACCAGAGCCGTGATCAGAATATTGGTTGCATTGTGATACGTCACAGGTCTATGCAGGCTAAATAAGGTTTTATAAATTTTTTCGTTACCTCCATTACGTTCAAGATCTGAAAGCATAGGTAGTTCTGTTCCATCTGGTTCATCTAAAAATACCAAAACGGATAGTAATGTGCTACGTCGCATATGCGAACATACCTCAGTTTGCTTCCAAGTTGATGTCAGCTGCTTCATGTCGAAAATGTTAGACATCAGCCTAAACTTCTTCAAGCAGCAAAATGTTGATCTTCTAAATGCTCAATTTAAATTAGTTTTAAAATTCATCCAGTGTTGACCTCACATAGGCAGCAACATGCGAATGTTTTTCATTCAGATTGTATATTTTCTTGGGAATTATCAAAAGCGTAGTCTAGAAGAGGATACATTGAATATTTCTTAGGCGAACAGTATCCAAGTTAGAACCTACTCTCTTGTGTTTGCTCTGCTTGGTCATATCAATCCGGTGATTTTGCAGGTAGACTATCTCAGCTCTTGAAATCAATAGACTTCAGGGCATACAAAATTCCGATGACACGACAAAGCGCGCCGGACAAAACTTCAAAAGTGCGCAGACAAATGCGCGGACAAATGCGAGCAGACAATAGCGCGCAAAAGCAAACATTTACAATGGAAGAAACATTTATTTATACTCAAAATGGACTAGATTTGCAAAAACTTTAGGCACAGACTATCACATAAAAATTATAGAATATATTTAAACTATAAATTGTCGTGAGTGTTTCGAAATTTCAATAATACCATCAGCTCAACTTTAGAATAATGTTTGTCATGACATCTTCGTATCCAATACATGTAGGCCTAATTCATGGTGTCACGACAACTAGTCTACAGACAACTCGTCTAACGACAACTGGTCTACAGAAAACTGGTCCAGCGCTTGAGAAATGGAAGCTGGATGAGGGTATTTTTAGATCTGAAATAGAATCTGGATTGATGAAAAACGCTTAAGAAGTGGAAACGAAAATAACGAATGACAAATAGAAGCCGGATGAAGGTATTTTTAGATCATAAATAGAAGCTGGATGCATATTGAAATACATGTAGGCCTACGTGAATGAAAATCATCAATCCATCTTCAATTTAAGCTAGAAAACCATTTAACTTTTTCATAAATCCAGCTTCTATTTCATCAATACGAGTTGTCTGTAGAACAGTTGACGTTAGACGAGTTGTCTGTAGACCAGTTGTCGGGGAACCGTAATTTATGTCTAATATTCTGTAAAAGGATTATTTATCTTTGTTCATTTTCTGCTCCTCCTATTTTTTACTCTTGTGAATTAACACATGCCTTGACGTTGGGTTTGTGCGCTCTTGTGTCCCATATTCTGTTGCTTAATGGGCCTCAACACTTATGAAAGGCACAACATAAATGTCTATTTTATAATTATTTCGATTTGTCGTCATACTCACTTATACTGTTATACATAATTTAAAAGTTAAAATGATATGGTTTCAGAATTGCCTTGCAAGCCCTCCTATACGATTTTATCATTGCTGCAGTCGGACTCAAGCTGCAGAGGGCTGGTGGCAGTTTTTCCTTCATTATACTGAGACCCCTAACCAATTATTTAGGCATAGGCGGTGGGCGGTACCTCATTGATCATTATTAGTCAACATTAGATACCTTCCCAGGTAGTTACGCGCATTCTCGTGCGCCCTTTTGACTGCGCCCTTTTGCCGGGGGTGGTTTCTGTCGCGCGCTATTGTCTATGCGCATTTGTTTGCGCGTTTCTGTCCTGCGCTGTTTTGTTACGGCGCCAAAATTGCCTTGCTCTCATCGTGCAAACTTCTTAAAGTCTAGGAGGGTCATATTAATTCATGATGCATGGGCCTCCTGGGAGTTGCATGTATATCAACAATAATTCTTCTCCACCCGTTACGTTCCTCTGCCAAGCCGATTGTCGCAGAGACGTCAATGTGCCGTAGATCCTTTGAGACGTAGGACAGTCGGTATATTGCGGTCTCCCTCGAGGTCTCTTCCACTAAGGTGAGGCAATCAACGCGAGAGCCCGTCTCGCGTCGAAGGTCGGTTGGAGTCTGGCCACATGGCCAAATAGACAAGTCTCTTTCGTCTCAATATCGATGTCAGAGGCTGGTTCGTTCGCTGTCTAACTTCCACGTTCCATTTGATGTTTCATATCCTCCTCAAACACCATTGATCCAGAGCGTCTACCTTCTTCTCCTCCACTTTGGTCAAGGTCCACGCTTTGCCACCATACAGGAATATCAATAGTACACAAGCATACTACAATTTGAGCTTGACTTCCGGGGTAATCGTGAGGACCACACCGTTCTGCCAAGGTCTCTGAAGGCTCTCATGATCTGTCTGGTGATGGCCATTCTGCGTCGAACGTCGTTTATGATCCTATACCAGATTATGCAATAGCGAGGCCAGATATACAAATTGCGGCACACTCTCAACCATCTTTCACAGCCATTCCATCCAGCTGAGGCATAAAGTCACTCAGAGACTGAATCTATGAATGGTCATAGGCTCTCGTGTATTACACGTCGATATCCCAAAAGGCATAGAACCGACAGCGAACAATCTGCAACTATTACAACCCTATAGATATGATCACGGCCGAATTAAGGCATGTTCAATATGTTCGGCCGAGCAGAGGCCTACACTTTAGGGTGCCACAGACATGAGAAACAAACATTTCTAGGAAAATGCTTCTATTTTGGTCAAATTTCGGCCAGATGAATAAAAAAAGGTCGTCAGCTTTTTTGGCAGAGAAAGATCGGTATATTCTACCAAAATTTCCACCAAACGACTGAAAAAATTCCCGAACAGGGCCCCACATTTCTTAATCCGGCCCTGGATAAGATGCTCGTTGTTGTCTGACCTCAATTTATTTACGATAAATTTCAACTTCTTGAAAACCGATACATCTCAATAGAAATGCTCAATAGCCGATTTAGCAATAATTAATTAATCAAATCACATTTTGTGGAAAATAACACGAATACAGTGTACACGTGATGCTATAATTCCATAGCACGGTACTTACTTCGTCGCTGTTGTCTTTTTTTCTTCCGTCGACAGAAGAAGATTAGACCTACGACAATTCCAAGGAAAACAACAGCGGCACCAACAACACCACCACCAACAGCTCCAACGTTTATTTTACTGGTAGTATTGTCAGTATCTGCAACACAAAGCACATAAATCTGAACTACAACACGACATCAATTGGCAGGATGAAACAGCGCAACAGGTTCTCAAAGTCGCCTAGAGGGGCAGGGAACGAAAATACCCAGGTCCGGCGAGTGTTAGGGACCCGGTCAAGACAGTTAGACTAAATAAACCTAGTTTATGATAGCCGATAGGCCTATGCCTTTAAAATACAATATTACAGAAAATTAAGTATAAGCTTAGGCCTAATCAGTTTAACCTTCAAAATGACCACTGAATAAAATCACAATTGTTGTAAAATATATAATTATATAATTATAGGCTATATATACCAAATCGCAAGTCATAGCCTACTTGCACCTTTATTATTTCAATTTGTTAAAAATAAACCATTCTCGTGAAGCCTTAAGTTAGTGTAGGGACCTGTGACTGCTCTGCCTAGGGCTCCGAATTTTTCTCGTAAGCCTTGCAGGTTTAATAACAAAAGACATTCCTTCTGATTTTAAACGATTGCAAACGAAATCTGTCCATTTGGCAACCGCTTAAACTGTAGACCTATTATAATTTATAATCTATTCAAAGCTCCTCAACTTCTCACTCGACGGTCGTGGATCTTACGCAGGATCGCGATACGGTATTGAAATTTGAAGTTACTAAAAAAGCGACCATAGGTTTGATGCCTTGGTTACTATACAATGATGACACTTTCGAAGTTCACACAATTGATTTTCATACCCGTTCTGTTCATAATTATTAGCCCTTCTGCCTTAGGCTGAAATGCTAGGTTACTGAACTGACGACACACTTTCAGTAGAAATCCTATTTCTGTATGGCCATCCAGTTTGCCGGTTAGCCCCATCGACAATAAAACTTCTGGGACATGTCTCAAAATTAAATATGCCGTGGACAATCGTATAGAGACAAGATTGATGGTATGCACGTTTTTGGAAAGGATACGAAAATGTACAGTCTCGTAACATAAAAATTAACAGTATGATACCCCCATAGGATTACGGGAAAGCAAAACAGGAAGTATAATTATTCTATCATAGAGGACTGATATTTAGCGTATCAAAGAGTGCTAACTGGACAGCATACAAAGAATTGTGTGTGCACATCATCATCATCATCATCATCAGCATCATCATCATCATCAACATCATCATCATCATCATCATCATCATCATCATCATCAATATCATTGGGCTCAATGGGTGTCCGGACAATTCGTCGACGGACAATTCGTCGACGGACAATTCGGTCCGGACAATTCGCACCGGACAATTCTTAGCACCAAAATTCGAGTCCGACGCCACTCTGTCTGAGTCTGTCTCGCGTCATGCTGCCCAGCTTCAACAGGTCCGGTCAGCAGGTCTGCTCCATACTATTAACATCTTGGAGCAGCTAGACCACCTTGTCTAAATGAAGAGAATATTGGGAGAGAGGCATGAAGGACAACCTGGGTCAATGCCCGTATGTGTTCCACGCTCTCCCCCCGACTCTCTCCACCGGTCTGTCCTTAGCGGCCTGTGCATGTCTGCTTCACATCATGACACCTTGAAGCATCTGGGTCGCTCTGTCACTTGTGTCGTGGTTTTTGCGGATTTCAATCGTCTTGGTCTTTTACTGCCAGCGTATCGCCACCCATCTGGCAAACCTTCCTCCTTTGTCCGGGCTTAGGACCGGCACAGGGACGTTGTTGGTTCCCTGTGGTGGAGGATGGATGCAGTTTAACGTCGTGCCCAAGACCAGTGTGCACCTACACTGTATTTAAAATAAGTTTGAGGCATCGTTCATCACTAACGCATTAACGAACCTGTTTCGCATTAGGTCCTGTTTTATTTTTCTTCCATTATAGACCAGGTACACAAAACCAGATATCCGGCCATTTATTAACTATGCATCATTGCATCAACCCTGTTAATCTTACAGTTCTGCTTGTTGTTGTTGGTTCTTGATAAATTTATAAGATAAAGACTACTATCCAAGAGATATTATGCAGATTGTCCTCTGGTTACAGCTGATATTCCCTGTCTCTACTCTCTGAAGTTTTCTTATATAATTATCAACCTGGCTTCTCCAATAAACTGATTTTGATTTACAGTTGATAGAGATCGACAATCGACTAAGTTCGTGTGTATTAGGCCTACGATAACAGAGTCGAATATACAATTAATTAGGCCTATTGGTCTAGGTTGGTCTTGCACTATATTCTACCATTCAGCTCATTTCACTGACACGTTATTTCCTATTACCGGATTATGCTAAGCACATCTTTCCTCTGTCTCAAAGCTACATGTGTTTTCTTTACTCAGGTTCTGATTGGTGTGCACTGCGAGAGGAGCTTTTTTAGATTATCTATACACAGTACGGTACAATAATTAATTATTGCAAAAATAATAAATGTAGAATTTTGATTAGAATGCGAATGTGTCCTCTTTCCGGGTGGATGGGGTTCAGTACGTCCTCCTCGTCTCCTCCGGGCAACAGGGAAGAACCTGGCTAAATACGAACCGAGGACAGGGGATAGACCTGATCAATCGCCCTACATTCCCAAAGGATCATTAAACTTAACCATGCCAAGCCACAGATAGCGTTCAACAGATATGTGCACGGAAGAAGACCGATGGGAAGACCAAAGAAAAGATGGATGGAAACGATAAGAGAGGACTGTGATGTGCTGGGAACGTCGGTGCAGGAGGCGACGCATGTGGCGCAGGATAGACAAATTTTAAGTGGAGAGCTACCGGATGGCCATGTTTCATCGCAAATAGTCAATATTTTCACAAACAACTTACTGCTAATGCAAAAGTTTCAAAGTGAATTAATGAATTTGGTGATAGACGATAAAACCACAAACCGCAAAATGTCTTTTTACCTTGTGGACTAGCGCTAACGGAATCATTGACCGTCATAGTCGTAGCCGTAAATGTGCAACTGTCATTCCTAATAACACAGACTGTTTGACAGATGAATCGTCCTGGTCTTTTGAACTCTATGATAGATTCCTGCGATTCTGTCCAGTTGGTCGTACCGTTATCGAATATCCACGAAAAATTACATGACCGGCTACTAGAGTTCATAGAACAATTAATTTTGTCGTCGACGGTTGTTGTTGGTTTAGTTTCTTCACGTAAGACATCTGAAGTACAATTACGAACATCTCTTTACCAAAGTTGAGATAGTCCAGACTTAATACCAACCATCTGCAGGTGACTAAGCATTGCGCTTCTACTTTGTTTGAACTTAGACGAAACTTGGTCTGCACGCCGTCTTCGGTCATCATTTTCTTTATGTTTCATATTATAGATTCTACTTGGCAATATTGTTAATCTTATAGCTGTAGAATTATAAACCCTTAATTACTCGAAATACAACTTCTTCTAGAAAAACTTCTTCTACCAATCTGTGTAGCCTATCGTTACTATCCGTAACTGAAACTTGGCTGACAGAAGACACTGGATATTGACCCTCTGTCTATCGAGTTTGCTTTGAGTAGGCCTAAACGTCTGTTAATAAGCATGTTCCCGCGACTACGCCTTTTGCAGGCGCTGTAGAGATTATGATTAGGCCTACCGCTGCTTCCATCTTTGTGCCAGGCTATAAGTTTGTTTACGAAGGCAGCGGTCAAGGGTGGCCTTGATGGTGGAGTGGGCTTTTTTTTATTAGGCTACTACAGGACTGCTTAAGACTTCATTCATCCATCATCTTTGCTACATCAACTCTCTATACCCAATGTCTCTACCCAGCAGTATCCTCCCTACCTATTGATTCGTCACTTGCTTCTTTATGTACATTAATCACTTAGACCTAATCTTGATAGTGCGCTTCGGCATGGAACTCCGATGCAGTGTCTGCGCTGTAGTCGGGAGCGCTTCTGAGTAGCGAGCTTGAAGGGGCGCTACAGCAAATGCGAGAAATAAATAAATGAATACAGAAAGCTCTTTGCTGACTATAGACTATGCCCTAAAATGTCAGGTAGTCTTTCTCATAGTTTTTGGACAGCCCATCGATAGCGTTGTCTAAATAATTTGCGGATTTTGCTTCATAACGTGAACATGAAGTTATCCACAATAAGGGCCTATATAGACCTACTGAGCTTTAAATTGTTGGTGTTGAGACTTTATAAGCAAAAATAACAAACATTTCTGGCCACCCAGAAGGAACCAGAAACACCTGCAAGACTGAAACTTTGTCTTATTCGCACGTAAACAAATTTGTTTTATTTAACTTTCATGCCGTAATGTATTGCTTACATATTATCCCGAAGACGTCTGAAGTGCAGTTGTATTGATTCGTCCTTGTTTGCGTCGTCTGACAAATATAAGAGTCTCCTTCCATCTGAAGTTCAGTTTCAATTGTAAGATTGCAAGTGTAGACATTTCCTGAATCCGAACATATCGATGAATTGATGGTCATGTTTTCACCCATCTTTGTCCATTGCAGTTCTGGAACTTGATTGCCGTTGTATATGACGCTGCACGACAGCTGAACAGTGTCTGGTTTTATTGAACAGTTGTTCTGTTTAATTAAGCCATGAACACTGAAGTTTGATTTGCAAACTGGATATGCTTCTGCGAATCACAACGTTAAGGCGCGTTACAATACTGAAACCTTGCATTGTCTCATGGCCAGCCTATGCCCCTTCCATTGAAGGTTGTTTTATACTAACTATTTCTGTCATTAATAATTAGGCCTACAAAATTACTTGCAAGCAGCGTCGGTGTGTTACAGTAGGCGCACACCAATAGCGCATCAAACTCAATCCGTAATTAGGGCCTAGGTCAAAATCTAGAAGCTGGGATAGAAAGTTGATCTGTAATGGATCCCAGTGGCGTATGCAAGGGGTTTCGGAGGTTAGACCCCATCGGCCTAGGAAATTTTTTAAAAGATTATTTATCCACTTAAATAGGAAAACAAAACAATTGCTTGTATTAACAATTGTTTTTCTTACTTTATTCCCGTTATTACTTTATTCCCTCTTTATTTACTGTAATACTGTTGGGTTGGTGTCAGAAAGGGAATCCGGCCAGGCCATAGAGCCTCCAATCCCCCCCCTATCATAAATTCCTGACTACGCCACTGATGGATGCAATTTTGAAACGAATAAGTTTTAAGTCGAGAGCAACACGACTGGGTATACAGGACGAACAATAATATGGAAAGAATTCCTAATAGTGGGACGAGCAATCGAGGAAGAAAGTTATCCCAGCAGAATTTTAGCTATTGGTACGATCAACGAAGGATGGTTTACAATAGAACTACCTTGTTGAATATGATCAGTCTGAATTTAAATAATGCGATTGGCTGGTTAACTGTTTTGAAAAGTAGGAAACCAAATTAAACAGGAAGCAAACTCAATGTCTCAAACGTATACTATTAGGAGTTGTATGATTATGTTTTGATGGTTTACTGTCGGCCTAGTTAATTGTCAGTTATGACCTCAGTCAACGAATTAACATTTCTGAGGTTTCTGCAAATTCATTCCAGTAAGAAGTGATTTTCAATAGGCCAGCAGCAGTAATTCAACTATAATCTTACGTCACCTCTCTTCTCGAAAATGTTGTCACATCACTTCAATTTACGTTGACAATGACATTTAGACCATAAAATGTATTCAGCACGGTTGTTATATGCGCTATTGTATACAGTTCATAATCCGTTTGTTGGACAGTTTGACGTCATTTTACAATTAGGCTAATATATTTAGCCACAAGTGGACCTACTAAGTTGAGACTGAATGTTAAGGTAATAACATAACTACTTACACTGTATTGTGCATCACCAGCACGACATGCTGTAGTAGCCTATTAAAGACGACAATATCTCCAAATATTTCGCCTAAATCATTTCGTCAGGACTATGTTTATAGGGGGTCAACAGTTACTATTAGCAGCTTTTATTGCTGTAATAGGGAATGTAGAAAACCGCAGGTAGCCTACTCATATGAAACATTTAACTGTAAATAGGCCTACCTATAACAGTAAGATGAACCATTTTTCCTTCTTCGCTGTTAGGAACTCGACAGATATATACACCAGCGTCATTCATGGTCACATTCTCAAGTATCAGGTTATAGTGATTTCCGAAAGAGTTCGTGTAGTTCTGTACGCGGAACCGATACACATAACGCACTTGGACTGTTCCGTGTGTATAAATGAAAAGTTCTTCATATCGATCTGACTCGAGAAGCCATTCTACTTCCACCGATGTAGTGGAACAATTGAAAAACGTAGAGTCGTTGATCAGTGCTACCACTACAGTTGGTATCACAGTGATGGTTTCATTTAGATCTGTTGCTCCTGCAGGCGATCAGAAATACAACATCGTTTTTATCACAGACTAAAGCCTAAGGTAGTTGTCGGTTAAGATAGCCGATTCGATTTCATAAAAATAATGTATTTTAGGGTTAGGGTTATATGGTTTGGGGTCAGAGTTAGGTTATGGTTGAATTAATCTGTGGTGTTTGTTGTGAGACAGGTAGCCTACCTGTAGGCCTACCATAACTTTGACCCTAACCCCATGATACGTTGACACTAACCACACAGTACATAGACCCTACCATAAAATGTAACCGACAAGTGCCAAACCTAAGTATTACAATAACATAGAAATTTGATAACACGTCGTTTGTAAGTAAGTAACTTGCGGAAGCCTTTGGCTCCTCAAGCTCACACTTCAACTAGCCTTTTCGATTGAGGCCCCTCCATCTGAAATAGCTTCCCATTAGTCAAGCTATTCATGCCTAGACTAAACTCGCCTGGTTTTTAATTAAGTTGCTCGCATTCTACATTTTTTAGATATGGCTGAACTGAGAGCGCATCTGTGTAGGTATCTCGAAGAGGCACTATGTAAATTATTGGAATGAATGAATACCAGTAACTCAAGAGGAGGTGCATTCTTAGACCAGACACCATGAGAACGCCCTGGGTAATATTTTCAACTTCAAGCTAAAGATAACTTTTTAAAGACTTGTGCAAATGGCTAAGTGTTCATACATGTATATCAGAAGCCGGTGAATTCTAACTTTGGACAGAAGTGAACGTTAGACTTTAGCAAACAAAAGATCATGAATAAGAAACGACAATAATTTGTTTCAAGATATAGGCCTAAGTGACTTAAATTGAGGCGCATAAAGTAGGCTATCGTGGATGTATGACATTATCTCCCTGGACATTATCCTCCAGACTTTATCCCCCGGACAAAAGCACCCCCGGACAAAATCCCCCTGTTGCAATTAGTCTGTTGTTTCTTCTTTTAATTTATAAAGCTTAATATATTGTCCTGGTTTTGTTCGCTGTGTCATCTTGTTAATGCCGCCACCGATAAGACTAATATTGCTACTGTAATTCATATGAAAACTATAGTAAAAGGCCACTTAGTGTCATTATTTTAGTTTTAATCATTTCTAACGCAAGGAGTTATCAGTTAGTTGTTAGTGTCAGTTAGCTCCACAATTAAGACTGTTAATGTTGTTTGCGACTTAAGTTAGACCCTTGCAAAAATTAATGTCGTTAGCATCTAAAAGTATATTTGCGATGAACGACAGCACTTAGGAACTTTGGACGACAAGTGTAATAAATTAATGATACTATTCTTGAACATGTTTTAGACGCATATCCTAAACGTAAAGCCTAGCATACTAATATACACCTTAACACATTCTTATAGATATTTTAGATGCATAATATTCATGTAGGCTATAATATGTAAATATAAACCTTAACATATTGCTACAATATTCAACTAAAGTATAAAGTATAGATATTCGCCTTAATATAGTCCTATTTTTATATTTTTGCTTCTTGTAGGTAATGATATTATCATAGACTGGAAGGATAATATCCTACCCCGGGGGATAATGCTCGGAGCTTTTGACCGGAGGGAAAATGTCCGGGCGATAAAGTTCAGGCCCTCCAGGGGGATAATGTCCGTTTATCGGCTATCGTACAAACCCTTTGGCAATAAATATGCTACAGCTATGAATGAAGCTGTAACAGTTGTAGGCCTAAATGTGAAACAACTGCAGATTTTAGGTCTAGAGATATTTTTTATAAACTTCGATAGTCATAAAGGTGCCATGTAACCTGTTCAATTAGCCTATGAAGGCCGTCATAACTTTGTCCTTCTATGGTCATGTATCATTTATTAGAACTACTCGAACATTTAAAAAACCTTGAAGGCAGTACTCCGACTGAAAATGTTGTAAAAGTAAGAGTCAGTTTTCATTGTAACAAGTTGCGTCTGCAACAACGTTGTTGTTAAGAATAAGCAAATAGCGATCAATTCACTAATTATAGTAGGCCTGATTAAACTATAGCCAAGGCCTAACACTCATTGACCGTCAGTTAGATCTATAAATTGAACATATTTAATAACAACGTAATTAAGATATGAAATGCAGTGAGGTGTAATAAAATTAACTAGACAAAGCGAAATATGTGGTCCTTGTTTAAAGTAGATCATCATGGCCTACCTATAATTCCTGAGAATACTGCAGATAGAAGAATTAGACCGATTAAACACGGACTCATTTCATAGACTCAGATTTCCTAAAACATGCAAATATGGCCACACCAAAACGTAATTGACTTGTAGAAATATAGCCCTACAAAAGATGCACATAATTATTGCAAACTACAATGCATGGGATAACAGGCTAAGCCACATAATTATTACGTCAATCATGAAGATAATGATTTAAGTAATACTTTTGCGCCATACAAGCTGTAGGCTACTTAAATTTTTGCATTTGTCTTCCTCTTCAGCACAGGGCTCCTTTCAAATTGGACATCATTGTTCTGAAGAGCACAATATAAAATCAGTAGTCAAATACACACAATCTTATCCTCTGGGTCTGCTGTTTAATTCGGACAGTCATGCATTATGATCATTTTTGCTCCACTATAGTATCCTAGACCACCGCCCCCTCCGTTCTGCACAGAAGGGATTGCTATTGGTCCCTTTTGCACGAACTGCAACGATGCAGCATAGAGCCTTTTCTGTGATCGGCCCAGTTGTGTGAAATGGGCTTCCACAGGAACTACGTCTACTTGCTGGGGTATTAATGGAACATTTTTTACTAAACTCAAAACTGTCCTTTTTTGCCGTGCTAGAGTCGGGAGCGCTTCTGAGTAGTCGCCTTGAAGAAGCGTTATATAAATTCTTGAATGAATTTTACATACGTTCAGCCATCAAAATGGCCTCATGAAGACTTAGTGTCAAACTCTTTGTTCAGACCATTGAGATGACTGAGTGAAACTATGATGTCACATGCAGTAGTCTATATGCAGCAATTGCAGCATACTGTGCATACATAGGCTAATTATCATTAGCTTATGTCCAGCTGTGTGTTGGCCCAAAACTGTTGGGCATACATCGTATAAAATAATGAACCGGAGCTCTGTAAATCAATAGCTAGCATAAACAACTCAACCTGGTAGGCAATGCTTGTCTATATTTAACCTGATACCCTTTAATGACTTTATACAATAGTCTGTCTACAGAAGGACCAAGACTACTACACCGAGTTGAAACTAGCAGAAATCGTCATTCATGGGCAACAGATGAGCAGAATGGACTTTGCTATTGTCGACTCTTCTGTTAAAACCGCTGGTTAAATTAGCCTATATGATTTCATCAATTTGAAAATTTGAAAATCATGTTGACGATGGTGGCGGTTCTACTTATCATGAAATTTGGAATCGGTTAGTAAAATTATTCCAAACTCTGTTTATAGACGAGTAAATAAAATATGAAACACTTTTCTGACAGACATTCTGGATGTCTTCTTGTTTTATATGAATTTCGCAATAATTAGATTCTAGTTAGGGCCTATCACCAAACATTCTGAGATGAAAATCAGCGTGGGTCATATTAATAGAGTTTAATTCTAGATCTGGGCCTCCTTAGAGTCAGCCTATCCTATCCTGTCTAGTTTACATGGATTCTGTCATAATAATAATTATTATTGACACTAAAACAGGTAGGCCTATGCTCTGTAACTTGAGACCATCTTTTTCTCATTCAGCCTCTTCCGTCCTTGACGTCTATCCGCTTAACCAGGCTGTTCTTGCTGGACAGAGAGTCGAACTGAAGTGTCAAAATAAAGTCAACGAAACGGTTAACAGATGGACTGCAAAGCGAGTTGGACGAACTGTAGAAGTGATATTTGAAGGGAGTCCCCAATCAAACGGCTGGGGAGAACGAGAAGAAAAGTTGAAAATTCCGAATTTTGGCATTCAGTTTCGTCAAAATGGCGATTGCATTCTTTACTCGAGCAGGATCGGACTGAATGACGCTGGGATTTATATATGTTCGAAAAATAAAGACACAATTCATAGTAGCGCTCAACTTACAGTCTTAGGTGAGTAATCTTTTAACTTTAAAATTGCAGCTCTATGTTTAGATATATAGGCCTATAATTAGGCCCTATATCCATTTATCAGACAACCATGTGTAGACTATTGTATTTCTATATAAGTAAGTTATTACATGAAATTCGAGATGTGAGTATGCAATTCGAAGTAGCCTACGTACCGGTCAGCAGGCCTATATCGTCAGCATATGCAATTTCACAAGATAAACTTATGCCAAGATAATGCCAAAGGGATGATGCAAATGGTAGAGAATAATCCCACAGAACGGAAATCGTGGAATTACACTTCCGATCCTCAAAGGCTAGGCCAGCCGAGAGGAATCCAAAGGAATATTAGCGCCAATGGGGAATTAGTCACTTCTTTTGAAAGTCATCACACGGCTCTAGGACCATTCCTCATAGGCTGATTGCTCATAGGCTGATTGGTCATAGGCTTATTGCTCATACGGCTGATTGCTCATAGGGTCTTTTGCTCATAGGCTCGTTGCTCATATCTCTAAAATACACGAACTTTGTCCTAGGTCCAAAACAAATAATTATATCGTTTGCTATATCGATAACCTTCTTCACGCCTTAGCTAGTGCTAATCAATTAGGGACAATTAGCGTTGGTAGACTAACACAATGCTCAATTATGAAGTCCATAAAACCGTGTGGGTCGTACTTATTCTTTAAGTAGTCTGCACATCTGTAGTAGTTAACACTGAAGTAGTTAACATGTAAGACACTGAACTATTCTGTATTGGACATCTCTAGTAACGAACACTGTTGTAGCTAAAAAGTTTAACTGTTTTTAACATTTAACATTTGTTATCTCTACTGTTTGTGACAGCATATTCAACTATTCTCTATTCGAGATCTTTAGTAATGAACACTCTTGTAGTTAAAATGTTTAAAAGCGTGATGAACACTGTTGTAGTTAAACTGTTTTTTACATTTTAACAATTACACAAGCTAGTAAATGTTTTCATTTAAATCAGTTGTTATCTCTACTATTATTGTATTGCATATGACAGCATATGAATGAAAAGCCTATGAGCAATAAGCCTATGAGCAATAAGCCATATGAGCAAAAAGCCCTATGAGCAATGAGCCGTATGAGCAAAAATACCTAAGAGCAAAAGGCCCTATGAGCAATCAGCCGTATGAGCGATAAGCCTATGACCAATCAGCCTATGAGCAATCAGCCTATGAGGAATGGTCCGTACACCCATCACACGTATTCTACTGGGCACATAGGCGTAGGAGACGGGGCCCAGATGGCAAATGCCCCCCAAATTTCGGGCAAATCTGTTTTTCGGACAAGTAGACCCGGGAAAATATTAATCAAACGCTTCATTAGTATACTGTATACCACATCATCTCCCAGTTCCATCCTGCCCGAGCCGAGTTAGATATTATCTCACAACAACCATGGTTAGCAGAAATTCCCGAAAAAGTTCTGAATTCACGGTAGCATTTTGTAAATATTGGCGAGAATCGCAGCAAATCCAAGAGCCGAAATTTTCCCGAAAATTGCGACTATTCGTGGCATTTGGAGAAATTCACAGCATGCAAGCTATAAGTGCCACAGAACACTGAATTCATCGCCTGAATGACATCGAAATTTCTACTATACCTGGTCATGAGGCAAAATAGACACGATAATCTTGCGATCATCAACATTGAACGTGCAGATCTTGGTATGCTCTCTGAAAAAGTTCCAGTCTTTTCCTTCTTGTCAAGTGTGCGGGATCAGGGTGTTGCACTTGATAGCTCACTTATATTACGGGTTGGATAATACCTTAACTGAGCACATTTCCAAAAGCACACGTTCCTCTTATTTTCATTTAAGGTGTCTCAGGATCTTTCGCTGTTCTGTCTCCACCCATTGGCTTCCTCTCCGTGCTCACATACAATCTAAATTCCTCACTGTGATCTTCAAGGCTCAGCGGGGTTTTGCCCCAAATATCTGACCGACGTTATACTAAGGCCTCACTCAGCTTCCTCCAACCGTCCACTTCGTTCAACCAACAGACTTGACCCTTGCTTCCTCCTCCTAGAACTGCTATGGCTCAGTCTTGGTCATTTGTCTCAATTGATTCTTCTCTTTGTAATGAGCTTTCACCTTGTGCTCGCTCTACACTTTCTCTGGTAGTCTCTCTTCTTCCTTCTCTCATCTGCCTCTTCGCGCGTGGTTTTGCGCACTATTAGCGCCTCTGAACGGTTCACCTTACTCTAGAGGCGCTTGGTAGATGATTACATACGATACAATACAAAATAGTGTACAATTATGAATTCAATCAGTTGTTCGTGTGAAGTTTGACTGGTTAAGTGTCAGGAATTTATTTATACATAATTACTACATAATAAATTTGTATACATGCCTAAAATTGCCCAGCCTGGTCCCTGTAATATGGTCGGGCCCCGGGGTATTTGCCCTCTGCCCTTGTCCCCGGGTGCGGGTGCATACAGAGATGGCTATGTGTGCACGACGTCAATTATTCCGGGTTTATTTTTTCGGGCAAAAGTAAACTATTTGCCCCCCCACACTGCTGAAAGGTCTCCTACGCCTATGACTGGGCATGTGAAGTACGTACATTCCTCTGAAGCGTAGAACGAACGATTTCTTGTGTTCAAAATGAGAACACAATCAAATGCAAATACATTATATCTGGAAGACAGACGACTACTAAAATGACTCTATGCCATATTTGAAATGCCTTTGAAAGTGGAAAGTAGCCTACGTAGTGAATCTCGTGGATCATTGACATGGGATACAGTAACCACGGTTCATAGGCTCTTGCACATAAATATGTAGGCTAATGTATGTATATGATTGAGTAGGCTGCTTGTTGCAGCGCCTCTTCAAGTGTGATATCGCTAGACCCATTTTGAATTCTAAAAAGCGATGCACCGTAGGAAAGCCTTCCAGTAAGGAATATTCGACAACTGAATAGCACGCATGGGCCAATAGCCAGAAATGTGACAAACGTTTGTGAAATAGGCTATCACTTGAGTAGGCCGACATGTAGGCTACTTCACTCTACACCGATTCGACACTAGCACCGCTTCATAAAATCCATGTAATATGTGAACCATCTTCTCACAAAAGACCCAAAGCCGGATTAAGAAATATGGGGGCCTTGTCCGGGGAATTTTTTGCGGATCCTCGGCCGAAAATTTTGTGACCCTTTCTTGTCGTTTGGTCGAAAATTGCCTATAATAATTATAGGCTACCGATCATTTCCCTGCAAAAAGTTGACGACCTTTTTACCCATTAATTATTTCCATCCAAAAAAGTTGATGACCTTTTTGTCGTTTGTTTGAAATTTGCTAAGAATCGAAACATTTTCGGAATTTTTTCCCCTGCATGTGTGGGGGCCCCTAAAGTGTGGGGGCCCTGTTCGACTGAACATGTTGACCATGCCTCAATCCGGCTCTGAAAAGACCCGTACAGGCTACCAATCCTACAGTGGGTACTGGGTACAGGCCTACCATCTAATGCCAGTAGAAATACAAGCAGGGAACGTCTTCTGGTTATCGTAGTGAAACTCAAATCTTGTTTATTGCAGAATCGAATCCTGTTTGTGAGAGCAACATTTCGGCCGATAACATCTCAATGTCCCCTGTGGTTAACGTATGCATTCAATGCAGTGTCAATTTCTCGACTGTCGATAACTATCCGTGTATGGAGTGGATACAACACCACGAAGACTCACAGTTCATACGGAATGATGGTGTTACGACTACTACGAACACTACCGTAACTTCTGTTTTGCATGTGTCAATCGATTCAACGAAAAGTGGAAGCTACTTTTCCTGTACCACATTCTTCAAACCCAGTAAAGGTCCTGTCAAAACGACAGCCTCTAATACTCCTAACTTCAGGTTTATCTGGAATTCAACGAAAATGATTATCCAAGGAAACACTCTTTCAACAGCCGAATATCTTCATGTCAAAGATATCTTGGTATCGTCAGATAGTAAAGTGGCTGCCAGCGTCACAGTCGCATTAGGCCTAACTGATGACATTGGTACAGAATCTTCTAGTAGCTACTGGTGTGAGTATAATCGTCCTCCAGAAATATAGGCTACTTAGAGAAGGGGACATCAGTGGAATTAATTATTGTGTGTGATTCAGCTATGTAGGCCTAACCAGATGCGTGCAATTAATATCTCTTTAAATGCATGCTGTTGTTAAAATTTGCAGGCCCGTCCAAACAAGAATCAGGCCTATAGGGCTTACTCAGAATAACTTCAATGAATTACCGATATGGGATTTAGGCTACATGCTGGAGCTTAATAATTTAATGATCGCCTAGCATGAACGGTTTCTAGAACTTCATCATTACTCTTTCAGTTTTTCAGAAGTCTTCTTATAACGTACGATGAAAACAACATACCAGGGATTTACCTAGTTTAGAAATTAGGCCTACTACAAATTCACCTGCAACCCTTGATGGCCCATTTTTCTTAACTTCCTATTTGAGGCCGTGCCAGTAGGTATACACTGAAACAGAACTATCACCCAAACCATTCCACAAGTCTACAATAATGATTGTGCCGAAGAACTCTGGCATAATGCTCCCCTCGTCTTCTAACGTAATTTATACCGAGTTGCCTTGTTCGGTGCTAATTCCACGAACATCCCATTAGTGCTTTTTTCCCAGTTATAATCTTGTAAGCATCAATTTATTAGATCTCCTCTGCTCTAGACTTCCCTCCCTCTAATATGATTGGTCCACACCTTTCCGACCATTCTTCACATTTCAAATCCTTATATCAACAAAATTAATAAGTTCCATGTAGCCTAGTAGGTTAAGCCTACAGTCACGTTGCTGAATCGGAAATGGCCGAAGTGAAGTTACTTAACAAAAGATTTAGACATAAATAGCGAAAATTTGATACGTGCGTTTCATTACTATAGAATTGAAATGTTTAGTTGGTTGAACTTGTTCAAATAAAACATCATTGTGATTATTGTAGTTTACGTGTCATTGACCCTGGTAGCAGTCGTTTCGATATTCTTTATTCTGATGGCAGTTATGGCTCTAAACTTCTACATTTGTCGAAAAAGAATTTCTGCAGGTTTGATATAGCCTACTACGGTACTACGACAATTTAAAATATGGATCTTGAAATTAAGAAAGAAAAATTCTTGCATTTTTTAATATAGTTAATTAGTTATGGTTTGAAAGCTATGGTCTGAAAGCAAAAGAAGTTAGACCAAGTTTATGCGCTGCAAAGCTATCGACGTAAAGGGTAGGGTCTACAACTCTACACATGATGATATTATTATGCCTACAGTAACCAAGGCGTTCATAGCATTATAGGCAAGGACGGTAATATATTATTTTAATGTTCTAAATAATTGCTCTGAAAAGCACCTTGTCAGCCTCTTGCGCTAAAATTTCTGCTGTAAGTGTATCAGGATGCAAGTAGCCGGCTCGTTTAAGTTTGTTCATGAGGCCCTCAAGACGGGATTTGTTCAATCCACTAGCAAGAAGTGATGCAAGCATGTTCATAAAAACTACATTTGTCACAAAAAGATGTGAATCCCTAATTAGGTCAGATTACTAATTCAACAATCTCAGTGGGCCCTTGGAGGTCGTGGGCCCGTGTGCTTTACGCACATTGCACACATGGCAGCTACGCCACTGTCGAGAGCTGATTTTGTCGGGGCTGTTTTGTTGGTGGGCGATTATGCGGAGCTATTTTGTCTTTGGGCGATTATGACGGGGCTGTTTTGACTGGGCTGTTTTGACGGGGCTGTTTTGACGGGGATATTTTTGACGGGTCACCAGGGTTTACGCACACTGTATGGCAAGCAGCCTAGCAGGATCTCCTGGATCTGTGATAGTCGTTAGTTTGGCTAATAATTTATCATGAATTAAGTCATATGTTTGTGAAAGGCTAACAGGCAAAGGCAAATCGATTTGCAATTGAGAAAGAAAAACATTTGACGAATGGAAAGTAAAACGTTTGAGGACCTTTTGCAGACGTTGATTATCACGACACATTTTATTAGGCATAATAATAATAGTGTCAGCATTGAACTATGTAATTTCACATAATAAGCCAGAGTTTCTGGTAGGCTATATTAGATAGATTCTGACGTTCCTATTAAATCGATTGATAAAATTTCAAATTGTAAGAATACGTTGCTAACATAGGCCTACAGGTATGATCATATCTTGAAATTTAATACTGACCGAATTTAATTTAAGAGACAGGTGTAGGCTAATTATGGGGGCAGCGAATTTAATTTAAGAGACAGATGCAGGCTACAGTGGTATGAAAACGTTTTGCGTATACGGTTACCAAATTTTGTGGGCGCTTCTTCAACTCCCAATGCTGTTACATCTATTCAGTCTTAGAGCTAGCCTAATATAGTCATTTTTATTTAGCGATACAGGGTTGCATAGAGCCTTGAGGCCCTTGAAATTTGTTTTAAAGATTTATAACTTTGAATTTTACATTAATTATGATAAAAAAAATACCATGAACCCTCTGTACAAACCTTAGAAATGACGGATTGTGCGTTAAAGTTGGATCGAGATTATCCATTCATTGTCTAACCAATCAAATGTTTTATTTTGCCAACCAATCACGGGGCACACATATTTCGCGCGGGATAGGCCATATGGAAACAGAGGTTAAGAGATAACTCTTAACCTCTGCGTTCATATAGCCTATGAAACAGAACAATGTTAAGATGCTGCTGGACTGGCCCGCCCAGTCCCCGGATCTCAATCCAATTGAGAATCTGTGGCATAAAGTAGCCTTGGAGATATCCAAGAGATGTCCAACTTCCAAGCACGAGCTCATCGAATCGCTCATCGCCGCCTGGAACCGCATTGTGCGAAATGATGCATAGAAACGCAAAATATATGGGTGATGCAAAACTTTTTCACACCCCTGTAGGCTCGTGTTATTATGGGGCAGCGAACTATAGTGAAGGCAGAAAGAAAGATACTGTTACTAAGTGTATGAAAGCTTGTCACTAAGTGTATGAAAACCTGTCAACCATATTCGTTGCCTATCTGTAAGACGAGCCTTAAATGCATGCTTCTTGGTTTTGATAAATTATAAGCCCACTGTCAATCTGGAATATAAGCCCACTGTCAATCTGGAATATAAAGTAAGCTAGCTGTTAACTATTTTCTCATCTCGAGATCTGTTCCGCCAGTAGCGCAGGGCAAATGGAAATAGATTTAGGCTATAATCGTACGATTAAGACTACGATTACGCAATGTTAGAGAGTTCAATGATAATCATGGGTAACCATTTTGTGCCGTCGAAATTTTCTCCCTACTCATCACTAGTATAGCTTTAAGCGTCATATATCATGGGAATTTTACATGGCCGGTCTTTGTTTTCACTGATACTTTTCCATAGCATGTCTGTATGGGTACCTTTAATCAACTGCAAGCTTAATAATCGTTCTCATGAGCACCGTATCTCAGCCAAAAAAACTGTAAGCGCCATATCTAATAAACTTATAAAAAATTAGTGACTTTTAAAGCTAGAGACAAGCTATAGGCCTACTTGATTTCATAGTTTTGTCCTAGCCTTTTCATTTACAGATTTCTTAGGCAACAAGTTGGGTCAGCTTTCTGTCGGCCTAAAGTCAATAAGGCTAAGTCATGGCCTATTTTGCTTCTAAGGGTCCAGCCTTTATCCATATATACAAATTATACAATGTGTAGGCCTACTTATGATATAGATTCGCTAAACCGTCAAATATTTATACCGCATAAAAATTATAAGAAAACTTACGTGTAGTATCTGCACTGTGGATGCATTTGGGAACTGCTTTTAACAGGAAGAGAAGAGACTAGGCCTATTCATGCGTCGATTGATCATCGTATATCAGGCGAATACGATATAATACCATATGCATGCACGGATGGCTACGACAATATAGACGACATCAAAGTAACCGAAATTGATATTGATCATCCAATACAATCTCCAAAGCGAGTTGGACCTCTTCCAACGCCTGGTTATGACAATCTATTGCTAGAACCAAGCGTACCAACTGTCTATTGCCCTATTGACAACTATGAACAGCCAGTGGACAGAGAGAATATCGTGATAAACCCAGTTATTTTGCCGGATTCTAAACAGGATACGGACAATGCCAATCCATTTATAGATGAACATAGAGCCGAAGACAATGTGAAACTGCCGGCCTACATTCAGCTCATCAGTGAAACTGAAGAAGAACATATCTCTGGAACATTCTCAGGTGATGTCTCTAGTGCAGGGAAGGAAATTTATTGTTCAAGCTACCCACTCAGCGAAATTCCTTCATCTTACATAAAAATCAACGTGGACGTCGCAGAAGATGGTTGCGATTCTGAAGAAATCCCATCCTCATACTTACAAATACGTGAAGATGTCAAAAAAGACGATTCGCGGAGGGAGTCTCTTTGTCTTACCTAAAGGCTATCACTGATGTCAAATAAGATAGTAGATACTTGTTCTAAAGATATTCTATCGCCTCAGCTTGAAATAACAAATGAACTCAGAAGTACAAACGTCTACAGGGCAGAGTACAGGTCCTCGTGTTAGAGACTATTGAAGATATTTTCCGCTGTCAATGAATGCAATACGACTCGATGACATTCTTAGACAAATGATAGGTCTCCAGCTGGTCGAAGTGACTGTCGAACAGCTATAGGCTACGTTTATGGATCTATTGGTTCTTTTGACCATGATCCTTTGAATCAGAAAACCCAATGTGTGTTTTTATAATAGCTAGGCCACCAGACCGTTGATTCAGGCAGGAAGGTAGGCCTAATGGTATTTCCTAGCCTGTTATTTGTTCATAAGTAGACATTCTAAACCACGACGATAACCTTTCGGTTCACCATACACAGACGTCTGATTTTAATTCTGCTGATTATGGAAGTTATCTACAAATAGGCCTAATCAAGATCGAATAATGTAGTCTGTGCCTTCACGATTTTAATGAATATAATTATAAGCTAATTGGTAATTACGCAGATAAACAGATCTCTTTGCCATGCCTTTTGGACTTTTAAATTGTGCAGAACGACAGTCAAGTATGGCGATCGTACGATCGGCTGTAAGAGGAAATAGAAAGCAGCAGATCAACGACAATCTTCAACAGTTACAGCGTATTTAATTTAAAGCTATTATTTAGAAACCTGGCATTACACAGAAGCCAACATGTATATTGCTCAGGAACCTACCTCAAATTCTGATGCAGGATTTGAACCAAACAGTAGGAAATGTATTTAGAACATAAAAAACCGTCGTAGACAAACGTGTATAAACGCAGTTTACAGCATGTGCACATTAAGCAGCACTCAAGATCGATCGATAACTGAATACGCATCAGCAATCAACTGAGTGCCAGCCAGAGCTTAAAGTGTGGCTAGACGCTCATGGACGGCGTCCAATGTCCATGCACTTGTTTTAAAATCTGAAGATTGTCCTGCCACTTATTTCGCCAGCACATACTTGAAAGTTAAGGAGCGTCAAGGCACGTCTTGTCTTACACTTTAAGCTCTCACACAAGCCAATTATACACCAAGCTTGAGATCAATAATTTTGCTAGCCTAAATCTGAGTAGGCTTTGAGACACATGCCGTGCACTTTGCCCTAGGTGTTTTAAATATACTATCAACGCTTTTTGTTCGCTTTAGCCATTAGGCTAAAAATCTTCGCCTAGGCCTAAAATAATAAAGTAAGTAAGTAGCCTTTATTTGCATATGTCAAGCGCACATGCATTACATTGTAATGTATAACAAAAACGAATACATGCATATATCTAACTATGATAGAGAACAGCAATTAAAATCATGTTAGCTTGTATCTAAATATAATTATAAATGCATCTGTTAATAAAACTGTTTTTAAACAAATTTGTTTTAACGAGAGGCAACAGGAAAGGATGTCCTCTCTTGCGAAGTTGATACTAGTCTTGTCCTCCCGAAGAGATGGCAGGAGCTGGTGAATGCAATGGCCAAAGAATTGAGCTCTCTTGAAGAGCTTCTTGTCTGCTCGAGCAATCAGCTCTTCCACTGTATGAATCTTCTCAGAGATTTGCCATCGACGAGCCTTTTTTAGGGCAGCGTTGACGTGCGCAATATCATGTGCCGTAAGAAATCCAGCAAATGAAGGTAGTGCATGCATGACTCTAGAGACAACGATAGCTTGAAATATTACGTCCAGCTTCGAGATATGTAGGCCCTGATGTCTCAGCTGGTTCAGTAGAAAGTATCGCTGGTTTATTATACTAAGAATGTAGTTAACATGACTTGAGAAAGAGAGGTTTGCTTGTAAGATGATTCCTAACAACTTGACACCCCATTACAAACAATCTTTGGTACAAACCAGTTTAAGAATTGTAGAAAAATAACTTATTTTTCTGCAATTCTTACATTGGTTTGTAGCCTACCAAAGATTGTTTGTAATGGGGTTTGGCCTCTAAGCTTAGCCTTAATGGACCATTATCCACTAGGAATAGGGGTGTGAAAACAGATTTTACTATAGGCTCTAAGAAAGACTGAAGGTTGAAAGTTGATACCCCCCAAACCTCTGGCTTTATCACCCTGGTACAAACAATGCTGTGACAGTTTATGTCACTGGTATTTATTGAATGTCTGCTTCGTCAGCCGCTTGAGGCGCTGATATTGATCGAATGCAGTCAGACACGAGCGACGGTGATTGGTCAGAGTTTTACGCGGCAGAAAGAGGCGCTAGAAACTCTGTACTGTAAATCAGGGGTTCTCAACCGGTGTGTCGCGACACACTGGTGTGTCGCGACTTGACCGGCGGTGTGTCGCGTAAAAGTGGTGTGTCGCTGGTGTGTCGCGAAGAATTGGATTGTCGCGAATTAATAATAATGATAATACATTATTTTCGTTTCTTTTTCCAAACTGACACAACGCAGTAGCCAATGATTACATGAAATAATCCTAAATAACATCAGTCTACTAAATTCTCACAGCACACGTCCGTTGTTCATTCTCTGCAGATGCTGAAATTAAGAAGACAAGGTGGATGTTGAACCCATTCCTCAGAGAAAACACCAATGGGGCCGAATTGTGCAACAGTGAACAGGAAACACTTCTTGAGCTGCAATATGATTCCAAATTGAAGGACATGACATGTCCTTCAATCTGGAATCATATTACATTGTATAAGCAATAATAGAACTCAGTTCTGGGCTAAGACGTACATCACTTGCAAGCAAAGCTATCAAAGAGCTGGTTTCCTTTCATAGCTCCTAGGCCCTACTTATCTGAACAGGGTTTTTCTCAGATGATCAACATAAAGAACAAGAATCGGAACAAACTTGTCGGAAGTGCCCTCTCAGCCTGCTTACGAATTGCACTTTCAAAAACAGTGGAACCGCGTTTTAATATGATCCAAAGAAAAATTCAAGAACAAAGATCCCATTAACTGTTAGGACTACAAGGTCTTAGTAATTAGGTGACTAAACTAATGTCGAGTTGTAGAAACAACTATAGATTGGGATCAAAAGCATAATTTAGAATTTTATAATAATAAAAATTGGAAAGAAATTCAATATAATTATTTTGATTTATTAAAAATGTCAGCATGCAGTTTAACAGTTTAGACTTTAGAGGGATAAATAAGTTTGAGAGCAAATTTGAAATAAATAGACATGTTCAAACTTTGACACTTTTTTTTATATTTTTACGACATTTACATATGACGATTGAATGGTGTGTCGCCAAATTTGATAGCAAGTTTAAGTGTGTCGCGGGACGAAAAAGGTTGAGAACCTCTGCTGTAAATGGCTTTAAATTAAAGCGAAGCGAAGGAACGTGGGTCGTTTACCGCCTAAAATGGATTTTAGACAGGCGAGGACCTCGCCTGTCTAAGTGCGCCTTTTCTTGGGATCACCTCGCCGCGAGGTGATCCCAAGAAAAGGCGCGCCTTGCGTGTCACTTTGATGCTGTCATCAGTGTACAGGGTTGGCTATAAAAAACCTAAGGTTTTTGCCAACATCTTGGCCAGAAGTACGAATTTCCAAATGAAATTTTTACAGGCTTAAATAACATTCATATTTACACATGATGGCCAGATATCAAAATATTTCAAACAGAACAAAAGTTATATCACGTTTAGTGAGACCATTCATTTTTTGGCGATTCAAAAACGCAAAAAAGTTTTAAAAACGATTGTATTAGGTCCCATCTTAAATAATTGTTATCAAATAGCCTTGATATATCCAGGTAGGCCTAATCCTTATTATTACTATTTAGGAAAGAAACAGGGTACCAGACTAGCTGCACTTCAATGTAAACAAAGAATCAGTCAGATTAAAAATTGTTGCTATTAAAGCAGTGAAATTCAAAATTTCTAAGATGGAAATGGACAAAATGTCAATGACAGATAAAAATGTGCAGGCATATTTTATGAGCAAGGGGTTCCGGTGCTGAAGATATAATCACCGATAAACAGTTAGTGCAGACAAAAAATTAATAGTCAAATTGAGAGTTAAGAAGCATGCCGTTGATGAAGGGAAATCAGCTCATCAATTGTGCGGGCTTCATCGAGAAAACATCCAAATATCCGGATTGAAGCCTGATGGATTATCAAGTGTAGAGAGCCATGCTGGCGAAATAGCCTACCACATTCTGCGGTCAAATCAAGAGCAATAAGAGAATTGATTCTTGCATTGGAGATGCTATGGAAAGATTTACATCAACAAGGCCATCAAGAATTTTAAAAAGAGACTCATTACAAGTTTGAGCACGGGTGGTGGACACATTGAACACAAGTTTGGAAGCACGATCAAGTTCATTTGATAGCTATTATTTGAGAAATTACTTAATACAATCGGTTTTTGTTATTTTTTGCGTTACGTTTTTGAATCGTGGGTGGTCTCACTAAAAGTGATACACGTGTAACTTTTGTTCTGCTTGAAATATGTTGATGAAATCTGGCCATAATGTGTTAGGCCTATATGAATTGTCCTGTAAAATTTGATTTCGAAATTCGGTACTATAATTTTAATTCACCCTTTTTTTCGATTTAATTTCGAATTTATTTCCGTGACGTAATACAGCAAATAAATCCAACTTCTAGTTTGTCCAGAACCCTTTTAATCGATCCAGCTTCTGCTTAGACAAGATTTTGTTCGATAAATCCCGTTTCTATTTTGTCAGTAAATATTTTTCATCAATTTTACATTGAAAATTATTCTTCATCAATCCAGCTTCAATTTCAGCAGAATGACTGCACTAACCCTAAAACTAACCCTAACCGACCCTCACGACGCCTAACCTGAGCCCTAACCGACCCTCACGCGCTAAATCCCGCTTCTACTTCGAGAGGAAATATTTTTCATCGAATTTCTATTCCATTAATCGAAAAAAGGGTGAATTAAAATTATAGTACCCGAAATTCTAACTTCTGGCCAAGATATTGGCAAAAAACCTGGGGGTTGCCTTTATTTATGGTCCACCCTGTATGTAGTAATGCATGGTACTTCTTACTTTCTATGAAGAAACTAGTGGGTTTTGGCCGTGCTTGATGAATCGCACTTTCAAGAATCGTGTGTGCGCAGTGATCGATTGCACGCTATACAACGATACCCGAATGTTCTTCGGTGGACATCGCATTGACGTTTGCTGAGATCGAACTCGAAGGCCTACGTCTCGTCTCTGATGTCCAAAATAAAGGAGTTCGTGAGTTCGTACACGTTCGAGGGACAGCGGTCAAAGTGTTAATGCTGCATTGAACGGGATGTTACAGATCAATCACGGTTTTATTCTACTGTTATTGTAATCTGACATTTATAAAGCATCACTTCAAGAATAAACTCATCGGTGTCACGGTGTTGCAACCAAAGCTCGAGGGTACGTACCAATGTACCATACGTATTCTATTTTTTGAAAGGTACGTACGTATTTTAACGTACCCTATTTTAGGGTACGTAAACAATAAATAAAATACGTTAACCACGTCATTGCTCATTATAAGAATGTCCAATTTAATTTAAGCAAACACTCACCACCCAGTATACGGCGTAGTAAATTGATGCAATGCTATATTGTAGGTCTATGTTTATCCAGCATACATTGCACTTAATGCACTAATGTCAGTCCGTCGTCTCAGTTCTGCTGCAGCACTTCAAAGATGTGTTCTTGTGCGATTGCTTGATCCAATCCAGAACTACTTGTCGAAAAAATTGCATTCAATAAAATAATTGTTTTTCTCATTTTTCAACACTTTCACGTGCATCCATTCCTTCCCAGGTTCTCTGGGCATCGCTGACTCGCTGACTGATGCGTAGGCTATATAGATATAGCCTACTGCAACTTTCGAGTTAGGCTACACCAATTTGCAAACCAGCGACGTGTACTTAGCTCTCATCAGAAAGACAGTACAATTTACATTAAATTAATTATAACCAAAGAATTTATCGAATTAAATTTACTGCTTCGCTACCGGAAGTACCGTTTCAATGACGCATAGGCCTACAGTTGACGTCAGATTATACGTTGGCTATCGGTCGCTGAGTAAACCATGTATAAATAAAATTTTCGTGTATGGTACGTATCATACGCGTATTCTATTTTTTGAAAGGTACGTACGTATTTTAACGTATTCTATTTTAGGGTATACGCGTACCCTCGAGCTTTGGTTGCAACGAGTCACTTATCGCTGTCAAAAATCAATAATAGACTTCAGGCGCTAGCGATGCTGTGAAAAGGAAAAACTGAGGAGCTCGAACAACAACTACTGCCCTTGAAAAAGTCGATTTCAACAGATGGAGCCAACATGGGTACAGTTTCTGGACTGAATTGTAGGCATACTGCAGTACTTACTAAACATGCGAGGGCGGCCGTGAGTCCACGGACAACCGACTGAAGGATGCCACGACCTTGGACCGAGAAGACAGTCATGCATGATGATCAAAGATCTTAGACGGATTACACCGCTGCACATTGACTCAACGCAGCGCTCGTGAATAAGCTGGTGTCTCGCGCATTGCTTTCGAATAGCGCTTTAGAAGTCTGGAGATTACGAAGAAGTCATCAATATGTAGCACAACCAAAAAATTGCCTGCAAGCGTTTTTAACACCAATGTTCACACTTTCGTAACAGAAGCAATTGCGTACACACACGTTTCGTCAATGTCGTCAAAATGTTTGCAAATTTGTTGTAGCCTACTTGACTGTGCTACTTAGGGTTGCCAACTTTCGATTATGAAATTTCTGGACGCAGTGCGAGCCCCCCGGATTTGTGGAAATTGTAGCGATTAGGCCTAGTATCCGGCCACTTTGGCGGAGCACCTTATACATGTATATATATATACATATATATATAGGCTATCCCGTCTATAGAGGTTCCAGCGGCAGAGGGGCCTACAAGAGTGAAACTCAGTAAATTATCATCCTTGTATGAATGTAGGCCTATGTAGGCCGCAACATATGTCACATTTAGAATTTAGGCCTATAAGTGTCCTTGTATGGATACCATGAAAGTTATATATAGTGGAATGCGCACAGAAAGTACAAGAGGAATATGGTTTCATCGACTAGTAGGCTATAGGCCTATAACAAGATTCAAATATAAATAATTCTCAAAAATGAAGTACATTAAAGTCTCCTATTTTTCTTTCAAATTTAGGCTTCTGGACGTTCACTTTGCTTGCAATGCATTGAGCAGAAATTTCTGCTCTGAAACATAATATAAGAAATCTCCACAAGATTGATCGACATGCATTGACTTTCACACACAGTTCGGCTTTTACCAGTTCAAACTTCATCCGGTTTCATTCATCAGTTCACATAGTTTTTATCATTGAGAAAATACCTTCAACATGTGCATTACTAATTGGAATTTCTCAAATTATATCCAACCAGTTTCTTGAAATTTGGAGCATCGCATTTAAAAAGGAATTCTACCCAACATTTATTGACTTTTGGCCTTGTCTTCAGTTTTGGAAGAACTTGTCTTAACAGTGGCGTAGCCAGGAATTTTTCATGGGGGTTTGGTTTTTTGCCTGACCGGATACTCTTTCTGCGACCAACCCAACAGTATTACAGTAAATAAAAAGGAATAAAGTAACAAAGAGAATAAAGTAAGAAAAACAATTGTTACTACAAGTAGTTGTTGTTTTTCTTATTTAAGTGGATAAATAACCTTTAAAAAACTTTTTTTCATAGGCCAATGGGGGAGGGTTAACCCCCGAAACCCCCTATTGTCTACGCCACTGTGTCTTAAGATGCAATGCTCCTTGTATAAGTCATCTCCCAAAAGTGTAATTCCACGTTTGCCAAATAATGTGTTCTATCAAACTGCTGAACAAAAAATATCATCAAGATTCACTATTTTGATTTCTTCTGGAACATCATTTTCAAAATTAACCACTGATTCAAGTAGGCTAATATATATAGGCCTACTCGTGTCTAGACATTGAGTGCATCTTTCTTGAAACAATTTGTAAATCTCAGACTCTTACAAAATTTTATTAATAGATCATTATATTTCAGGAAAGTTGTTGTCTTTGTTGAATGGTGCAACTTTTTAATTTTTCCGTACTCATAATATTATTTCTGGACATTGCATTGTCCAGAATGACCTTCCTATTCTTTCTGTAAGCGGGATGCTATTTCTGGACGATCCAGAAAAAATCTGGACGGTTGGCAACCCTAGTGCTACTTGGCTGTAAAATATAAGTTAACAAGAATAAGATCGTCTAGTACCGATCGTGATCGGTTCCGATAAGCAGACGAGTCGTCGATTTGTAGCTTAAACTAAATGTTCTGCAAACGTTATAGAACCCATAGTCACATAGTCTATACAAGTTTTGCAAAACATAATTGACTATTTTCTCCAAGTTTCAGCAGATTCGTTCACACATCAATTTTTGTAGTTGGTTGTTAAAGATATTCCTTATCATAAAAGATAGCAGGCAAAGAATTACATGCCAATATGCTGTTGACCTGTTACAAACTGCGATAGAAATTCATGGAAAAACATTTTGGACAGTCGTAGGCCTGCAAATCGCTTAAACAAATTAGCCTATGTAGGCCTACACGCTACAAATCCGTTTTCGTAGCATAAAATAACCGAATATTTACTCACGCTACTAAAACTGTCGCATTAATGGCTAAACAGAGATGCTGCTATAGGCCTATTCCGAAAACGCACTTACATGTAGGCCTACTCTCTAATCCAGCACTCTGTTAATAATAATATTATGACCAACAAACAAAGTACGCACAATGTGTTGTTAACTTTAAAGTAGGCTACTTTTTTAGTAGCATTACCCGGTGCTTACAAACGTTCTCACAATTTAAAAAAGGCGTTGACGATAATGATAATAACGCTTAGCCTATACAGGGTGGCTTAAATAACCAACTTCGCATACATATAACTCCGCAATTTATTGGAATTTATTTATACTTTATGCATCGAAGTAAAGATGTTTCACTCTACTATTAGCTACGAAAACATCGAACTGGCATTAGTTTAGGTTGTAATTATATGCTCGGAACAGCGCTAGCTACCATATTTTGCTATAGGCCTAATTGTCGACGTAATAAAATCATGACGTCGTTTCCCCGGGATATTCAGAAATCGTTTTTTGCTAACACTCGCATAGACACAATCGTTTTGGGTGTTTATAGGAGTCTCTACTCTCTACTATGAATATCTTCTCATAAATTAAACCATGTTCTTTCAATTTCATCACCAGCCGTGCACTGACACGTTTGCATCAGACGCAAGGAAACGGCTGGCAGCACGACAGTCGTTTCTTTGCGTCAGTGTTGGAGAGCTGTTGGACTTCACGTCGACTAATATCTTTAGATTATATTTTCCAATACGTTATACGGTGCTTCTAGGACTACCTGTTTCGCGCTGAATTTCCGGATAGATTTGCTTGTAGCCTATTACTCACCCGGGTCTTTGTCTTGACTGCAAATGTACTCGGACATACGAGCTATGTTAGCGGATGTGCGCGCCGTGCGTACCGATTCCCATGGTAGGCTATACGAGCTGAAGGTCCTGTTTTATCAATTTTCCGTAGCAGATGAATCAATGTATTTTATTTATTCCATCCTCTGTTAGAAAACTCGTTGATCGTTTCAAACGAATTAAATCCGTTATCAGTTTGTAAAATTAAGATGAAAACGCGATCATCGTCTGTCACCGGCGCCAGATTGCGTCACAAATCACATCAAAATATGGTACTGAGCGCTTTTCCGAGCATATAATTAAAACCTAAACTATCACCAGTTCGATTTTCTTGTGGCTAATACTAGAGTGAAATATCTTTAAAGTGACGTCTAAAGCATAATTAATTTCAAAATATTGGCTGAATTATATGCATGCAAAGTTTGTTCATTTATGTGTATATGTCTGCCATTATTCGACGTTCCAACTAGCCTACATGTAGACTCATAGGCCTACGTTCAAAACACGTTTAGGTCTGCTTGCTGACAAGGATGAGAAGTCTGTCTTAAAATAATCATGCCTGTTAGGCTACAGTAGGTTTCTTATTAATAGGCATACCGTTTGGAACAAGTAGAATAACCGTTGCTATAAATTATACCATAGGCTAGGGGTCAAGTTTTGTTCTTAATATCACGGATGTATAGTAGCCTACTTGGCAGTACTCAAAGCTAAGTTTCACTCCAGTAGTAAACCTATAATACCTGCTGACTACCATTTTCAAATCCACATGCATCTGTAGAATGAGGACGATGATACAACTGCAAGAAGCGGGGTGGGTCTGGTGACAGATCTGATAGGATGGACATTATTTTCTACTTCGGTGATTAAAAATCGATACCTTACTTACCTCTGAGCAGGCATGGATTTAAATTATTTGTCATTATTCTCATTATAGGCAAAAATTATTAAAGCTAAAGAGGCGTAGCCTACATCAACACTACCAATAGGCCCGAAGGCCTACTGCCATTCGATACAATAGAGATTACAATTATGGATTTCTATATAATTATACTTCGTTTATTCAAGAAAAACTAAGTTGACACACCGCAACTTAATACATGAAACAAAAAAAGTATTTTAAAGAAGTAAATAGGCTGAAGTAACGATTGTCCGCAGAATTCAGGCTGGAAGCATGCGAAAGATCAAAGATAGATTAATTTCTAGTTCCTAGAGTTAACACTGCGAACAGTCTTAAAAAGAACACGAGAGATGAAATTAAAGTCATCTTTTCTAGGCAGTTCAAAGTTGTGTGGTCGCGAACGCAGAGCATAAGGCCATTTAACAATAGGTGGAAATAGGCTACGGAGTACATGATTTAAATTCCAGATGACACACTTTAAGAGTCTAACGTCTGCATCATCAATCAAGCGGTCAAGATCAGGGTAATGAGAAGAGAGGTATCCCAATCGCTTGACCTTTTGTAGGTCAACAGCGCAACTTTGAAATTTCTGAAGAACATAGCATATACGTTTGGCATGTACGGTGTTGTACGCTGTGTACTATACTACACAGAATTATAATTATCAGTTGTTCAATGGTCTAATCTCAAGACCAACACGTAACCATCGGAGTTTACTGTTTCGTTGCAACCCACGAAGAGAAGTGATGACCCCTTTTCCTCATAGATATACATGGATGTTGGAAAACATACTTTGTTTTTCTCTTTAGAGAAGAGCACAGTCTTGAATGTCAATTCAGAGCTTAAAAGAATAATTCGGTGATTGTCCTGATCAGCCACCAAGATGGATCCGTCGTTTCTTCGAGCCAAATAAGCGGGGGAACTTAGATGGTCATCATCTGATCCTTTTTCGTGTCCAAATGATAGCAACTGATTTCCTATATAATCGACCTTGCATACTCGATGCACTTCAGATTTGTATATGCCATGGCATAGGATAAAATCACCGTTATCCAAATTAATGGCATGAAATATGAAATCTATAGGAATAGACGTAGGTTTAGCCTTGAAGTCTATGGTTCTGTCTGTTATTAATTTTCCTTGTGGCGAGTAGATCTTCAACATATGCTTGTCGTAAACGGTCATGACGACATTGCCATCGCGATTGACTGAAATGCGACCGCCGTCGTCATCATCCGTCTCCCAAGTGCATATTACTTTTCCATTTTTGTCGACTCTAAATATTTGCTTCCCAGCAGTGTTGCTCTTATGATCCACGATGTATAGGCATTTCTTCTTTGCGCAGGCAGCAATCGCTCTTGGGTCCTTTAAATCTTTCACCTTCGCTGAACGAGTTGGCGCACTATTATCAATTTTGAACATTTCAATTTCGAGACTTAACTCAAATGCCACAACTAGCTCGTCGTTCAAAATGGCTAATCCTCTTACTCTCATGCCCTTATTATCATATCTAGTTGCTTCGATAATTCTGAAAATGTCACACCCTAAAACATGTCACAACACTAATGTAAGCTAATTTTGTATTGCATTTAATATGCAGCTAATTATTACGCAAGAGCGTAGGCTAAGGCCGCGTACAGGTAACGTAGATCAGGTGGATGCGTGGCGGGAAAGATGCCAGCACACCTGAGAGCGAGAGAAAGCGAGACAGAGAGAAAGACAGAGAGGCACAGAGAGGGATGGAGCGATAGAAGGAGGGATGTACTCCCTGAGAGCGGGTATAGTTGTGGTATTATTAGCAGTCGTATGTAGAAGGAGTGGTAGAAGTATAGGCCCAGTTGATAAGAGTGTAGAGCGAAGAGTTAAATAAGATGGCGATGTAGTTATAACGTTGAGTTGCTTGCCACATGTAAAATAGTCGTTACGGCACATTTGTGTTTGTTTGCTACTGCTGGATTTCGAAGAAAAGTTACGAGAAACTTATCGTTGTTTTGCGTAACGAAGTTACAGAACTATAGGCACTTATAACTAGCCATTACCTGCCACAATACAGTTAATTTAGTATAGGCTTAGGCAGCGCTGAACATTTGAAGACACTGGAAAGGCGTGAGGGAATAAGTTCAAATTCCGGTGGCAGCGGTAGGATATCGAATCCAAGTTTACGGACGGTGGGAGAAGCAATCCGAGTATCCGATCACACGGGAGAAGCAATTCGAGTGTCTGAGCAACGGGACAAGCAAGCCGAGCATCCGATCGACCGGAAAAGCAATCCGAACGACTGGTGAGAAAATACATCGAGCATCCGAACGACAAAACGACAAAGCAACACGTCTGAGAGGTATAAAAGACTTGAGTGTTTATTCAAGTGGCAATAAGAATTAAAGCCAACCAATTGCAAAAATCACAGACACCCCCTCGATTTCTTAACGGAAATCATTGAGAAAGCTGAAGCAATAATTACTCTCCTGTATGCACATGACTAGGCATAAGGAAATCTAGGTGTAGACCTGTATACACCCAACATAGCCAATCCAGACGTATCCGTTGGAATTTGGCCATATGCATCATGGACATGAATAGCAAGAGTCATAGTTAATCTGGACATTCCTTGCACCCGACGATGCATGACGCTGGCTCTCCCCACAATTCAATAGGTTATAACTGAGCGCAGTTGTTACATGTTTAACGACACTGCCATAATTATCGAAGATGATCATGATTAGTGTCGCCACGCCATTTAGGTCCCCGTGGACGGACGGTATGCGGACTACTGGTCACAGGTCAACTGATCTAGGGACTACTGATCTAGAGACTACTGATCAAGGGACTACTGGTCAGAGGCAACTGATCAAGGTACTATTGATCACAAATTATACAACGCACATCGCACATCGAACGAATCATCAAACGACATGTTGGGGTCCGATTTGTTTGCCAATAAATGCTAATTTAAACTCCCCACGCCCCCACAAAACGGATACGGACGGGCCGACGCATTAACGTACCTCCGTGCTATTGCATTTCTGTCTCACGCTTAGCTACAATTATGTCGGACAGTACGGTTTTAAAGTTCATAATGGGCTTCAATAACTATAGGCTATTGATTGTTAAATACGACCGCATGCTATTAAACTCGGCAAGACAATTTCTTTAGGCCTATTGGCGTATAATCAAGTTTTTCGAGTTATACAATGGACTTCGATGTATGTTACTTTGTGTTCTACCAGTCGTAAATTTAGTAATTTTACTGAAATCGTTTGCTAATAACTAATTTTTGACAGTATTAACACTGAGTAAACCAATTCCGGTATTGAGTTTCGATCTATTAAATTGTTCTCTGATTTCAGTGATTGTGTTCGTTCTTAGACAACTCGGACTGTGATCAATAGTACCTTGATCAGTTGCCTCTGATCAGTAGTCCCTTGATCAGTAGTCCCTAGATCAGTAGTCCCTAGATCAGTTGGCCTGTGATCAGTAGTCCTAGAACCGGACGGACCGTGCTAGCCCGAGATTTGAATCTCTGAAACAGCCACCTTCGGGAATCGAACCGCGGCCCGCACGCTCTTTCACAGAGTGAATTGCGTACAGACGCGCGGCCTTCGACCTTACCGGTGTAGCCAAGCGAGCCAGTTAGAGTTATCTGAGCGCGCATGCCTGAAATATATTTATAATGCGGTAGTAGTAGACATAGGCGGCGATCAAAACAATGGAGCCGTGACGTCATCATCTATTGTTAGGACTTGGCCCACTACAGGACTTGGCCCATCATCTATTGTTAGGACTTGGCCCACTACAGGACTTGGCCCATCACTCTATTGTTAGGACTTGGACCTAGGGTTACCATAAGTGCTCAAACGAAAAAGAGGACACACAAAATGTTCATCCGGTTATCGTCCCGTAGCCGGCTCCTAGCCTCCAAGTGCCGTAGACCTAGGCCTAATGTTACGCCAATGTTGTGTTGTACAAATAAAAGTAACGTTAAACAACACAAAACATCGCTCTTATTGTAGCCTATATGGCTTCAATTTAAACTTTATTGAGTGAGTGTTCAGTAGGCCTACTTCAGCTCAGTACACATTACATCACTGTCACTGACTGTACACAGAAACATAACAGTGACAGATTCGTCGCGTTTCGAACCCGTGTTACGAAAAATTTGGTTACGTCGGTATAGGCATATGAAGTTCCCCGAACACTCTTAGGCCTATCATGCTTCGGCGTTTCGGTGTGCGCTTTTAAATCCAGTGCATTCTTATTGGCAACTGACATTTAAGTTCCGCTGCCGCATGTCAAGCATTCAGCTTTCCAGTCATAACGACTTGCACGAAAACCTTGTATTGGACTTTCAGTGCGTCTTTAAATATAGATCTACACTTAGGCCTACGTTTCGGCATTTTTTTATTTAATTTATTTAGGTACTTTGAAAAATTAATCATTTTATTTACAATTATCATTATGTAACTCGCGTTATATTGCGTCTGGTTTACAAAAAGCCGCTTCAGGAGCCGGAAGTCCATTTGTAACCATACCATTGAACTAAAATATTGCTTGAACGCGTGTTTAGTTCACGGAAGGGACGATCGATCGGGGACGGACGGGGAAAAACCCGGACAAAACTCATATTTTTGGAAAGCCGCCCGGACGCCCGGACAGGGGCCTAAAAAGAGGACATGTCCGGGGAAACCCGGACGTATGGTAACCCTACTTGGACCATCACCGGACTTGGCCCAAGAACATGCTTACGAAGCACAGAGATGGGGCCAGCGGCGCCCGCAGGATTTTTTTCTTGTACGCACAGAAATTTTCGATGGAGGGGCGAACAGGGAAAAATTTTCGTTTCGCCGAAAAAACTGATCAACCTAGAATTTCCCCAAAACATACCTTTTCTATCCGCCGAAAAAACTGATGACCTTTTTTTTTCTAGTCATCAACCAAAAATTTCCCAAAAACATACCTTTTCTATCCGCCGAAAAAACAGATGACCTTCTTTTTTCTTTTTTTTTTTTTTAGTTATCAACCTAGAATTTCTCAAAAACATACCTTTTGGGTCATCGCGCTGTACGCACTTACCTATGTGCGTACGTCTGCGGGCGCCGCTGCTGTACGCACTTGCGTAAGTGCGTACGCCTGCGGGCGCCCCTGGATGGGGCAGCTCCGGACACGGATGATATAATCTGATCCAACTCCCGGCTCACATGACTGAGCAGCTATTGTCCCTATTTGCTGCTATAGTGCGGCGATGTTTACGTTTAAAACCTGCGTGGGTATAAATCACACCCCACCCCACACACTCCCACCCACACGCTTGTGCAACAACCATTTCTATAGCGCCCATTTTCATACTTATGGAAAACTCAAAGACTCAAAGACTTATACTGCTTTGGTGCGCTCTATTTTTATGCAGTCGATGGCGGCCGGCTCTTTTTTTAATTTCAGATTTTGCTTTTGTTGCAGTAAAATATGAGAATGCAGTTTCGTACAATTTTTACGTGGCAAATGGCAAAAACATGCTTAAACTGCAGTTGCCACCATGGGAGTGTTTTTTTTAGCTATCCCATATCAGACATTGATCAGTGAAGGTTGATTGGAATTCTGTTTCATTTGCGTTATGTCAATGATAGGTTCGTAGTCTTCAGTTTTTTCACCTGCTTTGAATGGTTTTGTATCCAATTATTATTATCATCACTCATAGCAAGAAAGTATTTAACCATTTTTTTGCGGAGCCCTTGCGCCCACCCCGCGGAACCCTTAGGTTCCGCGGAACCCACTTTGGGAAACGCTGTCTTAGCAGATGGAAAAAAGAATACAGACTACAAAGATAGGCGATGTTTTTCTTCCGTGGATAAAAGACGTTGGGAATGGATCACATAGCAAAATTGTGCGATGTTCTCTACGTGCCACAATTAAAAGGGAAATTTAATCTCTGTCAAGAAATTAGTGAATAAAGGCCTCAAAGTTCATTTCAAGGATAAGGAATGTAGTATCATAAAAGAAGGGAAAACAATAGCAAAATCCACGGAGAAAAGAGGTTTATTCGAACTGAATATCACAGAACAGGCACATAAAAATACTAAAAGATACAAAGCAACATTCATTCACGTCTGGCACAACAGATTGGACACAGAGACCCACAAACCATAAAGATGTTAATGACACAGAATAAGGCATCTGGAATAAACATAAAGCCGTGTAAATTCTCGAAATAAATTATTCAGAAATAGGGATTTGGCAACCTGCAACTACATAAACTGAAGACTGCCATAATATTTTTAATTAACCCGAACGTCTTTAAGACTTTCGTCGTTATAAATATTATTTTATTGTAGGCCTGAAAGCCTTAGCATATATATATATATATCATTATATATATCATTATATATATATGCTAGTAGTCCTATTATAGTCTATAGGCTATACCAAAACACTTAGAGACCGTGATGATGTCCTTCCCAATGGATCTTCTCCATGTAAAGCCTTAATCAAAACCCAAACTAGATAAAATTCTTCTAGGTCTCTTTTGTGTTTGTGATTTTTATGCCCAGTTATTTTTATTGAAATTGCTTAACTCCCAATAATAAATTAATCAGGGTCTAGAGCAGAATAATTGTTGCTTCGTGTTAAACATTAATTATATTAGGTCTTTGAGAAATAATAGTACTTTATAACCATTTTCTTTACCTCCATCATGTTCATCACGAGGTAGCATAACATGTGCTTCTGCTCCAGGTTGTTCATCTATAAACACCAACCAATTGTACAAATCTCATATACGAACATAATGCAGCTTGCTTCCAAGTTGATGCCGGTGCCACGGGTTATTCTATCCCCCAAAGCAATCCGAGGGATGAATTAATCCATCCTCCGGATGGAATATAGGCCTACCGGTATAGACTATCCGGGGGATAAACCATTTCTAACCCCTACCGTGTGAAAATGTGAAATCATCACATGGGGAATAAAACTTCACTTGTTATAAGGAATCGTTTTTAAAAAGCGCAGAGATTGCAAATAATAATAATTAAGTATTTAAGTTTCATTCGAAATTCAAACTTCATGCCAAGACAAATGCGCGCAGTCACAATAGCGCGCTGGATAGAATCTATCCGATAGATGACACAATTGTAGAAGCATTTATTTAAAGTATAAATAAATTAGAATTATAAAACTGGAAAGACCAAAACACACTAATATATTTAAACAAGAAATTATTGTCGTGTAGGTTCGTAAAGTTCATAATGTAGGCTAGGCTACTGTCTCCGCGTTTTACACAGGAAAACACAAATGGGCCTACATACAAGAATAAATTTAAACTATAAATAATATTAAAATATAATAGTTAAAACTAGAATTAAACTAGGATTGTACAACAACACGAAAGAGTAGACTGTGAAATCTTTTGAACTTTGTCAGGGCAAGACAACATCAAACAAGTAACGACCAATAAGCCAATACATGAAATAATAGACCCATATAGAGCGCAAGCAACGAAATCACACGATTAGCACCCTAGCTCTAGGACATAATCACCCCGAACATAAAATCCCCTGGGCAATTACCGGTAGCTCATATCCGCATTTATTTGCCAAGCAATATTTTACATGTATATGGCACTAACTTTAGTTACACAACAACGAAACTGGACATTTCAGCTACATCACTTCTAGACATGTCGTTATCATTCAGCTGGCAGGTGTGGCCTTAAACCTTGTTAGTATCATTGAGTCATTTCGATATAAAGCTAGTGCTTGTTGGTGATATTTAGGACTACAATAAAGACTTGTTAATGTCAAAGAAGAGCATTGAAAATCAATTGAGGCTATAGATCCTACAAGACACGGTCTTATCTTAGCCACGAAGACAGCTTGAAAATGTGTGTCGAAGAGGCGGCGCAGAAGTCTAATTGAAGCTTAACATTACACATAAATTTTATCACAGGTAGACAGAGAGACCCGGGGCGCAGACAGACAGGCCCGGCCCTAGGATTTGCGGGGCCCGAGGCCGCAAGGCGTGAGCGGGCCCTCGAGCAAAAATTTGCGAAGCTGACTTACTACCAATTGCCCACCGTACTGAGAATACCATAATGTAGGAATGCACAAAAATAACGAAAATCAAACTAAGATTGGTTAATGTAGCCATTGTAGCCTATAAGAGATGCAAAGCAGGCTCTTCATACTAGCATGCAGTATGAAAGCAACAATTAGGCTATTTTCATTTCCTTATTTCAATGGACCTATCTGACATCTGAAAGGTATGCCAATAGCCTAATGAAAATATTTCAACGACCTTCTAATTGAAAGCTTGTTAGCCACTATAGACAATGTCGTGGGTTCTATCTCATAAACCATTTATATTCACAAGCAAATGTTGTGAGTATTGATGGTTGCAAAATCCGTAATAGGTTCATAGTCTAGATCAGTGCTGTCCAACCTTTTTGGCACCACGGGCCGCAAAATCAAGATTTTTGAAGCCGAGGGCCGCAACAGTAAAATCAGAATTTATTGATATATTGACATTGAAACGTGTGTTGAAATTTAATATGGAATGATTGCACCAATCTATCAATCTATTGCCTACAGCGCTGCTATCCGTAATAAAATTCATTTACCGCCGCTTCAAGAGAACTATTTAGATATGCTCCCGACCCAGGAATGGCCAAAGAGGAAATTCTTGAGCAGTTTATCGAAAAAGTTCGACGGGTCCCACAGGAATAGGCCTAATATATGCCTACAAATGAATAATAGCATGTAGACTACACAAACCACGATTGCCATGCTTCACAAAAGTTGAGCAAATAGATGTGCAAGGTGGCGTTTATCCCTGCCTCGCACTCATTTTCGTCACCCAAACACAGTTTGGCCAGCTCGGTTCTTCTGTGTAGGCCTACACGTCGTCCATCAAAAATTTTCTGGCTAAGCTACACTCTATGACTGGTGTGTATTTCCATCCTCCTTCTCTGACTTTCATAAAAAAAATCATCGAAGCCAGAGTCTAGGTCTAAAGAGCTAGCACCATAGTGCTCGGACCAGACAGAGTCAAGACATTGACGTTCGTCATCCCTGGTTCCTGGTTCTCTTATCTATGGTTTCGTTCTAGAAACCTTGGAACTAAAAGAATGGTCACAGTCACTTGCAGACGTGCTGGAACTCTGTACAGATCTCAAAAACTGACTAGAAGTGAACGGCTTGGGACGGTTTCCGAAGTGAGTTTAGCGGAGTACAGTAATGAGAGTAATTAAAACCAGAAGTCGTGGGTCAATCTCCAGATAGACTATTGGAACCTAACCCTATGAAGAAAAAGAAGCGAGTAATTTAGTTATCCGATTTTCCTTCCTGATAGCATTCCAATCGGCAACTGTCACAAAGTCAATAAAAAAATAAAAGCTCAAGTCGACCAGTGACTTTACTCTTTACTTCATTTTGCACAATTAAAGTGCAAAAATTTAGCGAGCCCGGGCGGGCCACTTGAAATCACCTCGCGGGCCGCACGTTGGACAGCACTGGTCTAGATCATCATGTAGCCTATAGCAGCAGTATTTTGCATTGAAAAAATAGCGAGGGGTAGTGAGCCGTTCTTGAAACATCGTTAATCGTATGCAGGCTTAGATAAATTTTAACCTTTTTTCTCTTTTGATTCCCACTTTAAGATTTTCTGCCATAGGCTCCTGCCAAAATGGAGATTTTTATGGGTGGCATAGGCCTACCCTTTCAAGTAAAATAATTAATTAATAGAACAGTTTAAATAAAATGAGAAATTATTAAACTGAAATTAGTAAACCTTTAGAATTGTGAAAAATATTGAAAAAATACCCATGTTCTCACTTTCCAGCTTTGCAATTTTTAAGCTCTTACTAGAAAAGTTAACCGTGACCACCTTAAATTTTTTTGCTCCCCTGCAAACATTTCTGCGGGCGCCCATGGATCGGATCACCTGTTCTGTAATATTGAACTTGATCGGAAACTGGACGTTAATTTAGTTTGGCCTAATATTTAAGTTACTAAATCGTGAAACTGTTCTGTCATAGAAATAAGATAATTTGAATAAATCCTCAGATGATGCATATCCTTAGCTCGGACTCGTAATTAATGATTGTGATCTGTTATATTTTGCGAAAATATCCTTGAACTCGTAATTAAATTAATTCAAAAAACAATTGAATTAATTAAAGTACAAAATAATGTATGCACCCGAATCTGAAGAGGAAAGGGAAATGGCCCAGAAAGAGATGAAGGAGAAGTTTTAGGAGAGAATAGATTCCTTTTATTAGAACCTTCTGTGAGTGAGATAACAGACCGTCAGTGTGCGCAACCTACCATAGCGGAACGGATAATTAATATCCTAGAAATTGCCCAGAAAAACAGGAGGAACTGGAAGACAATAGAGAGTTTTAGAACAGCCGTCCAGAAAAATAGAGCAACTAGGCCAAATGATGAGAGATCTTACAAGGGGTATTTCATTGGATAAACCTGCTGTGTGGGATTCGAACCCAGGTGAGTACCTGGATGGTGGTGCTGTCACTACCCCAACGGGAGCCGCTGAACTACGTCCTAAATTGTCCTGGAAGAAATAAGTGTAAAATGAGAAGAGTTCGACCCCTAGCTCAATAAGGAAATATAAATGAAATGAGCATGATGTGAAGCAGACATGCACAGGCCGGTCAGGACAGACCGGTGGAGAGAGTCGGAGGAGAGAACATGGGACACATACGGGCATTGACCCAGGTTGTCCTTCATGCCTCTCTCCCAATATTCTCTTCAATCAGACAAGGTGGTCTAGCTGCTCTCAGATGTTAATGGCATGGAGCAGACCTGCTGAGCGGACCGGCTGAAGCTGAGCAGCATGACGCAAGACAGACTCAGACAGAGAGTGGCGTCGGACTCTTACGGGCATTGAGCCCAATGATATTGATGATGATGATAATAATTGTATTATGAACTGCTCCCGTGCTGAGTTAAAGATACTTGCCGGGCAGGTTACTGGAATTTAATTAATGCCCCGTCACAGACGCGATAACATATGCTTTCGTTATGTAAACACCGATTTTACGCCCGCGTAGCTGGGGGCTCCACATTACATGGACGGCGTCGGACGCCTTTTTCCTGGTAAAGGCGCTCATATAAGAAGATTCCAGTTCTGTGTATAAAATGTCCTTGGTGCAATGCGTACCTCGTCTATTTTGTCTTTGTCTCATCCACAGGCAGAAGATGATTAGGCCTACGATAATTCCAGCAGCAACAGGAATTCCAACGATCAGGACTATGCTAGTATTATCTGTAACACAAAGCACATTTTATCTGAACTATGCTGAACTATGCTATGAAATCATTTCGACATTCGATTAAGTTTATGTACATTATGATGACAACGCTGAATATGTAATAATATTTTTTTCCAGGTTGGATATGCACTTAGTCTAGTCTACTAATCAACTCATGTCATTGACACGTTATTTGTAATTACCGGGTAACGGATGTTATATTCTAAGCACATCTTTCCATTGTCTCAAAACTACATGTGCTTTCGTTAGCCTACTCAGGGTCTGATTGGTGTGCACAGCGAGGGGAGCTTAATAAATTTATTTATGCACATTACAATACAATAATTAATTATTGCAAAAGTATAAATGTAGAATTTTGATTAGGATGCGAATATGTCTTCTTGTCAATATGTGGACGCCTCTGTTGTGTTTCATCACGAATAGTCAGTATTTTCGCTATCAACTGTTATTGCAACAGTTTTAAAGCGCATTAGTGAATTTGGTGATTGATGCAAACCACAATCTTTTTACCTTGAGGGCTTGCATTAACGGATACATTGACCGTCATAGCCGTAAATGTGCAACTGTCATTCCTAATGATACAGTTTGCCTGACAGATGAATCGTCCTGGTTTTTTAAACTCTATGACCGATTCATGAGACTCTGCCCAGTTCGCCGTGCCGTTATCGAAAATCCACTTCGAAGTACATGACTCGCAACTAGAGTTGACAGAACAATTAACTTTTTCATTGACGGTTCTTGTTAGCTCGGTGGGTTCACAAAAGACATCTGAAGTACAAATTAGAAACATCTCTATACCAAAGCTGAGATAGTGCAAACTTATTATTTGATCAAAGCCAACCATAGGCCTATGAAGGTAACTAAGCATTGACTTTAACTTTTTTGAAGTTAGATCAAATTTGGTCTGCAGCCTTCGGTCATCATTTTCTTTATAATTCTTTCAAATGGATCCTACTCGATTTGCAATTATGCATCTTAAGTGTATAGAAGTACACGTGTAACTCCTAAATTACTCGAAATACAACTTCTTCTACAAAGCAACCAATCCCCGGCTATAAATTTGTTTGCGAAGGTGAAGGCAGGCTTGGATGAAGGAATGGGCTTTTTAATAGACTTCATTCACCCATCATCTTAGCTACATCAACTCTCTAGTCTTTACCCAGGTCCCTACCCAGCGGATCTTCTCTTCAGGGGTAGGTCTTCCTATTGTTTCCTCACTTTCTTCTTTATGTACATTTAATCACACAGTTAATCATTTAGGTCTAATCTTATCATGCAACACATAACGTGTGTACCTTTGACTTTTGGGAGCAATAAAATTTGATTTTAATTTAATTTGATTTTATATAATTATATAGTAGAGCAGACAGCATCTATCAAGCGTATGTTATGAAGGCAATTGCACACAAAAATGCACAATGCACAATTGCACATTCATGATTCAAATAACGACGTGTAAAACTTCACTGCAGTAGTTGGTCTGCCTGTTAGTGTGAAGGCCTAGAGCAAACTATTTGCTGACTATTTGCCCAAAAAATGTCACGAATATTTCTCCTGCTATGGAAATTCCATCTAGGGAATTCTTAAGAATTTGCGAAATTTGCTTCATAACGTAAATCTGAATATATCCACAAATACTGAGCTTAAAAATTGTTGATGTTGATACTTCTAAATGCGAAATAATAAACACTTCAGACATAACTCACGCCCAACTGAAAGATCAAGAAGCACTTGTAAGACTGAAACTTTTAATAAACAACATTTTTTCTTTAATTAACTTGCATGATTATGCTTGGTAGCCTATTGCTTACACATTATCCTGAAGACGTCTGAAGTGCATTTGTATTGATTCGTCCTTGATTGCGTCGTCTGACAAATATAAGAGTCTCCCTCCATCTGAAGTTCAGTTTCCATCGTAAGATTGCAAGTGTAGACATTTCCTGAAGCCGAACATATCGATGAATTGATGGTCATGTTTTCACCCATCTTTGTCCATTGCAGTTCTGGAACTTGATTGCTGATGTATCTGACGCTGCACGACAGCCGGACAGTGTCTGGTTTTATTGAACAGCTGTTCGGTCCAATTAACCCCTCAACATTCAAGTTTGATTCGCAAACAGGTTGTGTTTCTGCGAATCACACCATCAAGACTCATTTCAATCCTGAAGACTTGCAAGTCGTTTTAGACTAATTGTTTGTGTCATTAATAATAAGAAAATTATATCTCTGTATGACACCGGTATATAAGCCTACATATAAATTATGTGGTGCATAAAGCACAAACCATTATTGCGCATTACACTCAAGCCGTAACCTATAAGGTCAACATCCAGAAGCTGGGGAGAGAGCTGGTGGGTGGGTAATAATATGACACGAATAAGGTTTAATTCGAGAGCGAAACGACTAGGTTTGGACGACGAAAATGTGGAGAGAATTAACCCTAAATTATGTGACCAGCAACCGAGGAAGATCGTTTCCCAGCAGAGTTCTAGCTATGTGCATGAGCAACGGAGGGCAGATTTGAATACCTTGTTGAACGATGATCAGTCTGATTTCAAATAATGCGATTATCTGTCTAACTGTTTTGTAAAGCAGCAAACCAAATTAAACAGGACACCAATGTAACGTCTTATGCGTAGGAGTTGTATGATCATGCTTTGATGTCTTAATGTAGGTTTAACTACAGGTGCTTGTTAATTATGACCTCAGCTAACGAGATAGCATATCTGGAGTTTCTGCAAATTGACACCAGTAGGAAACGATTTTCAATAGGCCAACTGCAGTAACCCGACTAGTTTCACATCAAATCAGTTCTCAAGCATGTGGTCACATCACTGCCAATTTGCGTAGAAAGTGACATTTAGACCAGGGGTTCTCAAACTGTGGTACGCGTACCCCCAGGGGTACGCCAGGCGCCGGCAAGGGGTACGCGAAGAATTCCATAAATATAAATTTTCTTTGAGTTTATGGACTTTGTGTCCATCCTTCCCTGGTCTAGCAGCAGCATTGAGTACAGATTGCAGAGGAGCTAGCCGAACCCTAGGGAGACCAACAAGTACAGAATTGCAGTAGTCAATCGTAGAACAGACAAAAGCGTGAACAAGTGAGGTAAAAGTGGAAGATGGGACAGATTTGCAAATAGCCTTTAGACGCCTTAAATGGAAACTATATTATATGCATCATCGAATTGAAAATACCTATAACAGTAAGATTAACTTTTCCTTCTTGATCGTCAGGATCTCGACAGATATATAGACCAGCGTCATTCTTGGTCACATACTGAAATATCAGGTTGGAGTGAGTCCCAAAAGAGTTCACGTAGTTCTCTATGCGGAACCGATCCACATAAGGCGCTTTGACTGTTCCGTATGAATAAATGAAAAGTTCTGTGTATTGATCTGACCCAGAGAGCCATTCAACTTCCACCGATGTAGTGGAACAATTGAAAAACGTAGAGTCGTTGATCAGAGCTACCACTACACTTGGTATCACAGTTATGGTCGCATTTTTTGAACCTGCAGGTGATTGGAAATACAACATGCAAATGTGAAGTACCTTGCAGATTTACAGATATATCTAAGCTTATAAACTTCGATAGTCTCGATGTATCATGATTGTAGCCTGTTCAATTATAAAGGAGTCAAGGACATCATAACTTTTTATTTCAAGGGTCTTGTATCATTAATTTAATGTTCATTAATTATGTCGACTCTAAATCGCATCCTACGTTTTAAAAACCTCGAAGACATTACTCCGACTTAGAATGTTGTTAAAGTAAGAGTCAGTCCTCACTGTAACAAGTTGCAGAGTCGTTTTTCAGAATAAACAAATATTGATCGATTCACTAATAGGCCTAGTAGGCCTAAATAAACTATAACACTCGGTGACTTCTAGTTAGGCCTAGATCTATAGGCCTACATTGAAAATGCTTAATAGTAACCTAATTCAGATATGAAATGCAGTGAGGTGTAATTTTGAGCAACTAGACAAAGCGTTACATGTGGTCAGTGTTTAAAGTAGATCATCATAGCCTACCTGCTCCTGAGTATACCGCAGATAGAACGATTAGACCGATTAAACACGGCCTCATTTCATCGACTCAGATTTCCTACAGCATGCAAATTTGGCTACATCAAACCGTAATAAACTTATAGGAATATAGCCCTATAAAACAATGCACATAGGCCTTATTGCAGACTAAAATACATGGGAGAGAGTCCACATGGGCCTAATTATCATGTCAATAATAATAATAATAATAATAATAATTTACATAACACTTCTGCACCAAAGAAGCTGAACTTAATTCTGACATTTGTCTTTCTGTTAATTAAGCACAGGGTTTCTTTCAAATTGAACGTCATAAATTCATAATATGCCTACTCCTGGAGAGCACAATATAAAATCAGTAGGGCTGTTGATTTAATCGCGTTAACGCGTGCGATTAACGCGTTAAAAAAATTTGCGATTAAAAATTTTAACGCATTAATCGTACGCGTTAATTAGATCTGATAAAATAGAATGAGAGGCAGAAAAACTCGTTTTTAAACGGAAGGCTCATACTTAAGGCTAGTGATACATTCTTTGGCAAATATTCCCAAAGAGAAAGTGAGTATTATCGTAGAAATTCTTTGCTCAATTATCGCTTGCATGCGAACAAAAACATGCGTTAAACGCTAACGATGAGTCGTCGACATCGGCCGCATCGCATCGTCCACTAAGGTTGCTTCGTCTTTCCTCACCCCGTCAGACGTCAGACTACGTTGGCTGAACTCCATGAGATGGCAAGGCCAATGGATTTCACGTTTTAAATGATACATGTTTACAGAAGGACAACTGGGACGAGGTTTGGCAAGAACCGCAACCTCTTGTGAAAAATTCACATTTAGGCCTACATGTATGTCCTTTTAATTAAAGGTGGCTCAAATGAAAAAATTAACGGATTTTGAGCAGTTGACTGATTTGACCAGTGTTTCAATTCTGTCTGTCATATATATATATATATATATATATATATATATATGTATACAAAACTGTTCAATAAACTAAATGCAAAAATTCAATAGCCCTAAGCCAAATGTTATTAAATATGTTTGCAATAGAACGAATGCATTCAGTCATTACAATTGTATGTTTCAGGGGTCCTTAGAAAATGGTAAGATTAGCATATTTGAAGGAAATGTATTGCGATTAATTTGCAGTTAATTGCAATTAAAAAAATTAATCGCGCGATTAATTTCGATTAAAATTTTTAATCGAACAACAGCCCTAAAAATCAGTAGTCTGATGCATGCATACAATCCTCGGGTCTGCTGTCTAATTGATCATTTTATATTGGTTCAGCCATCAAAATGGCCTCATGAAGACTTGGTGTTAAACTCTTTGTTCAGACCATTGAGAAGACTGAATGAAATCAAGATATTAGGCTATAAATTATGTAGTAGCCAGCGTGCAACATACACAAGGCCGATAGAGCGCAGGGTCTGCCCGGTGTAAAGGTTTCAAATTACCCCCCGGTTTCAGATTACTCCCCGGACACTAGCTTTGCATCAATCATCGCATTTATTGCACTAAAAATTCCAGAAAAATGATCCCACTTCTTGTTTTGGTCTAAAGATTTTCATCCGTCATCCCACTTCGTGGTTTGTTATCAATATTTTGATCGGGGAAAAAAATAATAGCGTAAAAGCCATCTCTCCATGTAACGTCAGCGGCGATTAATAGGGAGCGTAGGGACCGAGCATTCCGAGTACTTGACACAGACCGACAAAGATCAAGTATAGGTAAGTTGGAGCAAGACCCAGCTGGCATCGCCATATCAAGGAAGAGACTCTGAATTCAATGCGCTGACGGACAGGTAGCCAGCGCAGAACTTCCATCATATAACCAGAACGTGGTTCAATAATAAGTACCATAATGAATAGCCTACGTGCGTTTTACTAAAAAAAATAGATGTTAAGTTGACTGAACTTGTTAAAATAAAACAATTTATGAATTATTGTAGTTTATGTGTCATTGACCCTGGTGGCAGTTGTTTCGATATTCTTTATTCTGATGGCAGTTATGGCTCTAAACTTCTACGTTTGTCGAAAAAGAATTACTGCAGGTTTGATATACTAATAAAACAGTTTAAAATACATATCTTAACATTAAGAGAGAAAAATTTTCTTTTTTAAAAAGGAATTTATGGCTTATAAGCAAAAGAAATTAGACAAAGTTAATGCGCTACAAGGCTATAAGTAAATAATTATACAATTCCTATTGTAACCAATGTTTTAGATCACCGCCTTTGCCTCATAGGCAATCTTTCGTTTTAGCGTTCTTGTATGTGGTCGCATAGGCCTACAAGTCGCATTGACGAAATTCTCGCTAAATGGAAATCGGATTGATGAAAATAGTTTCTATTCAGGCCTAGGCTACTCAAATAGAAGTGGGCTAGATTAAACGATTCTTGCTTAAATTGGATCGGGTGGGAAAATGTTCGTCATTATAATATAAAGTGAACTGATGAAAAATAAATGCCGCTCAAATAGAAGCAGTAGGCCTATTGATCAAACTAATTTATGCCTAAATAGATAGTCTACTACTCTGCTGGATTGAAGTTGAAGTCGGATTGATATAAAGTAATTAGTCTATGCTGCGCCATGCAAGGCAACTAATTTAGAAGGTTAAAGCGGTATGCTAGATTACCGGCAAGGACAATAATAAATATAATACAACGAATATTATGGTAAAAAGAATTTATGTCCATTAGGCACAGACTTGATAGGCAAAAACGGCGATAGGCACGGATTGCACTCGACGAGAATTGTGATATGATAGACCTATGGTTGTGGTCTACAAGGACTATGGTAGGCATAAGCATGGGCGGAGTTTGGTTTCAGTTCTTGGAGGGGCTAAAAATAACTTGGGTTTCGGGACGCAGGGACCTTTGGTTCGAAATCTCAGAAAAACACCATTTTATCGGCCAAAAAACCTGATGACCTTTTTTCTTTTTTCTTATCCTTTGGATCGAAATTTCAGAAAAATGTACCATTTTCCCGGCAAAAAATAGAAAATATACAATTTTCCCCGCAACTTTTTTTCGATTTTTTTCCCGGACCTTCTTGGGGCTTAACCCCCTAGCCTCTGATAAACTCCGCCCATGTATAACGGCGGATCCAGGGGGGCCAATCCGGCCATGACCACCATTTAAAAATTGCATGGGACGCGGCCCTCCATTTGGTTTCAGCAAGCCATTAAATAAACGGGCGGGAGAGAAAAGCAGGACATCAGGCCCCCCATTACAAAATCGCATGGGACGTGCCCCCCCCTCCGTTTGAGTTACCATCTCTCTCGACTGTGATGACTGACGACTAAAAAAGTCGTCAACTATTTTGACGGTTCAAATGATACATTTTTTCTGGAAAATTGGACAAATGAGTTTTTTCGGCGGTTGAAATGGTATCCTTTTTTCTGGAAAATTGGACAAATGACTTAAAAAAGTCGTCAGCTTTTTCGGCGGCGAATAAGACGAAATTTTTCCTGTGTCCCACCAACAAGACCGAAAATTTTGGCCCCCTTCGAAAATTTCTGTATCCGCTCTTGCCCATGTATTATAGTATTATGTAAGCCTAAGCTACCCAAACTGCATGGCAAAGATGACAAGCAGGAACTGTGATGGTCGTTAATTTGCCTGATAATGATATTACGATCATACGATGAATAAATAAGTCATATATTTGCGTGGGGTTAGCAGCCAATCGGTTTATAATATTGTGAAAGAAAAATATTTGACAATATGGATACATTTGGCAGACGTTGATTAGCACAGCACGTAATTGTAATAGACAAGGCATAATAGTGTTAGCGTCGGGCTACAGAATTTCACCTTAGCTAGGTTTATGGTATATTAGCTGGGTCCCCAGCCTGGGGTACACGGCGTTGACCGGGAAATTTAGAATTCGACCTGTTCCCGGCCACAACCCCACCACACCACACCCCACCACCCACCCCACCCCACCACACTCCGTCCTCCACCGGTGCGCCACCCGTAAAATTTCCCCTCCCACCCCACCTCCACCCCACACCCTCACCCCAATTTCTCCTCCCATCCTCAACCCCTCCACCCCCACCTCTACCCATCACCCCCACCCACCCCACCCTACTCCACCACACTCTGACCTCCACCGGTAGGCCACCCGTGAAATATGGGTTTTCGAAGACATTTTTCCTCCGAGTTCCCCACCCCCATCCCACCACCCCTGACTCACCCTCCACCACACTCCGACCTCCACCGGTACACCAACCGTGAAATTTGGGTTTCGAAAAAATTTCCATCACCCCCAACCCCACCCCACCTCCCAACTCCCAATTCCACCACCACACCCCACAACACCCCACCGCACTCCGACCTCCACCGGTACGCCACCCGTGAAATTGGGGTTTTCGGGAAAATTCCCCCCACCCACCTCTCCGCCCCTCACCCCCTCCCCTTCCTCCCACCCCACCCCACAACACCCCACGCACTCCGACCTACACTGGTACGCCACCCGTGAAATTTGGGTTTAAAAAAAATGTCCCTCCCCACCCCCATCCACACCACCCCACCCCACCTCACCCCACCCCACCACACTCCGACCTTCACCGGTACGCCACCCGTGAAATTTTGGTTTTGGGGAAAATTTTATCCTCCACCGCCCCCCACCTCATCCCTGCCTCACGGGCCGAGGTGTGTGCTGGGTGGAGGTGAGGTGGCCCGCGTAAAATTCTGCCCAGCTGCAACGTTTCAAGTAAAAAAACTGTAAAACTGTGGCAATAGCGAAAATTAGGGTTTTCGACCCCCCACATTTTTGCCCCCATGATGGTAGAGATTCGCCAACCCATCCACCTGGTGGTTCTGATGGCCCTCTGTCTAGGTAGAAAGTTTCAGATCAATAACTGCGTTTAGTCATGAAAAATTGAGGTTTCGCCCCTCATAAATGTGTCTTCTATGAAAGCTTGTCTATAATCACGTCCATTGTCATCAGATTTCTGTAAGACGACGAGTCTAAACTGCAGTCTGCCTTGCACAGACTTGTTTTTAGTATTATAGGCGTAATCGTTCTTCTGGAATTATAGGCCTGTGTTGCATAGTAGCTTAAGCTAGCTGTTAAACATTTATCTCTGTTCCGCCAGTACCGTAGGCCAAATTGAAATACATTTCTAATTGTGCGCTTGAGACTATATGATCACGACAACGATTAAGTGCCTCGAAAGCAAATAATGACACAAAAGTCGTGGCTTTGTTCGTTGTTACCCTGAGTGGCCGTCTATAAATGACGGCACGCTATTTAGGACATAGTTGTAAAAAACGTTTTTTTCGTTTTTTATTCGCTCCCAAAAAACGTCGTTTTTTTCGTTTTTTATTTTTGAAAAATAAAAAACGATAAAAAACGATGGGAAAAATAACTATTATTCTCCTTAATTTTAACTTTTTTCTGATATTTCTTATGTTTTCCGCCAACTCTCAAGGATTCAGCAAACTAAAGTCATTATTTCATCGTTTAACATCATCATTTAAGAGATAGCCTTCGTGTAGTAGGTTCCTAATCAATGTTTTCAAGGTGAAAATGCGGTTTTATATGTAACAAAGGCAAATTATTTTCCGTTTCCGTTTTTTATCGTTTTTTTGTCGTTTTTTATTTTTTTGAAAAAAACGACGTTTTTTTCCGTTTTTTATTTTATTTTCATCGTTTTTTACATCTATGATTTAGGACGATTTTTGACTTCTTGCCCCTCGTCGTACCGTCATACGTCGTCATAAAAGTCTACCTCTAATAATATATTATTATTATAAGGCAGCACAACGCTCTCAGCCAACTTCCTCCCCGAAAACTAGATGTTAAGACTGCTATGTGGAAATTTCCTTACAAATAGAGCTAAAACTAAAAAAATTATTGAAACCATACAGTATACAGCAAAAAAGTGGAGAGAGTTTAGTAGGCCTAATCATTAAAATCATTGTGCATTCCACAAAATGAAACGGTCTGGTAGAATCATTACAATAATTATTTTAAAATATTTAATAGCAATAGCTTTAAACAATCCAAACTATAGCGAGTTTAGCGTAGGGGAACTATAGGGGCATCAATATAGAGTATATGACAGGGCTTTTTTAACGTGCAGTTGTACGCAAAATGTGCAGTTCTAAAAAGATTTGTGCAGTAGAAGAAGCACTTTTGTACAGTTAAAACCAGCACCAAATGGTCATTGTCCTCCGATTGAAAGTGGAGGATGGGAAGGATAAGGAGTTGTGCAGTTCTAAAAATTCCTTAAAACAGCCCTGGTAGGCCTAGGGGCCGTCCATAAAGTACGTCACGCTATTTTTGACCATTTTAACCCCCTCCCCCATGTCACAAACTCACAAATCTCGGACCCCCCCTAAAGTACGTCACACTTTCGAACAAATTTTTTTAAAAATTAACACCTAATTAAAATTTAATCTAAAACACACTTCACTATTAAACTGTATTAAAATATAAAATTTTCACTTAAAAGAACTATCACATTATTAAAATGACTTTAATAGTAGAATAGTTAATTGTCAACAGTTGTCACAGTTATTCATTGAAGCAGTTAAACTCAATCTAGATTGAATTTGAAAACAAAAATTGCAAAAATTAGACGGGACAATTATATAGGCTAATGCACGTCATTTATCTGCTGCTTTTTCATTTACAATAGGTGAGGTCAAGTTTTAGATAATCTTCCGATTATGCAATCTTTTTACACAGGATAAGAAGTAGATTAGCGAAACTTGACCTCACCCAGTGATTAAATAATAAAAAGGAAACAAAACAATTTGACTAAAAAAAGACTAGATTGACAAATTTATATGTGACAAACTCTTGTGCTATATTGAATCAGTTTATTATGGGCCTGTGAATTATGTTTAATTCAAAAATATTCACTGGACATCATAAATTAGAAATAAAAAAATAAATAAATGTGTGACGTCACACATGGCCTGACCCCCTCCCCTGTCACAAACTGTCACACTTTCTTACACCCCCTCCCCCCTGGAGCGTGACGTACTTTATGGACGGACCCCTATAATTATGATAATTAGTTGTAGACATGAACGGACTTCAAAGAACTTAAATGATAGTTGGAACTTATTGTATTTGTCCGAAAAAGCACTTCAAATAATGAACAATGTTTACCACGAAATTATAAACGTTCTACCCCTCGGTTGTCCAGCTATGAAAGGCCATGAAACCAAAAGCAAAACAACTATTTGCAGTGATAGAGTGAAGAATAAGCCTATTTTATAGCAAAATATCTAGTGGTAGGGCATACACATGCATCTTTAAACTCTTTCTGTTCTGTTGTCGTTTTGAGTTTATGGTTCCAGAGTTTTATGTTTTTCAAATGATTTAGTATGCTTGTTCGTGTTTTTAACCTCTTCAACAAGTGTATTCGGTAACTATAATTGACTGATTTAATGTTGTAAATTTTTATAGAGCCTATGACCAATCGTCTATATGACCAATAGTCCACATGACCAAAAGATCCTATGACCAAAAGAGTTTTATGTTTTTCAAATGATCTAGTAGGTCTATAGGCTATGTTTGTTCGTGTTTTTAACCTCTTCAACAAGTGTATTCGGTAACTATAATTGACTGATTTAATGTTGTAAATAATATTGTTATAGAGCCTATGACCAATCGTCCATATGACCAATAGCCCTATGACCAATGGTTCGTATACCCATATTATAACCTACATGTAATAGGCCTATCTGCACTGTGAATACGTTTTGGGGACTGCTTTTAACAGGAAGAGAAGAGACTATTCATGCGTCGATTGATCATCGTATATCAGGCGAATACGATATAATACCATATGCATGCACGGATGGTTATGACAAGATAGACGACATCCAAGTAACCGATATTGATGATCCAATGCAATTTCCAAAGCGAGTTGGATCTCTTCCAACGCCTGAAGGCTATGACAATCTATTATCAGAACCAAGCGTACCAACCGTCTATTGCCCTATTGACAAGTATGAACAGCCAGTGGACAGAGAGGATATCGTGATAAACCCAGGTCTTTTGCCGGATTCTAAACAGGATACGGACAATGCCAAGCAATTAACAGATGAACATAGAGCCGAAGACAATGTGAAACTATCGGCCTACATTCAGCTCATCAGCGAAACTGAAGAGGAACATTCCTCTGGAACATTCTCAGGCGCTGTCTTTAGTAAAGGGAAGGAAAATGATTGTTCAAGCTATCCACTCAACGAAATTCCCTTATCCTACCTAAACATCAACGAGGATGACACAGAAGATGGTTACGATTCTGAAGAAATCCCATCCTCATACTTACAAATACGTGAAGATATAAAAAAGAACTAATTATCGCCAACGTCCAAAGGGCATAGGCCTATAGTTCAGACCCTCGTGTCAGAGATTATTGAAACAAGTCGACTTCATAATTCTGAAGATATTTTCCACTGTGAATGAATGCAATACGACGCGATGACACTCTCAGCAATGATAGGCGGCATAGCCTACAGCTGGTCGAACAGCTATAATACGTCTATGGATCTATTGGTTCTGATCCGTTGAATCAGACCCCCTAAAACCCCACTGTATTTTTTTTATAATAGGTCACCAGACCGTTGATTCAGGCAGATAGGTTATTGTATTTCCTATAGCCTATTATGTGTTCATGAGTAAACATTCTTAACCACGACGACAACCTTTCGGTTCGCCATAGACAAATGTCTGATTCGTTCTGCTATAATATATAATATATAATATATATATATATATATATATATATATATGAGACTCACTGTTCATTGTCTAACCAATTGCACTTCTCAATAGTAGGTCCCTATGAGACTCAATGTTCATTGTCTTATATATATATATATATATATATATACATAATTGTATATAATATATATATATATATGAGACTCACTGTTCATTGTCTTATCAATTGCACTTCTCAATGGTAGGTCCCTATATACTCAGCGGGACTTGTCCCTATTGGTGTGCCTATTGCTCCCACGTTGTTATTCTGCCTATACTCTCTATGTGAATTTGCTTAATTCTGATTATGTTTATACTTAGTTACATGTATGTATGATTATAATGGGATCAATAAAAAATGTCTAATGTCTAACTAGCTGTACCCGGCCACGCGTTGCTGTTGCTGAAAAGACTGTCCAACCCTCCCTTCCTACGTCCCCTCCTCTTTCCCCTTCCCTTCCCCTCCCTTTCTCCTCCCCTTCCTCCCCTCGCCTTCCTCCCCCTTCCTCCCCCTGCCCTGCCCTGCCCTGCCCTGCCCTGCCCTGCCCTGCCCTGCCCTGCCCTGCCCTGCCCTCCCGAAAAATGGACGCAGGGATGCGTGAAAACTGTAGAAAGACGCGCGGAAAACGGCCACAAATGGACGATTTTGTAAAAACCGACAGTTACATATAAATTTGCTCTATAGAAGGCGGCCGGATATACGTTTTGAAACGCGCCCGAAGAATGGGTTTGAAACGCGCCCGAAGAATGCGTGAAAGTTCAAACTCAAAGTGGCTGGACTCCATCGACGTCTATCGAATGGAATTAAAAGTTGTGTTTTTTGGTCGTAAAGATTGCGCTTTTTCCCAAAAGGCATTAGATCTATACAAACCCGCTCATGTTCGAATGGAACGTTTTGCGAAAATTTTCAAAACAATCTGTCAAGAACTTTCCGAGATCCTTCATGTCGAACAGTAACGTTTTACATTTTTATTTATATAGGTAGGCCTAATCAAGATCGAATAATGTAGTCTGCGCCTTCTCGATATTAGTGGATGGATATAACTATTAGCTTATTATGCAAGTACACGGATCTCTGTATCATGCCTTTTGGATTTCGAAATTGTGCAGAACGAGAGTCAAGTATTGCAATTGTCTAAGTGGAAATAGAAAGCATGTATATCAACGAAAGTCTGGAACAATTACAGCGGATTCAAAGCTATTATTTATCAAACTGGCATTTCACAGAAGTCTAGATACATATTGCTCATGAACTTACCTCAAATTCTGATGCAGAATTTGAACAAACCAGTATGAAATGTATTTAGAAAATTTACACCGTCGCAGACAAACGTGTATAAACGCGCTTTGAAGCATGTGCGCATTGCGCAGTCAACTAGATCGATCGATACTGTAACTGAATTTGCATATGCAAACAAATTGAGCGACAGCCAAGACAAGTCTGAGATAAATAATTATTACGCTAGCCTTAATAAGCGTGGTTATGTCATGCACTTTGCCCTATACAAGGCGTTTTTAATGTAATAACATCAGCGCATTTTCGGTGTGCCTTACTCTGTAAGAATAGTGTAGAAAAATTGGTCTAAATGTGTAGACATAGACTTTAAGCGTTTTGCGAAAATTTTCAAAAAACAATCGGTCATGAACTTACCTCAAATTCTGATGCAGGATTTGAACAAAACAGTAGGAAATGTATTTAGAAAATTTACACCGTCGTAGGCAAACGTGTATAAACGCGCTTTGAAGCACGTGCACATCGCGCAGTCAACTAGATCGATCGATACCGTAACTGAATTTGCATATGCAAACAAATTGAGCGACAGCCAAGACAAGTCTGAGATAAATAATTATTACGCTAGCCTTAATAAGCGTGGTTATGTCATGCACTTTGCCCTATACAAGGCGTTTTTAAATGTAATAACATCAGCGCATTTTCGGTGTGCCTTACTCTGTAAAAATAGTGTAGAGAATTGGTCTAAATGTGTAGACATAGACTTTAGGCTACAATCTTCACACTGGTAAAACATATAACAGACAATCATGGCATAAATAATACTGCGACCATGACCGGAGTTTATCAGTGGCTAGGGGGTTAAACCCCCCCCCAAAGCCCCATAGTCATGTTTTTACCGTGTAAACGGTCTATTTTTTCCGGTTCAGCCCCCCCGCTTAAGCACTTCCAACTAATTACTAAAAAGTCATGAACTTTTTCGGCCGGGAAAAAAGGTCATCAACTTTTTCCGGCCGAAGCGAAAAAAACGATATCATTGAGCCCCTTCAGCACCGCGTATGTTTAATATGCGAAATTTCGGCGTCATTGCGGTATTATAGGGAGACCGAAGCAGATGCAGTAGGCTAGCCTACATTTGAACATTATCTAATGACCACATCGTCGACTCTAACAGTGACTAACACTAACCCTTACAGACTATCCCGACGCCTAATCTGACCAGTTTTGGGGGGCTGAATCCTCGCGGAGGAAATTTTCCATTTTCATTTTCAAAAATTTCTGACGACTTTTTTTGTCATTTGGTCGAAATCTCATAGAAATTTTCCATTTTCATTAGCAAAAATTTCTGAGGACCTTTGTTTAGTCATTTGGTCGAAATCTCATGCACATATTTCAGTTTTTAGAGGGGCTAATCATGGAAATATTTCATTTTTACATGCAAAAAACCGGCTGAACTTTTTTAGCCACCCTGGCACCGCTACTGAACTTGACCCTATAGTTAAGCGACCCTCACGACGCCTAACCGACACCTACCTGGTACGAAATTTCACGGCGAAAAGGTTTGTTTAGCCTAATTTCGAAGTAGTCATTCGCTCTGTCAACTCTTCCAATTTGTATTCATTGCCTTAAACTAAAGCAGATATCGCAATCGTCATCGCCATTTTGGTGACGCCCAGAATGTAGGCTACATCAGGGATTTTTATATGAATTTTTAAACCTCACAACCACCCCATCTTTCCTTTTCCGCCCTTCACGGTTAAATAGCCAGCTCCCAATCAGATGAAAATGACCTTTTCACTATTTTAACTGCACAAAAGTGCTTCTACAACTGCAAATATCCTTTTAGCGCCACACATCTTGTGTAAAAGCGCACGCTAAAAAAGCCCTTTAGGCTTTAATGCCGAAAAACGAATCGCAGGGCTTTAACTAAGTGTAGGCTGTTCTGGTGTTGAAGCGATTGTCGCTGAAGTATTCTATCGCTTGAAGGGGCGCTATAGCAAGTACGCATACAAACAAACAAACAAACAAATTCACTACGCTGTGTACTTGGCTGTGATTGTTTGCTTAAATTAAATAGAACATTAATGAGCAATGACGAGGCAAACGTATTTTATTATTGTTTACGTACCCTAAAATAGGGTACGTTAAAATACGTACGTACCTTTCACAAAATAGAATAGGCCTACGTATGGTACGTACCCTCGAACTTTGGCTAGCACTACTTTACTATAGGTGGCTAGACGGCTACATACTACATAGTACATATTGATCTTATATCTGCGACTACCCTCCTACCCCTCCGGGCCCTCCCATGTCTGGTCGTCTCGATCCTGTCCACAACGTCATATACAAGACCGCATGCAACGAATTCTTACTCACTGGCGATTTCAACGTCCATGTTGACGATCCATCTAACTCTCATGAAACTGACTTCCTGAACCTCCTCTCATCAGTCAATCTCGTCCAACATGTCAACTTCCCGACCCACATCAAGAATCATACCCTCGACCTTGTCATAACTGCCGACACCTCCCTTTTATCTCCAAAGCTATCACACTCTATTCTCAACATAACTGACCATTACCTTATCATTGCTGACCTTGAAATCAAGCCCTTCGCTCGGCCCCCTCCTTCCACTCACTCTTTTCGTCGCGCAGGGTCCATTGACTCTCAGGCCTTCATAAAAGATATTCGCAATTCTCAACTTGTTCTTAATCCTCCTTCTTCCCTTGATGACCTGCTATCTTGCTACAATTCCACTCTTTCCGACCTCCTTGACATTCACGCACCACTGATCACCAAACCCAGCTCACATGCAGTCAACCCTTGGTTCACCTCCTACCTCCAAGCTTTTAAAACCTTCCGTAGGCGACTTCAGCATATCTACAAGGGCGCCACTGACTCTCTATCAAGAGAAAAAGCCCTTTCCAACCTCAAATCAGCCACATACAAATATCACAAACTCATTGCTGCTACCAAAAAGAAATATTACTCCACACTTATTCACTCCAGCTCCTCCAACCCTCGACATCTCTGGAGAGCTGTCAACTCTCTTCTTCATCGCAAATCGTCCTCCCCACTGCCAAGCTCCATTCCATCCTCCTCTATGGCCGATACATTCTGTTCATTCTTCTCTGACAAAATCTCCTCCCTTCGCTTCACATTGCAGTCTCTTCTTGATTCACAATCCTCCAACACTGATACACCTCCATTTCCAAATCCTTCTTCTCCAGTCTCTCAATCATCGCTTCCAACGCTCCATCCCGCCTCTGAAGCTGAAGTGTCACTCCTGCTAAATTCTCTTCCTAACAAACAGTGTGAATTAGATCCCATCCCAACTGCTCTGCTAAAAGACTGCGCCTCCGTCCTCATTCCTATAATCACTAAAATTATCAATCTTTCACTTTCCACTGGCAACTTTCCAATGGTCTTCAAGCAATCTCTCGTCACTCCTCTTCTGAAAAAGGCAAATCTTGACAAGGAAAACCTATCAAATTACCGACCCATCTCCAACCTTTCTTTTCTATCTAAATTAACCGAACGAATTGTCCTTTCCCGGCTAAACGATTACCTCGCTTCTAACTCACTCCTCAACCCCCACCAATCCGGCTTCACCAAACACCACTCTACAGAAACTCTACTCGTCTCTCTGTATAATAAACTGGTTTCTGCCGTCAGTCATCAGCAAGTCTCCTGCCTCTGCCTCCTTGACATCTCCGCTGCATTCGACACCATCGATCACAATCTCCTTCTAAATCGACTTTCTTCTTCTTTTGGCGTCTCTGGCACCGCTCTACTCTGGTTCCAGTCCTATTTGTCTTCCAGGTCCTTCTCCGTCAAAGCCTCCAGTCACTGTTCACAACCCCTTCCACTATCTTGTGGCGTTCCTCAAGGCTCCGTCCTTGGTCCGTTGCTCTTCATTCTCTACACCACTCCTTTAAGTCATCTAATAAAATCCTCGTCTGTTGACCACCATCTCTACGCAGACGACACCCAACTCTTTATATCCTTCTCCCCAGGCTCTTTCTCCACCGCCATTGCTCAACTTCTCAATGTGGTCAATCTGATCTCTCAATGGATGTCCTCAAACCTCCTCTGCCTCAACCCATCAAAAACAGAGTTCATTATTCTTGGCCTTCCTGACCAAATCAAGAAAATCCCTGACCCTTCAATACACCTATCGACTAACTCTTCCACTCTCACCTTTACTTCCGATGCTCCTGTTCGCAATCTTGGTGTAATGTTTGACTCGCATCTCTCCTTCTCTAACCACATCTCTAGCCTATCGCGCTCCTGTTTCATGCACATCCGGGACCTCCGACGCATCCGACCTATGCTTGATTTCAAAACTGCTTCCACCATTGCTACGTCCATCGTCCACTCAAAGCTTGACTACTGCAACTCCCTGTTCTTAAACCTTGATTCCACACAACTTAAGCGCCTCCAACTCATTCAAAATTCTCTAGCTAGAGCCGTCACCAGAACACCCAGACATCATCACATCACCCCTGTCCTCAAGTCTCTTCACTGGCTGAAAATCCCAGAGCGAATCCACTTCAAAGTTCTCTCCTTAACTTACAACTCTTTACAATGCTCCTAGCCCAGTTATCTTCGCGAACTCTTCACCATCCAGCCTACCCGTTCTACCCGATCATCCGCCTGCCTTACACTTTCTCGACCCCCGGTCACAAGTCATCTCAAGTTCTCCAACCGAGCCATATCCATCTCAGCACCACGCCTTTGGAATGATCTGCCTCCTGAATTCCGATCCTTTTCAGTCCCTTCATCATCATTTCTAATCACACACCACAACCTTCCTCAGGCTCCTCTATCCATCACACCTCGGGCTTTTCATTCGAAACTTAAGACACTCCTTTTCACGATCTCTTACCCTATCTCAACTGATCCTCCACCCTCCAATTCCCGGCCCAGACGACACCCGCCTTAATAGCTGTTCCGCCCCTCTGATCCTATGGTAACTCGACCCGGACCACCACGGACTACTCTCACGGACAACCCTTCTAACACAACGCATTTGATCCTGATCCTATGGTAACTCGACCCGGACCACCACGGACTATTCTCACGGATAACCCTTCTAACGCAACGCAGCGCTCGTGAATAAGCTGGTGCCCCGCGCTTGGCTTTCGAGTGGCGCTTTAGAAATTTCGAGTTTACGATTACGATTACGATGCAACTAATCGCGTGTGACAATAATATTGACATCACAATTTTACACTAGGCCTACTGGTTTAATTGTCAAAGTATAGAGCACGACTTCCTTTATTAACAACACGGTATAAATTACACACATAAAATCACACACATAAAATGAACTCATCTTATTCGGTTTGATTGTCAAGATTGTCTACAAAGATAGGCTATCTCAGTCGCTGGGGCAATAACTGAACATAGTTCTGGCCTAAGGACGTCGTCGAGAAATTCAGCAGTGTTTAAATGCTATAACATGGAGGGGCGGATCCAGGGGTCCAATCCGGCCATGGATGGTCCCCAATTTAAAAAGTGCATTGGACGTGGCTCCCATTTGATTTCAACAAGCCATAAAATCAATGCAGCGGGCAGGGGCTTCTATCCCCCCTAAGCAAGCGGGCGCAATTCATCTTCTTTCTCCCCTTTTCTGAACCGGCCTTCCTCTATGTATACAATATAATAATGTAATCTAGCGCATGCCCTCCTCTAGTGTGGGAATGAAGGTTTATTTGGAGGGGTACAAACGAGCATCCGGCAGACGATCGCCGAAGCATGTGTAGCGCCGAGAAGGGACCTGGTATGGGGAGGGAATGTGCCCCTCACCATAAGAAATTTTTGCGATTTCCGCATTGCAATTTCAGCTTTTTAAGCTGTCCTCATAGCAAAATTACTCTACTATTTCAGTGGAGGAATTGCTGCCAAAATTGGGCAGCTATATGTTTTGCGCCTCTGATCACTGTGCACTCGAGAGGCGTTACATAAATTTTTAGAGAACAATGCAATACAATAAAATACAATGTAGGTCCTACATTGTAAGCCCACGTAATAATGATGTCGCTTTACTAAGTGTTCAAGGACCAAATTTGACTGTCTTAAATTTGAAAGATAACATTGGAGAGAAGCCATTTGGTTGTGCAAAATAGTATTTGTATTAACATTATTTTTTAAATTATAATATAATTGTATTATTTAATAAAATAGTAAAAACATAATTATGATCATGTAATAGGAATTTTTTTATTATGGTATATTATAGCTGTTATAGCAGTTCGTGTAATTCAAAAATGCAGATAGTAGCCTAACTAAAAACTCAAACTGTATAAAGTGTATACATTTTGCTAAAAACTATTAGGCCTACCATTTTGTACAAATTTATATGGAGGGGAAGTATTTTTGGGGCGGATCTTCCTCCTAGTGATGCCTAGATTGAACGCTGTCCTCCATGTCCGACCTTCCCCCAACCGACGTGAATTTTGGTTGTCTTCTGATTTCCCCCCTTATTTTGTACTGGGCGCAAGCTGCGCCCGCCATGTGTAGGGATAGAAGCCCCTGGCAGCGGGAGAGAAAAAGCAGGACACTAGAGATAAAAAGGTCACCAAATATTTTGACGGCTAAAACGTTATCTTTTTCTTGGAAATGGGACGAACGAATGACTAAAAAAAGGTCATCAGATCTTTCGGCAACGACGAAATTTTTTCCCTGTCCCAAGACCAAAAATTTGGTCCCCCCCTTCGAAAATTTCTATATCCGCCCTTGATCACTTCTGCATGGTGATCGTTTTACATGCTGAATCCAGTGGTATCATAATGTGGTCCGACAGTCTAACATCGGTGACCAAGATGTCCGATAGCGACATGCTCTCGGACATCATCACATGGTACAACAGGCTGCCGCTTTGGTGTCTTGAAGCCTGCACGAGCTGTTGTAGACCGTATTCCTGTAAACATAATAAATTGTGAACAGAAGGTAACTCAGACGTAATTGTGATAAGCCTTCGCCACACCTGCGAAGTTTGAGTTGCCTTAATGAACGCCAATTCTGAAATCGTCAAGTTAGCATATCGTGTAATTTATTTAATGAAATTTAATAACGAATGAACCTAGAATCCACAAATTTGAGTTCAGTTAATGTAGGCCTAAGTTTGCAGTGATTGCTCGAATTCACTTAAACCCGTTTAAGTGAGAACAGCCTATCACCGGTGCCTCAATTGGTAAATCAAATCCGCAATGTCGGCCACACTGTTTCAGTTGATTTCGGTGCCATGTCAGAATCCATGTCTGAGAATGGAGGTCGTGAGGGTCGGTCAGGATTAGGTTAGGCATCGTGAGGGTCGGTTAGGATTAGGTTAGGCATCGTGAGGGTCGGATAATTATGGTCAAAGTCGTCAAAAGAAAGCGGCGCGCCAACAATACCGTATAATTTTTTCCCTGAAAACTTATACACCCCGTTAGTTAATTTAAAAACGTAGTCTGCAACAATCTAATTAACGATATTCTATGCCATAACTTGCACTATCCATATCAAACCGAAGATTGTCTGACACCGAAGTAGAAGTAGATGCAGGATAGGATCGCTTGCACAGTTTGAATAATATACCGTCTAAAGAGGAAGGTTCAAGGCTACGGAAGAGCGGTAACGGAGAGTGCTGATATTAACCGAGAGGAGACGAGAATTGATGGAATAACTGGCGGAGACATGTTGGGAGTGCATGAAAAAATTGACGCAGCGGAGATTAAGGAACCGCCGCAGAATTGAACAGAGACTGGAAACCGAGAGAAAAATATATTTTTAAAAACTGGTAAATATTATGTTCCAGTGGATCATGAATATCCGGCGAACATAGTAGAGATGGGTTTGAATAACAGTGTAGACACAAGCAGCGAGACAATTAGATTAGGCCTACGTGCTTATTATTTTTTATTTCTTCATTTATATAGCATAGCAACCCTTCAGGTTCACTACTCAGAGGCGCTCCCGACTATAGCGCGGACGCCACCACTACACCACCGCCTCCCCCCCCCCACACGTGTGCTGTGCATGACTGCAGTTGAAGAATGAAGACATTCTTATTTCAATCACCAACGCTGCATCGTTTAAGCCTTGCTGATGCGTCTTATACTTGCATCGATTCTGAACTAATTGGCAATGCTTTAACGACGAGAGTCTACCAAAAGCGAATACCTTAATATGCCTTTGTTTCATCTGTCATGCCTGGCACAATAAGCTGGCTCCCTGTCTCACAGCCCATCGAATACAGAACTGCTTCACTGGTTTGGCGTTGTCTCCTTAACAGTGCCCCGGCCTATCTATGTGAGCTCTGATGTCTAATAATATTATTATATGCTGTTCTGACGGGCAGAGTCATTCGCTCTGCCTCTAGCGGGAAGCCTTTCGTCCCACGTGTTGAAACCTCAGTCTGTCAGCGTCGTGCTTTCTCAGTTATGAGTCCATCCGTCTGGAATAGTCTTCCGTTGGAGATACACGCCCGCCAATAGGGTTGAATCGTCAGCGTGCTACAGTCTCCTTAAATTGTTATTTCACCGGGGTTGGACTGGGAGCGCCTCTGAGTAGACTTCTTTAAGATGCGACATATAAATTCTTGAAATTAATTAAGGAAAAAGCGACCGGGAAGCCATTGAAGACCGTCTTTCGAATGTCACAGCATTTCGCATAATTCTTTACCTCTAGCAGATTCAGCTTTTCGAGGTCTCGATATCGTTAAGGCGGACGCTGTCCGTTGCAACCTCTAAAAAACACAGAAATTCACATCCAGGGATATGAACTGGCTCTCACTCTGATCGTAATCTCAAAATTTCTAATGCGAAGTCAAAACCCGAACGCAGGGCACCAGCGCATTCACGAGCGCTGTGCCTAGTCAGATGGGTTGTCCTAAAGAGTAGTCCGAAGGAGGTCTTAGTCCGGTTACCAAAGGATCAGAAGTGGCGGAATGAGTAGTTGATAAGGTGGATGGCTTTTAGGTCGAGAATTTTACAAAAAAAGAGCAGGTGAATCGGGTTAAGATTTTCTGAAGATGCGAGACTAGTTTCGAGTGCATGGATATCGTGAGGATTGATGGATAGAGGAGCCTGATGAAGGTGATGGTGGTTGACCAGCAACAATGAATGAAAATGGATTTTATCCAATTAAAACCTCTTTCAAAACTAAAATTCTCCAAAGTCCCGTTTATGAATCATCATACCCACTCCTCTTGTGGCAATTATGGAATTTTTGATAATAGATTAGGCTACATACGGCCTACATGTAGGCCTACATCTGAATCTTGGTTGTGTCCTGTACATTTTTTGTGTGAAATAAGGTTATAATCATTACTTTATAATTATTTTGTTACCTCCATTGTGTTCAATATCTGGAAGTATTTGATCCTCTTGAGTTGACGCTTGTGCAAGCGCAGCATCTATAAAAATAATACCAAAGCATATTAGGCCTATATAGGTCCACATTACAATTAGGCCTACTGCAGAAAATCGCACATACAAAAGTTCCTCAGCTAGATACCAAAGTACTGAATGCCGATATTTTCTATTTGCTAAACCGTTGAGTTAAATTTAAGCTTAACACAGGTAAAATTGCATTCAATAAGTTTAATTTTTAAAAGGAAATAATTAACAGCTAGATCACGCAGTGCTATTTCCGCGTATGCTAGAATATCTTATCGCGTCTCTTTCAGATTATATCTGCTTTTCCATCTGGCTGGACATTATCTGAAAGAGACACAATGCGATCTTTCCTTCAGATTAGGCTATATGAGGCCAATATTGGGCCTACGTTTTATAGAATAATCCTAATCGCATAAAACGTCAGCTGCTTTAATACATAACACGCTGCGAAATTAGGCAGGACCAAAGCCATAGTTTGGTATAATTTTATTATAGGCTATTAGGCCTATAATGAATAGCAGCCTGCTTTAGCTGCTTGAGCATTAGACCTGTCTCTGCTCACTTGGTGCTGCTGGCTCCTCGTGCAATCCCTAAAAGGCCTACTATACTCGGTCAGCTACATTGGCTTCCTATAGAAATCAAAGCGGAATTTAATTGGACTCTCGAATCTACAGAATCGTTGACATGAGCATTACTCTCCTATTGCTAAATTATACCACGAAATATATTATCTCACCTTCAATCTGTGAGTAGGCATGTGAGTCTCTTGACTTAGCCGCGAGCAGAAAATAAGTAGGCCTATTTCACGCCAAAGTTCATAAGGAAACTTTAAACTTACGTTTAAGGTTTAAATTTAAAATATTCTACATATAAGAAGTCGGAATTCTGTGGCTAATATCATAAATACAGGTTGTGGCATGTGCTGTTGCTTCCTATTAGGCCTAATTTACGCCTCAGACTTTTTGTTTGCTGAAGGCAGAAAAATCTCAATAAAAATGTGCAATTGCTAATAATTAAAGACTTTTTAGAAAAGTCTTAGAACAGCACAAACACAATTTCTACATTCTGAAGAGCAAATGCTTACTTCGTCTGTTTTGTCTTCTCTTACACCACATACAGATGATCCCACTAATGCCAAAAATGACAGAAATTGCTCCAAGAGCAAAAGAAATCCGACCCAGAACTTCAGATCGATTGCCTTTAATATAAAAACATAATTATGGTAGGATAACGATATTATAAGATCGTAATCGTGGTTAAACAAATCTAACGCAATGTTCGATTATTATGATATTCTATAAAGCAATGCTTACTTTGCTGATCTTGTTTTCTCTTACACCACGCAAAGACGAGCGTGATATTACCAAGAATGACTAGAAATGATCCAGAAGTGCGAAGAAGAAAAGAAAGCGAAGAAGACTGAACTTCGCCTTTAATATGCAAATAATAATTCTGGTAGGATAGATCAATGTTACAAGTATGTAATCGGGGTTATATTCATGATTTTGAAAAGATCGCAACTGATTGATTTTTATGAAGGTCGCATAAATTGTAAAATAATTATAATGCAATAAACTATGGCAGTGGTTCCCAACCCGTGGCCCGCGGGCCAAAAGTGGTCCGCGAGCCAAAAGTGGCCCGCCAGGCCTACAAAAATGGGCCTCGTTCCTTAAAGAATTAACAAAATATATGGCATAACTCACAATTTGGACAGGATAGATCACATAGCCTAATTATTTTCTATTAGCCTACAAATTATTTTATTTTGATGTCCATAAATAACATCAAGCATTCTATTTTGATTCAATTAAAATTATTTTATATGCTTTTAGTAGTTACATTTTAGCTTTGTGGCCCCTAATGTCTTTCAACTTAGAAAAAATGACCCTCGCGCTCTCCAACTTAGAGAAAGTGGCCCTAAAGTCAAAAAAGGTTGGGAACCACTGCAATTAACAATAGCCAACAATATCTTTTTTAAATTAACAATACAATAGCCTAATAATCTCACTCGCCGCTTATGGAGCCTAACCTGGAATGCGAAATTGGTATGTGAAATTGCGTAGACAATTGCTCAGACTGAATGAGATGTCCTGAGCATTCTGACAATCACATGGTGACCACTAACCATAGACGTTTTCTATTAGAAAATTGATCTAGACCACAATCTCTCGGTTCATATTAATCCATTTGCTTTAACATGAAAAGAATTTGCTTTCTGTTTTCCTAATTCCTTATAAAACTTTTTGGGTCTATCGTCTTATGCAACCTATGGCGAAACATACAGGGTGGGCCAGCATAAATGTCCCGACTTTGCAGGCGTATAACTTCGCCAATTTTTAACATTTATTTATACTTGATGCATCAAATTAAAGGTATTTCACTCTAGTATTAACTCTAAAAAAGTCGAACTGATACTAGTTTAGGTTTTAATTATATACTTGGATCAGCGCTAGCTACCGTTTTTTGTCATTACTGACGCATTATGACGCCGTTTCCCGGGAAAATTCTATCGTTTTTTGCTAAAACGCGCGTAGACACGATCATTTTGAGTGTTTGTAGGGTCCCTACCATGAATATATTCTAATCGCAAAACCGCGTCCTTTCAATTTTGCCAACAGCCGTGCACTGCCATGCGCTGCTTCAGACGTTTGCACGCTGCCAGTCGTTTCTTTGCGTAAGAGCTGGAGAGTTCGTGGGACTTCTCGTCGACAAATTACTTTAACTTTAGGTCTATAATCTTTTCCAATACGCTATTCAGTGCTTCTAAGACGGCCTGTTTTGCGCTGAATTTGCATGCAGGGCCTGCCCTGGTCATTGTCTTGACTGCAAATGTACGCGGACACACGAGCAATGTTAGCGGATGTGAGCGCCGTGCGCTCCGATTCCCATGGTTTGCAAGTAGAAAGTCCTGTTTTATTAATTTTCCGTAGCAGATAATACAAGGTATTGTTTATTCCATCCTCTGTTAGAATATTCGTTAATCATTTCAAACGAATTAAATCCCTTACCAGTTCGTAAAATTAAGATCGAAACGCGATCATCGTCTGTCAACGGCGCCAGGTTGCGTCACAAATGACAGCAAAATATGGTAGCTAGCGCTGTTCCAGGCATATAATTAAAACCGAGACTAGTATCAGTTCGACTTTTTAGAGTTAATACTAGAGTGAAATACCTTTAATTTGATGCATAAAGTATAAATAAATGTTAAAAATTGGCGAAGTTATACGCCTGCAAAGTCGGGACATTTATGCTGGCCCACCCTGTATAATGATGCAATCTTGTGGGGCGCGGTGGTGTAGCGGTGGTTCAGTGCCTTCGAGCCGGAGGGTCCCAGGTTCGAATCCACTTCAAACCACCGCGTAGGAACCTTGAGCAAGTCCTTCACTTGCAATTGTTCATGCGCTTCGTCGTGAATAGCCTATCCAATACATTGTCCGCGCTGTAGTCTGGAGCGCCTCTGAGTAGGAACTTGAAGGGGCACTATAGCAAATGAGAGAAACAAATAAATAGGAAAAAAATTCCAGTTCTCACGGTATTAAACCCCGGAGCATATTATTATAGGCTACAATTTATGGTTCTCTTCCTGACACCGCCCGCAAAAGTCTCCTCGTTGCCTAGCCAGTGATCTCTTTCATTATCTTGGTCATTAACGGTAGGTAGCATATTATGCGAATATTTACACGTTTGCATAATGTAGCCCAAATCTAAATTTAGTCTGCTGAAAACGAGAAACATATTTTTTTTAAAATTTGATATGTTCGGTGTCAATTATTCGTTTAGAAGTTGACACAGCGTTGATATGAAATTCGCAGCAATTAACAAATTATCAGCTTTAACCGTATAATTATTCACGAATTTCACATTATTTTATGTTCATAGATAATTAGATATGCATGCGGTGCATCAAATGTCAAATCGCATCAATTTCGTGTTTCTGCTTTACCTGCTGCTTCTGTTGGATTTGCTTGATTTGAGGTCTCTAGAAAAAATATAAAAAGACAAAGTTGTGTCACATCGTTCATATAAAACATAGATGACTATTTTTAAAAAAATTGAAATGCTGATAACAGGTTTCTTGCTTTAGGCCTACCTAAATTTCATAAAACATTTAGCCTATTCTTGACTTGATTAGAACAAGTTGAACAACTCGGTGATTTGACAGTTAACCTATCTCAGATCTTGAAGTCAAGCGGTGGTGTAGTGTTTATGTTCGTTGCTTTGCAGCCGGAGGGTTGCAGGTTCGAATCCACCTCAAGTCGCCGCGCATGGACATTGGACAAGTCCTTCATTCGCGATTGTTCAACTCTTCGGCGTGAAACTCCGATGTAGTGTCCGCGCTGTAGTCGGGAGCGCCCTCTGAGTAGAAAGCTTGAAGGGGCGCTATAAAAAGTGCACATACAAACATACAAACAAACAAGCATTAGGGCTCCCGGTGGTGTAGCGAGTATATTCTCGTACAAACTCCATACTGCCTACATTCGTTTTAAGCAACCTGCAAGACTGCACGTGGACCTCTATAGTCCTTGCTAACATAAACATAAACAATTAAAGGCTAAACTTTGTAAGTTGACCCTATAGACTACAGAGTGCAGGACTACCAGGTAGCCTACTTAACTAAGTAGATTTGTAGCCTCTTCTGAAGCTTTTTACTCAGCCTCCAAATAAAACGGCAATTGAATATTCTGGTTTTTGAAAGAACTTGTTCAGAGGCGTTTCCTTAACGAAAGAAAAGAATTCAAGAATCAGTGAAAAATTGACATTCGGCTCCATATTTTCGGGGAAGGGCGTTGGAGCATTTTTCGTTCGTGACTATATATATATATATATATATATATATATATATATATATATCAAAAGGACCATAACCAAAACAAAAATTGCAGGGCCTACAACTTTTAATTAAGTAGGCCTGCCTGGTAGTCCAGCACTCTGTACTCTGTAGTCTATAGGGCCTACTTACAAAGTTTAGTTCCAAATTGTTTACGGTATGTTGTGTAGCCTAGACAAGGACTAGGCCCATGTGCACTTATGCTTGCAATTTAAATTTGAAAATATTTCAACATTTTAGACATTGTAATTCACTATAAAATTATAGGCTCAGTTGTAGGAAGTAAAATAAGCCTAATTGTATGTTAGGCCTATTTAGGGTTTGCTTAGCAAGTTGTATTAAAAGGCTGCTGATAAAAATTAAATTTTTAATTTCAAAATGCAGCACAATGCAACATGACCAACTTATATTCAAATCAGCCTTTTCTCGTTTTTTTTCTTTTTCCTCTTTTTGCAAAAACATCGCTTTAACTTTTTAATTCGGTTTTAACATCTGTGGCTTGACATACTTTATAAAATACAGGACCCAGTTGCTTATTGCGAATTAAACCTACCAACACGACGTTTTCGTGTTATTTATAAAGACCAGTGGCGACGCTAGGGGGGTAGGGGCATAAGCCCCTATAAAAGGCAACCCGGGGGCTAAGAGGCTAAGCCCCCTAAAAAGGCCATCCTTTTTTGACATGTAAAACAGAAGAACTTTTTCCACGATAAGCTCGCTATAAATAAAACACATGAGATTTCGACCGAACGACTAAAAAAGTTCTTCAAAAATTTTGGTAGATGAAAATGGAACATTCATTTTCTCTGCGATGGTTCACCTCCCCCCAAACAGGCCCGCCGACAGATATTCCGGGCCCCTGGGCTGAGCAGTCACGGGCCCCTTAAACTGTCTTCATGCTTTTTGACCAAAAATTTCAGTAAAAACAAATGGAAATAACAAAAGGGTGGGTACGAATGAACGATAATGCATAGGGTTTGAATCATTATTACATGCATACAATTTATAGCTGTAGACAAACTCAGCATTCTTTTTTAATACAACCCTACATTTATGATTTTAATCAGTTCCTGATGTTAAGAATTAAATTTTCAAATATAATGGTAATCAAAAAGCACCCTTTCTGTATTTAACTGCAGCAAAATCGTTTATAATATAATGGTATAGTTCTGCATTTTGTCTGCGAATCTTAAAAATGCACTTATAAAATGATCTTTCTTCATCACCTGGAAAATTTTCCGGATGGATGTCTTGCAAGATCGTTTCTTATAATATAGCAGCTTATTATGTATACGGTCTCAGGCGTTTGTGTACGTAGGGGCTCTGGTGGTAGAGTGCCAAGGTCAAAACCAAAACCATGCTCTTTACAGCTCTATATAGGGGAGAGCGGGGCATAACGGGATACTTAAGGCATTTTGAAGTTTACATCATATAATTAATAAGAAATCAGTGTTTTTTGTACTCACCTTATGCAGGCATATATAAAGTACGACATCGAATTAAAAAATTTAAGTAAGCATCAACCACACAGGAGATACAAATTTTTTACCAACAGGCCCCAAAATCCCGCTATGCCCCACCACCTGAGGTAAAATGGGATACCTATCCCATTATGCCCCATAACATGCAAAATTCTATGCTTTCAAAAAAGTGCAACATATTTTTTTATTATTGCTCGTTTTGTAATGTAAACACTGATTGAGGCGTGAGGGGGTAATTAGAACCCATGAAATATTAAAATATGAGAAATATGGAAAAAATTGCGGTAGAATCATTAAATGGGGCAAAATGGGATATCTGTATCCCATTATGCCCCAATTGGCCCCAATAGTAAATCCGCCATTTTGACACAAAATACTGAACTTGTACAAATTTTCATATGGAAATATATGACTTTATATATTACCCTACACATGGACGGTTTAGGCTAAATTTAATATAGCTGCACTGTTTTTAGACAATTTTTGAATTATGAACGTACCTTATATCGGAGAGCGTGAAAATGAACTTTTAATCATAAATATTGCAAGACGCTTCGGAATCGAAAATGCTTTTGTCGTTCACCTTCAAAGATGCATTACTTCCGTTTGAAATTTTTTCGTATTTTTAAAGTAAGTAAGATCGACAATAATGAAGTTTCCCGTTATGCCCCGCTATCCCATTATGCCCCTCTCTTCCCTAATTTCAGCATTTTCATAAGTCTTGTTTATAATGTCATCTTTTGGAATAACAATGCAAACACCACAAATATCAATAATATTTCATCCATTGGGTTATGATCATTGATCACTAAAATCAACTGATGTAGCCTACAGGACAGATAGGCCTATACAGGCTCTGATTTACCGGTAACTTCTTGAGAGATTTCGATTTGAAACGGCCTATAGTAGGCCTATGCGACTACCAACTTTTGCTCTTTTCAAACATATTCGCTTTTTCTTTTCGTTTTGTGCTCTTAATTTGTGTTTATATTCCATCGTTACAAAAGAAATTTATCATTTTTTATATGTTTATACTTATGATTGAAATCGGATCATGCATAATTTAGCAGAAGATCGTTCTGATAAGGAAAAAACCTGATAACTAATATGCAGTTGCTTGAAATGTGACAGTAATATAAGGCGAGGCCTATATGTAAAACTCAACAAATCATAAACTTTGCATATAGACTAAGTCACATTTAGAATGATTATAGCCTGGACCCACAGTCCGCAATCAACATATGAAAATTTTAAATTCAGCGTGGCCCGGGCCCCCTCCGGGCCCCTAAAAGTCGCCGGGCCCCTGGGCATTTGCCCCCCTTGCCCCCCCCTCTCGGCGGGCCTGCCCCCAAACTGAAAACCTGGCATTAAACAGACACTGACAAAGACTACAATTTTTGTGAAGCTTTGCAGGCGATCTAGAAATCTCATTGTAAAACTGCAAATACAGTGGCCTACCTTGAACAGTGAGATACATTTCCCTTGTCGCACCATTCTGGCTGTGAGGATTTCGACAGATATGCCGCCCAGCATCACTCATAGCCACTCGCTCAATGATCAGCTTAAACTGATTCTCGAATCCGCTCGCGCTTTTCACTACTCGTACCCGATCCTGGTAGATCGGTTTGACTCCTCCATGTACAGGATAAATGACGACAGTTTCTATATAGTTATTTGGCTCGAAAGCCCATTCGACCTCCACTGATGTAGTAGAACAGCCGAAAACAACTGTGGAGCCTTCGACCACAGTCATCGTTGCAGTTGGTCCCGCAATGATGGTCGTATTTACTCTTCCTGGCAAGCATAAAAAAGTTCGTTTTTCTTCGCTTGCCGAAACTTAAGTAGGTCAATACAGCATATTATTACGGAAATTTGATGAACCATAAGTAGGTTTATTGACTTAAATATCTTTTTTATTCTGATACGAGACACCGTGAAAAACGATGTGAAAAGAACAAGATCAATGGTTAAAATTTCAACTTTAGAGCCATTGATAATTTTCTTAAAGACATGTGCAACAGACGAAGACTTAGTATGCATATGCCTACATGGAATATGAATTCTTACTGATATGTTTTTTAAAATAAGGATGTGGCTTTAGCAAAACAAAAACCATGAACATGAAACGACAATGCTTTCAAAAATATAAGTAGAAAACAAAGCAGCCTACAATTTTTTATAAAGAAATATTGGCAAGTTCAATAGGCTAATGAATGAAAGTATCATTATTGAAAAAATGTGGAAACTTGACAGATTTTAAAGATGGTTTTCTAAACTTCGATCGGCATGTATCAGCCGTTCGAACAGAATTTATATAGTGCCTATTTAAGATCCCTACTCAGAGGCGCTCCCATGAAAAGCGAAAAGATAGTCTTCAACAGTTAGTGAAACTGAGAACAGTTTGTGAGGTGTCTCATTAGACTGGTCCACAAACCATAGCCAAAAAATTAAGTTGTTAGAATTCTTTCTCCACAAGGCTTATTTTTGTCCACTTGGGGTAGATAATCTCCCTGTAAAATTTCAGCCTGATTGCGCAACATTTAGAGGTCAACCCATTCTGAACATTTTACTTGAGTGCTGATAATGTCTTTACGTCATGTTAACCTTCGTTATTAGACTAATATGGCTTCGTCTAATTTGAGATCCAACCCAGAGCACTGGCTATGGGAAAAATAGTCTCTCGATTGTCCACTGCAAGATTACCACGAAGTCTGGATGCACAGCAACTGCTTTAGTTTAATCATATCACTAAAAGGAGACCCCTTCCGGAAAGCCACAAAATGGCCTATGATGCAGTTGTTTGTTTTTTGGTACATGCCAGAATACCAACACAGCTGGTGTGTAAGGAAACTGCCAAAGCTTTACCAGAACTACCTACCTCTGAAGATTCACTGATCACTATAAAGAGAAAGTGACAGGATGAAGACGACATGTTCAAGAGTGATCTTAAAAAATTGTTCGATATTGCCTCAAAGGATGTGATGACAGAAATCCAGCAAGACTAGGATCGTGATATCCTTCGAATAGGTCCAACAAAGAGCAGACGTATTTTTCAGCAGCATGAGTGGAGTAAACTTAAAGACAGCAGCAAAAGAAGGCAGAAAGAGGCAACCGCAGGAAAAAGAGAGAATGGTGAAAACTAAAATGAAGAACCGAAGACAAAAGGCAGTTATGAAGCAGCAGGTGAAGTTTCTGCGTTGGCATCTATAGAAATATTTGATTACGTACATTGATGAGTATCAGACAACTTAGTCCTAGTGCGTATGCAATACATCTACACTCTACAATGGCTGCATAAAAAGCTGCTACTAACTGCCTCATTATTAAAAAAAGATCCAAGAACATCATCTAGTCCTCTTTAGTTTAGTTGTTGGTGCTTTGTTTCATGTTGGCCTTCCAGACCGTGATCCTTGGTCTGTAGATGCAGATGTCACACTGGCGATTGGTTATTACATTAATTTCAGAAATACCACTTTCTAGAAGTTCGGAATAAAAGAAGGACAAGAAGCAGCTAGGTGCAATGGAAGAAAAAGAGTGCACACTGGCAGGCCTGCTATAACTTCACTGAGAAGGCAAATGTTGTTCAGCATCGACGGATCAAAGGAAAATATTGACCGCATAGCTACTGTTGTCACTGGAAATTGTCAGGAAAAACTCTTGGCAATCCCAAAAATGGTGAAAGGCATTCAAGAAGGTGACTCTCAGGTCAATACCAGTGTTGAAGTACGGTAATTGAGAAATGGAATCTCCCCAGACATCGCTCAATGTCGCTCAGGTCGTACATTAACCATTACCGAACAATTTATCTACATCTGTCCAAATGGCATAAAAAGTGTCAAATGGGTTGACCTCTAAATTTCATTTGTTTCCATTAAAAAAATTTGTGATTATTATAATCATGATAAGGAACAAAACAAGCCTTGTGGAGAACTGAAATCTGTTAGATGAATTTTGTGGACCACTCTAGTGTCTCATAGTCAATGATCCATGTTGTTGGACCAACCATACACAAGGAACGGATCTGTATTGTCACATCGTGAGTGAAAGGGACCATTAATTCACCAATGAATCGCCATGGACAGCGGAGCACAGTGCGCGGTGGCCTGCGCAAGCGGAAAGGGAGAGGCAAAGCTCACGCAAATAAGAGGGTGCCCAGCCACATTAAAGATGCAATCTTGAATGAGATTCGCTGCGGGAAAGACAGCCAGTGCAATACCTCATGCATATACTCATGGGTGGAGTTTGGTTTCCGTTTGGGGGGGGGGCTAAAAACTTGGTTCAGAAGGCGCGTCCCACACGTGCTATCTCGGGCTAGCACGTGTGGGACGCAAGGGCGCAAGCTCCTGCGGAGCGACCTTGGGCAAGTTGTTTACCCATCATTGTCTGTGAGGAAGGCAACGGGAAACCACCTCACTCATCTCATCCCCAGGGGCTTAAAGCCAATGAACCTGTCTTCGGGCAGAGCACCATCATCATCATCATAGGTTAGTCTAATGTATAAACCATGATCAAATGCTCTGCTAAAAGAAGGAAATACACAGTCATAATTAAATGGTCAATGCTAACAGATGGAAAGTTATACATGTTCATTGATTACATTATTTTCGCTCATCATAGTCTTACCTCTTCCTGCGAAAACCGCTGACAGAACAATTATTAGTCCTACTAAACCAGGTTTGATTTCATCCATCTCGGTCTCCTGAAATATACAAGTGTGGCTACATGAAAACGAGGTCAACTTAGCCTACAGATAGGCTTTAGGGCGTTTAGGCCGACAGGACGGTGCACATTATTATAATATTGCAGGCAGCATTCAGCAATATGCGCAACATAGGATCTAAGCCTACATAATAATTATTATGTGACAGGTCGACAACTTCACAAAATCATGAACTCCTGTACTTAGATTATAAACATCGTCAACCGGTTCAATCTCGGTCTTCATCTCTAGAGTAGGCCTATCATTCAAAACGATTTGGTAACAAAGCCTATGACAAATAATTAACATCAAACCTAATCCTGATTTGTTGCATATTAGCAGATGCATAATCAAGGACCTCGTAAAATTAGTTAAACGCATGGACGGAGACTTAGGGGGTACTGGGGGACGGTCCCCTCAACAATTGTGGTGGGGGCATGGGGGAAAAATCATCAACTTTTTCGGCAGCGAAAATTAGGATTTTCTTTTTTCTTCCAGATATCGGACGGATGGCTAAAAAAGGTCATCAACTTTTTCGGCAGCGAAAATTTGGATTTTTTCCCAGATTTCGGGGGGAAAGGTGGAAAATTAAATTTTCGTCGGTATCCCAGCCGTTCGTCCGCCCAAAATGTTCGACCGCCTTTTCGTTCCCCGCAAGTCTCTGCCCAAGTCTCCGCCTATGGTTAAACGTAACAGGCTGCGTTACACCAACAGTTTGTAGCATAGTTATTGTGAAATTTAAAAAAAATAAGCTTAGGCCTACTTGGCTAAATATAAAGTAAAATAATTGGTTTTTTGGGAGATCTAATATTGATTTAAATGGCAGCACCTAGAGGCCCTAGCCTAATCAGGCATTCGTCTAAGCTAGTCTCGTGGTAGGCTATATTGAATGGTCCTAGGCCTACTAAGTCAACTAATAATTTGATATAAAAAGCTAGAAAATCTAATGTAGCCTAATATAATGTAAATCTCCGAGAATTTCTCAGCGCCCACAAAAGCACCAGCTTATTCAGCTTATTCAGCTTATTGAGAGTGATCCGATGTAACAATGACAGTCTGAAATGCTACCATTGCATTGTAGAATTGTGAAAAAAGTTGCCAATGGCACATCCTCTCCCCAAATTCTTCCCACAGCTCGACTCATTCAAAAGGATAATAATACTAATAATAATAATAACACCAGATCGTATACATCAGCGGTTCCCAACCCGTGGCCCGCGGGCCAAAAGTGGCCCTCCAGGCCTCAGAAAATGGCCCGCCAGACCTCAGAAAATGGCCTTCATGTCTCAAAGAATTATCAAAAATGTATGAAAAAATTAGCAATTTGGACAGGATAGAACACATTATTGTTTTCTATTACAAATTATTTTTATTTTAACGTCGATAAATTACATAAAACATTATATTTTGGATCAATTATAACAATTCTATACGCTTTTAGTTAATACAATTTTAACCTTGTGGCCCCCTAAAGTACTTCAACTAAGAAAAAGTGGCCCTCGTGTCCTCCAACTTAGAAAAAGTGGCCCTCAAGTCAAAAAAGGTTGGGAACCACTGGTATACATGCATCCTATTACGATGCATGTATACGATCTGGTGTTATTACAGATACGGCGATGTAGGCCACAGCGAAATTGATAAAGAGAGAAGATATACTTATACCAAATGAATGAACGATACGACCAATATAAAATGTAGGTTACCGCCACCTTGCACTGCAGGCGTCTTGTTCTTGGTATGCGCATCATTCTGAAGTGTGTTTCCTAGCAAGCCTGCTGCTGAACATTCTCTTATCTCTTGTTCGTCATTAGTATAGGCCTACAGTATAAGCCAAGCTGAAGAACTGTTTTTCTGCCGTAACTGGAGCATGGGCGCCCACGGATTTTTTGCAGGGGTTATTCATGGGCCATCATGTCGGATTATTATTTTCTGCTGAATATAGAAGTGGACCAACGTCTATGGGCGGAATAATAGGCCAAACGGATATTTTCTCTTAGCTTTTATACGTTGAAAATGTTTCTTCTTCTTGGAAATGTATAGAACAAGAATCAGGCTACCAATTAGATCTATATTGTGCCATTGATGGAAATGAAAAACAAAAGCACGCGTCGACAGTGTTTGCAAATAATACAGATAGGCTACATTGTAACTTGAAACTATATGACCTATATTGCTTTCTAAATCAGGTTTCACAAGTCACAATGAAGCCATCCACTACGATTATTGTTGCTCAGTAATTTACCTCAGACTCCGATGTAGGACTTTAGCCGTGTAGACTCTATAAACGTGAAACAACAGTCGTAAACTTCCTTTTAAACCAACGTTCGTATAGCCTAAGCTTATATATGTAGGTTAAGCGCCATGTGAGCATGCTCAGTAAATTAGATCGATAACTGCATAATATGCTGTATGCCGAGGCCTAGCTCACCAACGAGCGCCATCCAAGGCACCCTGCAGCTTGATATCAGTGGTGCCAGCATTTGTTTGACCACGCGTGCTTATCATGCAGCGCCGTGCACTTTACCCTGGCATATTAAATATTATAATATTGCCACCATTGATGCCACAGCTGGGTTTTTTCCCACTAGATCTGGGTTTTTGGGCTTCCTCTGGGTTTCTGAGGTTTTCTGGCAAATTCTGGGTTTATTATAGTTACTTGACCAATGACCATCTGTATTAAGAACACATGAATTGAACACGTGCATTGAGCAATAGGGCCTATTCATTGTATTTATAGCGAAATTCAACGTAAACTGCTCTGCTACATAATTTTTGTTCCACTTATTTTAATTAAGAAATCCACAATCAGGAGCTCACGTTGTCAATTCACGAATAATAATATTTAGCCTAGCTAGAATCTGGTGACGCAGAACAGCTCGAGCGGCGCAGAAATAAGCCGTTTCGACATATCTTAATATACCTATAGGTCACTCCTTTTTGTTAAGCCGTAGGCTATCGACATCTCTAGCACATGCCATGCAGCAGGTCAATCCTTTAGGTAGTAGGCCTAATCTAGTTTTTGCAGAGTTGGCCTAGTGTTTTAGGATTGTTGATGTATGAAGAAAATTTGGCCGGAAGCTTTGTTGACTTTTTAAAGTTAAAAGTTGTAGCTACATTTGATTCGACTTGTTTGACGAACATTTAACCCTCATCCGAATAAGCGAAAATCCCACTTAATTTGAGCAAAGGGTATAAAATTGCTCTTATAAATAGTCTGGGTTTTTCTGGGTTTATTTCAGAAACCTCAGTGGCAACATTGATTGCCGCATTTTCGGTGTGTCTTGTTACGCTTTAGAATTCTTCACATAGGCCAACTAAGCCAACTTATAAGGAAGAAATCATCCACGAAGATGACAGAGCCGTCATACTCCTGGGAGGTGACTTCAACAGTCTTGACATTGCAGAAGTGACTGTGCGAACCGGACTACAACCTACAGTACCGGTAGGCTATTTGTGCCAACTCGTGGAACTAACATCCTAGATCAGTTCATGGTCTCTAAACCTGACATTTACAACATCAAAGTTATATCCTCCACGGTACGTTCTGACCACAAAGCAATCATTGCAACTGGCAAGATGTGCATGGTTGACCGAGGTAAACAGCATACACAGTTAACGTATCGTAGAAGATCACCTGCACAACATGATAGAACTTTACGTGGCTTGGAAACAATTGATTTGAACCTAGATGATTCTAATGACTTACAGGAAGCATGGGATCTCGAGCTTTTATTATGATACCCTCAATCGCCTCGACACGAACTACCCTCTCCGATCTATTACCATCACATCTAAAGATCCGGCATACATCACTCCAGACATTAAACGTATGCTTCGCACGAAGAACAGACTGATGCGCAAGGGAAAAATTGAAAAAGCTGAGGCAATTACTCTTCAGGTCGCTAAAGCTATATCCAAAGCAAACTCGACATTCTTCAGCAAAGCTAGCGCTAATGATGGAGTCAAAGAACTTTGGCAGAAAGTCAATCACATCACTAAGAAAACATCCTCACAGCTTAACCAAGACTCACCTAGTGCGGACGAACTAAACCAGTATTTTGCTGCTGCTTCCACTGATACAAACTACCTTGAGCCTCTACTGAAACATACCGCTAATACCAACAAGATCTTTACAAATGAACAGAGCATTTTCTACATCCTTGACCATCTTCATCATACAGCAGAAGGACGTGATGGTCTTCCAGCTTGGTTCCTCAGGCTTACAGCTCCAGGCTACGCGTACATACTGGCTTCTCTCATTAATCAATCTCTTGCAGTCTCCTTTGTTCCAAAGCAATGGAAAGAGGCCATTATATATCCTAAAGCAAAGACCACCAATCCAACCTTGCCATCTGACTACCGCCCGCTCTCTGTGCTACCGGTGCTCTCTCGGATAGTGGAACGTATTGTTGTCCACACCTACCTATATCCTAGTTTTGTTGACATGCCTGAACCGATGTCTCTTCATGACCAATATGCCTTTCGACCAACTGGCTCGACCACCGCTGCTCTGATATCCATTATACATCACGCTTCGGATCTACTCAAGAGTAATGATCATGTTGTTATAATCTCTATGGACTACTCAAAAGCATTTGATTCTATCAAACACTCTGCAATAACAAGCTTATTAGCATCCTTGAACATTCCAGATTGTATCTACAACTGGCTCGTCAACTACTTACATGGCAGGAAACACTCAACTCGCTTCAAAGGAGTTACATCTGCTTCTATTACCATCAACGCCAGTGTTATTCAGGGATCTGTTATAGGCCCAGCTGACTTCATAGTAGGTACATCTGACCTCCACCCTCTTCATTCCCAGAACCGTCTCTCTAAATATGCTGACGATTCCTATCTCTTTATTGGCTCTAATCACTTATCTACTGCAACAGATGAACTCCAACACATCACCAACTGGTCTAAAGGAAAGAACTTGCGGATCAATTCCGACAAAACACGTGAAATTGCTATTATCAGACGCAACAAGAGCTCACTCTCAACACATTCATCAATCTCTGGAGTTTCCCGTACAAAATCCATCAAGGCATTAGGAGTTCTCATTGGAGAGAAATTAACTGTTACAGACCACATCAACAAGATTATCTGCTCTGGTACTGCCTCACTCTATGCCATCAGAACCCTCAAGGCTCATGGGGCATCCATACAAGAGTTACAAACTTTTACTAGAGCTACTATCATATCAAGAGTTATGTATGCCTCTCCTGCTTGGTGGGGTCTGGCTAGTGGATTGGACAAATCCCGTCTTGAGGGCCTCATGAACAAACTTAGACGAGCCGGCTACTTACATCCTGATACACTTACAGCAGAAACTTTAGCTCAAGAGGCTGATAAGGTGCTTTTCAAAGCTGTTCTGGGAAACGAACTTCATGTCCTCCGTAACCTCTTTCCACTACAACGTGATCCATTATATAACTTTAGGGAAAGGGCTCACAATTTCATCCTCCCCAATAAAGACTCGTTAAACTTTATCCCAAGAATGTTATTCAAAAACATGTACTAACTATTTTGACCATAAGCTTTAAGCAGCCATACTGTTAATGTAAGCCTACAGCGTTCTGTCTGTTGTTTATTGAATAAAACGAATATACATACATATAATTAAGCTTAGATTAGAGTATTCAGGACAAACTTTGGTATAAACAATGGCTTACCTGCTTCAATAGGTCCATGTCTCTTAAGTTTAATTTAAGTCCTATAATTATAATAATTAATCGTAATCTCCAAATTTCTAAAGCGCCACTCAAAAACCAAGGCGCAGCAGTTTAGTCACGAGCTATGATCTGGCGCTGATAAGATATGATAATATCTAATAAGATCCTGCATGTAGTGCAGACTGTGAACTGGGTATACCAACTCTGATCGTTTTATATATATATATAATTATATATATAATTATATATATATAATTATATATATAATTATATATGATATATAAAATAATTATATATATTTATATTGGCAGCCTATAAACAATAGCTTACCATGTTCAATATTTTGCTCGGTTTAATTTAGACCCCATATCATATACATCGGAACTGGATTTTAAGTAGGCCTATAAGTTGGAAAAATAAAATAGGCCTATTAGCCTACTCAGAAAAGACAATATTTTTATTATGCTTAACATAATTCCCAAACTGGAATACATGTCTGCAAAAAGATTAGTAAACCTATTTTCTTAATACAGTCATGATTCATGAACTCAATTGGTGCAATTCTGGACTCAACTGCAGCAAATGTTTCACAATTAGCATGTATTAGGCAGATAATACAGGGCCTGCAGGCTTATCATGCACAGTTGCATCATTATTTGTTCAGCACACACACGCTCTTCGGCTGGCACTGCAAGACCAATACCGTGCGGTGGCCTACTTGAGGTTGGCCAACGTCTCTTGTCTGTTTCTGGGAAACGGGGCGAGGGAATAGTTTCCCTTTCTCGTAATTTCCATCCGCATTCAGCGCTACAACTCCGTGGGCCTATCATTGCGTGGCACTTTCACTATTGTTGCGCAGCAGTGGGAAAATTCAGACTATGGCGCACATTGTAAATGACTGTATAACAACGCGCTTTCCGGGCGGAATGCCCGTCCTACACGAGGCCGATGAGGCTGCTGTTGAGTGGCTCTGCGTGAACTGCAAATGCTAAATACTATTGTTGTGGATGACGGGCATGAATTTCCAGACATTCAGCAACAGTTCCTGGCATGATTTGTTAGACTCTTCAGGGATTATTATGTAGCCTACCTCTTGAAAATGATGATGATGATGATGATGATGATGATGATGATGATGATGATGATGATGATGATGATGATGATGATGATGATGATGATGATGATGATGATGATGATATAATAATAATGATAAATAATTTCAAAGTACTTGGACGTTCAGAGGACGTACGTCTTCGTCCCCTTAGCCGTGGAGACAATGGGACCCATCAACAATGAGGGCCTCGCCTCTGTGTCCGAGATTGGACGCCGGTGTCACGAAACGGAGTATCCCCCTTGAAAGCTATCGGGGGGATGAATTAATGTATCCCTCCGGATGGAATTAACCGGTCTAGACTATCCTGGGGCAGTGGCGTAGCCATGTCCGGGCAATTACGGGCAATGCCCGGGATGGCGATCAGCTCTGCCCGTAGGGTTGCCAACCGTCCAGATTTTTTCTGGATCGTCCAGAAATAGCAGTCGGTGTACAGAAAACGTAGGAGGTTCATTCTGGACAATGCAGCGTCCAGAAAATAAAAGTAAGGACTAATTCGAAAGTTGCATCTTTCAACAAAGACAACAGCCATCTTGAAATATAATAATTTATTAATAAAAATTGTAGGATTCCAAGATTTGCAAATTGTTTCAAGAAAGATGTACTCAATATCTATATACACTAACATATCCCACTTGAACTAGGCTATATTGGTTCAATTTTGAAAATAGTGTACAAGAGAAAATAAAATTATAGTGAGTCTTGATTAAATGTTTTCGTAAAAACAGTTTGTTAGAACTCACTGGTAGGCTAGGCCTACATATGTGGAATTACAGTTTTGGGAGATGCTTTCTATGCAGAGAGTAGCCTGTCTTAATTAAGACAAGTTCTTCCAAAACTGAAGATAAAGCCAAAAGTTGATGAACGTTTGGTAGAATTTTGTAAAATTGTGATGCTCTAAATTTCCAGAAACTGGTTGGATATGTTTTAGCAATTCCGATTAGTATAGGCTTAGTCCACAACATTGCATATGTTGAACGTATTTTCTCATTGATGAAAAATCTGGGGACTGATTAACGCAACAGGACGAAGCCTGTTCGAGCTGGTGAAAGCCGAACTGTGTTTGAAAGTAAATTTAGATCAATATTGCGAAAATTTCTTACATTATGTGGAGGGTGGGTGCAGAAATATTTGCCAAAAGTAGGCAGAAGTGAACGGAAGTATACATGTATATATAGCTTTAAAAGAAAATAAGATATTATTGATGTTCTTCACGTTTGAGAATTGAGATTTGATTCTTGTTATAGCCTATTAGGGGCCGTGCATAAAGTACGTCACGCTATTTTTGACCATTTTTGACTCCCCCTCCCCTCTGTCACAAACTGTCACAAATCTCGGACCCCCCCTAAAGTACGTCACACTTTCGAACAAAAAATTTAAAAACATAACCATTTACCTAACCCTCTAAACCCTAGGATACTATCCCTAATCCCTCTGATAGTGACGTGTGTCCCCAAACGCTTTGATAATGACGGGAAATCAACTTTTATCCCGCCAGGCCGGGTTTTAGACACGCCTGGCCGGGCCGGGTCGGATTTTAGGTACTAAGAACAAAAAATAAAAAATAAATTAAAAAATAAATGTGTGACGTCACACATGGCCTGACCCCCCTCCCCCTGTCACAAACTGTCACACTTTCTTACACCCCTCCCCCCTGGAGCGTGACGTACTTTATGGACGGCCCCTTAGTCGATGAAACAATATTCCTCTTGTAGGTTACTTCCTGTGCGTGTGCCATTATAATTTCCATTGTATATCCATGCTATGATACAGGTCCTGTACTTTGCATGGTTTCACATTATCTAAGTAGGCCTAACCGTCTAAGTTCTAAATGTAGCATTGTGCGGGATGCATAGGCCTACATGTAGCTACTACAAGATGATAAATAGTTACTGAGTTTCACTATTGTGGGCAACGCGCTGCCGCTGGAGCTTCTGGCCTGGATAGCTTATGGTGCTCCGCCAAAGTGGCCGGATCCTAATTGCTGCAATTTCAAAATATCACGAGGGGCTCGCGCCATGTCCAGAAATTTCGTAATCAAAAGTTGGCAACCCTATCTGCCCGGGCTGAGCGGAATCGAGAAATTGATAAATTTTAATTTTATTTGGATGGTTTTTGATGCTATTAAAATTTGTATGTTGGGAAATTTGGATAACGACGTCACAGTTGCATCTGGGTTAATATTGAATCTTGCACCGTCAAAAGACACCCTGTATGGGCTATAACTGCAGGTCATATATACAAGTAATACATCTCTGTACTTATATACATACTCTATCAGTCTCTATGCCGTCTGTCCTCCACCATCTGCCCTTCGTGAACCTGACATTATTGATGGATGTCAAACTGTATACGGTTACAAAGTATAGTCTTGCCCCATTAGGCCTATTCGTAGGGTATTCCCACACCCATGCTCTCCAGTGCATGCAGCAGGAAGAGAAGGTCAGAGGTCGCTGACCTTGACGAACGGGTTATCAGTCCCGGCTAGATACATTTCAAAGTCTGTCGTCCCTTAGAGCCTCTGAGGAATGTTTGAACTGTTCAACCGACGGCATCAGCGGTATCTTCCTTGGCTAGAGCAAGGAGGTCTGGAAAAATAATATAGGAGTCCATGTCTAGAGCCTCGGACCCCGGTATTAGCGCTTATACCGGGGTCCGCGCTAGAGCCCCGACTATGCCAGATGGAAATTATCACCTTCTGAAGTCCTGACAAATCATCATCATGCTTGGATAACTACGACAGATGTAAGTAAGCCTAGGCCAGACAGCCGAATAATAAATATGCATAGGCCCACATTTTAAAGTGCTCCATAAATAGATGGTCATCATAAAGAATATGCTTATTATTGTCGTTAGGATTATATATAGGCCGCTATAGGTGTGCGATTAAAAAATGTTTGACTTTTGATCGGTTCTATGGATGACGTATTTTTGGTCTATCATGTCTGTAGAGACCAAAATGGGGTGAGCAATTGGTTAATTAAGGAATATTCGTAGGTCTATCTTATCCATTAATTATAAATAACTGGTAGCCTATTAATTAATAACGTAGGCCCTACGTGCTTGAGCCAGTCATTGATAACTCTTTTTCCTATTCACTGGGCATTGATTTACCACCTGATGTAGGCCTAATAGTAAAGATGTTAATTATATTTAGCATAATAATATATAGCCTAAAGACTAATATACTATATAGAAAGGACTTTGCGAAATCATAAAATGCGATCTATAAGGTGCCCTAACACATACATACATACATACATACATACATACATACATACATACATGCATGCATGCATACATGCATACATGCATACATGCATACATACATGCATACATACATACATACATACATACATACCTTTACGCTGGAGTCAGGAGCGCCTCTGAGTAGTTTTTTCTTGAAGAAGCGCTATATAAATGTCCGAATGAATGAATGAATACATACATACATACAATGCATACATGCAGACATACAATGCATACATACAGACATACAATGCATACATACATACATACATACATACATACATAGGCTACATACATACATACATACATACATACATACATACATACATACATACATACATACATACATACATACACACATACACACATACATACATACATACATACATACACACATACACACATACATATATATATACATACAATATATATATATGCACAAATACTGCCTGGGTTACATTTTGCTTCTGCCTACGCCACTGTCCTGGGGATGAACCAGTCCATCCCCTTTTTTGAAAAATGCGTATAATAGAAAAACTTGTGCTCTAATCAAAATTTGAGGCGACTCGATCTAATTGTTTTAAGTGTCCTAAGCAATGTTCAGAGAAAGGCAACTCGAATTTATTTAGTGACTCTGAGTGTTTTTAAGTGTTTTAAAAGTTTTAAGTGCTCTAAAAAAGCAAAAAATTATCTAGCAGGAATAAACATACCTGTTAGTGTCATTGTTAAAAAAGCAGATGAAAATTAATTTGCAAAAAAACAGACGCGGAAGTGACTGTTTCGACTTTTCTTCATTTGGGGGATACGATTAATACGGAGGATACTCTATTTCGTGACACCGGCTGTCGAAGTCATCTGGAGATACGAGAAACAGTTTTTCTATTCCAAAGCATCTCAATCACTAGGCCTACCCAGCGCTACAACGCCGTTGCCTACCAGCAAGGGCGGATATAGAAATTTTCGAAGGGGGCCAACATTTTTGGTCTTGGGGCAGGGGACAAATTTCGTCTTTTTTTAGTTATCAGTCGTCCTGGTCGGAGTAATGGCCTCTCTAGCGTCCTGCTTTTCTCTCCCGCTGCATTGATTTAATGGCTTGTTGAAACAAAATTGGGGCCCACGTCCATGCACTTTTTAAACGGGGCCATGGCCGGATTGGCACCCTGGATCCGCCTCTGTCTACCAGGGCACTTTGTCTGGATTACCCGGGACCATGGACCGGCCACCATATAATAAGCAAACTAAAATCTATATGTAAAAGCTAAATCGTAACTGTATAATAATAATTAATAATAATAATAATAACAACAAAAGAGCTGGAAGGCAGCAACGTCATGGGATGATCAATGACGTTCTTTGGCGCGCATTCGTAAGAGCCAAAATACCAGCCATAAAGGAGGCGATTGGTCTTTCCCGATCTGATGGCAAAAGGCCAGATGGAGTAAACATTATTCCCTGGCAAAGAGGTCTTTGCTTGGCGTGGGATGTCACGGTACCAGATACATTCGCAACATCGTACAGGCATTTAACATCAGAAAATGCAGGTGCCGCGGCAGAAAAAGCAGCCCGTAACAAGGAAAGCAAATATGCAGACATTGCATGATCGCATCATTTCGTCCGTATTGCAGTCGAAAGTATAAGAGGGCTTTTATCTCCTGCCTTGCACTCAGTTCGGTTTTCAGTTCATCGCCCAGCCAGTTTTGTTGGCTCAGCTCTATTTAAGGCTGAGCAGATGTCCATCATCCTGTTCTGGCTATTATAAAGTCTTCAGTTTAAGGGGCAGTCATAGTCGTTGGTCGACAAAGAGACCAAGACATCACCATTTGTCGGCCCTCGAGACACTTTGGTTTTACCTTCCAACCCTTAGGACTAGAACCGGACTAGGCCTATCCCCAAAGAGGAACGGCCACAGTCACTTCAGACGTACTGGAACTCTGAAGACATCTGCGTAACTGACTTCAACTGAACTACGGTAGGCCTACCTGGGATGGTCTGCGAGGCAGCTTATTACAGGAATAAGAGTTGTTAAAGCCAAAAGTCGTTTGTCAATCAACCGATTGCCTGCCGGGACCTAATCCCAGGATGGAAAGAAGAGATTAGGACCTAGTTGTCAGATTGACTTCTATGCAGGTAGCTGTCCAAATCACGGCAACCGTCACAATAATCAATAAAAAATAAACGTTCAAGTCGACCACTGACTTTGTCCTTTACTTCATTCTACGAAAAGGGCAAAAACTTAGTGTGCTCTGGTGGGCCACTTAAATCACCCAGCGGGCCACATGCGGCCTGCAAAAGTTGGACAGCACTGTTCTAGACACAAAAGTACAATTTTGCACAGCCGCTTCCTGGTGACTTCAGGGCAACAGCATAAGTCACATCGGACCCACACTGTCGGTTGCTTGGGCATAAACACCTAATTTAAATGGTGTGAATTATAGAAAACATAAGCTTACAGAACACATGAAGCAAAATACACAGAAGCAATGTAAACTGTCTACGAATCAAAAGTCTGCTTTGTTTTACTAAATCTGGTGACAATAATTGTGATGAGTAGCTACATTATATAAACAAGAATTAGAAACCACATACACTGCAATCAGTGGTGAAATTCAGCCACAAACGAATGCGGTATTGCTGATTTCATTTAAGCACAACTTGATTGAACAAAATCAATCTATAAGCCATAGAGGCACGTTCGTGCAATACATTATTTACACTGTTTATATCAAGACTATGTCATACTAATAGAAATTTACACTGTTTATATTATGGATATCTGATACAATTCGAAACCTACACTGTTTATATTACGGTTATATCTGATACAAATAGAAATTTACCGATTCCATGAGACAAATTCTATGGCATCAGACTTGGTGCAGTTACTATCCATTGCCCATTACTTCTGATAATTATAATGGTGTTGATGAATACAACAAGGTGCAAAGTCTACCAAATTAGGGTCATGTACAATCTGTTATGTTAAGTAAGAGAAGTCAGTCTATAACAATGCTAATAATTTAATTTAACAAACATGCTAACTAAAAAGAAAAATTTCATTCAACAATGCGAAAGTGTGTCATTAAGTATGACACTGAACGTTTGCCGTCTTATATAAGGAGGCAGGTTTTTTAACTTACACTGCATCATAAATACAACTGTACTCCAGCAAAATTTATTCTAATCCATTTTAAAGTATTTACTGGGTGATGTATCCACATTGTCAGTAAATCATATTCCGAACTGTGGATGAATGGGGCAAAGCAAAGGTCATAGCAAAATAGTTGGTTTTCACGAGTAATATAACATGCCAGCAAGTTGGTAAAACTGTCCCAAATTTCTACCCTGAAAACATGCTGGTATACACTTGTAAGGTTACATAATCATAAAACTTGTGAGTGTTAAAACATCACTGTTTGTTTGCAACATGCTGATGTCTATTTTGAATATACATCATAAAGAAATAGCTAAAAAAACAGCACTAGTACTAATAACTATTACGATGCGATGCTATAAAAGAAAAATGTCAACTACTCTAAGTTCTTGTTATTTGTGCAGCTGAAATAACATTTCAAACTTTTCCACAATTCATCTTTACTACCCCACTTTACGAAAGCAGCAAGCCAATCCCTCGATTCTCTACAAAAAATTGACACAAACATTCTGTTGAACCATGTAATGACGAGCATGTACTTAAATGCTCAAAAGTGGTCAAATTCTTTCACATTAAGTACAGTGTACTGGTACTCTATGAATGCTGGGTACACTGAGCAACCAGCTGCATGAGATGCTAGATTGTGACATTATGACCCTACATGCACTTGTGTTATTCACAAATACTGCAGTCAACACAAGATCTTATGTCAGAATTGAATACCAGTCACAAACAACTCAAACAAGTGAAGTTTATCACAAAACACAGGCTACTAGAATGGATGCTAATTTTGCTACGTTAATGTACTCTCTGCTTCATGGCTATATGATCAGCAAATGTATAATGCTGTACTTGTTCATGTTACCAAGAGTCACCAATCTTTCAAATGCAAAGCACTTGAATATACAATGTCTTCCGGACTTCTCTTCCTTCTCTTACAAGGCTTTTAATAAACATAGAGATTGGAGACATGCGTGGAGTCATTATTAGAATTAAGCCCCCAGGCATGCACACATTACACACATCTTTATTGGATCATCTCAATTTTCATGGCTGTTCACTGTGTTCAGTGCTCATATCAAATAGCCATGACACACTGCTTTTATATGAATACTAATTAGTACCATCTAAAGTTCTAAACGAAACCTGGCAGGATTTTATATTTCATGAACCCTCACAATTAAATGCAATTAATTAGTTAATAAGCCATCATGTAAGTGTGAATATGTAGACATTCATCAATACATATTATTACAACAAACATTTAAATCTTTTGAATGCATATCACCTACTTCGTTTCTTCGTCTCTTTTTCCTTTGCAAGTATATGCAGAATTTGCATATGCCAACAGAGATGCCAACTGCAAATGGTACAATTACACAAGCAGCAATCACCGCAGTTTCTGTACTGGCTGGAGTGATGGAAGTCCTATTCTCAATTGCACCTGAAAAGAAAATTAAACATGTCACAAAACGAAGTTCGACAGCACCATTTATTTGACTTTGTTTAAGGATTATAAAGTTTATGTTATGATACGCAAAAATTTCCTTTTGAATTCTTATCACCTCATATGCGTTTGCCGGTAGTGACATCATTTGCGGCAGACAACACCGAAATCGGTATTAAGCCAGAAGTTACACATCAGAGATATTTAGGGAAATAGCATGATTGTGCAGTTTAATCTAAAACTATGTATAAAAATTATTTATTTTTATTAGAAAAGCCAAACTTTTTAGCTACTTTAATGCTTTTGATGAAAAATTATTTTGATTTAGTTAGGTTAATTAATTGATCGACAAATCAATTTTATTGGATTACTTTTTGCCTTAAAGCATGGGTCTGAATAAAGCTAGAGCAATAATTTTTGTGTCACTTTGAAGCCTGACAAAGGCCTTTGCAGTGATACATGTGTCAAACTCAATATGCTGCAAAATCACCTTAATACTGGTTTCAGTGTGAGGCGCCACATTTGTTTTAGGTTTCTCAGTCCAGTGAGTATGGCACCAGTGGTCTCAGTAAGTCCTAGGTGATCTCTCTACCCTACCTTTATAAATGTTTTTATACAATACAATACATAGAAGGAAAATGGTAAAAATTCCATCTCTTCACACTAAAAATACCTAATTTTACAAGTGAAAGCATGCCTTACAACTGTACATAACTTATCATTACATACATTTTAGATTGAATTCAAATATATTTTACCATACAATTCACCAACTACTGTAGCAGTGGTGCAGCAGGAAGGTCTCCTCCAACAAGAATACATAATGAGCATCAGTTACATGTAGTAAGAATTGGGGTATATACTATATAGACCATGTTCAATACACGTCAAGCAATAATATTAGCTTAAATCTTTTGAATCAATATACATAATATTAAAACTGTAAAACAACAAAGTTAAAACAACTTGTAACTTGTTACGCATCTCCATCTGCAAATCAAGCTACAACAAAGTCCACACAGTGGTATGGGCAGAATAGTCGTAGGACACCTGTTGGAGTGTTGGTCTATAATCCAATGATTGCTAGTTTGCACCTGCAGATTAGATTCCATCTACTGACCCTGAAAGGGTGGTTACACACAAATGTCTCGCCTCAAATTCAGATTTCATAAAAAGTGCAAGAAATAAATAACATCAGAGGGCAATCCAGAAGGCCATTCAGCCCAAGGCTTCAAACTCTGCACATTCCATAGGTTTTTGGCCATAAATGCAAACCTCCTCATAGACCTCAAAATCAAACTTTGACCTTGCTTTCAGTTAAAACAGCAACCCAGCAAAACAAATGTGGGAAACAGTTTGCTCCACGGCAGCAGAAACAATTGTCATCTTAACATGGAGGAATTCAATATTGGGGCAAATTAAAAAATAACACTAATTCTTTTGTTGCTGCTGAAACACCCGCTACCAAGTTTCTGTACCTTATAAGTTTCTAGAACTTTTAATTACTATAATAACAAAAGATACCATTTGGAATCAACCAGAAGCAGATGTAAAGGTGCTGAGAGTATCTGGTAATGAGAAATCTGAGTACCGTAATGCTACTTCATGAACAAGAAACTTCGAGTGTCACTCTGTACATTGTTCTGAACAATGTCAAGGTTCATCAACAACAAAACATTTATCAATCAGCAAGCAATGCTCAAATGACAAGAAGCCATCAGTGATGGGCACTCACAAGTGCAGAGAGCTCAACCAATGAATTCCCATCCAGAGTTCATAGTTTACACCACATCAAGAGTTTTTAGCTTCTTCAGAGGAATATTAGACAAGGCTGGGGAACCACGATCCAACTTGCAGCCTGCTGCTGAGGGCACCAGTCGCCTCACTGTCCAGATCTCTTTGAATGAAATGAACACTGGACACTCGCTCATTGACAACAGAAACTTTTCTGTCACTGACGATCAATGTAAACTTCACTTCTTGCCCTTTTTTCATCAAAATCCGAGATTTCTCCGTTGCATATACAAGGATCGGGAGCACCACAATGTCAGGGATGTCCCCTATAGGCCTACAGGTGGGCTAGACTGACTGAAAATTATACTGTGGTCATTTCCAAAAAATTAGAAACACATGAAATCCTTAGCAAAACAAAAGTTCTCTCTCCAAAAATGCAGAATTAGTTGCAGGTCAAGTCCCAACCTACACAAAAACGAATAATGAAGCAAAATTCTGTCCGATATTAACTGAATTTATTTGTGCTAGAACAACATCTAGAAAAAATAATACCTTGAGATTTGATGAAAGTCCAAACTGGAATGTCATCAGGGATATTTGTTGCGGTTGTATTGAAACGCTTCCCAGTCATATAAAATTTTATCGTGCAGGAATAGTTTCTGCTGCCGTTAGCCAGCGGCATAACCAATGTACTGGTAACATGCTGATTATCATCTTTAGTGGAGTTGACTTCAACTGGAAGGATTCCTTCGCCTTGGCTGCTCTGCTCTTTCCACTCCATCGCAGGCACCCAGTTGCCTTGGTATTTAAAGCTGCATGTCAGGTTGACAAACCCGTCCGTAGAACTGTCATGGTGGTGTTTATCACCTGTTTAAGAAAGAAACAATATGCATCAAATTGGCATAGACCTTATATTGCATTCCAATTTATAAGTCTGATCCTCACAGTTAACCTTAAGCAAATGAGGCAAAACCTGAATAAAAACCTGTTCACTAAAGCAATCTTATAAGTACAGATTCCACGACAATATAAAATGATAGTTGGTAATACAGATAATGCCCTGGTACAATCAATATAGGTTCTAGGACCAAACGGATCTGTTGACATGACCCACACACTTCAAAAATAGCGATCCAAACAGTGCTTATAAAATAGACATTAGACAAGAATGAAAATAACCATAGCCATCGATTCATTGGCCCAAGTATATATTAATAAAGTAACATATCGCCATACTAAGAAAAATATCGTAGTATACTATTGGTCATAAAAGAGAATCCATTAGGCAAAAAAATGTTGTGTTTCCGGTAACCCGAACGACCCACTTTCATTGCCGACTCGAATAATTTTGCGAAGTTTTTATTGTACTGACATAATACAGTGACATTGCCTTCCATATACGAGGTGTACTGTAGAGTTGAATCTTATAATTAAAGCATTCTCTAAGGCAGACATCATTGGTAAGCAGCTGTCTTTCAATGTATATAAGGGCCCGTTAATTAGAGCGATCAATAGTTTCCAAGGGTCAGTTTGACAAGGCAGACGATTGTGGGTGGGAGGGGATGGGAAGAGAGAGAGATAAATCTTAAGTCAAGGTTTATCTGGCCGAGATCTTCTCTTTGTAAATAATGGGTAGCTACAGAGAACCGCCTGCCATTCAGCAATGCTTCAATTTGACCTGACACCGCTGACCGCTGCTACATATAGCCAAGTCAGGATCAATCCACACAAAGAACCTTGCAGATAGGCTGTCTAAACTAGGTGAGGAATTGTCCACTTGCCTGTCTGGGTACCTCTATGCCAATTAGCTAGGCCTACCTCGAACGTCTTACCTCAGAGTGTGTGTCCTACAAATATTCCTGTGTTTATATACAACACATACATGTATATACACACACTTATATATGTATATATACATGTATATTTGTGTGTATATATATATATATATATATATATAATAGGGTGTCCCACGATTGCACAGGAAAAATATTTTTCTTGAAACTTGAAATGCAGTCCCTCCAAAAAGTTTCCTTATGGTCCTATGATAGTACCTGCCAAATTTCTGGACATTTTGAAAATATTTAGAGGCCGCTCAAAGCTCACATATAATATGTGTAAGTTGTCACAAATTATACGTGCGACATATAGGCCTATGAGTTTGAAATTTTCGGAGGTCCACACTTTGATCCCACTAGCGTGCTTATGTATTGCTTAATAACCTTATATTGCTCTGAAATACTAAAATCTACAAATATGCAACCTTATTGTATTTGCGAATGAGGTTTTTCAAGCATAAGGACGACAGTTAAGCTCTCGAGCAAACGAATGATGTAAATGTCGTGCACTAGGATTGCAGGTCGCTACCTCCACATGGCAATCATCAGTGGCGTAGAAATGAATAAGGTTAACAGATTGTCAGTCTGATTTTTCTCTAGTTGGTGGAAGTAGCCTACAAACATGTTGGTGTGCTAAAGTTGACCTCTGGACCAGGACAGGAATCAACGGTTGCAGTTTGAACCTTTTGAAGTCGTGAAAGTGTGATGCATTAGGCCTAATTATTGGCAAATGCTTTGAGACAACGGCTTTCAATAACTGCATATTAAATAGAGTTTGCAATGCCTTGCACCCTTCTACATCAGCCATCAGTCGTAACATCTTGTTAACATCACAGAAATCTTTTAAGTCCAGTTGCCTGGTGCATTCTTTGTGTCCTTGGTAAAAATTTGTCCATCAATGGTCTGTAATTAAGCTCTGCAAGCCATTTAAAGATGAATGCTCCAATCTGGTTCACCATCAACCAAACCCTCGACCAATGCTACTGCAGTCTGCATCTAACAAATCATAAGAATTCATTACTGAACAGCTTTAGCGTGGCCATACTCGAAATATGACTATCAAGAATTTTCAAAACTCTTGGTATTCATGGTTGGATTGAACAATTCGGTAGCATTTCGCAAGCCTGTTGCCATCACAGAGCAAGTTGGATGGGTAAGGCAATATAGATCTAATTGCTTTATGATGGAAACGAATCACATATACAGTTGACGACCGTGAATTACAGGGCATCCAACCCAAACAAGTCTCAGATTTGTGATTGACATCTACAGTCAGGCGGTGTTCTCATGTAGAGTCACTGCTCTCTTTGAATTAATCCATAGCTTTATAATTCTGGCAATGCTGCTCTAGATGACAAGTCTGAAAATGATGCAACATCATTCTTGGTATACCAGCACCTAAGATATAAGAGATAGCAATTCTCTCTGTTCTTTCAGTGAGTTCTCATTAATGTGGAATAACGGGGTTATCTCTTCCTAAAAGTTTTTCCCAAACCATGCTGCGTTCAAATATAGTTTTCTCGATCTTTCGGTGAAAGAGTGGCGAGATAGCCAATCGTATAAGACCACGTGTGATTTTTCATAACGTTGGTCTGTGTAAATGACTGTGCTGAACAAACATGACGCAGCTTTGATACAGAATTTCAGCTCAACGATAACGAAGAACGTAGATCGGAGACAATTTCTCGTACAGGTTGTCGAAAAACACAGGCACATGTTTTCTAACCACAATTGTGACAATCTTGTTGACATGTGTAAATGTAGAACGTAGAACTGAAGAACAATTTGAGTGCAGTGATGTAGAATCAGCAGATCAGTATGAGAATAGTAAAAAAATAACGGTCCAGACGTTGATTTGTTGTGTAGCTGCATGGGGTGTGCAATTAAAACTTTACTGTGTGGTCCTAGGACAAATAGGGGTTGAACCTCACAGCCCCCTCAGAATTTCTTACTATGAAGCAGATGAAGGTATGGAGGAGCTAAAACCACGACTTGTTACATTATCAAGAGTTTGTAATGACTACTCCCAATGATTAGTTGTGTGTGCACTGATATTGTGTCCAAAGTTAAAAAATCTCAAATTTTTCTCGATTTTGCATTTTTTGAGCATAAGACTATGCCCAAAATATCCATTGTATCCAATAAAGTTAAATACCTGTTAATTCTACCATTCACGAGCTTTCCAAGGGTAGTAAATTTGTTATAATAGGATCAACGATTGGGATATAAAGGCATTTAGAAGTTGGACACATCAGGCGCAAATTATGCCAATATGGGTTAAATTTGGGCGGCTTGAGCCACCCCTAAATATTTTTTTAGTGTCATAAAACTTTACAGGTGTTATTATGGGACCATATGGAAACTTTTTAGGGGGACTGCATTTCAAGTATCTAGAAAAATATTTGTTGGGACACCCTAATATATAATTGTCCCTTGCAGTGCCACATGAGCCGCCTCTAACGGTGACTGGGGAACAAAAGTGGTAAATACTCAGTGATTTTGCCAGTCTCCAACGATCCCAGAGGTGATGTTCTGTTCCCATTCCCTTTCCCTCCCACTTCACCTTGCCAGAAAAGATGTCAACAAAATTAAATTAATAACATTTTTTCTAAAGCAGTTTGTAGGTACAAACATTCTGCAAATAGCAGTTTATACTTGCTTAGAACAGGTACTTCGTTGCAGCATTTACCTTTGTGCAAAAATGGCAGTGGCCTAATTTTTGGGCAGTCACTGTATAAAAATATTTAACTTTTAGAAATTAACATTTTTTTTACTTACCTACCCTATTTTTCAAACCTCTGTTACCCGAAACACACCATTAATTTTTTTTGCCTTAGGGGCCGAGTTGCTAGATGGTTAAACAAAAGTCATCTATATTTAGTTCATTTGTATCATAGGTACCTTAAAACATATACAATTACAAACATACTAAGGCCAAAAAAATAATGTTGTGTTTCCGGTAACCCAACCGACTCTCTTTCATTGCCGCGACTCAAATAATTTTTTTTAAATTTATTTTAAAAAAAAGTTAATTTAAATTTTTTTCCCATTAAAACTTTTTTAATTTAAAAAGATTTTTTATTGACATAATACGGTGACATTGCCTTCCGTATGGAGTTGGATCTTAGGCAAAAAAAGTTGTGTTTCCGGTAACCCGACCGACTCATTTTTATTGCCGCGACTCGGAAAATTTTGTGTAAATTTGTTTATTTACAGTGACATTGCCTTAGAGTTTCACAAGGTCTGCCTAACTACTTTCTGGTTATCAGTCTTGAGAAACCTCTAGCCTTATCATTCTCACTTGAGCCACCTCTAACGGTGACTAGGGAAAATAAATCTAGCAACCGCTAGGTGTAACTAGTCACTGGCTCGGCCAGTCTGGAACGACCCCTAGCAGTGATGTTTTGTTCGCATCATCTTCCCCTTCCCTTCCCACTTTATCTTACCAGAAAAGATGTCAACAAAATTAAATTAATAGAATTGTTTTCTAGAGCAATTTTAGGTACAGACAGTCCGGAAATAGGCAGTTTATACTTGCTTAGAACATGTACTTTGTTGCAGCGTGTACCTTTATGCAAAAAAGAGTAGTTGGGTATAATTTTTTGGATAGTCACTGTATAAAAATATTTTACCAAAATTTTCGACCTACCTACCCAATTTTTTAGAGCTCTGTTACCGGAAACACAACATTATTTTTTGTGTGGCGGCTGTGGCCTAAGTACAAAGCATCAAAAATTTAGCAAAGAAAACAAATCAAATGGGGTAACAACCCATCTATCCATTTTCATAAAAAAAAGTGTCCAAGAATGTAAAATTATGCTTCTTGCAGCAAAAAATTATTCCGAGGCATTCCAGAAGCCACCCCTAAAATAAATTTCTTGATATCCATAAGCCGAACTGAAGTTTGAAAAACTTTGCAATTGAGATACTGCAAATGTCTTGTGGTATTCTGTTCCATTCATCTGGGCCAACACATCTGATTGAAAAATTGCAAGAGTTTGTGTGAGCAAACTCACTTCCATATTAAGCTCCCTTCCATAATTATGTGTTGTCTAAGGCAAGTTGATAGAAGTTGGCATGGGAGATAAACAAGTTTTGAAGCATAACAATGCATGATTGCATGAATTCAGTAGTTGCTGATCTGAGCAACTTCTAGATTTCCGAGATGCATGAATAACAATGCTCTGTGTGAAGGTATAATGGGAGCTGGGGTAGCGTGACAGAGTTTCCACATAAAGTCTCCCCCCGGAGACTATTTCGAAACACATTCTCCCCTCAGCGGATCTGTTTCAGAATAAATTCACTTCTGGAGACTATAATTATTGTTTACTTTGAACAAGTCTGAAACTAGCAAAAGATTTTCGGGTGAAAATTGCATGGTGCAAGATCGCCAATTTCTGAGGGCCCAATTCATAGATAGTTAGATGGGCAATCAATACATCGCACCGAGGACAAGGCCTGAACAACAGCGGTATGTTCATGTGCTACTGTGCCCGTTTAACTAAGAAAATCCAGAAAAAATATACACTACACAGCACACATGTTAGACAAGTTTAAGGTAGCAGAAAACAGAATTTACTGAACTTACCAATCCATATTAAATCTGCACTGGTTTCATTGAGGGTGCCAGGCTCCAAGCAAATGTAGGTTTGTGCAGCTTCTGGTTTAGTTGTCAGATTTAAGTAGAATTTTCTTGGCTCATCGTCAACAACTGCACAGTACGAGTTAGCGCCTGGAACCAAAGTGTATCCACTATAGAGCATTTCTTTTTTAGAGACACGATCCTTCACTGTAAGCTTATACCATTTCAATCTCGACTTGAGATCTGATTTACATGCCACATCAATCCATTTGGGTGAATCCCATTGCAAGATGACTGTATTCTTTGGAACTTCAACAAGGGTTGAGCCTGCAACTGAAATAATTTTTATATCAGTAATACATGAAAAATTGAGTACACTGAAAAGTCACTGGAAAAAACAGAGTGATTGAGGTTGTGAACAGTGGCTAGAGGCTTTAACAGAAAAGGAACTGGAAGACAAGTAGGACTGGAAGTTCTGGAACCATAGTAGAGCAGACAAGTAGGACTGGAAGTTCTGGAACCATAGTAGAGCATTGCCATAGACGTTAAACCAAGATGATAGTAGACAGAGAAGTATGGTGTGATTGACGGTGTCGAATGAGGCAGAGATGTCAATGGGGTAGGGGCAGGAGACTTGCAGATGGCAGACCAGTTTATTGTGCAGAAAGGCGAGTACAGTTTCTGTGAAGTGGTGTTTAGTAACTGAAGCCAGATTAGAGTGGGTGGAAAAGTGAGTTTGATAAAAGGTAGTCGGGCAATGACAACTTGCTGTTGATGACGATAGAAAGAAAAGATTGGAAATAGGTCGGTAATAAGAAATGGTAGGCTTTCCTTTTGTCACTGAAGATTTTGAATCTGAGTGGCATCAGGTACAATAAGAACTTATCCAATGTCCAGTCCAGGAGTATAAGTAAATCGATTTTACTTTTATTTCAATACAAAATTAACAAAAACCAAACTTATAAAAATAGTATTCTCAAGATTTACCTGCAAACAAAAGTGCAAATGTCAGGACCAGAATCGGCATGTAGCAATCTGCAATACAGGCTAAGGATCCGACTGGCATAAACCTAAATTCTGTGGCTCCATCTTCCACTTCACAAGCTTCATCTATCACTGCTTGACGACACATTGTCTCATCTCGATCTTCACTGTTGTCTTCAACTTCACAAGCTTCATCTATCACTGCTTGACAACATGTTGTCTCATCTTGATCTTCACTGCTGTCTTCAACTTCACAAGCTTCGTCTATCACTGCTTGACAACACGTTGTCTCATCTCGATCTTCACTGTTGTCTTCAACTTCACAAGCTTGGTCTATCACTGCTTGACGACACGTTGTCTCATCTCGATCTTCACTGTTGTCTTCAACTTCACAAGGTTCTTCTATCATTGCTTGACAACACGTTGTCTCATCCCGATCTTCACTGTTGTCTTCAACTTCACAAGGTTCTTCTATCACTGCTTGACGACACGTTGTCTCATCTCGATCTTCACTGTTGTCTTCAACTTCACAAGCTTCGTCTATCACTGCTTGACGACACGTTGTCTCATCTCGATCTTCACTGTTGTCTTCAACTTCACAAGCTTCTTCTATCACTGCTTGACAACACGTTGTCTCATCTCGATCTTCACTGTTGTCTTCAACTTCACAAGCTTCGTCTATCACTGCTTGATGACACGTTGTCTCATCTCGATCTTCACTGTTGTCTTCAACTTCACAAGCTTCGTCTATCACTGCATGAAGACACGTCTCATCTCGATCTTCACTGTTGTCTTCAACTTCACAAGCTTCGTCTATCACTGCATGAAGACACGTTGTCTCATCTCGATCTTCACTGTTGTCTTCAACTTCACAAGCTTCGTCTATCACTGCATGAAGACACGTCTCATCTCGATCTTCACTGTTGTCTTCAACTTCACAAGCTTCGTCTATCACTGCATGAAGACACGTTGTCTCAACTCGATCCTTACCTCTATCTTCCACCTCAAAAGCTTGGTGTTTCACCGCATGGAGGCATGCTTCTACATCTCGATAGATACCATTATCTTTTTCTTCAGAGACCTTTCTTATGACAACATCTACACATGCTTGCAAATCTCGTTCATTTTCATTACCCACTTCAATGGTCTTTCTTTTCACAACATCGATACATGCCTGCAAATCTAGTTCCTTGTCTGTATCTCCCACCTCAGAGGCTCCATCATTTCCCTCATGGTGACATTTATGCACATCTCGTTCGCCCTTATCTTCCACCTCAAAAGCATGACCTTTGTAAACATTGGGAAGCATATTTCTGTCTTCAACTCTGTGTGCCACCTCAATTACTTGGCACTCAAAATTGTGACGACACGTTGTCTCATCTCGATCTTCACTGTTGTCTTCAACTTCACAAGCTTCGTCTATCACTGCTTGACGACACGTTGTCTCATCTCGATCTTCACTGTTGTCTTCAACTTCACAAGCTTCTTCTATCACTGCTTGACAACACGTTGTCTCATCTCGATCTTCACTGTTGTCTTCAACTTCACAAGCTTCGTCTATCACTGCTTGATGACACGTTGTCTCATCTCGATCTTCACTGTTGTCTTCAACTTCACAAGCTTCGTCTATCACTGCATGAAGACACGTCTCATCTCGATCTTCACTGTTGTCTTCAACTTCACAAGCTTCGTCTATCACTGCATGAAGACACGTTGTCTCATCTCGATCTTCACTGTTGTCTTCAACTTCACAAGCTTCGTCTATCACTGCATGAAGACACGTCTCATCTCGATCTTCACTGTTGTCTTCAACTTCACAAGCTTCGTCTATCACTGCATGAAGACACGTTGTCTCAACTCGATCCTTACCTCTATCTTCCACCTCAAAAGTTTGGTGTTTCACAGCATGGAGGCATGCTTCTACATCTCGATAGATACCATTATCTTTTTCTTCAGAGACCTTTCTTATGACAACATCTACACATGCTTGCAAATCTCGTTCATTTTCATTACCCACTTCAATGGTCTTTCTTTTCACAACATCGATACATGCCTGCAAATCTAGTTCCTTGTCTGTATCTCCCACCTCAGAGGCTCCATCATTTCCCTCATGGTGACATTTATGCACATCTCGTTCGCCCTTATCTTCCACCTCAAAAGCATGACCTTTGTAAACATTGGGAAGCATATTTCTGTCTTCAACTCTGTGTGCCACCTCAATTACTTGGCACTCAAAATTGTGAAGACTTATTTGTACATCTTGTTCTTTACCTTCATCTTCCACCTCAATGGCTTTGCAGAACACACCTTTATCTTCAACCTCAGCAGCTTGGTCTTTCAAAAACTGGAGGCAAGTTTGCATATTTCGTTCTTTCCTTGTATCTTCCACATCAATGGTTTCACTTTTCACCTCGTGGAGATATGTATGAACATCTTGCTGGTGGTCACCATTATCTTCAATCTCCAACTGTTGGCCACTCACAGCATAAAGGCATGTTTGCACATCTTGTTCTTCACCGTCATATGCCACTTCAATGGTTTGGTGTTTCACAGCATTGATACATACTTGAGTTTCCAGAACTGGAAGAATCTGAGACTTCATGCCCACATTTGAAGACATGCGAAACATTGTAGTGACCAGCGGGCGTCGTAGTTTCCAGAATGAAAGCTGATAAACCGAACAGTAAATAAATCACAGTCAAAGACACTAAAAACTACTGCGAAATAAAGATAACTCTATACTAAGCACCTATAGAGACTGAGGAAAACTAAAATCGTCAGTTTAAAAATATCCTTTCCACTTTGGTTTGATATTCACATTCCAATATCTGATATTGAGTGTGGAAAGCTGAATGCTCAATACAAAGGCCAAAAATGGTGTGTTTCCGGTAACAGAGATTTAAAAATTGTGTACTTAGGTAGAAAAATATTTTTATTTTGCAAAATTATTTTTATACAGTGACAACCCAAAAAATTAAGCCACTTCCCTTTTTTGCACAAAGGTACATGCTGCAATGAACTATGTGTTCTAAGCAAGCATAAACTGCTATTTGCAGAATGTTTGTACCTACAAACTGCTTTAGAAAAAATGTTATTAATTTCATTTTGTTGACATGTTTTCTGGCAAGGTGGAGTGGGAGGGAAAGGCAAACAGAACATCACCTCTGGGGTCGTTAGAGACTGGCAAAGTCAATGAGTATTTACCAATATTGTTCCCCCAGTGACCGTTATAGGTGGCTCAAATGGCACTGCAAGGGACGATAAATATATATGTACATAAATATATATATACCCACAAATATAAGTGTGTATGTATAATTGTATATACAGGGTGGCTCCCAAAAAAATGTAGGCCTACCACCGGGGAAAATGCGATATCTTCGCAGCCGATCGAGCTTTTTCTGCGAAAATTTCGCAATTTGAAGGGGAATGAATATCCAACAATCCCTGAAAGTTTCATTTGAAACTTTTCATGTTGGCAAAAGTTACAGCTGTTCAAACTTAAAATTTCGTTTTTTCAATTATCCGGAGAATCATGCTCCAATACATGTGATTTCATTAATATTTTTTGGCAAATTACAACACACAAATTGATGATGATGTCATACGACCTCACTATGAGCTGTAAAGAAGCTGTTTATGAAGCAATCTGCTGGTATTTTGCGATATTTTATAGATTAAGGCCTCAATTCGTGAACCCATTACTGAACGTCACGGGCAAAGTTTCTGCGAAAGATAAAATGGGAACTCGGACTTTGCATGAACAGAGACTGGGACATCGCGAGATCATAGCAAAATACCCAGTGAAAAGTGTAGCCTGAGCACATTGAAGGCTATCGGCAAACATGTTTATGTAATGAAGATCAGATGTCGGAAGAGAGGCAGGAAGTGGTCGCATGGCCTGATGAAAAAAACATGATTTTCAAGAAATTCGCTTGGTAATCGAAAGGTCAAGTTTGCAAAGCACATCGTGGTTTCGGCATCAGATATGCTGGCGTGTGTTATGGCTGCAAGAAAAGACTGCATTTAATCTCATTCAGTAGGTTAGATGTCAAACTCATCTTTGAACTCTCTTACCCAGACTCATTGAAGACCAGGAATGCTCTAACATCTGGTTTTATTTTCCAGCAGGACAGTGCGCCTGCTTGCTCGCACGGCAAGGTTGATTATGATGGCGCTACCTTATTGCCATCAACTGAAGTAAATGCATTGGCAAAGATGACTTACAAACTCGCCAGACCTTAGCCCTCTTGCTTATCACGTCTGGTGAGCTATGCTGGAACGCTGCAAGACATTTAATCCCAAGTTGGAGAACATTGGCCAGCTGAAGCAAGTCTTGCTGCTAATGTGGGGTCAGTTGCCGCAGGACCCGACCAACAAGGCCATACTGAGCTTAACAAAAAGAATTTGAGCTTGTGTTAAGGCAGGGAGTGGACACTCTCATTATACCTTACAATAAACTGCAAAACGGAATGTTGAGGTCGTAGTGAAAAGTGATATCATTTGACTTCGAAATCTACAAGTGAAGTCAATTTTCCGCGGATATTTGAAAAAACGAAATTTTAAGTTTGAACAGCTATAACTTTTGCAAACATGAAAAGTTTCAAATGAAACTTTCCGGGATTGTTGGAAATTCATTCCCCTACAAATTGGGAAATTTTCGCAGAAAAAGTTCAATCGGCTGCGAAGATATCGCATTTTCCCCGGTGGTACATTTTTTTTTTGAGCCACCCTGTATATATATATATAATGTGCAGCTTGCAATGTTGATTAAATATCAACACAATGGCAAAAATGCAATTATCCTTGCAGAGTACCACATATCTGCCGTTGTTCCCTGTTAATTCAATTCACCGTTGTTGCTCAACTCAATTTAATTGTTACAGAAGTGCAACACAGCGTTAACATTGTGTATGAAGTAATGTGGGCAGATGAGTACGGTGCTGTCATTAGGAGGCAAACATTACTTACTTATCTGAACGGTGCTATCATTGTTTTGGTGAGGTCGTATGATGGGTCGGAAGTTTGCCATAGTACTGGCAAAAGTTTGTTCCAAAGAGGTGGAACAGCAATGGCTATAGAGCGGTTTGCGAATTTCAGTGATGAAGTGATGGGAGGGCGAAGCAGTGTAATGGAGGATGAGGAGCGTGTTGAGCAAAGTGGCTGGATGGTGAACAACTGACGAAGGTAGAACGGCTGGGATGATTGAAGTGTATTGTAAGTGAGCGAGAGGAATTTGTATTCGATGCGCTCAGGTATTTTGAGCCAGTGAAGTGATTTCACGACAGGAGTGATGCGATGACGTTTGGGGTTTTAGTGACAGCATGGGCGAGGGCATTCTGGATAGCTCTTGGAGGCAGTTAATATGGGTGATATCAATGTTTAGGAAGAGAGAGTTGCAGTAGTTAAGTTTAGCATGAACTATAGATATGAGGCGATTGTGGATGCAGTTTTGAAGCCAAGCATAGGGCAGATTTTTCGAAGGTCACGGATATGCATGAAGCAAGAGCAAGAGAGATGGGTGATGTGATCAAAACTCAAGTTTTGATCAAAAATAACACCTACCGTAGGTTTCTGACAGGAGAATTTGGAGAAAATGCGTGGGTGGATGCAGAGTCACAGTTGATGGATATAGAAGGATCTGGGATTTTCTTGAGTTGCTCACGCAGGCCTTTAAGGATAAATTCCGTTTTGGAGGGGTTCAGACACAGAAGATTTGAGGTCATCCAGGAGGTGATTTGGGTGACCACACAGAGAAGATTATCTGTGGAGTCAGAGAAGCTGCTTGGAGAGAAAGAGATGAATAAAATTTGGGTGTCGTCAGGATGTAGATGATGGTCGACTATGGATTTTTTTATGAGTGAACCGAGTGGAGTGGTGTAGAAAATGAACAAGAGGGGAATGTTAAAGCTAATAATTGGTATTCTATAACTTTAGCGTCTGTAATTATTTTCCATGCTTTCTAAAATATTCCATGGTTTATAAGTGTTTAGTATGAACGCCATGACATATAAAGCACATGGCATTGTATTCTTCATAAGACGACGCCGTGCACACCAGTCCAGCTTCTATTTCTGATCTAAAAATACCTTCATCCAACTTCCATTTATTAAGCGTTCTCTCGTCAATCAAAGGTATTTTAGATCAGAAATAGAAGCTGGATTGACGAGAAACGCTTAAGTAATGGAAACTGGATGAAGGTCCCATTATTGATTAAATAGAAGGCTGGATTGACGCGAAAAGGCTTTGGAAATGGAAGCTTGATGAATGCATTTTCAGATCAGAAATGGAATATGGATTTATGAAAAGAACCATAAAGAAGTGGAAGCTGGATCGCAATGTTTGACACTTTCAGTACTGCCGTTGTCGATACCGCATAGAAATAATTACCGACGCTAAAGTGATAGATTACCTAATAATTATGATCACCTTATAAAATGCATCTGTTTCTATAAAACGCCAATAAAAGCATTAGTACATATCAATTATATAATAATATTATAAACTTTAAAAAGGGTCTTCCGGAAACAAAAAGATCGATTTTATAGCGCTGTAATAGTAATAACATGTCAAATTTAAACCAAAGATTGCTTAAACCTCTTAAATTTCTCATAAAAAATTAGGTAAGTGTGTACTTTAACCCGTTACCCGTTCATTTTTAAATTTTAAGCCCGTTTTCAGCGGATATAGTCCGATATACTCGGGGTAAACGCGTAATTAAAGGATTAATGAGCCGCCTGCTAACGCGCACTGTGGGAACATCGATCGATCAGTTATGAAAAAGAACATAGCCTATAATAAAAAAATAAAAAAAATAATCGATAGGCCTAGTAAAGTGTGTGAAAAGGCAGTCACAAAGCCGCAGCCAGGAATGATTCCAAAAAAATTTGGTGAAACAGAAGTCGGATTGCTGAAAAAATATGGCTGAACAGAAGTTGGATTTGACAATTCGCCACGCAAGACCCGCTTATAATATTTACCGATGAAATATCTCAGAGTGTATTAATACATGATGATGATGGTGCTCTGCCCGAAGGCAGGTTCATTGGCTTACGCCCCTGGGGATGAGATGAGTGAGGTGGTTTCCCGTTGCCTTCCTCACAGACAATGATGGGTAAGCAACTTGCCCAAGGTCGCTCCGCAGGAGCTTGCGCCCCTGCGTCCCACACGTGCTAGCCCGAGATATCTAAATCTCTAAATGTCAACTCCCAGCCGGGGCTTGAACCGCAGTCCGTTGCAACCAACAGACGAATGCAGCTCCCGCTTACCGGTGTAGCTAACTAGGCCAGTTGTATTAATACACTTTGGAAATATCTAATCAAATCAAAAAATATGGAACGCTTTGGTGTAAAGCTGGGCTATTTCGTAATATTATGCTAGATGTCAATCATGTCCTGAGGAACCTTTTTCCACCTCTTGCAAAAACCACCTATAACTTGCGACCTAGACCACATCCTTTAATTTGTTCTACCAGTTAAAGATATGTTAGAAACTTTATTCCGAGGGTTCTCTTTGACACCCATTAATGACATTTTTATCTTCACATTATTATGCTGTTTACTTTTAAAGTGTATTGACATATGTATACCTGGGTGCGGTGTGTCACCCTGATTTGTCTAATTAAACGAAGATTATTAAAGGTGAGTTCGGTGCCTTATAGCAAGCAATCCCCAGTAGGCACACACGCACGTGGAGCCAACCAACAGCTTTCGTCAACAGCTGACAGATGGCGTGCACGGATGTTCAGAGTCTCCGGACCAAGTGCCATAATGGTGTCGCATGGTAGGCCTATGTTTACTTTCAGCTTCTCTGACTCCATAGAAAATCTTCTCTCTGTGGTCACCCAAATCACCTCTTGGATGACCTCAAATCTCCTCTGCCTTAACCCCTCCAAGACAGAATTTATACTAATTGGCCTCAGAGAACAACTCAAGAAAATTCCTGATCCCTCTATTTCCTTCAACAATGACTCTTCTTCCCACCACACTTTCTCCGCAAATTCTCCTGTCCGAAACCTAGGTGTAATCTTTGACCAGCACCTTAGCTTCTCCGACCACATAACCCAACTTTCCCGCACTTGTTTCATGCACATACGAGATCTCCGCAGAATCCGACCGATGCTCGACTTTAAAACTGCATCCACAATAGCCACATCGAGATCTATAGTTCATGCGAAACTTGATTACTGCAACTCTCTCTTCCTAAACATTGATATAACCCAAATTAACCGCCTCCAAGCTATCCAGAATGCCCTCGCCCGTGCAGTGACGAAAACCCCCAAACGTCACCACATCACTCCTGTCCTGAAATCACTTCACTCAGTGTGAGAATTGTCGAAAAAAGACTGGGGGGGGGTCAGACTTTGAGCCATGCATAGTTGGCAATTTTTTGCTTATTGGAAGCCAATATCAATGTAATTATATACATGTATACATATGTACTATGTATGTATGTATGTATGTATGTATGTATGTATGTATGTATGTATGTATGTATGTATGTATGTATGTATGTATGTATGTATGTATGACATTGTATGTATGTATGTATGTATATATGTATGTATGTATATATGTATGTATGCATGTGTTGGAAATCAGGGTCATGGGGTTTAATTTTTATTTGAATGACCGTCCCCGTGTCCGCCTGGGTACCTATGTCTACCTAGCCTATGTCTACCTAGCCTGTGTCTACCTAGCCCATGTCTACCTCTAGCCTGTGTCTACCTAGCCCGTGTCTACATGAAATGGGCGTGGCCTATGCCTACTTCTAGCCCATGTCTACCTCTAGCCTGTGTCTACCTCTAGCCTGTGTCTACCTAGCCCATGTCTACCTCTAGCCTGTGTCTACCTAGCCTATGTCTACTTCTAGCCCATGTCTACCTCTAGCCTATGTCTACATGTACTGGGCGTGGCCTCGTGACACATAAGTACGTGTGCGCGCAAGCCGCAGCCAGTCATCGAACGTCAGTCATCGAAGGAAACAGTCTTCGAGTCAGCCGCCGTCAGTCTTCGAGGAACACAGTGATCGGAAGAAACAGTCAGTGAATCGCCGTGACACAGTGGAAAGACGAGTCGGTCGAGCGTTGCGGGATCGAATCGCGGTGCAGTCAGCAGGAAATCGTCTGAGGAAAAGCGCTTTGGAGAGCAGGACGACGATTTGACGACGCTGCCGAAATTCAGCGCCTGCCGACGACGAAAGGCTTGGAGGCCTTTGCGGTGCAACACTGTCGACTCGGGTTCGATTCTTGACCCGCGGTCGTGCTCTTCTGCAACCCGACGCCTACGGACGACCGAAGGATCGGTGATCGTCGCTGTGCCACGACGGGCAGGATTCAACGCCGGATCTGCCAACGCTTCCGACCGGGTGAGCGCAGTGGTTCAGCTTCCGACGCCGACGACACTGAATCGGGTTCGAAACCCGACCCGCTTCACGGACTCTCTGCGCGCGCTGGCGAGGCAGCGGTGAACTACACGCCAACGACTGCTGATTCGACTCCGGACCTGCCGACACTGCCGACTGGTGAGGACGGAAGGTTTGGCGACTTTCCGCATCTGACGACGATCGGGTTCGAAACCCGACCCGCTACACAGATTCTCTGCGTGCGCTGGCGAGGCAGCGGTGATCTACAGGAAGACGACTCGGCGTCCTACAGTGACAATTGCGGTGAACAGTAGTGCAGTGGTTTGAGACGGTAGTGCTCCGAACATTGCTCCGAACATTGCTCCGAACATTGCTCCGAACATTGCTGGCGCTATAGAAGTCGAACGAGAACTGCAGTACGAGTTTCTTCTTTGACGTCGTAAATAAATGAGTTTCAAGCCTGACGGGCTAGTCGTCAATCTTCAGTTGACGCCGGACTGCACAGACGGACGATTCCGACAGGACTAGGGTTTGGGGTTCGGTCCCTGGTGTTAATTGCCCAAACCTAGTTCCGCTACAAACTGGTACCAGAAGTGGGGTTTTGATTTCTTCGTTGGACGTCTCGTTGCAAACTGGTTCCAGACACTGGAGTGAAAGAAGAACTCGTTGGACTTCTTGGAAATTCGGACTCAGCCAGTGGAGCGAAATTCAGCAATGATGTGGAACACTGCAGAGATGGACGAAAACGCCGCTGACCGCCCGACGACTTCGACGCCAGCAGCCGGACGAAGGACGGACCTCTTGGTCGACTACGAGGTCGAGTCCAGCCGCTTCCTGGAGAGAATCGACTTCGATGACCTGCCGAAGAAGGATCGCAGAAGTCTGCTGATTTCTGAGAGAGACTCGACCGCCGTGGAATCGAAAGTCTTGGACAGGGTAAGCGCTTTGGAGACGAAAGTCTTGGACAACGCCAGTCGCTTGGTCGGTGAACGGAAGATGACCATGAAACCAGCAAAGTTTGATGGGACTGGGTCTCTCGAATCGTTCTTGGCGCAATTCGACGTATGTGCACGCCACAACAGATGGACGGCAATCGACAAAGTCGACTTCCTCCGTGTTTCCTTGGAAAAGGCAGCAACGCAGCTGTTGTGGGATTTTGGAGCGCGAACGGAGGTGACGTATGAACAGCTGGTCGAGAGACTTCGTCAACGATACGGCGCGGAAGGTCAGGCTGAGACTTTTCGTGCGCAACTCTACTATCGTCGACAGAGGGCTGATGAAAGTCTGGGAGACTTGCTGCACGACATCCGGAGACTTGTCGTTCTCGCCTACCCAGTGCCGTCGAACGAGACGACCGAGATCGTTGCGAAGGACGCCTTCCTTGAAGCCATCCGTGACCGGGAGCTGTCTCTAAAGGGGAGAGAACGGGAACCGAAGACGATCGACGAGGCGTACCGAACAGCTCTACGCTTGTCGGCGTACCAGCAGACCGCAGACCTGGAGGATCGTCGCAGACCTGCGAATCGAGTAAGAGGAACTCAGGAGGCCGACGCCGGAGGACAGCTTCAGTCTCAGCTGGACGACTTCTTCACTGCCCAGCGCAAGTGGCAGCAGGACATGGAAGGAAGAATCTGCCGACAGTTGGAGGAACTCCGAGGCTCGAACAGGACGAACTACAACTCCGCGCCGATGGTTCCGCCGACCATTCCGTCTCAAGGTAACGCATCAGGAAGTCTGGGACGTGGGTCGACCTGCTTCAAATGCGGGTCCCCAGGGCACTATGCACGCCAGTGCCGACAACGTCGACCGTTCCCCAACCGTCGGAACGACGACGAACGCGACTTGGGTCAGCCGACGACCGAGCGGAACGAAGAGACCGTCACCAACCATACAACGAGAGACCGAGCAACAGGCGTGACGAACAACGCGATCTACATCCATGGTGTGATCAACGGACAGCAAAGAACGTGCCTGGTAGACACTGGGTCGGAGGTAAGCCTGGTTCCCTCGTCTGATGTGGATGGTTTGCTGCTCCAGCCTAGTAATCGCATTCTCTTGGCTGCTAACGGAACGCAGATAAGGGTTTTGGGTCAGGTTGATGTCCCAATTAGGATTTCTAGAGGCTTTTCTATTGAGACTAATTTTCTCGTCTCTGATCAGATTGGTGAACCAATGCTTGGGATGGATTGGTTGAGACAACACCGCTGTCGACTGGGTTTTGGTCAGGGTGCGCTCTTTGTGGGTAGACGCCGCATTCCTTTGGTCAAGGGAAATGGTTCGCTTTGGTGTCGCAGGGTTATTGTTGCGGAGGAAACAACTGTCCTTCCTCGTTCGCAGTGCGATATTCCTTGTAAAACGCAATATCGTGATTTGACGACCACAGCTGAAGCATGGATGACTGAATCAAAAGAAATTCAACCTGGACTGCATGTAGCTAGAGTTGTGCTGAATGATGATGATGATAAAATGTGCATTCGTGTGGTGAATTTAAATGAACAGCCTGCTATGTTAACTGCTGACTTGATGTTGGGTGATTTGCACCCCGTAAATGTTGAAGTAAGGGAAGTCAGTGATAGACAGACGGGTCCAGAAGCACAGTTAGTGGAAAAATTGATGGAAGATGTTTCTGAAGATGTTTCGGCTGAGGTGAAAGAACGTCTGAGGAATTTGCTGGTCGAGTATGAATGCATTTTCTCGACCACTGACCATGACTTGGGAAGGACCATGATTACTCAGCATAGGATTGATACCGGGGACTCTCATCCGGTGAGACAACCGTTGAGGAGGCAACCGCTTCCCTATCAGGCTACCATTGATGCGCAACTGGAACAAATGTTGGTAACTGGAGTTGTGGAACCGGCGGTGAGTGAATGGGCAGCAAATGTGGTCCTCGCCAAGAAGAAAGACGGGTCCTTGAGATTCTGTATTGATTATCGCCGGTTGAATGATTTGACGCGTAAGGATTCTTACCCTCTTCCTAGAATCGACGCATGTTTAGATGCTTTAACGGGGGCCGGGTGGTTCAGTACCCTTGACCTGCGCAGCGGGTACCATCAGGTCGCGATGGACCCGGGTGATGCCGATAAGACAGCTTTCGTCACTCGACGAGGAATCTTTCGTTGGAGGGTCATGCCGTTCGGGTTATGCAACGCTCCGGCCACCTTTCAGCGTCTAATGGACATAGTTTTGTCCGGGTTGAATTTTGAACTGTGCCTGGTGTACTTGGATGATGTAATAATCTTCAGCAGTACTGCGGACCAGCATTTGGGTCGATTGGGTCAAGTTTTTCAGAGACTTAAAGAAGCAAATCTGAAATTAAAGCCAAGCAAATGTCATCTATTCAGACGCACAGTATCTTTTCTTGGACACATAGTGACTGCGGACGGGATATCTGTTGACCCATCTAAGGTGCAGGCGGTGACCGAGTGGCCGACACCCAGATGCTTAAAGGAAGTGCGAGCATTTCTCGGTCTTTGCTCGTATTACCGTAAGTTTGTTCGAGGATTCTCGGTGGTCGCAGCTCCTCTGTTTGCGTTGACCAAAAAGGACCAGCCGTTTTTATGGGTCGACGAATGCCAGGATGCTTTCGACCGCTTGAAGGTGGCGTTGACTGTAGCTCCTGTACTGAGTCTACCGGTGGATGATGCCGCTTACACTCTGGACTGTGACGCATCGGATTTGGGGATCGGTGGAGTGCTGTCTCAAAGCATTAACGGAGAAGAACGGGTGATTGCTTATGGCAGCCGGCTGTTTTCTGCAGCCGAGCGCAACTACTGTGTAACCAGAAAAGAATTACTGGCAGTGGTGCACTTCACTCAAGTTTATCGTCAGTATTTGTTGGGGAGTCATTTCACAATCCGGACAGATCATGCAGCGTTGAGATGGCTACAGCGTACGCCCGAACCTATTGGTCAACAAGGACGCTGGTTGGAAAAGCTGTCGGAGTTCGACTTCGAAATCCTGCATCGGCCGGGACGCAGACATGGAAACGCTGATGCGTTATCGCGAAAGCCGTGTCGCCAGTGCCACTGGGAGGAGTTTGATGCGATGGACCACTTCGTCCGAGAAGTGACGGAAGTCTCGAATGAAAGTGACATCACCAGCGACATCGTGAAGGCACAGAAGGAGGATTCAGTACTGAGTTTAATCCGAGTCTGGTTAAACGAAGGAATGCCGAGTCTACAAGAAATCTTGCTGGAGGAAGAAGCCGTTAAAGTCTACTGGCACCAGCGAGACTCGCTGTGCTTGAAGGAGGATGTCATCTACCGCCGAACGCCGGACGAGTTGGAGCAGGTGCTGGTGCCAAAAGACCTGAAAGAAGACTACATGAGGTTAGCGCATACTGGCGTGACCGGGGGACATCTGGGTGTCCGACGAACAAGGTGGCAGGTTCGCCGACGGGCCTACTGGGTCGGATGGTCCGGAGACGTGAAGAGATTCTGCCGGCACTGCGAAAGATGTTGCCAGTACCATAGGGGCGCTCTACAAAGACAGGGTCCTCTTCAAACTCTGCACTGTGGGGAGCCGTGGGAAAGGGTGAGCGTGGATGTTACTGGTCCTCACCCCAGGAGCAAGAGAGGCAACATATACATCCTAACCATGATGGACAACTTTACGAAATTTGTTGAAGCCGCCCCCATGGCAAATCAGGAGGCGACCACAGTGGCGAAAGCACTGGTGGAAACGATTGTCGTTCGCTACGGGGCGCCACTCCAGATTCTGACAGATCGTGGGACGAACTTCGAAGGACGGGTGTTCCAGGAAATGTGTCGCCTTTTGGAAGTGGACAAAGTAAGGACGTCCAGCTATCGGCCACAGTGCAACGGAATGATCGAACGATTCCACCGCACGCTCAATTCGATGCTGGGAAAGGTGGTGAGCGAGAACCAGCGGGACTGGGATGATCACCTTCCGTATGTGATGGCTGCGTACCGCGCCTCCGTTCACGATGTGACCGGCTTCTCGCCGAACTACCTCGTCTTCGGGAGAGAGAACAGAGCACCGCTGGACATCGTCTACGGCCCGCCGGAGGAACCAGACGGGGACGGACGAACGTATTCGACCTACGCGGCTGAATTATTGGAAAAGTTCGAAGGAGCTCATCGCGCTGCACGCCAAAGTCTCAAGAAAAGCGCTGAGCGACGTAAGCACAGCTACGACTTACGCGTACGACCAGCGAAATTTGAAGCAGGAGACTGGGTCTACTACTTCAGTCCGCGGAAGTTTGTGGGACGCAGTCCAAAGTTCCAGCGTAACTTCACGGGTCCTTGGATGGTTGTGCGGGCGTGCGGTCCGGTCAACTATCTTCTCCAAAGGTCGCCAAAGGCTAAGCCCTTCGTGGCACATGTGGACAAGCTTCGCCACTGTTACGGAAGGACAAAAGGGGAATGGACTGAGTTGACCGAAAAAGTGACCGGAGGGTCGCGTCCAAAAGCGACCGGGAGCGACATGGCCCTTATCAGTCGACGGCCACACCGCCGTGGGGACAGAACGCGTGAAACCGATACGCACGACGGGGATTTGGACGGAGTGGCGACATCTACAGGCCGACCACGACGCAACGTTGGCCGTCCTGTCCGCTTTCAGTAAGCGCGGCTGAAAGAAAGTTAGTCTAATTATTGTTGGGTCGTGCCGGACCTATGTTTTTTTTTGAATTCCAATGTAAAGCCGTGCGAGGCTTTTATTTTCTCTAATTGTCTGTAACTTTTTGTAATTAATTGCATCTGTCGTTTGAAAAAAAAAGAGAAGAAAGAAGGGGGTGTGCCCAACAAAGCACACCGTACCCAAAAAGAAAAAAAAATAGAGAAATAAGCCTGAAAAAAAAAACAGGCGAGAAAAACGAAAAGGGGGTTGTGACCGAGATGGCACTTCGCACCCGTAAGAAAAGAGCCGAACGAAACGGGGGGTGTGCGTAAAAAGCACATCGCACCCGGGAAGTGAAGGAAAAAGAGAAAAAGGGGGTTGTGCGCGATTGCACTCCGCACCCGATAAAGGTTTTGCAATGTCGTAATTAAATTGTCGATTTGATGTTTTCGTAATGAATCGCGGCGAAGGATTTCGCTGAAAACAAATGTACTGGATTCGTCGAACGATGAGAGACTGTATTATTTGATTTTGTGTATAAGAATGTTAATTTGGGCCTATTGTGTAGACAGGAGTAATGTGGTAGATTTTTGTAGACATTGACCCCTGATTACGTTTTGGGGGATGTTTAATTACTTACTCCAAGTGGGACCTTGGATTGCTTGTGGGGGAAGCGTGTTGGAAATCAGGGTCATGGGGTTTAATTTTTATTTGAATGACCGTCCCCGTGTCCGCCTGGGTACCTATGTCTACCTAGCCTATGTCTACCTAGCCTGTGTCTACCTAGCCCATGTCTACCTCTAGCCTGTGTCTACCTAGCCCGTGTCTACATGAAATGGGCGTGGCCTATGCCTACTTCTAGCCCATGTCTACCTCTAGCCTGTGTCTACCTCTAGCCTGTGTCTACCTAGCCCATGTCTACCTCTAGCCTGTGTCTACCTAGCCTATGTCTACTTCTAGCCCATGTCTACCTCTAGCCTATGTCTACATGTACTGGGCGTGGCCTCGTGACACATAAGTACGTGTGCGCGCAAGCCGCAGCCAGTCATCGAACGTCAGTCATCGAAGGAAACAGTCTTCGAGTCAGCCGCCGTCAGTCTTCGAGGAACACAGTGATCGGAAGAAACAGTCAGTGAATCGCCGTGACACAGTGGAAAGACGAGTCGGTCGAGCGTTGCGGGATCGAATCGCGGTGCAGTCAGCAGGAAATCGTCTGAGGAAAAGCGCTTTGGAGAGCAGGACGACGATTTGACGACGCTGCCGAAATTCAGCGCCTGCCGACGACGAAAGGCTTGGAGGCCTTTGCGGTGCAACACTGTCGACTCGGGTTCGATTCTTGACCCGCGGTCGTGCTCTTCTGCAACCCGACGCCTACGGACGACCGAAGGATCGGTGATCGTCGCTGTGCCACGACGGGCAGGATTCAACGCCGGATCTGCCAACGCTTCCGACCGGGTGAGCGCAGTGGTTCAGCTTCCGACGCCGACGACACTGAATCGGGTTCGAAACCCGACCCGCTTCACGGACTCTCTGCGCGCGCTGGCGAGGCAGCGGTGAACTACACGCCAACGACTGCTGATTCGACTCCGGACCTGCCGACACTGCCGACTGGTGAGGACGGAAGGTTTGGCGACTTTCCGCATCTGACGACGATCGGGTTCGAAACCCGACCCGCTACACAGATTCTCTGCGTGCGCTGGCGAGGCAGCGGTGATCTACAGGAAGACGACTCGGCGTCCTACAGTGACAATTGCGGTGAACAGTAGTGCAGTGGTTTGAGACGGTAGTGCTCCGAACATTGCTCCGAACATTGCTCCGAACATTGCTGGCGCTATAGAAGTCGAACGAGAACTGCAGTACGAGTTTCTTCTTTGACGTCGTAAATAAATGAGTTTCAAGCCTGACGGGCTAGTCGTCAATCTTCAGTTGACGCCGGACTGCACAGACGGACGATTCCGACAGGACTAGGGTTTGGGGTTCGGTCCCTGGTGTTAATTGCCCAAACCTAGTTCCGCTACACATGTATGAGCACTTTTTATAGCGCCCGCCGCCCCATATGCATCAAAAATTTCTGAGACGTTTAATGTCCTCTAAGACAACAGTTGCATTCTGCAGAGAAACACATATGATGCAAACCAGAGGTAATGCTCAAGAAATACAACAAATAATCGACGGACGATGGTTATAAGTTCATTGAGACCAGGAAGCCATAATATTAGTGATCTGCATCGCATACCTTTATGTAGACCTACGTACATGATCAGAGTGATCCAGCAGTACGTGCACCCTTTTCGCAGCCCCTGTAGATGTTTCTTCCGGCTTGCTAATCGTCATCCCAAACGCTGACATTTTCATACGCCATCGGAATTTTTAGGCATCCATTTTGAGAAACAAAACTGAAGAAGGCTTATCTTTTTAACCACGTTGACAATTTGAATTTATAGGCCTACTTTAGCTAGGTTATATAATAGCAGCCGCCTAGTGTTGCGCTTTATTTATAATTTCATGTAGGCTTATACACTCGGGTCTCCAAATCTCCTTCACTCCGTGTAAACTGATCTAGTATCCAGCTCTGTACTTCCACTTTGACACACTATGTAGCAGATTATGCTAGGCTCTATATATTTCTTCTTCTTCTTCTTCTTCAGTCTTCTGCCGCTGGGCAGGTTTGTGACATGAACGACCTCGTGTTCCCCTCCGACCTCCTCCATCCCTCTCTGTCCTGCACCCTCCTCTTGGTGCGACTATAATTATATCTCCATTGCCGAGATCACATTCACTCAACATATTTAATCTTCTTCTGCCTCTCGTTGCCTTCCCTCCATACGTCCCTCCCGCAACTTCACCAGCATACCCTCTCCTCTAACTTAGTATGTGGCCCAGCCACCGATGCTTTCTTCTGTAGTTCTCTCTGCACCCCTGCCCTTTCTATATAGTTCACAGCTGTCGTATCCGATGATATACCGTGCGTCACATCCTTCTCAGACCACCTCTTTGGAGATAACCTATTTGTCTGTCATTGCATGTTGTGGTTTTCAGTGAAATGCAGGTCCGCAGTAGAGTAATTAAGGTGTCAGGCATCCGTGATTCGCCCAATTTATCATTCAAGACTTGCTGACCCTTTCCTAAGGTCAAAGCCAACTTTGGTCGGCTTGGGCGTAGACTCCATGGCTTGGGAGACATAGGCTCCATTAGCGCTATTTTGATAGTATTGGCCCCTCCCCCCAACAGTTGGGTGACCACGCCTGCCTTGGCTGCACAGCTTTCAGTGATAATTCCCTCTTCCCTCCTCCCTGGTTTGATCCTCCCTTATGCCAGATGAGTCACCGTGCATGGGTGCCATATGCATAATACGTAGTCCTAGTTCTCCGAAAAGTTGGTGGGAAGTTCAGAGGCAGGCTATAGCCATTGACTACGCCTATGCATGAAGCGACAACGGTTCACTGTTCTCCCTTTCCGCGTCGGCACTCCACTTAGCATTAGACTATACGTAGCTTCACCATTACCATACACCATGGAAAACTGCTCCTTTTCTGGGTAAATCAGTTAATGCTATGTTGCACTGGCGCAACTTAAAACTGGGGGGGTTGGAGACGACCCCCCTGGGGTGTGCACTGAAGACTGAACTAGGGGGGTCCTAAAAGAGACTGAGGGGGTTGAATCCCCCCAACAACCCCCCCCCCCGGCAATTCTCACCCTGACTTCACTGGCTCAAAATACCTGAACGCATCGAATACAAAGTCCTCTCACTCACAATTACTACACTTCGCCCTCTCTCTGCAGTTTCTACCTTAGGCCTACCTTGAGCAATCTGGTCTCCTTCCTGCAAATCAGTCTGGTTTCAGGGCCCACCATTCCACCGAGACTGCTCTCCTTTCTCTTCTATCTGAAATTTATTCTGCCGTTGATAGGTCTGAGCTCACCCTATTGGCTCTCTATGATGTCTCTTCAGCCTTTGATATGGTTGATCACGATATCCTTCTCAAGCGTCTTGAAACCTCCTATGGCGTTAAGGGCCTCCCCTTATCTTGGTTTCAATCGTACCTTTCTGAAAGAACCCAAATGATTATATCTGGTGACTCTCGAACCAAATGGGTTCATGTTAATCTGGGTGTTCCTCGAGGTTCAGTTCTTGGGCCTCTCCTATTTATTCTTTACACGGCTGACATCTCTTCTCTTTTTCCGATCTGTAGTGCTGCTGGACATCTATTTGCTGATGATGTCCAGGCATTTGTCCATGGTCCCCCCTCTTCCCATCTGCTTCTAGTTGGGCTTATTGAATCTCTCACTAATCATTTCCACTCATGGATGTCTTCTAATCGCCTTTCGCTTAATACTTCAAAGACTCAATTTATCTGGTTAGGCACTCCTCAGCAGCTCCATAAGCTTGATCTTATTCTTCTCTCTGAAAAATTCCCATTGTTTTCATTCTCTTCAAGTGTGCGTGATCTTGGTGTAGTACTTGATAGCTCTCTTACCTTTACCGAGCATATTTCCAATCTGACACGCTCGTAATTTTTTCATTTAAGACGTCTCAGAGTCATTCGTCGCTCTGTCTCCTCCTCCATCGATCTTCACTACCTTAGTTCATGCTTTTATATGTTCTCGAATCGACTACTGCAATTCTCTTCTCGTTGGTCTTCCTAAAGTTCGTCTTTCACCGATTCAGTCAGTTCTCAACTCAGCTGCTAGATTGATTGCCCGCCTTCCCAAGTAGGCCTACTCTCACATCTCTACCTTTATGTTTGATGAACTTCATTGGCTTCCTCTATGTGCTCGCGCCATAGGCGGAGACCTGCGCCGAGAATTGGGGGGGACGGAAAGACGCGGAAAAATTTCTGACGACGGCGAAATCCCGGGGAAAAATTTATTTTCGTCGCCCAAAAAAGTTGATGACTTTTTTTTTTTTTTTTTTTTTTTTTTTTAGTCATCCGGCCAAAATTTCGACCAAATCTCCCAAAAAATTCTATTTTCGCCGCCAAAAAAGTTGATGACCTTTTTTTTTTTTTTTTAGTCATCCGGACAAATCTCGACCAAATTTTCTATTTTCGCCGCCAAAAAAAGTCTTGACGCTCAAACATTGGGGGGGACAAATGCATGGGCCGTCCCCCCCAACACTTTTATTGGGGGGGACCGTCCCCCCTGTCCTCCCCTAGGTCTCCGCCCATGGCTCGCGCACAGTTCAAGATCCTCACTCTGATTCTAAAGTCTCAACGGGGTCTTGCCCCAAAATATCTGACTAATGTTTTACTTCGTCCTCACTCAGCTTCCTCCCATCGTCCGCTTCGCTCATCCAACAGACTTGACCTATTGGTTCCTCGGTCTAGAACTGCTATGGCTCAGTCTCGATCTTTTGTCTCAATTGGTCCTTCTCTCTGGAATGCTCTTTCTCCTTCTGTTCGCTCTACACTTCTGTCTGTCAGTCTCTCCTCTGCTCTGTCTCTTCTCAAAACCTGCTTCTTCTCACGGGGCCTTGCGCACTGGAAGCGCCTCGAGATCTGAACGGTTCACCCTACTAGAGGCGCTTTATAAATGTTTAAATACAATACAATACAATACTTCAATCATCCCAGCCGTTCTACCTTCGTCAGTTGTTCACCATCCAGCCACCTCGTTCAACACGCTCCTCATCCTCCATTACACTACTTCGCCCTCCCATCACTTCATCACTGAAATTCGCAAACCGCTCCATAGCCATTGCCGTTCCACCTCTCTGGAACAAACTTCCGCCAGCACTTCGGCGCAAACTTCCAACCCATCATACGAACTCACCAAAACTCCACCTCTCGCTATCGCGATCCCCACAGGTCTTTCACTCAAAACTGAAAACATTGCTCTTTCAAAAATCCTATCCTGATTCTTCCTCTTCTCCTCACACCCCCGCCACTTCAACTCTAAACATCACCCACCTTAGTCGTCCATCTATCTGCCTGCCTGACTCTCCGGACTTGACCCGCTGCCTATCGATTTTGTTTTGATTGAGCGCCTGTGAATAAGCTGGTTCCCGCGACTTGGCTTTTGTGGGCGCTGTAGAAGTCTCGAGATTACGATTACGATAACGATATGTTCGTTGCCTTAATTGCAGCCTTGCAGTTGCAGGTTCGAATCCATCTCGACACCGCGTGGGGACCTTGGGCAAGTCCTTCACTAGCTTTTTCTGTTCATCTTCTAACTGTGTTGCGGCTTGTCAACCTGATTTCTGATTAAACGAATATATATATATATATATATATATATATATATATATATACATATATATATATAGCAATTGCTCAGCGCTTCTGCCTGAAACTCCGATTCTGTGTTCGCGCTGTAGCCGGGAGCGCTTCTGAGTAGTTATCTGGAAGGGGCGCTATTACAAGTGCACATTCATAACAAGTGCACATTCATGCATTATAGAATAATTGTATGAATGTGCTATAATATTATATGAATGTGCTAATAGGCCTAATAGCAAAAAGTGTCAATTTCCAGGGTGAAAAGTGCCCCTCTGTACGAACACCCTTAGCATCATCCGGTGTAAGCTCTTTAGCATATGTAGTCTGTTGTTCCGGAGGAACATTTTATCCTAAGCCTTACCTCTTTTTTGATGTTATTTAAATGCATATAAGTTGCAGTTTATATTTGCTAAATCAGTTATTATTTTATTTTCTGCTACAATCAACATGTCAGAGATTTATACTGCTTGATAGGACTGGTGCGTGCAGTCGGGCGGCGGTGAGTATCTTGTTATGGTTTGCGACTACGGTTAGAAATATTTGGGTAGCGCTGTATTTTCAGTGCCCAGTGGCATTACATTGGAGTGGCCATTTAGAGTCACAGCAGTAACGTTTAAGAGCTTAGGACTGTAGTTGTAATTGCCTTTCGTTGATTGCATCCTGCTTGAACTTCACTTTTGACATGATTCCCAAAATGAGCGGAATCGATTAATTTCGGTGCATCACAACGATGAAGGGTCTGCACTAATTCCAAAAGAAGTTAACCTGCATTTAGTGTATTATTGCACTGAGCGTGTCGTGCATTTTACCGTATTTTCAAAAAAAATTATCTAGCCAGGTAATTGGGTGTTGGGTAAATACGCACACTGGATGCCCGTACTCCAAACAATATGGCTGCCAACGAATGCAATAAAATTAGAGCGCAGCGACCTATCCTATCGACGGCATCGCAACATGCAAAGCGCTCAGCAGAAAGACTGCACTAACCCTAAAACTAACCCTAACCGACCCTCACGACGCCTAACCTGAGTCCTAACCGACCCTGACGCGATAAATAGTCGCTGCGCTCTAATTTTATTGCATTCGTTGGCAGCCATATTGTTTGGAGTACGGGCATCCAGTGTGCGTATTTACCGGGTGTTGGATTGATCAAAAGAATTTCTGTGTGGCATTGTAAGTTTGATTGATGTAATTACTTGTGAACTAAAATTGGATTGATGATGATGACAGAACTTACCATCAGAATCATTGAAATTGTCAATTGCGCTATTACTTGTCTGTGAAAGAGTAAAGTACACTAAAATGTAGAATTTCCAAGAAACAATGAAAATGCAAAATTTTCCTTATTCCTGAAAACAATTTACTACCAAGCGTTTGACCTAAAAAACCTAGTGTGTACTAAATGGTCAATATCATGAACATATCCAGAAAAGTAAAATGTGAAAAAAAATGGTTTAATTGTCTGTTAGAACTTTTTTTTGAGATACAATGGAAATTAGATTTGTGGTTTTGAGGATTCGCTACATGTCTGACGCTTTTTATAACAAGTTTCATAATTCGTATGCATGCCTTATTCTGATATATAAGTGTTTCAGATACTGTGTTATAAAAGTCGATAGCTTTGTGTCGATTTAAAATGATTTTTTATTCGTGTTTGCAGTGAGGATGAAAGTTAATGATGGAGAGTCTAGTAGCAGCCAAGAATTGAAGCCGTCTGCCAATTTCTGTGATGCGTATTTGTCCTACCTAAGCAAGAATTTTACGGGGCTGCCAACCGCCACATCAGCCACTGGCGACAAAACATCTTCAGATAGCACGGGCGATCGTGGAGTTCTTCGAGTAGGCACAAGCAATAGTCCCGGGTCGAAATGGACTTTCTATAACACGCCAAGTCCTCCTCAGTCAGCTGATCTCAGGGTTGGAAGAGCGAATACAAGAAGAATTGGTGACCGGTTTGCTGCTAGGGAATTAGGGGTTGGCAGAGGAGCGTTTTTAACAAAGAGCAGTGATAGGCAAATTACTGGCAAAGAACAGTTGCGTGTGCAAATTGAACAGCTCAGTTTAAGAAAGAAAGATGTTACTGTTAATGGTAAACGAATCATAGCCGGTCGGAGAGAGTTAAATGCAGGTAAGATAGACTTGAAACAACGTGGAAAGCAGTTACCTGTAGCTCAGAGGCAGCTAAAAGTCAGCGTCGAGCTGATAAACTTGACGGATTCATTTGTCAAAGTTGGCAGTGAAGTCATCAAAGTTCACAAGGCCAAGCAGACAGACACGAGTCAAAACGCGAAACCTGAGTTACATTCAGTGCCAGGCCGACAAAAGGTAGACAAATCCAAGGATTTGTCTTTAAACCGAATCTCTTCTGAACCAACTCTCTTAATTGAGAGGTCCTCACTACCGTGTTTGGATCAGTCATCCATAGAGCAGACGTCTTTAACAGGGTTAGATTGTGCAGCGGTTGGAACGACTTTGTATAATCTTCCATCCAATAAATCTCTTGATTCCCGTCAAAACTTAAGTGAAACAATTAACTTGTTAGATGAATCAAAAGATGATCAGCAGCTGTCGGCGGATGCAAGCAATTCAGACGGTGTTGAGACTTCTTTGGATGTCGACAAAAGTCAAGTGATTGAGGAGAAATCTGTGCATAGTTCCTCGGATCGTTCTGACTCATCAGGGGTAAAACAAAACGAGACTTGCATTGAACTTAGTGACGATAGCAAAAACGACGAAGAAGTCAAAGAACCTGAAGAGATTGCAAGGAAAACTCAGGGACGCTCACCATACGGTGGGATTGATGTCAGGTGTATACGGTCAAAACGCTCTGCTGGGGTCAAACCACCGGGAAGGTTTAGCGAGGGAGGCGAGCGAACCAAGTTTTCACCGAGTTCTTTTAGAAAGAATTTCAAGAACTCGTGGAGGAGGAAGATTGTTAAGAAACATCTAGTCAGTGAGAAGCTGAAAACTCAGGCAACACGACTTCTGAATGCAGAACGTCCGAAAAGAAATGTCGTTGCCAAGAGAATAGTAAGTCATCCTTCTCTTAGTTACATATGGTTTTGAAACACAGGTCATGTTCTTTTTGCCCATTTGCTACAGTGTACAGGAATTTTTTGGCTATTGATTTTTGGCTAGTAATGTAGGATGCACATATACTGATTAGAGTTGACTTAGTCTTTGCCGTGTGACTATTTAGTGTTGCTGTGCTAAAATAGGACAACTGGATATTAATAATGTTTTCTAACAGTCATGTCAATCCATCAATCAATCACATACATTTGTGTAGCACCCCTTCCAGGTCTCTACTCAGAGGCGCTCATGTGGACCAAGTTCGAGTCAGTACTGACCAGTCTGGATTATTGTTGTCTTTGTAATTTTCTCTGTGGAGTAGACCAGTTATTTTTTAAGTTACCATTACAATATGTGACACCGGGGGTCAAAAACCGTCACATTTCGATTTTTTACTTTACCGTTACAATATATAAGCTGTTGTGAAAGTTTTAAGCAATTCCCTGCTTTTTTTGTCCTACTAGCGGTTAAAGCTGAACGCCGTTTTTCATTGAAAATTTTCAGGATGGGGCAAGTATTGGTCTGTCGAGGCGTGAAGAGGTCGAACTGACGAGAGCATTGTACGCTTCATTGCACACACGAAAGCAGAAGAACAACAAGCCAACAGTTGAAGGTGCGACAAACGAGGATGATGTCACTGAAGCATCTCGTGATGGTGATTTTTAATTGTTTTGAGAATTTCTTTCATTTGCTATAGCACTCCTTCAAGCTATCCACTCAGAAGTGCTCCCGGCTACATCACGGACACTGCATCACGCCGAAGTGCACAAGCATTATTGCAAGTGAAGGACTTGCTCGGGATCCCTACATAGCGGCTTGAGCTGGATTTGAACCTGGAACCCTCCGGCTCCAAGGCACCGAACCACCATTAGACTACCGGATCATCATTAGTGTCAAGAGCCATTAGAAAAGCAAGCAGGAAATTAAGTTTATTGCATTGAAGTATTTGTGCAATGGTGCATACATGACTAACTGTGAGTTGATGCAAATCTTCAGTCAACTGAAAAGTGCCTGTATATGCAAGGATGTAAATTTTTGCCATGGATTAAACAATGTGGTCAACAATAATAATGTGAACCTTTTGAATGGACAATTAAGCAGCAATATGGCATGACCAGTTAACCCAGTTTTTACATTCTTGACAGTTTTTCACACTATATCTAACAGATATGAAACTAATCTAAATGAATTGATTAAGCATAGTCCTGAACAGAAAGTGGTGATGACCAGACACCAAGTTTGCGACGTAGAGGTACGCATGTATGTATCTTCTTGTAAGTCATTCTGTTATGTCTCACTCAAGTTGTGGTCTCAAGATGGAACGATGTTTCATGACTTCCGCAGAAATCCTTTAAGATTAAATCTCAATATTCATTTTTATATGACTAAATGAATAGTATGTGATGAGATGATTAGTATGTGATTAAATGATTAGTATGCGATGAGATGACTAATATTTGTTTCTCTTTTGAACAGGTGCAAGTCAGGCTTTGTCTTTGTTTGCAAGATCAAACACCTATCCATGTCAAACTGACGGTTTCTTAAGCATCAACAACAGGTTGGTCTTCACTGTTTTTCTTTGTGGACATAGACTGCCAGGTGAGCATTAGCTCCGTGTTTTCTGAATCTCCTACTTACATTATAAAGGAGATTATTACACGCTCCTTAAACCTTTCATTTCACCGTGTTTGGACTGGGAGCGCCTCTGAGTGGGCCTCTTGAAGGGGTGCTATATAAATTCATGAAAATGAAGGCATTGACAACTTCTGTTCATGAAATACATTTTCCAGAAGACATTGGTCTGTCTTTTAGATTTTCCGAGAATTTACTTAGCTCCTTTTAAATATCTTGGAAAGATTTTTACGGTTTTTAAATGACAGGAGAGTTAAAAACTGCCTGAAGATTATCATCTTGCGCTGACTTTAATTTCTCTAATAATTTGACTGTTTGATTTGGTGACTTGCTCAACTGTGATGTGATTAATTTACCTGGATTAAAATTTTGTGCTGTGCTTTAATATTAGTTGCACTGGTGATACTTTTAGAATTCCAGGTGTGCAGGCGCAGAGGAAGTTTGCCTCAGCACCGAACTCTGTGCTGCCTGTTGTCCGGAAGAGAGGCAAACGCCCGGGCAACATTCTCGTCAGCAAGAAGGCGAGGACTGAAGACTTCCTCACGTTTCTATGTTTGAGAGGTAGAAATAATTATTGCAGTTTTGTTGTAATTGATTTTTAGTTATAAATATAGAAACTCGTGGTTTGTAGCTTGTTTTATTATCACTATTATTTTTGAATAGATTTGTCATGCACGTATGTTCACTCCGAAATGTGAATCTGAGGCATGGATAATTAGATGCTAGCAGAAGATGCGGCTAGGTATCCATGTGATTGTGATGATTTTTTAGTTTTCTTAAACTTGAGCTAGATGTGCGTATAGTTACGTACGTGATTTTGTTAATTTAAATTATTTTATTGAGTGTTCGTAACTTGCTCTGTGTTCCTTCATAGTAGTAGCTGGCCTAGAAGGGCACCTTCTGGGATCAACCTTCATCTGGATCTGCAAGTCCTGATAGCACACAAATTTTGATATATTTTATTTAGTTATTTTTATTTATTTCTCGCATTTGCTATAGCGCCACTTCAAGCTCTCTACTACTCATAGGCACTCCCGACTACAGCACGTGCACTGCATCAGAGTTTCACGCTGAAGTGCACTAGCAATTGCGAGTGAAGGACTTGCTTAAGGTCCCTACGTGGGTGGCTTGAGGTGGATTAGAACCTGGAACTCTGGCTCCATGGCACTGAATCGACCACTACACCATCGCGCACCACTATCTTTTGAGGGGTGGGGTTGAGCCTGCCTTCATAAGGCAGGCTCAACACCCCTTTTTGGGGTTGCTTTTGCTTAACCATTGCCTGACATTTTATAGCTGTCTGTTTTCTTAATGTTGCATTATAATGCACATATGTTAGATGTGTAATTTTGTTGAACATTTGTAGAAAGAACTGTTTTGCCGTCACTTCTGGATTTCATTCATGGTCTGCAGAACATGGGATCTCAAAACAATGTGATAAAGTCCAGCTCATCCACTGTCGTACTTCTCAACGGCCATGACCAACATGTCATCGATCACAATCCAACATTCAGTGAAATGCAATCTCTGGTTTGTTTACTTGTTCTGTTTGTTTGTATGTACACTTGTCATAGCGCCCCTTAAAGCTCACTACTCAGAGGCGCTCCCGACTACGGCGCGGACACTGCATCGGAGTTTCACGCCGAAGTGCTGGGCAATTGCGAGTGAAGGACTTGCCCAAGATCCCTACATGGCGACTTGAGGTGTATTCGAACCTGCAACCCTCTGGCTGCAAGGCAAAAACATAGCCACTACACCACCGCGCCCCGCCTCTGTATGCTTGCTTTGTGGAACCTTCCTTTCCTTGTCTAATCTAATCTAATCCATTGACTTCTATTGCTACGATCATAATGATCAATTCGTTCGTTCGTTATGGAGATTTATATAGCGCCTCTTCAAGGTTGCTACTCAGGAGCGCTCCCGACCCAGCCTCAGCTGAAAAGACGGTTTTTAAGGCTGCGATAAAATGCATCTGAGCAAACCTATGCGTTAGGCGTATAGACAGTGGAAGTCCATTCCATACAAATAACAGAAAGCAAAGCATCTCAGTGATGATGGCTTCGTGTGAAACTGAAAAGCGTTATATCCTGTTAAGTTATGTTTGAGGTTCATGAATCATGGATGTCAGAAGTTGGGCGTGGCGGAAAAGCAAGTGGAAACCTTACACTGGATACTTCTAAACGGGTTGTGGGATTTAGTCTGATGAAGGTGCCAAGGGTCTTGGGATACGATGATGTTCATCAGCATTAGTAGTTTTCCATTCTGCTGGTTTTGCGCAGAATGCACGTTTGCAAATTGGTGTAACAACTTATTGTTGACTGTTTTCAGGTTTGAAGCGTGATGTAAGCTTAATGTTAGTTAAAGTAAGAATGAGTTCTGACGTCTTGGTGATTTTATAATACCATTGTTAACATGCTGTGAATTATGTTGTGTTAAGATCAAGGTTTGTGAGACATAACTGTGATCTTTAGAAAAAGAGATAGGCAAAGAGAGACAGAGACAGAGGGACTTGTGGTGGAAGAAAGGAAGGTAGGAGGAAAGATTGAAAACAACTGATGAATTGGAGAATGTACGTGCTGATATGGTTGTAATTTGACTTTTACTGATATATGAATTTTGTTTCTTTAAACAGCGTCCACCAACGCCGGTTAAGTTCTCATCATGTGATGTAACACGTTTAGAAGAGACTGTGAGCAAGTCATCACGTTTAGAAGAGACTGTGAGCAAGTCATCACGTTTAGAAGAGACTGTGAGCAAGTCATCACGTTTAGAAGAGACTCTGAGCAAGTCATCACGTTTAGAAGAGACTGCGAGCAAGTCATCACGTTTAGAAGAGACTGCGAGCAAGTCATCAACTGATCACATCAACTCAGAGGATCCAAAGCATGGCAATAATTACTCAGGAACTAACGTTGAATCAGCAAATGATGATATTCCGATAAGACAGGACAGTACAGCTGTATGTGAAACTTTACCTTCTGAAATCTCTCCCACTTTGACCGTTGATCCTACACCGAAACCTGTAGGTTTCCCGCACACAGACAGCACCAACAAAGTTGATATGTCTTCATCGTCGAAAGTTGACAGTTCGATCTCTGTAAAAAATTCGAGTAAAATCGCAACGAGCCATGTCAATCAGCGAAAGCTCGAGTTGCCAAAATCAAGTAGCAGGCGGCTGCGACCGTCAACTCGAGCGCTGACAGCGGCAAGAGCTGATGAGCAGCTGATGCTCGCAAAACAGCGTCTGAGTCCAATTTCTTCAGAGACTGATGAGCAGCCTGCGGTAAAGAATGCTTCAGAAGTTAAAGTGGATTTAGGTGATGCTGCCGAAGACAAGGAATGCCTAAACGATGCATTGGAAGATAAAGGAAACTTAAACAATGCGTTGGATGATAAGGAAGTTTTAAACAGGGTAGAAGAAGTGATGGACATTGGCACTCCGGTGAAAATTCTCGACTGTAGGGGTGTAACCGGTGGCAGCTGCCTAGCATCTGGAGGTGAAGATCTGTTGGAAAGTCGTCAGTCATCTCTGGTGGAAGGAGCAGAGATCGGACTGTTGGTGGAAATGGAGATTGATGATTGTGCAACTTCGAGTAAATCGTCGTGTGACTTCGAACGTCCTGCTGTCGTCAATGGATTGAATTACCATAAATCTGACGATGATGATGATGAGGTGAAGAAGTTGTCAAATCCAGGCTTAGGACGCAAAGATCCATCTCAGAGGCGGCTGTTGAGAGCAAGGACTGGCAAGAAGGATCTGGAAGACTCCGGTTCTCCTGCGAAGAAGTCTGGTGTACACACGAAGTTCCTCAGGATGTCGAAGAGCCACTCGAAAGACTCTCTTGCTGATGAAGCAATGACGGCAAGCAGTTCTGAATGCTCAGACCAGTTGCCCAACGATAAGCCTACACTAGGTAAGATGCATCGGTGGGTTTAGTTCTGCCTTTTGATGAATTATTGTGCAGAGCTGTTTTTTTATGTATCATCCATATATTATGTATGCAGAGAGGGCATTGGGTCACCGGATTTAGGCGATTTGCTTGCAGGTTGTGTTCAGCGGCAGAATGAGTCTTGGCTAAATGTATTTACTCTAAATAAATTTCTAATTACAATGTCCAAATTAACCTATTTATAACTAGAGCAATAGAGCTACACTATCCTTTAGTCGCTCGATGGCATTTGATTACATTAGAATTAAATTCTGTTGAGATCTAAACAGTGAGCGACAAAAGTTTCGATTTGGTAAATATTTGCAATTGTAATTTTTTTACTGCGCTGTGTGTTACGAGATTCTCAACAGTATTGCTCTTTACATTTGATGTGTATGTCCTTGAAAACAACAAGGTTGGTAAGCAAATAAATTGGTTTAGATGATGATGTTAGACGAGAAAAACCTGGAAAACTTTTCCATAGCTAAAATGTTGTCTGTATCTTCAGGTTGCCACATTCCTCGGATTCCACTGTCGATCAGTTTCTTTCCGTCGTCCGATGACCCACCGCGTATCGTCAATGGTCCTTCATATCATCCAAGCGAAGAACAGTTTGAGGATCCGATCCAGTACATTGAACTGATCCATATGAATGCTGAACCATTTGGAATGTGCAGAGTTGTGCCACCAGATGGATGGAAGGTAAGATCTGATTGCTGACTTTTTGTATTGTTGTTAAGAGGGTGCATGATAGTCTAGTTCAATCCTGTCCAACCTTTTGACACAGAGGGCCACTGAAGAGTTTTTTCTTGAAGCCAAGGGCTGCACCAGTACGGTAAACCTAAAGGCAACGATTAAAATGTATTGAAAATAATTAGTGCTAATATTATTTTCAAAATTTGAATACTGCTCAGTATTCAAATTTTGTATGGGATGATCATAATGAATGCGTCGTGGAAACTGGATTTTGTGATCGCACTGTAAATGAGAAGCTGAGTTATGAACTAATGGCTGCCCAAGTAGATCTGTGGTTTTGTTTTTCATTTTCACAAAATTTGCACAAATCTCACTCAGAATCAGTCAGTGGGTCGCAAGTTTAGTAGTTAGTTTGACTGTTAGCTGAGAAGATGGGTATTCAATTTCCCTCGAAGGCTGAAGTTTTTGTTGAGAGATTTCTGCTTCATTTGTATCCTTAGGCAGCTCAACTGTGATGAGTTCACTATCAATGTGAAGATGGGATGGCAAGAAAGGGGGACTGGTCACCCGCTCTCATATGCTACGGCTAAGAATATGAAGTCGCTAGTACTTTATACGCATGGTGGAATGTGCATAATGTAGCTTAACACGTTCACCGCCCAGTACAAGATATCTCATACCAGATACAGTCATTTAACATGGCGTGTAGGCGGTGAACGTGTTAAGGGAATGCTCTTTCTTCTTCTCCTGTGGTTTGCAAAGGTTCATCCTGGTGTTTAGTTGTCATCCACAGTATTTGAAATTGACTTATACCATTTATCACATACATCACGTGTTAGATGAGTCATCAGACATTAGATCTGTTGTTGTGTTTAACTTTGTTTTACTGGTGTTATTATGTCAATTGCTTTAAGGTTGAATGCTGCGTACCTCAGGAACTACGATTTAATACAAACATACAGTACATCAACAGGTTGCGACACAGGTAGGATGGAGTTAAATCTATTTACATCAAAATATACATTGGATAGTAATATTGAACTGTGAACTTATATGTGACCTTTGATTTTGCCTTAGAGCAGAGGTGATGAAGATGGTTGTGGGATTGCATTTTGAATACCCATATGTTCGGGTAGTAAACTTGATATTTGTAATAATAGGATATTTTTCTTGATATTGATTATGTTTCATAAATTGATATGTCTGTTTGACAAGTCAATTCTTTATTCTATTGTCTGCTGTGACATCATAAAGTAGCAGTGCTAAATGCTAATGTTTACATGTATTAAGGATTGAATGTCAGTGATTGTGGGAGATTACAGATTGTATGCAAAATAGTTGTATAGTCGTTAATATGAAATGGAAAGCTGGTACAAGAAGTTATAGATAATAGAATTTTGTCTATCGCAAGACATCTTCTAGCTTCATGGAATTGTTTGTTTGTTTATTCTGTGCATCTGTGTCATTGGTGTATCACTCCGGTTTAGATGTGGGCCAAGCAGCTTTCAGATGGATTGTATCAGGAAGCATCTGGATTCACAGAAGATCCAAATGGAACAGTTCCCTTTGGTCAGTGTGTGTCATCTTACTATTTGCGGCATTTAGATGGATCTTGTGTCCCTTTCCTTTCCAGAAAAAGCGAATGGTAATAGTTTAAGTCGTTTCTTAAGTATTTGGCAATGTTTGGTAATTTATCTTCAGGAATTAGCTTGAGATTTATCATTCATAAATTGCCATACATATTACATATACTTAAAGTTACTCTTTCTTTCACTGTGCCATATGAAGTGCACCTGTGCCCTGCAACGCTGGTAATTAACTTCCATTGCGTGGGACATAATGCAATTAATGTCTAATGTTCCATTAGTTGGTCTGGTTTGAATTTGGTCAGATTTCCCGTTCCTCTGTGACATGATCTGAGTATCTGGCATCATTGATGTTATTGATAAGTGCCTGAAAGAGATTTGTAGAAGGCACTGGGGAAAACTTTGCATTTATAAATACTTCTTTTCTATCTGCATTTCTTTCGCAAATAACCGATCTAAGATTCACTGGATTTGTGGTTGTGTACCTTCAACTTCTGGTCTGTGTACAAATATCAACTGAATTGACCTTGAGCATTAATAAGTACTGGAATCAGTGAAGTTCATTTACCATATCAGTTCATGTTTGCAACTCTTCATTCGGCAGGAATATAAAGAATTGCATTTTCCCGTCTGCCATTCATTTTGAGTTTGATGCCTTGACATTGAGCTGTTCTTGTCAATAAGGTTGGATGGTGTTGCACTGTTTCAGTTGAATGGAATTCAAGTGGATCTGGTCGCTTTGTCAAAGGCCGTTAAGCAATGCGGTGGATTACAAAATGTCATCGACAAAAACACTTGGTCAAAAGTGGCTAAGATTATGCATTTGCCAAAGTATGTAAGTTGACAATTTTTTGCTATGGTTTTTTTTGCATTATTTAGGTAAGTTGCTTGTGAAGCACAAAGAGAGAAATTTTTTGAATGGTGAAGATGATCTGTGTTTTAAAATTTATTGAATAATTAAATATTAATTTTATTAGAAATGAATTGATATGTTTCAATCGAGCAAAATATATTCTAGTAGAGGAAAATTAACCCAGAAAAATTGGTGTTGGGACTTAATATATACTGAAATTGTAAATGCTTTTAAAAAGTAATAAGTAGTAACTTGCAGATCGACTTGTTATTCTAAATCAGTGCTGTCCAACCTTTTTGGTACCACGGGCCGCAAAAGCAAGATTTTTTAAACCGAGGGCCGCAACAGTAAAATCTAAAATTTATTGATATATTAACATTGAAACGAGTATCGAAATTTAATATGGAATGATTGTAACCTATCTATCAATCAATAACCTATGGCTATCTGTTATGAAATTTATATACCGCCGGTTCAAGGTAACTATTCAGAGATGCTCCCGACCCAGGAATGGCCAAAGAGGGAATTCTTGAGCAGTTTATCGAAAGAGTTCGACGAGTCCCACAGGAAAAATAGGCCTACTAATGAATAATAGCATGTAGACTACACAAACCACGATTGTCATGCTTCACAATAGTTGAGCACCAAAATGTGCAGGCAAAGGTGGCGTTTATCCCTGCCTCGCACTCAGTTTTGTCGCCCAGCACAGTTTGGCCAGCTGAGTCAGTATATGTCGTCCAATCAAGTTTTCTGGCTAAGATCCACTTCATGATCGGGGCGAATTTCCATCCTCCTTCTCTGACTTTCATTTAAAAAAATCGTCGAAGCCAGAGTCTCGGTCTAAAGAGCTAGCACCATAGTCCTCGGACCAGACAGAGTCAAGACATCGACGTTCGTCATCCCTGGTCCCTGGGTCTCTTATCGATGAGTTCTTTTTAATCCTTAAGAACAGTACTAGAATTAGACTATCTCTCGAATGGAATGGTCATAGTCACTTGCAGACGTGTTGGAACTCTGTACAGATCTCAGGAACTGACTAGAAGTGAACGGTTTGGGGCGGTTTGCGAAGTGATTTTAGTTGAGTACAGTAATAGGAGTTGTTAAAACCAGAAGTCGTGGGACAATCTCCAGATAGACTATACTGGAACCTAACCCTAGGAAGAAAAAGAGGAGAGTAATTTTAGTTTCGGATTGGTCTTCCTGATAGCATTCCAAATCGGAAACTGTCACAAAGTCAATAAAAATAATAAAAGCTCAAGTCGGCCAGTGACTTTACCCTTTGCTTCATTTTACACAATTAAAGTGCAAAAATTTAGCGAGCCCGGGCGGGCCACTTGAAATCACCTCGCGGGCCGCATGCGGCCCGCGGGCCGCACGTTGGACAGCACTGTTCTAAATGAACTTTAGCATTAACTTGAACTTTTTAGGCTGAAATTAGACTTTTAGATTATCAATTTTTTAATGATAATGTTTGATAACTTATAAGACAATTTGAAATTGCACATGGTTTTTTGGCCCAGCCAAAAGTTTATGATTTCTGTTACATTAAATATAATTGATGCTTTACTGCAAACTGTAGCTGTCAGGCATCTGAACATTGCTGACACTTAACATTTTTTGTTCTCTAGAGCATGCCTCTTTTTGTTTAAGAAATTTCTTCTGCTAAATTATCCATTGTGCGATTTAAAAAAAAAATAACCGGATAAAAATTCATGGAAGTTTGTATTTGTAAATGTAATGTCGTATGGCTGTACTTGTAACTTGTACCCACACAATTGTTATTTCAATTTCTTTTTTAAAGATTCTCTCATAAACACTAATTATGATAGTTTAGGAGACAGTGACTGCTCTGCTTAGGGGCCTGGGTTTCTGTCACTTACCCTGACAGTAACGTTTCAATTTGAGTGTGATTTCAAAATTGGCAGAGTGTGATTGACAATTGGCAGTATGATTAATTATAAATTGGCAGAGTATAATTGTCAAATGGCAGTGAGTAGTACTTAATGTTGTCTAATGTTGCAGGACAAAGACAAAGCGCAGCGTCTGTGCCAGATTTACTGTCGCTACTTGTTGTCGTATGACACACTAAGTGAAGACGAGCGTCAGAAAGTGGCAAAGCAGGTGACGGGTCGGCGTCAGCCAAACAACTATGATCCCAAGGCTCACTGTTTTGCAAGGGTTAGCTGACGATCGCTCACAGTTTTTATTTCTCTTCTGTGACTGCTCACTCTTTTCAGTGTCATGCAATAGGCTTGTAGAGCAGGCAGTTGTGTTTCAGAACTCGTTGGCTATAAACTTACATCTTCTTGGTGGACCTGTTTGCATCGTTTCTTAGAATTTCCTTGTGGATTTTGATTCGTATGATTCTAGTCTCATTCTGCTGTTGTGAATTTCCATTTGGGTTTTACTGGACTCTGGAATTTGTCGTGACTCACTTCTTTGTAGACTGCTAAAGTTCCACTCGAAAGCCAAGTGCCAAGCTAATTCACGAGCGTTGACTCGTGTAGCATGATTCATATGGATTGTTTGAAGAATGCTTCAGCAGTTACCTGCTGCAGTGGGTTGTAGCATGTGAGGCCACTTTTTGGCTTTCCCCTAGGTTTCCTCTGAGTTCTTCGTTAGCAGTGACCATGGATTGATGCCTTGAGCACTGTGCTTCAGCAGCACTGTTGTGGGTATCAGATGATACTGGACACAGAGGTGCTTCTGATTTGTCACAGCTTTCTAAAATGTTCAAGATTTGTGCAAAAAGCAGAAGTTTGTCATTTATTAAAAGTGTTTGAAGTATGGAAAGTCTTAAATTCATTGAACCTAAATACATGTATATACCAAATGTTTATGTTGCATGAAAATAAATAGTACTATTACGATTAAAACCAAAGAATTACAGAAGGACCATAAAAATTTAAGTGAAATTTTTTTACATTGTGGTATTATTTCATAATTAATAACCGTACAGTAGTTTTTCATTTATAAACCTTACTAGTTTTCATCTTGTACTATTCTGGAAATGAGCATTGTGATTTTTCAGGGTAAAACACGAACGCTGGGTGAATTTTTCAATGTTGCCCGCAGTATCACTGGTCTCTACTTCGACCAGGAACCAACAACAGCTGAAGTGGAGGTTGGCTGAATGATTTTATTAGAATTATGGATGAACATTAAACAACAATAGCAATCCATCAACAATAAGATACCATTAATTATTTATCTTAACCAACTACATTCGTGTCATGCTGCCTCAGTTATATTCTACATTTTCTTAAGACCATTGTAAAATCTCTTTTCTGCAGATATTTCCGTTTGTTTGACTTCAATTGTCATTTGTTCACCAACCTGTAGGCATTGTCTTTGCTATGGTCTTGGAATTAGACAGTAGTAGTTATTGCAAGGTGAGCTTATTTGAGCTGTGTTTTAATAGTTTAGCAATGATGAGTTAATTAAAAAATGTCTTAATTATTGTTGTATGATTTCTAATAATGTACCTAGATTAGATTATATGCATATAAAAGCTGACGTTACTATTTTCAAAATGCAAATGCGATTTCTTTATAGTTGCTGTTTTTCTGAATCCATTTGATCGTTTTTCCAGGTGGAATACTTTAGGTTATTAGGTGAATCAGAGAAGCACGTTGCTGTTCACATGGTGCACATTGATACCGAGCAATGTGGAAGTGCCTTTCCTGACAGGAAAGACAGTCCATATGCAAGGTATCCAGTTTATCAGATCTATGTCAAGAATATCTCATCTATTATCACATCTTTTAATCAATGTCATGTGGCTTTTAGGAAATCAATGGAAATATCAGATCTATGTAAAAAAAATTGTAAAAGTGTAAATAAACTTAACATCGATGATAAATTGTATGTTAACAGAGACAATCACATTGTCCTGCCACAAACCAGTTGTTGTGACCTTAAAATGAAAATTGTGTAACATTACGTTTGAAACAATATTATAGCACCTTTAAAGTTGCCACACACTAAATCTTATTTGTTCTTTCATTCATTCATTATGGAGTTTTATATATCACCCCTTCAAGGATACTACTGAGGAATGTTACCAATCTTGCCCCTCCTGAAAAGGATGGTTTTAAGGCTGCAGTCAAATGCATCTGTGCAAGCCCTAAGCATAATGCGTAATAACAGAAAGCGTGATGCTGTCTAAAAGCAATTTTCTCTACCTGCACTCCCCAACCTCTGCCTTGTTTCATCTTCCCACAGTGTACTCATTATAGTTGACGGAGTTATCCATACCATCTGCTGCCTCCTAATGAGCACTTGTGTCTACGGATGTGTAGTCTTGCACTTTCCAGAATTTATTTCGATTTTAGAATTTGTTGTATCTGAAGGTTGCGATTTGGTCTTGTTCATTCAAATGCTGAACACGGAGCATGGAAGGGAGTAACTGTTGTGGGAAATTTTCTGTATTGATGATAGAAATTTTCTTTCTTTCAGACATGGGTGGAATTTCAACGTCCTGAGGAAGAATGAAGGCAGCCTTCTTAACAATCTTGGACGTGTTGAGGGTAAGAACTTAAGAGAATTGTGTCTGATGTGATGTGGCAGTGCAGGTCATTTTGTAGCTTCTTTTTCTAAGGTCTCTCATTGGTGCCCTTGTAACGGCATGTGCTGTGTTACGGCGCCATTGAAATTGTCATCATTATTATTAATGTTGGAAATTGCTTTCTTATAACTTTTGTTTTCATTCATTTCATTTTGAAACATGCTTGCTTAAGGCTTCTGAAGCTGGCGTAGATGACGATGAGCAGTTTCTTAAGCTAACCTGACGCAGCCATTGATGAATACATGAAGTGTTAGTGATATCATTTTCTCAGCCTTGGCATATGATGTTGGGTGGCCAGTCCTCTGCCTTGTTTCATCTTCCAACGATGTATGGTCAATGTACTTGTTATGGCTGAGTTGGTTGGTTAAGGAGGTGGAGCAACATTCTTGAAACAAATTACTGCCCTGATGGAGATTTGAACTCCCAACCTCTCAATGGACAGGTTGGAAACGTTCTTAGACCAAGAAAAAACGTGCCATTTAAGCTACTTTGAGACGTTATTTTGCTAAGAGTTATATCAGGGAAGGAGGTTTTAGGGTAACGGTAACACTTGGGAAAGAAGAGCACATGGACTCGGAATTGCCTCCAACTGCCCTCTCAAAAGATGAACTCACCCTTCCATTCGATAGATGGTATTGGTAAAATCTAGGATGTGTTGACTGCAGACAGTTTAATTTGACTCATTTGTAATAACTTTTGATCATCTGTTCACTTTATGAATTGTAATCATACTGAGGTGTGTCACGTCGATATTAAATGAAGATTATTAGTATTATTATTGTTATTATTAATGTGAGTATTCAGAGTTATTGTTGGTGATCCTCTTGACGTGTCTGTTTTTTCAGGTGTGACGTCTTCAACGCTGCACGTTGGGATGCTGTTCTCCACAAGTTGTTGGACAAGACATCGACATTATCTCCCTTTCATTCACTACCTACACACTGGCGCTGATATCATCTGGTGGGTTTGGGTTCCCCCTATTTCAGGGGTCACATCTTTTTTTAATGGTGGGCCAATGGAAATGTTATCTTCCAGGAAGGGGTAGGACAGGGTTCCAAAGGAGACTCAGCAAAATTGGTTGGGAGTCTGGCACCTCAGCTAGTTTTGCAAAACTAAATCTTAAATGGTTCCAGTTTTAGCATACAAAAAGGTCGAATTAGGCTGAAAATCTTGATTTTGATCTTCGTTATCATTCGCAAACATCACAGTATTGTTTGGCAAATAAAAGTATTGTTCACTTGCCAGAAATGGCCAGCTCTTTGACACCTCTTGAAGTCTGTTCTCTTTTAGCCTACTTGTTTTTTAGGCTTTAGTGTTTGTTGTCAATGAGATTTTGTCTAAGGCTTGCTTCATCCAGCAGTATGCTTTCTACAATTTTTCCAAGCAGAAGTGAATCTTAGAATTATGCACTGTTCTCTCCTAACTGAAAATTCAGTGCTTAGGTTTTTTATTTTTCATGTGTGCATAGAGTTGTTTGGATCACTATTTATTTAACTGTCTTTGTGATTTATCGAATCACAAACTGTTGCTTGGAATTAGGCAAAGGTTCCATCAACCTTTTGCTTCATAAATTGTTTGATTAGAGTAGGTCAGTAGAAGTCATAGAATGTAAGAATTGAAAAGGAAGACTGTGATCACTTGAGTCACAATAACATGATTATTCAAGTTATGTTGAACCTGACGATGACAGTGTGGGTATGAACTGGAATGATAAATCTACATGGACCTGCTACATTTGTCCTGTACTTACTGTCTTCTATTTTTGTTCTCTGTATTTCTCTCTGCAGGTATTGCATTCCAGCAAGTGAAACGCAAAAGTTTAAGAAGTTTGTCGAAAGTGAAATTCCAACCTGTAAGGATCTAGAATTGGGATCCGAGCAATCGCAGATCATGGTTAGTGTATCAGAGTTGCTGCGGTTTTTGTTGGTTTCGTAAGATCATTCACTCACTGATTATACCAATACCGTATTTATTGTGCTTTCATCAATGGTGGGTCTTTCTCGTACGAGTTGTTTGCTGTACTTTGTTATGCTAACTGATGTTTTAGTCTGATTCGTCATGACGTTTAACGTCATTGTACTTATATATATTTATATAGCACCTCTTGGAGAATGACTTTTCAGAGCTGCTCTCAGCATTGAAACTCTTGGAAATGCCTTTAACAGTATAAGAGACTGACTGGGAAAAGCCTTGTTTAATTATCTAGTAGCTGACTTTTGATGCAGGTTTCTTGACCTAGATTGAACAAAATAGCGTTTCGTAAGCAAATGTTGTATGTTGATATCAGGTTTCTCCTGATGAGCTGGTCCTGCACGGCATCAGCGTGTCACGAGTCGTCCAGAGACACGGAGAATACGTCGTCATCTTTCCAGAATCCTTCACAGCGTACGTCTGCAGCGGATACAGCATCTCTGAATCAATGTACTTTGCCACTCCAGAATGGATCATCCACGGATGCAAAGCGATTCAGGTTCTAATATATTATAACGAATCATTTCGATGACTTTGTTTACAGAACTATGATGGAAGAGATGCATGATTGTCTAGTAGTTAACAGGCTGGATCAAGAGGAGGGGGCAAACGGCCAATTGTCCGGTGACTTTTAGGGACCCTGGGCTAGGTAGTTATATATAGACAAGTTCATGATTTATATCAATTCAAATCATTTTATTTTGTAACCAATCACTTTTTACAGCCAAAAAAATTACAAGTCACATATTCAGATGGGAAGGCCACAAAGATGGACCCTGAAGGGATCACTGACCCCTCTAATTGGGACACCTACGTACTTGTGGAACAAAAAGATGGAACGGCCGACAATTGCTATTAATTAAGAGGCGAATGATTACAATGATTACAACTATACTTCAGATATCTTAACTAAAAAAGAAAAAATGTAAACTCTTAACTAAATACCATATTGCAGAGAAAAATTTGCTACAATCAGTTTAAACTTCAATTAAACAACTAAATAAAATCATACGTTATTCATAAATATGAAATTGTAGGTCGTACCTGCACTTTTGTCACTTTAATTTGTTTCTGCAGATTTTTTTCTCCTAGAGCCCTAAAATAGTTTAGGAACCCTTGACTGCTCTGCCAAGGGACCTGGGATTTCTCTCCGTAGCCCTGGTTGTGAGGTGTTTTGTCATGCACTTCTTGCATTGGGTCTTACCCAAAGATGTAGGATTTGTGCTTGATGAGTGGAATCTGCATATTGTCCGTGGACAAGTCTTACTTGCATTGCATGCTTGTCTCAATATCAGATTCAGATTTAGTGACCTCGTGCAAATTGTACGTGCAATGGAAAAAATTAAACGACGTTGTTTGCTGTTTCCTAATATTTCGATGATGGTTTTGGGTGTGTTAGGTGCTGAGGGAAAAGTCGCTTCCCGAGATGTTCTCGCTGACAAAAGTTCTCTTTAGCGTTACATTCACCGGCCAACCTCGGCCAAGCGTTGTTGAAGCAGCCATTCCTTACCTACAAGAAACTATGTAAGAATTTCATCAGACCAACCATTTTCGCTTGGCAGATTTAAATGTATGCAGAGGCAGCCGTAGGACGAGTATTCGAATATTAAGATTTGCAAATATTCACAAATATCAGAGAATATTAAAACTGCCAACGAATATTATATTCGTAAAATATTATGTTCATTCAAGAAATTCTTTATTCGTTCTCCTTTTGTTATTTATAAAAACGTTTAACATTTTGCTGAATAAATTGTACAAAATTGAGACGTATATATCAGTAGCTTTAATAGATGTCTTAAAAATTTCAAGGTCTCTGTATGCCAGTGAATGTCATGGAGATAGGCTATACAGAAACTTAACTTGCTTTCCTTGGTAACATTGCAGTTTTGATGGTTCACTTTAATTTGTTAACGAATATTTACGAATATCAAAAAACTTAATATTTACGAATATTAAAACCTCAGTTCAGAAATACTTGATCTGTGGAGGTAGCTGAGAAATACTGACACATGGCCAACTCACGCACTATTGCTGTCTTTATTTATTTTTGGCTTTAATAGTCTACAACGCTACACGTTTAGGATGGTTGCTACACATTATCTTAATGGCAGCAAAGTGAATTGGACAAGGCTGTTGCATGCAAATCTTTGTCTTTTTAAGTTTTTCCAACAGTCTGTGCACAGGAAGGACTAAGGTCTGTGCTAAAACATTGTTGACGACATTGTGCTTACTGGATTTCTGCTGAGCACTGCTGTTACTATTGTTATTCTACAAGTATGGCCTATAAGTATTTTCGTTTCATAGCCTTTGCTGCATAAACTGAAATAGAAATCATGCTCGATCGAGTTATTGCGCTTGAACATGTAGAACAGGTGAAGTTCGTTCCTAACTCAATCTACAGCTCTGACAGTTATGGATCAGTCTGGTGGACATATCAATGATATCATAGACCTGATGAATGCGTGCAAGTAATTTGTAACTGGATTATTTTATTCTCATGCCAAAATTATGTTATCGATTAGGATTTGTATTATATCTTGATGAGATGATTTTGTTTCTATCAAAGAAATACTGAGTTGAGTCTTCGAAAGAAAGTCCTACAGCTCGGCCTGAGCCGTACGACCGTTAGCCACGACGAACATGTTCTGTGCGAGATATGTAAGACGCGCTGTTTCCTATCAGCCGTAAGTATACCACTTCTAAACTCTCAAGTCTATTAATTATATTCCTAATCTGCTTCAGTTTTCTGTTTGCCATCAGCATTTTACTTCCCGCAGTTGTATATTTAATTAGTAACTGCTATCATGCACAAGAAAATAATTGATAGCACATCAAAACCAAGTCATAATCTGAATAATATGCAGAAGTTCTATATACTGGATAAGCAATCTGGAGAATCCATCTGGAAAATCCATCGGCATATGTTGTCCTTATTAGCCATGATCAGTTAATTTAAATTACTGTGTCCAACTACCATACATATCAGTACTCTGATTCTGGCAGCCACATGCATGCTGTGTACTATTTGGTGTTTAATATTGGTGCATCCTGTATTCCATTGGTATTGCTTCCTCTCAGCTGTAAATCTCTTATTTGAGTAAACTTGCAAGCATCTATCTATGGAATGCCTTTTTAACACTTTGACACAGTCACTTTTAGTACGTGCTAATTGTTAAAGTAGCTTACATAGATGATAGTGATTTTTTATTTAATTGCGGACACAAGTTTACCATAAGCAAAGTGTGCGTATAATTCTGTGTTGTAAGTCACCACTCCATCACAGAAATTGAGCCCAGCCAACAGATTTCCATTGACAGTTATTTGTCACAATGATTGGGGGCGAATATTGACTACAGCTATTAATTATTGTCTGATCTGTTTGTTACACACCTGTTTGTTATTGTGCTGATTGTGTTTGGAGGTGGTTAGTGAAAAAGATGACGTTGTCTACTGTCTCGATCATGCACTCAGCCGACTGCAGAAGAAGAAGAAATTCAACTCATACAAGATGCTCTATCAGTTTGAAGAGGTTACCATTTGTCACCTTTGTTTCTTCTTAACGTACGATTCACTTAAAAATTGTTATTGTCAGTTCTTCAAAGGAACAATAATAATTTTACTTCATTTATAGGGATGACAAAGTTGTAGAGTTGATAAAAAACCAGTTGAATATGTTCAATCGTTCATGCCAGGGTACTAGGTAACTCTTTACCTTTGGCAGTTTACAGTATAGAGCATCTGAGAAATAGCATGATACTGACGATGTAATATTAATTTTTTCAATAATAGTTACATTAACATTACAAGATTTGTGTGCTCAAGATAACCCAGCATTGAGTAAAATGCGAAGAAACCAAGTAAGGGAGGAATTATATGTAAGTGAGTGGCCTTTATTTGCATCTGGCAAGCACTCTTGCATAATGTTTTACAATCCGAGTATGGTATAAAATGGAAATTCTGGAATTACTGTGCATGTTTTTAATTAGCGGGCTTCATCCTCTTTGCTCTACAATTCTATCTATCCTTCCTTCACTCTTTTCAAGCCATGTTTTTATTTTCGCAGGGCTTTACGCACTTGAGCACTTTTGCATGGTTCACCCTGTGAGAGATGCATCACAAATACTTAAATGCAGTGTAATACAAGAAAGAATATGTGTGTATTTTTAGAAAGACTTGAAGCATATGATGCAGAAGGCAATTGAGATCTCAAAACAATCGTCAGACGTAGACTAAAGAGAATCTCAATCACATGCTGTCAATGTCTTCTTCGTCTGTTCAACTCAGCTCTTAGACCAGATTAATACATTTCAGGCATTGCTGCGATATCCAATAGCATTCTACCTGACACTAGGAGCTGTGCTTAGTTAATTAATACACCTCAGTAGGCAGTTTCCTGAAGTTTCCAGGCCCCCCCGAGTTGAATTTTTCGAGTCGAAAATATTATTTGTACGCAGACAGTCACAACTCAGGAGCTTCAAGCATTTCATTGTCGTTGTGTCTTACGTGTACTGTAGGCGTTGTTTTGTTGTTTACGTTACGTCTCTTGGTTCATTAATGCTCACATGTGACGAGTATTTACCTCGGTGTTATTATACGCTAGAAGCGAAGCACTCTGCGTCTTGTGTTTCTTGAGTTGATGTGTTCTCATGACTGCAAGTAATAGGTGTTTGATTAATAGGAATGGTTGCATTCAAGTAGTAGGTGAGTTGCCCATGGGCGGAGACTTGGGGGGAAAGACACGAGATTTTTTGACGGACGAATGGCTGAGTGTCGCCAAAATATTGCCATCTTTTGCCGGCCAAAATTTCTGACGACCTTTTTTTAGTCATCCGGCGAAATCTCGACGAAATTTTCTATTTTTGCGGCCAAAAACTTGATGACTTTTTTTATTCATGAGGGTCAACGATTGGGGGTGACCAATGCAACACCTCTATTTGGGGGACCGTCCCTCCTATGTCTCCGCCCATGGAGTTGTCTATCACATGATATTGTTTTTTTGTACGATTTCTGATGTTACTCGATGTAAACAAAATAATAATAATATATTGTGTGATTGATTGCATTTTCTGTTGTTTTAATTTTGTGCCAAGCTGGAAATTATTTCATGTATGTTAAATGCGTTGTAGGACACTCTGAAGCAGAGTCAATTTAAGTTCATGATGATGAAGTTTAATATAATTAATTATAGGAATATCTCTTGGTGTATTTTGCTGGTAAAAAATGCACTGGTTATACATATTCTCTGTGTGTTTAGTGATTCACTGCTTGAAACTGTTGTACCAATTTGAATGGGGAAAAGTCGACTCTGCGCTATCACTGTGTATGACCGACTTAATTCACGTCTTCGGCCTAAAATGTATAGGACGAGGTCAGATATAATGAGACCTAAGCCTTAAGGTTGTGTTAGCCCACATATTGACTTCCATCAGCTGTTATTATCTGTTGTAAGCTCTGAATGTTTATTGTTTATTTTGGATTTACTTTAATATGAAGTGGTATGGAGCCTCAACATATTATGGAGTAGTCTTACGAATGTTGATTCCAGTAAGTAAGTGACTATAGTTGCTGGAGGCATGAGTGTCTGGTGTCTACATGTTCTTTTACACAGCGCTTAAAGTGTGGCTGGACGGTTATGGACGGCGTCCAGGCACTTATTTTCGAATCACAACGCCGTCCTGTCACTAATTTGGAAAGCAAAGCCTGGATAAGTGATGGGCGTCCAGGGCTCCAGGCACTTCTTTTCCACACTTTAATCACTGCTTTTACACCATGGTGTTACCTATAGAGTAGCTATCATTCTAATTCTCAACTATCGTAAACTGTTGTATTTCTTCTCAGAGAATCTCGTTTAGCTTGTGAAAACGACGTAAGACTTCGTTTGTCATTCAACGGCTCCTTCGTCTCTCGTTAATCTGAGTTATGCGACACGCTTTCGATTCAGCCCAGTGTTCAAGAATTCGCACATTCTTTCAATACACGTATTCCCTAATTAGCGTTTATGCATGTTCTACCGCAAGATTTATGTCTTGGTTTCGTTGGAAGACGAAAAGAAGTATATAAAAAAGATTGAAAGTTACGGAGCAATCAAACGATAATTCTGATCTACGACGGTTTTGCAAACGACCTCCAATTATAGGCTGATAAGCGTCGCTGCTTTTTCTATACCGCGCTCTCTGCGGTTAACCGGAAATCGTCTGCTTTTCATTAACGCGCTCACATCCGGTGGAGGTTGCTTTGCCAGAGTATCCAGCAGATGCCTGGCTTCGACTAGTCCATTTGGTCTGAAGGGGTGCAGGGTGGAGCCATGATGTAAGCCAACTTCGGCAGAGGATAAGCTGGTTTTCGCTTATGGTCGACTTCTCAGCGCGTGGGACTATGAAGATTTATATAGCCACAGCCCACAGGTAGATGTAGGTAAGACAAGACAAACAAAGAGATGGAGATGTAACGATACGGAAGATAGACAAAACTATATAGAATTATAGATAGACGGATAGACAATTCTAGACTCGCTCACAAGCTCTATTGAGTTTGAGAGAAGAAGATAATTATAGAGACAGACAGCCAGAGAAGGTAGTTCTTGCCGAGTCATAGGCTAAATATGCAAATAGAACACGTGCACGGAGCGATTGAAAGAGGTAGCCTATTATGCAGACAGAAAGAGAAAGAGTGAGGCAGAGAAGTGAAGAGGCTGTAGGGTAGACTGACAGTGGCGGATCCAGAACGTTTCGAAGGGGGGGGCAAAATTTTCAGTCTTGTTGGTGGAACAGGGGAAAAATTTTGTGGATTTTCGCCGCAAAAAAGTTGACCTTTTTTTAGTCGTCGACCAATTTTCCGGGAAAAAGACACCTACCTACTCAGCCGCCCAAAAAGTTGATGACTTTTTTTAGTCATCGACCAATTTTGAGGGAAAAGAAGATACCATTTCAACCGCTAAATCAAATGGGGGCCACGTCCCATGCGATTTTTTTAATGGGGGGCCTGATGTCCTGTTTTTCTCTCCCGCTACATTTATTTAATGGCTTCATGAAACCAAATGGGGGGGCCACGTCCCATGACATTTTTAAATGGGGGCCATGGCCGGATTGGCCCCCCTGGATCCGCCCCTGGGCTGACAGAGTTCAGACATAAACAAAGAGATGGAAACACTAACGGAAAGAGTTACGTATGGAAACACTGATGGAAAGAGTTACGGCTACAGAGTTCTAGGAATCCCGTGAATTACGGGCAGAGCTCATTAGTGCGGCGTAACCTCGGATCCGAGTAGTGAGTAGTGACTGGTTGATTCCAGCCTTCCAGTGCTAGGCAGGCGTACGCGCACTACGGCACACATTCAAACACACGACCACTCTCACACACGCGCGCATGCGGCGTAGCCCACGAAAATCACTGCAGCGCCTATAGCCTATAGGCCCTAGCCTATAATGTTGGGTATAAGGCTACATGGTCGGCACAAGAGAAAACAGAAGTAGCTTTGTTTTTGAATCGCTTTTCCGATTCTTTTGTCTTCTACTTCGGTTCTTTACCTGAAGATGAATGGAGAGTAAATAGGTTAATAAAGCCACAGCATTCCAGGTTCGGAAGCTGCGCGTGTATTAGCCTAGTGTTCAAGTGGCTTTTCACGTTAGCTGACTAGGGTGCTGTATAGCCTAGTTCTATTGGAATGGCTGGAAGAAATGGTTTACGCTGTGCGTATGGCATCTTCGTTCTTTTAATCGTTGTAACGATTTGTCCGTCAACAACTTCAAGGAGTCTTTACTCTTCAGTGGAAGAGCCCATCGCCAACTATTCAGGGTAAGTTTTGCTTCTAGAAGAAGGACAGCCAGCTGTTTATTTCATGCAAACACATAAAAGCTTAGTAGGTCTATTACGCGGTTATGCATGTTTTAGTGAGAATGGTAGGTATACGTGTGTTTTAAAGATATTCGGGCTTAAGATGCTTACCCTGCAATGTGAAAATTAAAAACATTGAGTACGCTCGATCGATCGTAGGCCTAGGGGAGAGTTGCCTTGAATGGACCGTTGCCTTAATTGGACCGCAGCCATTTAACACCCTAGACGCATTTTTTGCTTCGTTTTCAAATGTTGTATTCGTGCGCGATTGAATATTGATTGTATCGCCACAATCAGTTTTACGGAATTCTAAACATTTATTTAGTTGCGGTAAAAACTATATTTCACGTAGTTTTGATCTAATTTTTGCCCTACCTGACAATGAGTGTAGGCAATTTAGGCAAGCTTTCAAAATTGCAGTCACGTTTGTTTTAATCATAGCCAGGTTTCATGTTTAAGCAACAATACTCGATTTAGCGCTGAGACTGACACCTGTTAAACTATGACAGTGTGAGTAGAAGTAGTCCGTGTTGCCTGAAATGGACCACATTAAGTCTCCTTAATTGGACCGATAATTTGGGTGCGGTCCATTTAAGGACACCAGTACTTGCAATGTTATTGGGTACGGTCCATTTAAGGATACCGGTACTTGCAATGTCCTGTTGTGATTCTTTAACCAATTACAATACCCTCTTTTGGCATAAGTTTTATGGAACAACAGTCGACAGTGTGGCATGGGATTTGGCGATGCTTCTGACTAGCATAGAACGAATAATTTCAAAATATGCAATAAATGTCAGTTGCAGGCTTAATAGTTTCATAACAGTTGCTCTGAAACAATACACTGCTATTATTATAGATGAAGATAATGTTCCTCTGTGCGAACTGCGCGCAATTCTTCTTGTATTAGATATACTCAAATAGATTTAACCGAGTACTAATGTAATACTTCACAATCATTTATTCCCAGTATTAGCTAGGCCATATTATTTCACTGTATAGACTATAGAGGCCTATATAGTCTATATGTAGACCTGCACTGGTTATTATGGCAAAGTACTCCTAATTGGTCTGCAGGCAGAGGTTATGCCAGTCATATATTAAGTTGATTTCAGCTACTGCAATTGTGCATTGATATTTTTAACTGTATGGTTAGACACTAAGAGTTTTAAAACGTTTCTCTTGCTTTTTGGGTAAAATTACCTGTTAAAAACGTCTTTAAAATATTGTGTCCCATTCAGGGCAAATGGTCCAATCAAGAACACCATGCGGTCCATTCAAGGAAACAGGTTGCCTTGATTGGACTTTTTAGGGGTACCGATTTGTTTAGTTATTTCTCATAAATCCACGAATATTTTTTGTCTTTTGCTTATTAATAACATAGATGAACAATCAGCAAAGCATATGGCGTGCTTTCCTTTTGAAAATTCAGTAGCATTTTTGCAGCACACCTAAGTTTGCCTTAGGTGGTCCATTCATGGCAACTCTCCCCTACCTCCGAAAACATTGACCCACAGAGGAGCGAGACTATAGTTTAACAACCACTAGTTCTAACTTCTGTAGTTCAGCTTCAACTTCAGCAACTTCACAAAAGCAAGATCTTTTCACTTTCACTGACGCATTGAGAGCAGGAGCGCAGAATTTCTTCAAAGGAGAACGGTTTCCGTGATTTCGTGCACTCTATAATCATCAAACAGCGCCAAGACTGTATATTCGACTGAGGTTCCGGATGTGTCGATACTTCAAACGGAAAAGCGTCTGATGACTTTTATTGCCTGCTAATGAGTTCTATAAATAATTATAGGGTTGCTATTACTAGCCTATTAGGCCTATTATAATTAACGTCCAGAACCTGATGAGTTGATGGTCGTTCACACAGAAAACTGAATCAAAACTCAATAGATGACAATGTTGGCTTGAGCTCATCTAAAGCGACAGTGGCAGCAATATCAACAGCAATATCCACATGAACATCAGACATATATATATATATATATATATATATATATATATATATATATATATATAATATATATATATATATATATATAGTATCAGCAAAAGGAATATAATAAGCAGCTATAAGCTTAGTTGTCTCCCTCGCCGTCTGAATTCACATTAACGATGTACGGCCAGTGAAGAAATACAGGGTGGGCCATAAAAAAGTAATCCCCTACGGTTTTTATCCCATATCTTGGCCAAATATAAGAATTTTTAAATGAAACTTTACAGTCTTAAAGGCAATTCATATTTACGTAAAATGGTCAAATTTCAACAAAATATTTGAAACAGAACAAAAGTTATATCACTTTTAGCGAGGCCACCCCTCGTTTTTTGACGATTCAAAAAGAAACGCAACAAAATTAGTTTCTTGCCAATATCTTGGTCAGAAGTAAGAATATCGAAATGAAATTTTACAGGATTAAAGACTATTCATATTTACAAATGATAGCCAGATTTCATCAAAATATTTCAAACGGAACAAAAGTTATACCACTTTTAGTGAGGCCACCCATCGTTTTCTGACTTTTTTGATTCATCAAAAAACGGTGGGTGGCCTCACTAAAAGTGATATAACTTTTGTTCCGTTTGAAATATTTTTATGAAATCTGGCCAACATATGTAAATATGAATTGTCTATAAACCTGTAAAATTTCATTTCGAAATTCTTACTTTTGACCAAGATATTGGCACAAACCTTCTTTTTGTTGCGTTACGTTTTCGAATCGTCAAAAAACGGTGGGTGGCTTCACTAAAAGGTATATAACTTTTGTTCCGTTTCACATATGGCGATGGAATTTGGCTATTGTACGTAGATATGAATTACCTTCAAGCCCGTAAAACTGGATTTGAAAAATTCCTATTTTTGGCCAAGATATTGACAAAAAACCGTAGTGGATTACTTTTTTTGGGCCCACCCTGTAGACCTAAGGGTAGCAGAGGGGGGGAACAAAATTTTATCTTTCACCTGGAAAAACTGAAGACCTTTTTTAGTCGTCTGATTCGAATCGGCTTGAAATGTAGACTATACCATTTTCCCTGCCAAAGAAACGGATGACTTTTTAGTCGTCTGGTCCAACTCCGCTTGAAATCCCAGCTAACACGCACTCACGGGACCCTTACCGTTTTCTCCCGGGTATCCGGTGCGGTTTTCTGACGGGTGTTGGCCGAGGTGTCCGGCCGGGAACCTTCTGGTGCACCCCGCGAGCTTGTCGCCGTCTACCGACTCTACCGGTATAATAGCCGCATTTGGTTTATTCCGACGCCATTTTGTGTGCCGATTCGAATGCACGAGTTTTTGGAGATCGGGATTTCTTTATGTTGAAGGTAAGATTACGTTTTATTTATTGCGCCAAAATATACTTGTCAATATCAACACTTTAGGTAAATGCTGCGTCTAATTTTGGTCGGAATACGACTAGGCGTGACGGAGATTGGGTTAGGGTTATGGACACCACGCGCGTGGGTTAGAGTAAAACAGGTTCGGCCTCGATTGGTTTATGCATTGCTGCGTGTCCATGTGTGTTTAAGTTCACCTTTTATAGGTGGAACTGCTATATTTGTTAATCATATCGGCCCTATACTCTGCCCGGTGTGCACTGAATGCTTTTGCCGGGAATCTCGAAGACTGCGTGCCTCACGGTGCCTGTATACAAAACAATATGATTGCCAACGACTTAACTAAAATAGAGCGCTACGACCTATGAGCCGTATCCCATGATACAATGCGCTCAGTAAGTAAGTAATCAATGCGAGATCTAAGCAACTACGGTCAGGTTAATAAAATTAAAAATAAGGGAAAATTTGCAGAAATAGGAGTACATAAAAAAATGAGGCTAATACCGCAGCGCTCTATTTGGATTTCTTGTGTGGCCATAGCTGTTTACATGTACTGGCACACGCAATCCTTGGGATTACATTTTTATCATCTACAATGCTAGTCCCTTTAAAATTCGTGGTAAACGTGTATTTTAAGGTCGTAATTCATTGACCATTGCATGGGTTTCAGCGTTGCTTGAATACAAGTCGGATTGAGGTGGAACAACAGTGTTCTTACAGACACGGGGCCAGTCCATCAATGCACCCCTCCTAGCAGATGCTCAGACCTTGTAGGCAATCCGCATTGGGAATTATATCCAATGCAAGCCATCCTGCATAATATTATGATATGAGACATGACCAGTAATTTATCCTTTGAGCCTGTTTCATGTGTTGAAATTATTATTATGTGAGACATTTACTATTTAAATTGGTTTTCAAGGCTTTAACTTTTTAAAAGGTACAGCAAATTTTTAAAACTAATTTCAAATTGCAATGTCTGTGAATTTTACTGTTACTTGTTAAATAAAACTTGTCTGATATGTTTAAAAATTCAGGTGTGGTGACGCAAAATATTCCTTTAACAGCACGAGGAAATTGTCGAGGACAGTTTTCCTGTTTGGTTTGAAAATGTCATGGATTGTCGCACTGAAATCAGCCGTTGAAATCTGCGCCTTTCACAGAGACTGAACATTATTCAATATTATCAATATTTTTAATGTTGAATTAATAAAGTTGATAAATAATGTTGAGTAAGCTGAGGTGTCATTCACAACTATTGTTGATTATTTATTGCTTTAACGATGTTTGGTAGACCAGGCAGAAATCAAGATTATGTTGGATACCACCCAGACTAACTTATGAAAACATAAGTTCGTGTTTTTAATTTTTTCAGGAATTTCTTATAAAAATGTGTTTAAAATACTCCTGGCTTCATTTCATTAGCACAATTTTAAAATCTATTTTGATGCGCCTATTTCATTTTAAATTAGTTAGTGTACTGTAAAATTTGCTATGCATGATTCCAAAACCAGCATGCATTAATGTGATTTTTGTAACATATTGAGTTATATGTATGTTTTTAAAAGTTTTGCATCAAAATTCAAAATGGAAGAAAATAATTGCTCCAGCTTTATTCCAACTCAAGATATAAAGCAAATCATTACCTCTTGCCTTTTGCTTGAGTTTGAATAAGGATGTAGCAATTTTATTTGGTCATTTTTAAGTTTGTTGCAAGACTTTTGAAATTATGTATGAAACTCAATACATGCTGCAAATATGACTAAAATGGTTGTTTTGGTGTGTCGAGCCATGTAAAACACAGTTTAGAGTACAATTTGCATTCTGGGTATACATTATCAGTCATCTGGGTATGAACTGGGTTGTCCGGCGCTGCTCGCGGGCTAACCCGTATGGTTCCCGTCGGGAAACCTCGAACATAACCCGCCGGGTTCCCGCCGGGTTGCCCGTACGGGGCCCGTATGGCAGCCCGTATGGCAGCCCGTATGGGACCCGTAAGGTTCCCGAATTGGCTGGTTAGCTGGGATGTATAGGGCTTAGAGCCTTAGGCCTACCATATTTCCGGCCAAAGAAACAAACAGAAACTGATGACCTTTTTTAGTTATCTAGCCGAATTGTCTGGATAATAATTATGCCGTTGAAAGTTTGTTGAAACCAAATGGGGGAGACCACGTTCTGTGGGCGTTTCTCAATGGGGTCACAGCCGGATAATTTCAGAGCCTTCTATTACAGTAATAGAAGGCTCTGGATAATTTGCCCCTCTGGATCCGCCCCTGAGTGGACCGACCAGTTGACCCGTTGACTAACTGGTCGACTGATTGGTCAACTGACCCGTGTGTTTAAACCCCGATCCATGGGAATTCGTTATATCTCAATACATGAGATATAACGAAGCCCGATGAATCGGGTCCCTGGCAGGTATTGTAAAGCCCCCTGCCAGGAGTTTCTCAGGGCGATCAAAGAGGCGCTATACGGGCAAAGGCGTTTTCTTTTATCACCTTCTGGATGAGTTTTCTCTTCCAAATGGTCGACGCGGTAACCTATGCAACTGACAATTATGATGTCATATTTAATCTGGCACACGTCAAGGAATCATTTCGTCATTTTATATTGTAACAAGTATCAAGTAAGCCTACGTAATGCAATACAATGCGTCATTTTTAGTGCGCTATAGCCTATAGGCCCACGTTTACTCATATACTTTTGTTATTAGGTGTGGTACTCGACAAGTCGACATTGCCGAGGAAAATTCTATTTTTCGCCCCTGCCCAGCTCCACCCCTCTTTGGTATCCGGTGTTGCCCGGTAAATTTGGGGTTTCGCCCCCACCCAGCCGCACTAATTCTCACAAAAAGCTATATTATGAAAGCAAATATAGCAGGTTAAACCTTCTTTGAAGCAGATATGAAGCGAATTCATTCCTTGAAATCAATTAAATACCACACGCTTTCAGCTTGTTTATCCCTAACCAGTGGCTTTTCTCTGAACACCACTATGGCACAGACACCTTATTTCGTCCCTCATGTGCACAGTGCTGCACGTATTAAAATAGACATTAATATATACTTGCACATTGTAGCCTACAGATCTTCTCCTCGATTTTGCATTCGTTCATGACCCTACTCCCTCTCTCAATTCTCATCCAGTCCTCCATTCTTCCCACACAGTCTCTTCTCTCTGCCCTTGTTTTCAGCCGAGACCATGGCAGTCCTTAAAATATTCGCAGACGTCTTCATTTTGTTCATGCACTGAAGCTGCGAAGCGGGTGTAGCCGCCCGCTGCCGAACTGTGCTTCGTGCTATAGCATAGCCTATAGGAGTATAGGTGCCTTGGCAGTAAATGATTGGCAGTAAGTTGAGCGAAGGGATAAGGAAGCGAGTGAGGCTTTGTTTATAATTATTGCCGTCTGTTATTATATTATTATAACTATGCCAGGAATGTCTTGACGTAGTCACAATGCCAACAAATGCTCCTAGAAATTGTTAGGCAACGTACAGGATTTATCGTTTCTGTCTGTCTGTCTGTCTGTCTGTCTGTCTGTCCGTCTGTCCTTTCCTTAAATTAACGCATCTGGATGTTAAGCAGCATACTGCAGAAACTGACTTTTTAAAGTATTCCTACTACTTTCTTTCGTTTTTGGGTATGTCGGTCGATCTCCTTCCCATTTCTTTGTAGCCTCATTCATTCATTCATTCGTTCATTCATTCATTCATTCGGGAGTTATATAGCGCTCATACAGATAATCTGTTCAACGGCGCTCCCGAATCCAACGCTTTTACTGTTTATTCATGTATGTGCTCTGACCTGCGGAATGAATACCGAAAGCCAGAGTCTTCATTCTTGAACTGTCTCGAATTGCCTCAGACCGTGTTGGCCTATTTCGGTTTCGGAGAATGTGTGTGTATTTGTGTGTATGTGTATGTATGTGTGCGTGTGTCTGTCTGTCTTTATGCAGGAATTGTTTGAATTTCTGCAGGGAACCTATAATTATTGTGATCATGAATTCATGATCGATGTTTGCTTTGACTGGATGCATTTTCAGCGTCAAAGAACAGATACTGTTTATCTACAGCTAGGCCTAGTAGCCTATAATTAATTATATGCGTTTTATTTTCCTTCCAGACACAAAGTTATCCGAGTTCATCCAGCAACCGAACAGCAGAGGAGTTTATTTCAAACCTACTTTGACCAGGATCTAGATTCAGGAGTGAGTATATAGGACTATACTGAGTTGACACGGCTGTACGATATATACGGAAATTTATTGAAGACAATAGTAGACCTTGGCCGACTTTATTTGGGACATGCAGCACTGGATCCTACAATAATTTCAAGCCTGAAATATTATTGTTCACGTTGCAAATAAGCAAAAACCGTTAGTAGTGGGTATACTGAGAATACTACCTCAAGGGTATACTGAGAGTACTGCCTCAGCAATTAAGAAACCAATTAGCCCCCCACCACTGAGCTAGTAATCCTAATCACGTGACTAATTAATATTCATGAATGTAGTGACATCATAATTGGAGTACGTTCTAGAAGCCCTATGTGTGTTTGTATGTGTGTATGTATGTGTGTATGTGTGTATGTCTGTCTGTCTGCGTGTCTGTGTGTGTATGTGCCATTAGCATGCATTGTGCTCATTACTATTCATGTATGCAGTGACGTCATCTTCTGGAACTTTGTGGACCATTCTAGAAGAGCTATTGTTGTTTGTCCGGCTCTTTGTCCGCCTGCCTGTACGTCTGCCTGTCTGTGTGTATACCTAGGTGATTAAGAGGACGTTAATGCCAGCATCATTCTAGAAAATTCCTATTGTCCTTTGCTTATATTGCCCTTTGCATGTGGGTATGTGACGTCATCAGTCTAGAGAATTCGAGAGCTGTGGAGAAATCCTATTGTACTCTGCCTATTGCCCTTTGTGTGTGTGTGTGTGTGTGTGTGTATGTGTGTGTGTCATTATACACGCACACCAATCCATTCAAGCTTCCACGTCTCATTCCAACCGTTCTTACAACGTATAATAGGCGATTACTCGCATTGCTTAAAACACAAAGTTTTGTTTGTTTGTTAGTGCATTCATCGCTGCACTGTAACAGGGACCATAAGAAACACACCCTCCTTTTATTCACGATTGGGACTGGCAACAAGCGACGAAGCATTAACGTTGTCATCCTGCATAAGCGGCTACCTATGTCTTTGTCAGCATGCATAGCTAGGTGATTTAGATAATCATTATTGACAACAGCCTTCGGGCATCTTGTCTATGCGACAATAGAACCCGTCATTGTATTCTGTACACGTGCCTCTCTCTCTCTCTCTCTCTCTCTGGTCGTGCGTCTGTCTGTCAGTCTGTGTACGCCTGCTATTAAGATACCACTAATAACGGCAGGCTTCTGGAAGCGACGTCATGCTTTCCAGAAAAATCCACATGCATTTCGTATTCTTTCACTATACCCCATCTGTGCATCTGCACTGCATTAAGCAAGGCGTCAAACTATAATTAAATGCGCCATCGGTTCATTCAGCGTTCAACGACTCATTCATCGCCTAAATGCATGGCTGCATCTGCCGATAGCAGAAAGCACTGTATTATAACAAAGCCCAATAGTGTCACCCTCCTTCTTTATAAGCCCTTTGGGTTGGCACTGCCAGAGTTTCTTAGTTGTGTAGAGCAGACATAGGACTGTCAATGGTCACTGATAGCAGCCAACAGCTTACTTCGTTAGAATATGATGAAAATTCAAATACATTCGTCGCTGTGTGCTAACAATGACCAGTGCTTCAAAAAGAAGCCATAATTGATACCCTTTGCATGCCTACATGTGTGTCTGTCTGTCTGTCAGCGTTTCCTATTGTATTCCCCCTATTGGTCTGTGTGCACGGTAATCGCCTCTGGGCATTTGCACCGAACGCCATTAAACGACGTACGCCTCAACCCATTCACCAATACGCGTCTCATTCCAATCGATTTTGCATCATGTTTGCATTTATTTCTAAAATACTAGACTGTACAATTGGCCTTTAATTTTTTATCCTTCCAATGCCATGCGTAATATAGTTAAGACGACATCCTCTACGCAGGATTGGGAGTGACAATAGCGGAAAGTAGAAAGCAACACGTCTCTTAACTTTTCCTTACTCCAAGTTCCAATCATTTCTATTGAATCGCTTCGTCTTAACAAAGACCATTAGCAGCACCCTCCTCCTTTGTATAGGATTTGTACTAGCACTACCAGCCTTTCAAACACAGTATACAAGTGAAACCCTCATCAGTTATTCAGAATTTCCACTGGCACTCGTCAGAATCCTATAGACAGATCTGTTTACTTAAAGCGCAACTGAGAGACGATTTGAGAATATTGGAGGAACATTTAGAACACGGGCGAGCGTTAATACATGGAAATGTTGTACGCTCGGTCAATTTTGAAGTATGACCACAGCAATGGCTCAACGACACCCATAACCATCCACCGTGACTATACAGGCCCCGTCGACTATATATGCCCTCAGGGCGCTTGCATTGTACTATTCAGCGCGCCCACTCAAGCGACGCCATATAAACGGTTTTATTGGATGCGATAAGAATCTCTCTACGACGCAGACGAATTTCAAAAACTAACCGGTGCAGGATAGGACAAAATAAAAACCTCAGAAAACGTCAAGCTTTTCCACCCAGAAAAAACCCAAGATTTTCCACTAGAAAAAAAAAACCAAGATTTTCCACCCAGAAAAAACCCAAGATTTTTCAATTTTATCTTTTAATGTGTAGAAGTAGTAAGTTTGCTAGATGGCGCCACCTGTTGCAATTACTTTATTAAAAGATGATACTTGTATCTTTAAGAATTATTTGTTAACCATTCTTTGGGAGTGATACACGTTTTGTGCAAATATGTGTCCGTCGAATGTTGAATGTGAAATGGATGTGTTTGGCAACTACAAGTGCGAATGCGACATTTGTGGAATCGATGAGCGCACGGAGGATGAGAAATCTACGAAATATCGTCTCATGAGATTGAAAGCGGAGAATGAAAAACTCAAAAAAGCAGCTACTTGCGTGGTATGTAAAAATAAGCAAGTGGAAACACTGCTACTTCCATGCAGACACGTAAATATGTGCGATCCATGTACAGATGAAGCTACAGATTGTCCTCAATGCAAGGAACGCATATTGGGCTTTGTCAGAATATATCTTGTATAAAAGTTTCTTACAACATTTCAAGGACTCACTTTTCGTTATGGATCCAACTTGGCAACACCCGTTTTCGGCTATAGTGAGCGGACCTTCTGGATGTGGAAAAACACAATTCACGCTACGATTTATAGATCATTTACATTATATGGTCAAACCTCAGATAGAAAAAATTATCTGGTGTTACGGAATATACCAAGAAATTTTCGACAAATATTCGCAAATTCAATTTCACGAAGGATTACCCGACTTGAATATTTTCGATGGTAAGCAGAAAACGCTTCTGATATTGGACGATCTTATGAGCGAGACTGATGACCGCGTTACCAAATTATTTACAAAGATCAGCCACCACAGGAACGTTTCCATACTGTACCTGACGCAGAATCTATTCTACAGCAGCAAACATACGAGAACCATCAGTTTGAACGCGCATTACTTTGTTCTTTTCAAAAACGTGAGAGATTCGACACAGATAGCAAACCTGGCAAGGCAGATGTTCCCCGGCAAGTCGAATTTCATGATAGAGGCGTTCGGAGATGCGACAATGGCACCTTTCGGATATCTGTTGGTTGATCTCAAACCGGAGACGGATGAACGTTGCAGATTAAGAACGAACATTTTTCCTGGCGAGACGCATTTTGTATACGTAACAAAGTGAATATAAGGTCGTGTAATCGCTCGAACGTTCATTCGTTGAAAATGACGGCTCCACTGAAGGAGAAATTTGAGAAACTGAGATTGCTTAAAGAGTCGTCACCCAAAGTGAGGAAACGTATTTTGAAAGATTGCAACACCTCTCTACTTTACTGTCTCTGTGAGTGTGCACTCAACGTTTTAAAAGGAGTTGTTCCTTTGGAAAAAGCTCAGAAGAAGAGACTTGGTCGTTTCAAACACAAGTTAAGAAAATTGGCTTCCAAGAAAACTCGTGTAAAGATTAAGAAACGTATAGTACAGACTGGTGGTTTCATAGGTGCATTACTTACCCCTGTGCTTTCCTTTCTGGGTACCTTGCTAAGTAATAAACTGTAGCATGGAACATACGAAGAAGATGGTCTTGGTTGAACCCAGACAGATTGAAAAATGGAAGGAAACCATGTTGGACAAGACTTTGTCCAAATTGGATACGCAGATGTACGACATTCTGCATCGCGATATTGCCGATGACGATAAAGCCAAACTCTATTCCAACAGTCTGAGTCGCTATTTGAACATTGATAAACCTACTGTACTTACCAAATTCGAAAAGAAAGAAGATGAAGTGACAGCTGCTGAGAAGGCGCAGCCGGTCAAAACCAATAGTATAGAAGCTCAAGTCTTGGAAACCGTGCCAAAGAAATGGAAAACGCAGGCTGCTAGACTTTTAACTCACATGAAGAGCAACCCGGACGTTTCGTGGACTACTAAAGGTGAACTTGTGCTGAAGAACGCGACCGTTCCGAAGACGCACGTGGTGGACTTGGTAAACGACCTGCTGAGAAAACGTACAACAGCTTCACCGCCTACCGGATGGATGCAACTGGCCGACGCCTTGAAAGATTCCAATATTCCTCGCGAGTTGATCGGCAATCAAGATCGATGGAAATATATTAACAGCTCGATCGATGAAAGTCAGTCACTTGCATCGAAAAGTATACACGGAGAACAACAACATCATCTGGATGCGAGTTGGTTACCCTACTGATGGAGTCTTACTTCGATCCTAAACAACCGGCTAGCTTCGGCGGCGTATCTTCCTTTCAAAGACATATTAACGATAAATTTAAAACTAAGGATGTTAAAAATTGGCTTTCGAAACATGATGCTTACACGCTGCATAAACCTGTCAGATTGAACTTTAGGCGTAGACAGACTTTTACAGTAGGAATTGACGACCTATGGCAAGCTGACTTGGCCGATCTTTCTGCATTGTCGAAACATAATGATAAAAATAAATATATTTTAACGTGTATAGACGTCTTTTCTAAATATGCTTGGGCAGTTCCGCTCAAGTCAAAGTCGGGATCAGATTTGACTGCCGCCTTTTCGTCCATTTTGGTAGATAGACAGCCCGCTCATTTACAGACCGACAAGGGAACAGAATTCCTTAATAGAAGTTTTCAATCCATGCTGCGCAAGAATTCCATTCGCTTTTACACATCTGAAAATAGCGACATAAAGGCTTCTGTAGTAGAAAGATTCAATCGCACGCTTAAAACGAAAATGTGGAAGTACTTTACGTATAAGAATACGTATCGATATGTTGATGTTTTGCAAGATCTTATGAATTCGTACAACAATACATATCATAGAAGTATAGGTATGATACCTAGTCAAGTGACAAAGGAAGACGAAAATAGTATTAGAAGCCGTTTGTACGGTCAAAAGAAAAGTCCAGCAAAGTGGAAATATGCAGTAGGTGATAAAGTGAGAATTGCAAAGGCTAGAATCGCATTCAAAAAGGGCTACCTTCCCTCTTGGTCCGAAGAGATTTTTAAGATCATAGCTCGCATACCTTCCGATCCAGTAACTTACGAATTAGCCGATTTAAAAGACGAGACGCTAAAGGGTAAATTCTACGAAGTCGAATTGCAAAGAATTTTGAAAGATGATGACGTGTACGGTATCGAAAAGGTCTTAAAAACGCGTAAGCGCCGTGGAAAGACCGAATATTATGTCAAGTGGAAAGGTTACGACGACAAATTTAACTCTTGGACTCAGGATATATTCGATGTCTAGCACTGACAATGCGCATTCTGTAATAGTCTACATACGAGTATGGCTCACTTTTATCTAGCGCTACCAAGCAACAGCTCCATGCAGTATTATCCAAGCAATACTGCGGCACACTTTACAACAAAATTGGAAAACGGGATTTCGTTATCGGGCGATTGGGAAGTTGGCTTGATTGAAATACATTATCCGCACACGTGGAACAATATAACATCCGACGATTGTGAATTTATTTATTGGCAAGAATCGAAAAAGTATTCTGACGGTTTGAATTGGCCAGGCGATCAAAAGACAATACAAATACCTACTGGCTATTACGAAAGTATGCATGATATTGTATATGCTGTAAATACGAATATACAGGAGTTTGCGGTCGAACATAATCTTGATAAATATTCACATTTTAAATATGACACAATAACGAAAACACTCAAAGGTGAAATAAATCTAGGAGCGGGAATAAGATTCTCCACAGCATTATGCTTTATTTTGGGCATAGACGAAAGTCAGAATCCTATTGTTAACCACAATTTTGGTAAATATGACGCTGAAGAGAATGAAGAATATTATAAAGAGCATTACGAAGAGTTTAATAAAGTATGGGATGAGGTACCCGATGTGGAATGGGAATCTGAGTATATTGGAGATATAAATCCAGCATTCTCAAGCATACACGTTTATTGCAACATTCTGTCACATGTACCTGTTGGCGATACGACAGCGCCATTACTTCGATTAGTTCACATTGAAGGCAAAAATGGCGACAATGTGCATATCATGTACGAGAATGCAGTCTACGTACCCCTTCAGCAGAAAAGCTTCGATTCGATAGAAATAGATATGAGGGGCGACACTGGGAACGCAATACCATTCGAGTATGGGAAGTCGTTCGTGTTACTTCATTTCAGACAGTGCAAGAAACCGCATCTCATTCAATAAAATATGGCTCAATTTTACCTTACGCTCCCCAGCAATAGTTCCATGCTGTTTTATCCAAACAATACCATAACACATTTTACCACGAGATTGGAAAATCCCATATCCCTAACCGGTGACTGGGAAGTCGGGTTAGTTGAATTACAGTACCCTCATAGTTGGAGCAATTTAGAAAGAAATGAAGGTAGAATCTCGTATATGCATGTCAAGTTTTCTGAAACGGGTGACATACTACCAGGATCGCTGCATAGAACTACACGACTGCCAACCGGATACTATGAAACACCCCAAGATCTTATCGATTCCATAAACAAATTTATAAGTCTTGTTGTGGATGAAATGGAATTGACTACATTCCCAAAGTTCAAATACGATCCTATATCGAAGCGACTCAAGGGAGATATAAACAAAGGTGCAAATATTCAGTTTTCACCAACCATATGTTCAATGCTGGGCGTTGATGCACGTCAAAATCCAATTCTCAATTACGATGATGAGGATGACTACATTGTTGATTTCGTGGGCGACAATGCTTGCGATGTAAATCGTGGGTTTTGCTCTCTGTACGTATATTGCAATGTGTTGGAACAAGTTCCTGTGGGAGATACGAAGGCGCCATTGCTCAGAATTGTAAACGTGTCTGGGAAAAGTGGCGATAGCGTTCGTACGACTTACGAAAAGCCCGTTTACATTCCGTTGCAACAGAAGACTTTCGACTCCATCGAGGTGGATATAAGGGGCGACACTGGAAGTCCTATCCCATTCGAATACGGGAAGGCAATTGTGACACTACACTTTAGACATCGTAAGATACCTTATCTTCTGCAATGAAAAAACAATTTTGCTGCGATGCAAGTCGTTTGGCATACGAGGACTACTATGTACAACAGAGTGGCAATGGCATGCCAGTTTTTCAAGGTGCGCGCATGCAACGTGGGCATGGCGTGGGCAGCTTTCTTGGCGGTCTGTTTAGAAGTGCCTGGCCGCTTATTCAGACTGGCGCTAAGGCAATTGGCAAACAGGTTTTGAGAACCGGTCTGCAGATTGCCAACGACGTCGCGGACGGCGGTCAGTTGATAGACTCGGCCAAACGACGCGTTCCAGAAGGTATAAAAGCGTTTACATCTCCAAAAAATGACAATGTGCAAAGCGGCGGCGGCAGGAAGAGACGTAAAAGATCGTTGAAAAGAATTAACAAGAGAACCAAGGAAGATATTTTCGGAAAAGTTTGAAAAATGGCGTTCGTTCATCCACAATCTTGCGAATGTACAAAGAGCGAATTGGATCTGTTTACCGTGCCTCCCACGCAGACCAGTATCGAAACTGGGTCGTACGTAGAGTATAATCCAATAGCCACCATTTCGCAAGGTACGCCGATCGAATTTAGCATTACAGGGGCCGGTCAAGATTATTTGGACTTGTCGAATACACAACTATACGTCAGAGCAGCTATAATAAGAGCGAATAACGATCCGACGGATGCTGGCGATCATGTTGGTCCTATCAACCTATTCCTACACAGCCTGTTTTCGGAAGTCGACATCACTTTAAATGACACGCTCGTTACTTCTTCGAACAACACGTATGCGTATCGTAGCTATATGGAGACCATACTTAGTTACGGTGATGCAGCCAAAGCTTCGCAACTTACCTCTGCTCTCTTTTACAAGGATACAGCCACCCACTTGGAAGACGCCAATCCGCACGACGACAATATAGCGAATGTCGGTTTTAAGAAACGCAGTGCATTGACCGACGAAGGGCGCGTCGTTGATATGATAGGCGGCATTCACAGCGATCTTTTCTTCCAAGAACGTTTCCTCCCCAACGATATTAATATAAAAATCCGCCTCGTAAGAAACAAGGATCCATTCTGCTTGATGTCAGCGACGCAGGGTGCCGCATATAAAGTAAAAATCTTGGAATGCAAGTTGTACGTTAGAAAGGTAAAGCTAAGTCCGTCGGTGTTTTTAGCACATGCTAAAGCACTTGAGGTTGGTAATTTGAAGTTTCCCATTCGAAGAGCCATTTGCAAGACTTTCACGGTTCCGGCTGGAAACTTGGATGCGTCGCAGGAGAGTCTCTTCTCCGGTCAGATTCCTACTCGTATCGTTATCGGTTGCGTGGACAACGACGCGTTTAACGGAGTCTATACGAAGAATCCATTCAACTTCAAACATATGAATCTGACCCAACTAAAAGTATACTTGGACGGTCAACAGCAAACGATCAAACCTTTGGAAACGAATTTCGCAAACAATCAGTTTGTGAATGCCTACGCTTCGCTGTTTACTGGTACCGGAAAGTGGATGCGCGACGAAGGAAATCAAATAGCGAGAGAGGACTTTGCCGGTGGATACGCTCTTTACGCATTCGATTTAACACCAGACCTGGCAGAAGGTGGTCACTTTAACCTCATCAAACCGGGAAATATTCGTGTTGATATGAAGTTCGGGCAGGCTTTGGCTAGAACCATAAACGTCATCGCATTCGCAGAATTTGAAAATATTCTGGAAATCGACCGCTCCAGAAACGTGATTTTCGACTATACCAACTGAAATGGACAGTGACACGATATATTCGATACTACGTGCAGATGCAAAGTGTCGTCCCATGTTTCTGGGCGTGTTTCCATGCGACCGCTTACCTTCAACGATAAACAGAAATCGGCCATCCATTCTCGTGTGTAATACAGATACGTACGGCAATCCAGGGAAACATTGGATCGTTATTTACATAGAGAATTCTGCTTATGGAGAATACTTTGACTCGCTGGGCGCACCACCCGAAGCACCATTCAGAACATTTTTACATAGACATTGTGCACGTTGGATTTTTACTGATCACCAATTGCAAAGCATAGTTAGCAAACTTTGTGGACATTACTGTATTTTGTATTCGTTGCATAGAGCTAGAGGTAGAAATATTAATGCTGTAGCGAATATGTTAACTTTTGATACTGGATTGAACGATTATTTGGTTTATCATTTCGTTTCCAAAGTATAAGAATAAAGTTACTTGAACTTGAAAAGTGTTGTAGTTATTTCTATACATGCTATTGAATGAAAACATAACAAAGTCCTGCTATGAACATTTAATAATGCATACACAACAGATGGTACCAGCGCTGTAACAAACTTCCTCCTTGCACACACTAAAAGATAAAATTGAGAAAGAAAAGAAAAATGGGATTTTCTAGGTGGAAAAGCAATTAGTCGAGGTCACATCATTAACGACCGCTTACTCATCTAAGTATGCACTAAATGGTCCAGAAAGTTCTAGAATATGACGTCACTGCATTCATGAATATTAATTAGTCACGTGACTATTTTACATGAATATTAATTAGGATTACTAGCTCACTGGGGGGCGTGACTAATGGGCGTGACTAATGACTTTTTAATTGCTGAGGCAGTCTTTTAATGACTTTTTAATTGCTGAGGCAGTACTCTCAGTATACCCTTGAGGTAGTATTCTCAGTATACCCACTACTACCGTTAAAGAGGAGTAGAGTACGTTTTACTGGGCGTATAATCTCATTCAACAGAGCTCCCAAGTCATATCTAGGCCTAGTGCTTTTGGCCACCGAGCAGCATGACTTCATAGTGCAGTGCCCGAATGAGGACTGGGAAGTATACGACTGAACCCTGACATTCTGATCGGTCGACCTAAGAATTAATTATATGCCGCCTTCCATGTATTCCTTTATGGGGCAAAACGGAACTTCGTCGATTGATGAATTGTGTGATGTGGTAATACCACTACTACAACCATGCACCAACAACAATGTCAGTTATTAATAGGTATCATTGTCATCATCAGCAGCAGTAGCATAATGATTATCATCGCCATCATCATCGTCGTCGTAATCATCATCATCATAATTATCATCATCGTCACTGTCATCGTCGTCGTCATCATCATTATCATCATCATCGTCGTCGTCGTCATCATCATCATCATCGTCACTGTCATCGTCGTCGTCATCATCATTATCATCGTCGTCATCATCATCATCATCCTCGCCATTATCGTTCTCATCATCACCGTAGCAAGGTCGTCATCATCAACATAAAAATACTGTGCTTGATGGCATTGACAGGTGACGATGTGGACTGAGCCAATGAGACCGGACCATTCGATTGACTTCCAAGTTACCCGTGATGCACTTCGGTCCTTCCTTGCAATGCTTCACGCTGACAACATTTCATATGAATTCCTCATTGAAGACCTTCAACGGTAAGAAGACCAAGTCCTCTAACTCCTCTTCCTATATATTACCTTCGTCCTATATGTATGTATATATGTATGTATTTATGGATGTATGTAAGTATGTATGCAACTATGCATGTAATGGCAGGGGGTAATGGGCCGGGGGGGGGTAAAGTCCGGATACTATGATCTACACGCATAGGCCTGTATAGATGTAGGCCTATGTATGCGGACATACATCTATAACTATGCGCCTTCATACAAGCTTACATCCGTTCGCTCTGCCATCCTCTCTGGTAGTCTTTCGTCATCTTTCTCTTGTCTAAAGACCTGCATTTTCTCTCGGAGATGCACGCACTGGGAGCGCTTCTGAAAGGCTATTGCTGCAAGAAGCGCTTTACAAATGGTCAGATACGATACGATACAAGCATACATACAAACATGTACACATACATACATACACTGTGTCCGGATAAAAAGTAACCCCCACAGAAAAGTGTAATAACTCGGTCAAAACTCTTAGGATTTGTCTGAAATTTTAAACAGAGCAACAGTGACCATATTTACACGAGATTCTAAAGCCGATTAGAAATATTCGTGAGTTTGTCAAATTTATGAGCGTTTAAATTGCACCAACAAAAAATTGAACTTTCCAACATGGAAAACCTGAAAAGTAGTGAAATTCAGCTATAAATGGTGCTCAAAATGTCTTTCTTGTTCACGAACACACGACCGTAGACGTAGTAGTTGTCCAGGGATACACTCGGCTTCATAACCCGCAGCTGTGGCCGCCAAGCAGTCCAGACCTCGATCTGAGGTACCAGATGCATTTACTGGAGGAGCGCGTTTTTCGTTCACGCGTGTTCATGACATCGATAACCGTAGGGCGTAAGGCGCGTCTGATTGAAGAGTGGCAGGTGTTTGACCAAGTGATCATCGACCGGACCATCAAACAGCAGCGTCTGCGTCTACGGTCGTGTGTCCGTGAACAAGGAGGACATTTTGAACACCGGATATAGCTGAATTTCACTGCTTTTCAGGTTTTCCATGTTGGAAAGTTCAATTGTTTGGTGCTGCATTTTAAACGCTCATAAATTTGAGAAACTCACGAATATTTCTAATCGGCTCTAGGATTTCGTGTAAATATGGTCACTGTTGCTCTGTTTAAAATTTCAGGCAAATCCTAAGAGTTTTGACCGAGTTATTACACTTTTTGTGGGGGCTACTTTTTATCCGGACACAGTGTACATACATACATACATACATACATACATACATACATACATACATACATACATACATACATACATACATACATACATACATAGATACATACATACATACATACATACATACATACATACATACATACATACATACATACATACATACATACATACATACATACATACATACATACATACATACATACATACATACATACATACATACATACATACATACATACATACATACATACACACATAAATGCATAAGCCTGCATAGTTGTGCGTGAATTATGCCGTGTATACAATTTACGCTAATCTGAAGGCTGCAAAAGCCATCCATTAGCTCCAGCGTGCTTTCCTAATGAGACTGCGACTCTAATCCGTTGCTTTATGGCGTCTTAACTACGGCTTTCAAGGAATAACTGGGATAATGTTCAGCGTAAGAGATGGAGAGTAGACTATATACTTCTGCCAGAGCTTACCTCGGATAAGATATATGACCAGCTGTTCTGCATGGTAGGCTACACGGTGAAATCGGATCGAGCGTTCGGGGGCTTATAGGATCTCACCGACGGTGAGACGAGGCAGTCATTACTGCTAAGCTTCAAATCATTTCTCACGGCCTTACAACTTTCCAGATATATCGACATGTCTACGTATCGTAATTCGTAATCGTAATTCTAATAATATTGTAAACTCCAAAATTATCTAGATCGTTACTCTAGGACTAAGCGTGGAACACCAACTAATATTTTACGAGAGCTGCTTCAACGCCGTCAAGTGAAAGGTGTTGTCCAGGGATCTCAAGGGATATTTCGTGCCCGATAATGTTCGTTTTATTTCATAACGGACAGCATCCAGTTGCAATAGAAAGAAGCTTTTAGCAGTCAGCTCTACGCAAAAATGATCAGATCAAACTCAATTTGTGCATCTGTTAAAAGCATTTTTGTGCAGTCAACACATTTAGAAATGTTCTTTGTCATCCGATTGGAAATAATTTACCATGGATGATGGGGGGGAAAGAAGCCTAGGGTAGTGCAGTTCTAAAGAATACTTTAAAGGAGCCCTGGAGAGAAGAGTAAAGTAGTTAGGCCTACATCATAAGAGGAAAGCAGTCAATATAGGTTCTAATAGTGATAGGCCTACACTATAAACAAACAAATAACATTATCGGATTAGCTAAAAAAATTATATCTAGGCTACTGAAAGTAATTTCTTGTGTGGCTGTGGACACTTCATACAGAATTCATAATTGGCACAACGGTGGCGGATCCAGAATTCTGCAAAAGGGAGAATTTAGCAATTGTGCATTGGTGATTCAACATCTCTATGTGCATATGTATATGTATGCATGTATATGCAATGCATAAAGTACACTCACGCTTTCATATACGCAAGCATAATCCATCTGATCTGTTATGTTATGTTGTGTTATATGTTATGTGTATGCACTTAGGCCTATACCGTTTTATTTCCTGCACCTTCGCAGTTTTACTTGGTCTCATTCATGCTTTAATGGTCAGTGTCATTGTAGCCTATAGATTACAGATAAAAATGAGAAATGGACGACCATGCTAGCGGAACGATGTTATCATATTGTTGCTTTTGGGTTTACGCTTTGACACCCATGAACTGGCAGAACTGCTATACGTGAACATTAAATTTTACTCAAAGTAATTTTGGTGATCAATAAAGCTTATGAATTGATTTGAATTGAATTGAATACTTGACCTATGCATTGCATAGAATCTCTTCCTACACTTATACATTCGTACATGCACACACGCACATACATGCGCACACACCTTTGCAATGATATATTATCACACATGCATAGAATGTCATACAACCAAACAAGCGCTGTGGCTGTTGCGAGCAGACGCACTTATGTAGCGCCATGACTTGTGGCTGTGAATGTTGCAGATTGATTGAAGAGCAGAAGAGAGAATCGGACGAATACAAGCGAAACATCGACGAGAAACGTCGCCGTCGACGAAGGTCAATCCGACTGACGATTCAGAGGAACGAGGGTCCTCAGGGTCCTCAGGGCCCTCGAGGTCCTCAAGGTCCCCAGGGTCCTCGAGGTCTTCAGGGTCCTCAGAATACTCAAGGTCCTCACACTACTCAAGATCCTCAGGGTCCTCAAGGTCCTCAGGGTCTTCAGGGCCCTCAAAATACTCAAGGTCCTCATCAGACTACTCAAGGTCCTCAGGGTCTTCAAGATCTTCAAGGACCCACGACCCAATATCCGACAACCGCATTGCTGGAGGACAGAGATTTGAGCGCGACCGATGCAGAAGAACTGGCGGAGATCACCAGACGATATGCTAATTACACCGAAGTTCGTTCACAGCTTTTAATTAAAAACATAATATTATTTCAAATTGTGTGTGTGCGTGCGTGTGTTGTTGTATCCATCGTATTGTATCTAAACATTTATAGAGCGCCTCTGACAGCATACACTATTATAAGTGGTTGGCCCAGTGGACTGGAATGGCCATTCCTTTTGAGCCACGTCTACATCCTTGGACTCCTCCAGGATACTTCCTTACTAAATTCAAAACTGTTCGTTTAGGGCGCGCTGGTGCCGGGAGGCCCTTTGAGCAGTTTTTCTTGAAGGAGCGCTTGACTTTCGAGTGGCGCTTTAGAAATTTGGAGATTGCGATTCCGATTAGGGAGAAGGTCATTTCAAGTGGAGGTATACCTATCACAGCAAATGCCCGGCTTTGAGCCAATTAAGACACACCGATGTCTATGTATTGTTGTATGTATTTATGTATATGCTTGTGTATTGCCTATGCATTGAATCTATGTATTTATGCATGTGTAAGTAAGTATGTACGTACGCATGCATAAATTGCATAAGCATTATGCATGCCTATGCTCGCCTACAGATCGTGGCTTAATTCAGCTTAAACGTGTGCGTTAGACATTGGGACGAATGAAGTTAGGCTACCGTTTATAACAGGGGTCTCAAACTCAAGTCAGCATGTGGGCCGTATTTGAAATTTTCAATGACCCGCGGGCCGCAAATAGGCCTATAGGCTAAAAATATTCTCGTGCACGTGAAACTATATACCGTAATTAGTTATGTGTCATTGCAGCATACAATACTGCAACGATGATATAATCCTGTAAAATTCACACTATATTATATTTTAAGTGTAACTATAATGGTACTACAAATAAAATTGAAAAAAACATTCTATCCCAATTATCGAAAAATGCATGGGCGATAATAATTGAAGAAATTATGCTATAATCAAAATTTAAAATGATTCTTATTTTTTAGGTATCCTAAGCAATGTTCAGAGTAATTCAACTCGAATTTAGTTAAGCCCAGAAACAGTGTTCTTAAGTGTTCTAAATGTTCTAAGTCCTCGAAACCAAAGTCACCAAAATTATAGGAATAAACATAGGGCCTAGATCTATACCTGTTAATTAGTGTCATTATTCAAAACCAAGCAAATGGAAGTTATTTAATTTTGCAAAAATAAACACACGCGGAAGTGACATTTTTTGATTTCTCATCATCTGGGGATATACAATTATTACGGAGATACTCTATTTTGCGACACCGGCATAAAACTTCGTTGTAGCATAGACTACTTCTGCTTCGGCGTTGCATCGCACCGAAGGTCCACTAAATCCATCTACATAATATGCCTATAATATGTGCTTGTGTTGACTCAATGTCCACAGCAAAAGGAGTAGAAAGCGGTTTAAACCTAGGTTTAAATCGTAAAAGAACTGCAAAATTCTTTTAAACCGATTTCTAATTTTAAAAAATCAAAAACCAGGAGGCTGTTCGCGGGCCGCATTAATCGGGTTCACGGGCCGCATGCGGCCCGCGGGCCGCGTGTTTGAGACCCCTGGTTTATAGCCAGAAACGTATTTCATGTATTTTCGACATTGAGTCAGGCGCTATGTTGCTTTGTAGATAACTGATTGGCTGCGACTCGTCAATCGACTTCGTCCGAGTATCACTGAACTGAAGGAGATCGGAACATCGTATCTTGGAAAACCGATGCTGCTCATTAAGGTCAGGTCATAGGATGATAGATCAGGTCAAATGTCATGCGCTGAAATAGGCTCAATAGATTCAACGCTAATCACGTGAAACTAAGTCAAAACAGCAGCAGATCCAGGATGTTCTAAAGGGGGGGGGCAAATGGGAGAGGAATCAAGGCATAGCTTTGACCGGACATTTTTTTGACGATTGTTTAAGTCTCCTCCATAAATTTCTGAAAAACGTGCCAAATCCAGTTCCTTAAAATCTGATGACACTTTTTTAGTAACATTGAGTAATGATAGGGGGCACGTTCTTTTTAAATGTCAATTGGGGGCATGACTGGATTGCCCCTGGATAGCCTACGACCTTGAGTCATACCCAAAATTCGTAACTATGCCTATCGGTTTTCTCCAATGCATGCAGTGGAAGGATTGATGATTTTAGATTAGGACGGACTCTAGAATGAGATGACGTTCAGCTCAGAGCCGCCTAATACCTGCGTGATGTTGGTCGCAGTTCTTGGCTCGCGAGTTGTGGGTGGCTGTGCTTTAACTTTAGGCTAAAGTAAGTTTAAAATCTATTAATCTGGTAATCTGGTTAATCTAATAGATTGGCAAAAGGCGGAATGCAACGAATACAACGAAGCCAGAAGTCTGGATCGATGGAGGAATACACGCGAGGGAATGGATCTCTCCGGCCACAGCAATCTTCATCATTCACAACGTAAGCAGCTGACGAACCTTGTACCTGTGTGTGTGTGTGTGTGTGTGTGTGTGTGTGTGTTTGGGTGTCTTCCTGTCAGGGCCGGATTAAGAAATATGGAGCCCAGTTTTTGGCGATCTTCGGCCGAAAAATCTGATGACCTTTTTTTAGTCGTTTGGCTGAAATTTCCTCACAATATACCAATTTTCCTATTAAATTTTTTCCCTACGTGTGAGGGCCCCCAAAAATGTGGGACCCTCTTCGGCCGAACATGTTGAACATGCCTTAGTCCGGTCCTGCTTCCTGTGTGTGTTTGTGTGTGTGTGTTTGTGTGTGTCCTTCTGTTCGTAATGTACTGCTGTTGGATCGAGACTCCGCACAACTCGTATGGAAAGCGGATATATGAGTGTGTGTAAAAGTTGTATGCTGTGTGACCCTGAGCGTTGACTAGACCGTAGCCTAGGCTAATTTAGAAAATATGTGACGTCAAGTTAAGCAAACCGCTTTAATTGATTATAATGCGGCGATCACAATAAGAGAAGTGATTACACTGATTAGGCGTAGCCTATACAGTATACATGCATGAATGAAGACGAAAAGCGTTTCAAACGTTGAACTTTGAGAAGTCTTTATTTCTCAATAATTCATCAATTCATTAAAAACGGATATTTATGTCCATAGCCTATATGCCTATATAGCACCCTTCAAGGCTACTACTCGGGAGCTCTCCCGATCGAACCCCGCTGAAAAAACGGTTTTAAGGCTGCAATAAAAGCGCATCTGATCAAACCTTGCAAAGCAGAAACCCGGTAGGCGCATATGCAATCCGCTACAGGATAGATATAATTATAGCCAACGCAGGATATTCCGCTTAAGAAAATTATAACTGGTGACATGACCAATATGTATGTATGTATGTATGTATGCGCACTTGTTATAGCGCCCCTTCAAGCTCCCTACTCAGAGGCGCTCCCGACTGCAGAGCGGACACTGCATCGGAGTTTCACGCCGAAGCGCTGAGCAATTGCGAGTGAAGGACTTGCCCAAGGTCCCTACGCGGCGACGCGAGGTGGATTCGAACCTGGAACCCTGCGGCTGCAAGGCAGCGACGCCACCACTACACCACCTCGCCCCACGGTATATACTATATACCCCAATATATACTACGACCAATAAAGCGTGCGTGAATCCAACGGCCAAGAAAGGAGACCATGCGCTTAAAATTATATACGCGCATAATAATATAGGCTAGGGCCTACATAAGGAACAGGCTACATACAAACGATGAAGGATTTGCTATCTGTGGTTTGTTTTGTGCATGTGATGATGATCAGCTGGTGACGAAGTACAAAGAAGATCCGGTCATAATGGATTTGCTGGAAGAGTTCGATTGGTACATTCTGCCTGTGATGAACCCAGACGGCTATGATTATTCACACACGACGGTAAGTTGTAAAATATACAAGCTTATAATAGGGATTAGGCCTATATATATATTTATCATAATTTGTATATACATATTACACATTATACATATATATATACAGGGGCGGATCCAGGGCAAATCCGGCCCTATCACCCCATTTAGAAATTTCTTCATTTTTGACAACTATTCTGGCTCGGAAACTTGGCGCTCCCCCCCGATAAATAGTTTCGTATGCTCCTCCCTACGAGGTTCGTACGTACTACTAAGAACACTGTACGACTAAAAGAGGTCATCACCCTGCAGTGATTCCGTTAAGGTCTGATTTCTTGGAGTCATGGACGCATCACATCAAAAAAGTTGGAGTCCACCCCAAATGGATAAGAGTCATGACTCCATACTCATCCATTTTTGGGGTCCCATCGGGTCACAGTAGGCTAAATGAACAAATTTCGAACTTTTTATATTATAGGTGACAAAGGGTCTAACCATTACTATTACGTAGCCTACACACAAAAAATCGCACTTTGACCAGATCATCCTGTTGCAACTCGTAGGCCTACATTTTGCGAACTTTCACATGCATGCGTAGACCTACGTATACATTGTACAAATTAGTTTTACCCCTCCCCCCCATTTACAAAAATTAATTTAGCCAATATCAGCTATAAAAAAGTCATTTTACCGTTATAGCTACTTTTTAAAACATCTGTAGTCGTAGGTACCAATTGTACATAAAATACCGAGTCATAAACTCATAAATTATGACCAGCTTCTCCAGAGGCAGGGGCGGATCCAGAGGGGCCAAAACAGCCATGGCCCCCATTTAGAAAGTTATTTTAAAAAATTACCAGCTATTCTGGCCCGGAAAGTTGACGTGCCCCCCCCGTGAGTAGCTCCGTATGTCCGTTCTCCACACCCATGTGGTTCGCAAACTATGACGAGATATCTTTTTGGGGAAATCCGAGGCAGATGACTAAAAAAGGTCATCAGTTTTTTTTGCGGACGAAAAGGTATCTTTCTTTTTTGGGAAATCCGAGGCAGATTTTTTTCGGCGACTATCCTGGACCAAGACCCTAAATTTTGCCCCACCCATCGAAAATTTCTGTATCCGCCCTTGTCCAGAGGTAGGCTAAATTATAACGAAATATAGCCTAGGCCTATTATCGATCGTGGATGCGTCAAAGGTCAAATAGGCTATAGAGCTTTTTTATAGGCCTATATCCTGTCCAACGTTCAGCAGAAGTTTTTAGTTTTTAAATTTTGATAACAAAGTAACAGCAATTTAGCTAATTAGCAGGGCCGTTTATAAGGAATTTTTAGAACTGCAAATCCCTTCCTTCCTTTTCCATCCTTCATGGTCTATTTCTTCCAATCGGAGGACAATTAGGCCTATCCTTTTTGTTAGTTTTTATAACTGTGCAGAAGTGCTTCTACAACTGCACACGTCCATTTAGAACTGCACATTTTGTGTACAACTGCACGTTTATAAAGCCCTGCTATTATTTTGCCGGCAAACGTTGTTGTTAGAGCATAATCAGATTGCATCATATTGCGCATTAATGTTGACTGGAGAGCGCCTCTGAGAAGGCCCCTTGAAGAGGCGCTATAGGCTAGCTTATTGAAATGAATGAATGAATAGCCTGCAGAGCCTGAGAGAGATAAAATGCGACTGTCGCGAACAAAGACATCATTTCAAAATAAACAAGGAAATATTTGGATAGCCTACTATTTGCATGACCTAGACCAGTACCAATCTTCCCGACGATATTTTAGACTTTTCAAGGAAAATGTTTTAGCATTTTTATTTTCCTTTTAATTTTCTTGCTTTTAAGATCTATCTGACAACAGGTCATTACTTTTTAACGCACATGGGAAGTTGGGAACGCAATAGCCTATTATTGATGACTTGCAGGCTTACGTAGGCTACGTACGGCACTCACTAACAAAGAAATGAAATATTCATAAATAGGTCGTTGCATAACAGTAGGCTAGGCCTACTTATTCACCGTGCACACCAGTCAGTGTGTGTTCTTTAAAGCTCAATGTATACGCAAATACGCAATGCAAAAACTGAGACAGAAACACATATAGGCCCTACGGACCCGACGGTATTTTTTATTGAAGTCCCAGGGACGCATCGTTAATTTATTTTTGCGTCCAGCCACAACTTCGGTGCGTCCATGGACGCACCACCTTTATTTTTGTGCGTCCGGCGTCAAAATTTGTGCGTCCTGGACGCACACTAACGGATTCGAATCACTGGTCATCACTTAGTTTTTTTGGGGGGGAATGGCACGGTTTTACGGTTTTTCCGGGAAATGATATATTTTGTCCGAGATTTCTACTATATGATTTTAAAAAAGGTCTTCAGATTTTTCGGTGACTAAAGACGAAATTTTTCTCTGTCCCAAGAGCGAAAATGTTGGTCCTCTTTCGAAAATTTCTGTATCTGCTCCTGTATAGCCTACACATGCATAGACCTATAAATAATAATTAGGCTAGGCCTATATGATATGCTTGTGTTTTCTAAACGCACTTATCTGATAACCCTTCAAAAAATTAAACTCATCGGCCGTTGTCAGCTTCTCACTCTCCAGATATTCAGATAAGCGTTTGATACACAGGCGCGTGGTTCTTCCACTCTTTCACGTTAAGGTCACAGCATAGGATGTGATATTATAATGGACGCATCATGTGGATTTTTAAAGATTTTTTTATAACTGTAGCCTACAACCCCTCCTTTTCCCTTCCAGAGTAAACACTGCAAACCAGGGTTCGCTTCCTCTCGCATTAGGCTTTCAACCAAAGTCTGCTCTTCGAACACAGACGATTTTATCTTTCCTGGAAGTAGATATTCTATCCACTCTGTTACCGATATGATCTGCCTGGTGGTCTAAACAATGACGTCATACTGTAACAGCAGCCTAAGGTTTAGTGATTCGATTTGTTTTGCTGGAAATCAGAGCCCCGAGGCCACTGTCTGCACCTAAATTTGCACTCTCGCTGTTGTGTTTCTTTTTCAGGACCGGATGTGGCGTAAGACGAGGAGCAGGATACCAGTCCATCGCAGACAGTGCGTCGGCGTCGACGCCAACCGCAACTTCGACTTCCGGTGGCAAAGTCAGTTCTTTTACATCTTCATATACTATGATTTTGTAGCGCTATCGGTAATTTAGATCCATTCATCCATTTTCTAGCGCTATGTCACACGCCCATCCATCTATCCATCCATCCATCCATCCATCCATCCATCCATCCATCCATCCACCCATCCCGTCCGTCCGTCCACCCATCCATCCATCAATCCATCCACCCATCCCGTCCGTCCGTCCACCCATCCATCCATCCATCCATCCATCCATCCATCCATCCATCCATCCATCCATCCACCGACCCATCCATCCATCCACCCACCCATCCCGTCCGTCCACCCACCCATCCATCCATCCATCCATCCATCCATCCACCCATCCATCCATCCATCTATCCATCCATCCATCCATCCACCCATCCATCCATCCATCCACCCATCCATCCATTCACCCATCCATCCATCCACCCATCCATCCATCCACCCATCCCGTCCGTCCGTCCACCCACCCATCCATCCATCCATCCACCCATCCATCCATCCACCCACCCACCCACCCATCCCGTCCGTCCGTCCATCCACCCATCCATCCATCCATCCATCCATCCATCAATCCATCCATCCATCCACCCACCCATCCCGTCCGTCCGTCCGTCCGTCCACCCACCCATCCATCCATCCACCCATCCCGTCCGTCCGTCCGTCCGTCCGTCCGTCCACCCACCCATCCATCCATCCACCCACCCACCCATCCCGTCCGTCCGTCCGTACGTCCGCCCATCCATCCATCCATCCATCCATCAATCCATCCATCCATCAATCCATCCACCCACCCGTCCGTCCGTCCGTCCGTCCACCCACCCACCCATCCATCCATCCATCCACCCACCCACCCACCCGTCCGTCTGTCCGTCCACCCATCCATCCATCAATCCATCCACCCACCCACCCATCCCGTCCGTCCGTCCGTCCACCCACCCATCCATCCATCCATCCATCCACCCATCCCGTCCGTCCGTCCGTCCACCCATCCATCCATCCATCAATCCATCCATCCATCCATCCATCCACCCATCCCGTCCGTCCGTCCGTCCACCCATCCATCCATCAATCCATCCATCCATCCATCCATCCATCCGTCCACCCATCCATCCATCCATCAATCCATCCACCCACCCATCCCGTCCGTCCGTCTATCCATCCATCCATCCATCCATCCGTCCACCCATCCATCCATCCATCCATCCATCCGTCCACCCACCCATCCATCCATCCATCAATCCATCCACCCACCCAACCCGTCCGTCCGTCCGTCTGTCCGTCCGTCCGTCCGTCCGTCCATCTATGTAGGCTATGCATGTACAGTGTAATACAGGGTACAATTCGGGAGCAAGGGCAAGGGGAAGACCGAGGATGGGATATCATAACGTGGATGGAACTACCATTCGAGCGGATACTGACGGAGATGGAGGACAGGAAAAAGTGGCGAAGGTGTGTCCAAGAAGCGACCAACCCTCGAATCGAGGATGGTTAAAGACAAGACAAGCAAACAATAACAATAATTTATCTGCATATTTTTCTGTTGCTCTAAAGACGAGTGTGATACGAATCCTCGCTGCGCTGGTCGTGCGCCGTGTCAGAGCGTCTACGCCGGAAGCAGACCATTCTCTGAACCGGAAACGATCGCCGTCGCTAACTTCCTGCTCCAGCACAAGGATCGCATGAAGATGTACCTCTCGCTTCACTCCTATTCACAGCTCTGGCTTATTCCGTGGGCTTACACCAGACAACACCCGTCGGACTACGACGAACTGGTTCGTATAGGCCTACTGTCAGGACTATAGCATAGATATTATATGTAGCATAGGCTATTATAATTATGTAGGCACTGTGGCAGATTTTAACGATTAATTAATTGATTATTCGTTAGAAATTTTAATCGATTACTTTTCGTACTTCAGATTAATTCATCATGTAAAGAAGTCTGATATTTTATTACGGAGTAAACAATGTAGTGAACAGATATAATTATGTGGTGAGAAACAGAGGCCAAGGGTGAGAATTGCCCCGGAGGTTGGGGTTTCAACCCCTCAGTCTTTCTTGAAGCCCCATAGTAAAGTCAGTTTTTCACACCCCATTCCAAGTGGATCATAGTCCAACCCCCGTTATTTTTCCGCAATTCTCACACTGCATAGGCCAATGCATTGTGTACGTAGCCTACATGAACCTATGTAAAGCTTACATAGACCTACATGTAGGCTAATACAGTACTTTACTTGCATGTATAAAAGGAAGCGTCTTGTCAGATTTGTGTTCTAACGTCCCCCCTTGTAACAAGTCCTAGCAGGTATCTGGAGTTCTTCATTATGCTATCCTTTTGACAGCTTTATAGAAGACTAGCTGAATTACCCGGCGTTGCCCGGGAAATATAAGTTTTTGTCCCCAGCCTCGCCTGACCCCGTTCCGACTTCGCCATTCTGACCCCGCCTTCCATCGACCCCGAAATTTCGGTATTTTGCCAGTCAATAATTGAAGGGCTTATTAGGCCTAAGCCTTATTTCCAAAACCCGTTAAGTCCACTCGACACGGAACTGTTCTTTGCCACTTAGATAAAGGAAGTTTTTGAAATCTACGCTTCTTTGTTCCAATTATTTACAGTTATGTTCGCATTATTTACGCCCATAACATTTTTTGCTACGGCCAGATGTGACGTAAAGATTTGAGCTCAGAATAATGACGTCATGAGTTTAGTGAACATACACGTCTCTAATAGTTTACGTTTTTATAACAGCGAAATTTAAAATATGGAAAGATTTTTGTATCGCGATCTTTATGTTTTTCTCGGGTGGATCAGAAGAAATAAACCCAGAATAAACCTCACAAATATTTTCGATGGAAGTAAATATCACGTGACCTTAAACCGTCATGTCATTGGCTGTAGGACTCTGCTAGCCGCAATGGCAACGATCAACGTGAAAGGCTTTTGAATCGCTTATCGCGTGTGAAGTCAAAATGTTGAAATCTCGGGTTATAAAGTTAATTGACAGATGAAAACAGTCGCGTTAAACGTCAAATTTGGGTAAGAATCAATTTCAAATATTTTGGTAAAACGAATCGCTGTAATTTCCGAGTAGGGTCTGGGAAGAAATTCAAAATACATCCGGACAAACAAATAAACAGAAGGACAAACTTTCTCGCTTATAATTATAGATTGATTGATGGATGTTTGACAGGTTCGATTGTCCCAGAAGGCAGTGAGTTCGCTAAAGGCATGGTACAACACAACGTACAGCGTTGGAAGTCCCGCTGAAATCCTATGTAAGTAGACGATGTCCAATGGTTGATATGGATGTCTGAACGTTATGCTTACCAATTAGACCTGGGAGTGACTTTGGTCAGCTAATCTGACCCCACTTGACCCTAAAGTGACTTGAGGTCGACTTGAAGTCGACTTCTGACATGGTACAATAGCCATTAGCCTAGGTCTATGTACGGCTACTAATGCAAGAAGTCAAGCCAGTTTTCCTGCAAGCATTAATTTCATTTAGGCCTACAAATGAATAATGAGACCTCAACACTTAATTGACGCATGAATTAGTTAAAGTGTTATTTAGCCCATTTCATGCTGTTTGTGCTTCAGTTCGAGTAGTTCTTGTGATGCTTTGGGCCATCTAGTAACCTAGACATTGCGACGGGCAAATTATTAGGCCTATGAATTTTAGCTTGTCCATTGTATGTGACTATTCAGATTACACTCATTATTATTATTTTTTAATATTAATATTAAATAAATTTGCAAAAAGCGCAAGGTCTAAGATAAAATAGCGAACCTTGGACTGCGTGGTTGCACTGAATGGCGTGTTATGATAAACCTAATTTGTAATTCTGTTTTCATAATTATTTGGCCACTAACACCATTTCGCAACTTAGCATATAGCATTGCAAGCGCATCATCCTACAGTAGGCTAGCCTACTAGGCCTACAGCTACTAGGCCTACTCACTGACAGTAAAGTCTTTCATTGTCCAATTGGCCGTAGGCCTACAATAGTTTTTTCGTCGGCAGACAACTCCAGACTGATGCAGCGCTCCAAAGTATATAGTCAAACTATCGATTTATTATAGGCCTTGTAGATCCAGCTTTCTTTGCGCCGAATTCACTGACCACTAGAAGTTCACTTATTGCTTGATAAGCATACGTGCTAATATTCTACTAACATTTTGTTTCACCATTTTAATTAAGCGCATGCCTAAGCGTGACGTTTTATTACAAATTATATGAATAGATCGGCAGACGGCAGCCTACCGGCAAAATAATCAGTAGCCTAGCCTAAGTCTCTGTTTAGCAAAGCTAGGTCTCACTCATTCTTGTAAAACACTAGGCAACAAAAGCTGCTCAAATGTTGTCACAATCATTGGTTTGATGTGACAAATTTAACTATGTTTGTATCTCAAGTCGGTTTAGGCTAAGTCGACTTGAGGCAAAAACAACTTCAAGTGACTTCTATCTACAAAATTCGACTTGGGGTCAGTTGCGGTGAGCAGAAACGACCCGACCCGACTTGGGATGACCAAGTCGACTGGGGTCGACTTATTGGGGTCGACTCCCAGGTCTATTACCAATAGTGACATCATCATGGTACAATCTTAATAGGCCCTACTCCACGTTGGCATATTGACGTAAAGCGTCAAAAGGCTTCGGTGATAGGCTAGGTCTGTTCTGAGACTCTTTAGAGCAGTGGTTTCCAACCTTTTTTACTTAAGGGCCACTTTTTCTAAGTTTGTACACTATAGGGCCACTTTTTCTTACTTGAAAGACATTAGGGGGCCACAAGGATAAAATTTAATTAACTAAAAGCATATAAAATTGTTATAATTGATTAAAAACATAATGATGTTATTTATAGGAATCGAAATGATATATTTTGTAATAGAAAATAATTTTGTGTTCTATCCTGTCCAAATTGTCATTTTTTCATATATTTTTGTTAATTCTTTGAAAGATGAGGGCCATTTGAGGCCTTACGTTCCACTTTTGGCCCGCGGGCCACGGGTTGGGAACCGTTGCTTTAGAGGAATAATCCTGCCACTGTCAGCACTCCGAGAGGAGGGCCAGTCCCAAGCCTGGAGAAAGGAGGCGACGCAAATCATCTTTGTGATAGTGCTGCTAAACAGCAGCTAGAATCCACCAACTCTTGAGAACTGTCGCTTAGGGAAGAATGAAGTGGAAGACAAAAAGGAAGAGAGATGCTGGTGGATGGAATGATGAAGGAGGAGGGATGCAGCATGCGTAAACAAGAAGCTCAGCACCGAGAGCAGTGGCGTTATCAAACGTTTGAAGCTGCCTCATTAATTTTAGCAGAGCAGAGAACGCGTTGAAGTGGACCACTCCGATAGTACGATGTAGGCAGTGTTTTATTGGACTGTTTTCCTTAGCTCAGATCTATAAATATCCGCGACCATTACATTATGAATTCTTACCAGGCACAAGTAGGACCCATAATTTATCTCGTTGCTCCATGGTCCAATATTTTTCACCGACCCTGGATTCTGTAAACTGCAGTGCGAATTGTTAGGAATTTTCTTCTGCACACCTGACCATCAATGGCATTTGTTGCCTCAAGTCTTAAGAGATGACGTTAGCCTACTGTTGCGAAATTGATGTCACAAAAAGTCGAATGCCGATATGCAGTGCAGTGTGCATAGCCCCAAGAAATTTTAGCTATCAAGATAAACCGATGAAGCCCACTGGCAGCGTTTCAAGTGTAGAAAAATGTGCCTGGACGCCCCTTAAATGTACTTTTCCAGGCGGTTCTGGTGTCACGAAATAGAGTATCCCCCCTGAAAGCTATCCGGGGGATGAATTAATCTATCCCCCGGGTTGGAATTAACCGGTCTAGACTATCCGGGGGAATAAACCATTCTATCCCCTTTTTAGAAAAATCCGTATAATTGAAAATTTTATGCTCTAATCAAAATTTAAAGTGACTCTAATTGTTTTTAGGCCTAAGTGTCCTAAGCAACGTTCTGAGAAAGGCAACTCGAAGTTATTTACTAACTCTCACTGTTCTTAAGTGTTTTAAATGTTCAGGAGGGCGTTCAGATTTGAAAATAAGTGCCTGGATGCCGTCCATGACCGTCCAGTCACACTTTAATGTTTACTGGATAACTATATAGTCTTAAACACTCAATAGGCTACGAACAGTAAAATAATCGTGGTTGTTTCTGGTAGACCCGGCAACAGGAGGATCATACGACTGGGCCAAAGGAGTTGCCGGTATCAAGTATTCGTTTACAATGGAGCTGAGGGATACAGGCAACTACGGATTCCTTCTACCACGAGACCAAATCGAACCAACTGGTCAGGAAACCTGGGCGGCCATCAACAAGACCATGGCTGAAATCAGACTGGACACCTGTTGGATGTTGAAAAGCAATTGCTAGAAAGCAGCTCACACACTACTCGATCGAAAATACCATCAAACCTGCCAGAAGTTTCACATACTCGATACACGTCCACTCTCTGAAAGGCTAGAACGTTGAAACCATAGCCACAGGGCTGGATTAAGAAATGTGGGGCCCTGTTCGGGAAATTTTCTTGCGGATCTCCAAAAATTCTGACGGCCATTTTTTTTAGTTGTTTGTTCGAAATTTTTCTATAAAACACCGATTATTCCCTTCCCCCAAAAAGTTGATGACCCTTTCTTTAGTCGTTGGGTCGAAATTCTACAATTTTTTTGAAAAAACCCATTTTTTCCACACGTGTGGGGCCCCTAAAGTGTGGAACCCCTGTTTGGCCGAATATGTTGAACATGCCCTAATCCGGCCCTGCATAGCCAGATCGAAATTGAGTAGTAAACTGAAGTTCTTATGCATGACCATTGACCAACATGATTCGTGCAAATTCGACGAGAAATTTAGTGACAAAAGTAGGTTTCTAAAATAATGGTAGTGTATTTTGACAGCTAGGGCATCTGTACCTTGCACTACTAGGTGAAATTTCACACAGGTTCCAAGTCAAACACAAGAACCATTTTAAAATGTTGCCACGCTTCATGTCTTAACTAGCCGTACTTCTAATGATGTATCTCTGATCGAAGAACTTTTTCTAATAAATCCCATCTGCTGACGATGCATTTATATTTACCTCAATGTAATATTTTGAAGGATTTGCTGTTGGGGATTTAGTGATGCAAGATAAGAATAGTCTTTAATTGAACAAAATGTTTCCACCCGCATTTTGGTGTACAGACAGGGTAATATACGGACATCATTGAAGATAGAGTTGCTCAAAAGTAAAATATTTTAAAATAACCCACATAATTCTAAATCTAATATAAGTATGTTCTTACGAATAAGTTATGATGACCAACTATTCATACTGCACTTTGGTTTACACGACATTCAAATAACATAAAGCGATTCCTCATTAAAAATGAAATTTACTCGTTAGGTGTCTGCCCTAGAGATAATTTGATCATGCCGTCTTGGCCACATGGAATATTAAAGGTTTTGACCAAAATGATGGTAGGATTGGATTCAACACATGTCTTTCATCAAGCAGGACAGCTGCAAAGAGCCTCCCGTTCGCCGTTCTGCATTAAACTGCTCGAAGGTAGTGTTATCCTCAGGAAGATAGTGCAGTCGGATCAAGTGGTACAATATAGCCTGCAGTATACCATGTCCTTGCTGCCCCGCAAACCACAACATGCCATGTGATAGTCTTAGAACAGTGGCCATGGTTGGATAGGACCCCTCAGACTAGAGCTGTTCAAAGTGTTCGATTCAACACAGGTAAACTAATAACTTACTCTTGAAACTGAGGACCACATCGATAAATTCAAAAGCAAAGATCAAGATCTATTGAAAATAATTAATTGTATTAAAATTTACTTTGAAATAATTGTAATGAATATGTAATCAAAAACCGGATTTTGGGTCCACATTGTCAAATTATAAACCAAGTTACGAACTAATAGCTATGCAAGTAGGCCTGTGCCTTTGTTTTTACTTAATTTTCACAAAATTTGCAAAACTTCAATGTCCTGGGCGACGCTTATCACCTGAAATCAGCTTGTGGCCCAATGCAGCCCGCAAGTTAAACACCACTGCCATAGACAAATAAATGGAATGTTGCTACCTATTATGTCCCAATAAATCAAGGGAAGTGCATGGACCAAAAAATTTGTTTTAATAGCAACGCTCAACACTTTATTCTTAAAGCTAATCAAGACTAGAGTCTTGCGTAGAGACCACAAGTAATAAACTAGAAAAATTACAATTAATTTATTTTTGCAAGTACAAAGAAAGTTTGGGTAGCAACTTTAAGATCGACCTACTCTTTAGGACGCCAATAAAAAAATTAAAAATTTGATCACACTTACAACAGCATGAGCAAAATGGTAGCTCAGTTGAATGTAGTTCAGTAAAAATCAAATTAAAATTCAAAAGCAGAGTGTTAAACGCAAATAACATCAGTAGACGAGCAATGGTTATTTGGCTGAACGTTACGCTGTAAGGACGAAGACTGACTAATTGTTTCACTGGGTCTTCTGCTGCTTCTTCAGGGCCCGAGCTCGTGCTGGTAGCATTAGGGACTTTGTCACCTTGTAGTAGAGCCACGATGGCATTTTCACTACCAGAAAGCCCTGCAAAGTTTTAAGTAACAGTAACCTCTCATTTATATATTTATTCATATATACTTATTTCTCGCATTTGCTATAGCGCCCCTTAAAGCTTGCTACTCAGAGGCGCTCCAGACCACAGCGCGGACACTGCATCGGAGTTTCACGCCTACGAGCAATTGTGAGTGAAGAACTTGCTCAAGGTCCCTACATGGCCGCTTGAGGTGGATTCGAACCTGGAACCCTGGTTTCAAGACACCGAAACCACCACTGCACCACCGTGACCCACAACGTATGTAGCTGTCTATTGGTGCATAATACATACAAGACCTTTATTAATAATTATTTCAGGGATTTGTATCATAGGAACCAAAGGTTACCAACTAATCAATTAGATTCCAATCGATTGGATTATTCAAATCTAATCAATTTGTCCATTTTATTGTAAATGATCACCTGAGAAATATCTTGCTCAGTAGTTTGCTCTGTGCGTGTAACTTATGGTTTTTCTCTTCTAAGGGCCTGGTTCACGTTGCGTTGGTACTGAACTGGCATCATTGGAAAAATGAGATCAGGAATATCATCAAACATCATTCTAAGCGACTAGATAACTTTCAGGGGCTAATTCTAACCGATCATAAATTTAACTGCTCACACTCACCTTAAAAAAAAAGAGATCAGAATTGAAATGAAATTCCGATGAAATGAATACGACTTCCAAATGTTTTACCTGGATTGCATGCGAAATGCATCCATTTGCGCGTGCAGTCACTCCAAGAGTTGCCAGCGCTGACCGCACGTAAGAGTCTGGAGATGGAGCGAAGAACGACGGCTTACGGATTTTGCTCATCTTCGTCGCCACAAATCCAGGAGAGATGCACTGAAACAGGTTCAAAAAGATACATTCAAAACAAAGATCAAGTCCCCCCCAAAAAGCCAAATAAACTCCCAACTTTATGTAAAAAAGCTTACGGCTTGTCAACCATGAGTCTTAAATATTTACAAAGCATCAGGTCTGTGTCAGTCACAGGGGGTTTAGGGTAAAGACCACACTCTGGTGCAAAAGATGCATGAATGCAGCATCACTTTCCACCACCCCACCCCCAAAAGGCTGACTAATTTGGCAGATGGCATCAATGGTAAGATGATTAGGATAAAATGGCGCCTTGCATAGCTGCTAAACACTCAAATTTGACTCCTGTGATAACTTGTTACCATCCATTCCTGTTGTTTATATTATGAAATGAATTTCTTACACGAGTAAGGTCACACCCATATGCGAATCTGAGGCACGGATAGTCAGGCTCCGCCCAAGGAAGATGTAGTTAGATATCCAAGTGCTTAGAAATAGTAAGTTTGCATTGTATTCTAATCATACTGCTGTGCGTCAGCTTCAACTCAGACGAAGAATATTATTATTATTTTTATTACTAGCTAAGAAGCAAACACAAGTCCTCGCACGGCAAAAGAAAGAATAATTGATTTACTGTGTATGAAGGAACAAAAGAGTTCAACATCATTGGCAAATAACAAGACGGCATCAGTGGTGTCTTGTATTGTTAAGAAGGCTGTTAACAGACCACAACAGCAACAGGACAACAATATGTTAACGAATGCAGTGGGATATAACAATCACCTGAACAATGATTCCTTTCGATTTGTATTCCTCAGAAATTGCTGCGCTGAAGAACTCAACGTAAGCCTAAAAGAGCAAACAAAGCAATTTACATTACAAGCACATTACAAGCACATTACAAACAAAGCCATACATTACGATACGATGGATCAACTGACCCGACATTTGTGTTGGACATAAGCAAGTTTGAAAACTTAAACTTTATTTTTAACTAGTGAGGTACACGACGTTGCTCGGGAATTTGCCATTTTTTCCCCACCCCAATGCCGGGATGGACAAAAAAAATACAGAATAGAATCGCATAATTCTCATATATATGAAGTGTTTGCAATATAAGGACTGCCCAAGGGATGCCAGAAAACTGCTGTTGTGCAGTAACACATAGTAGCCATATTTCCAATTAAATGCTCACTTAAGGAGCCGACAAAAAAGGAAATACCACGACCAAATGAACTGTCATTTTAGGCAAAAATCAGCACACAATCCATAAACATATATTTGCTGATGCCAAGAACGGTATTTAAATTGTGCACCAGACCTTGGTGGCCGAGTAGACAGATAGAAGTGGCACAGGTCGAAGGCCAGACTGGGATGAAATGTTGATGATCACACCCTTCTGCTTCTCCACCATTTTCGGCAACACCAACTTTGACATCTAAATAAGAAATTTCGAAACTTTAAGCACTGTAATCACTAATGCATTCAATGATTCAAGTATCTAATATATTATATGGTCTGCCGAAGACTGCCATGGTTCAATCCAGATGATTTGCCTGCATACGCCCCCTCTCTATGGAATGGACTTCCACCATCAGTTCGCAGGGCCGTGTTTAACATAGGTCCATTCGGTGCGGTGCACCGAATGCCCCTGAGCCGAAAGTTTTACTTAAACCTTTTGTAAAATTTTTAAGTGTGAGAAAACATTAATTTCAGTATTAGTTCACCGACGTTGCGTGCTTGCTTACTGACCGCCACAGACGACAAACACATAGGCTAGCCTATTGAACAGCGGATTTTGTAAGTTGACTAATCTTGTAAGACTGTCGAACGGCACTTTGCCCCTGCTGTAACACTTTGCACCGACACTCGAAAAACCTTAAACACGGCCCTGTCAGTTCGCCCTGCATTTCTCTCTGTTAGTCGTTCCTCGTCCTTCTCTAGCCTCAAATAATGCCTTTTCTTTTGAGGATTGATCACACTGGCAGCGTTTCTAAAAGGCTTTTGCCAACAATACAATACAATGCAATAAAATATGACTCACTCCAACAGCATTCATAATTTAAGCCAGTCGCAAACTGTTCAACTTCCATCTTCCTTTGTTCATCACATATTTTCGCGAGGATGACCAGCATCACATTATACAAACATTAATCACATTATCCAAACATTAATTACATTATCCAAACATTAATCACATTATCCAAACATTAATCACATTATCCAAACATTACTATTTACTTTATTATGTTTTGGTCTGGATTTTTATCCACGGATATTCAACTTCTCATATATTTTTCTATTGTTGTCAGCAGCCCATTGCACATCACAATCCACATGCACATCATCACATCATCTTTCTCCATAACATCATGGCTACACAATAATTTAAAAACTCCTTAAGGGGCTGTCGATGTACACAGATATTAGTGATGCAAGAAGGGATCACCAGATTCAGGCAATTTGAGTTTGGATGTGTACGGCTCAACAAAACATACGCATGCAAAATAAATTTCTAATTATGACAGCCACATTAACCTGCTTAAAATAACGTAAAATTATAATTATTTTATAAGTGTTTAGTGTTCGATGATAAGTGATTACATTACAAATCCAGTGGTATGGAATGCCCTCCCACTTGAGCTGCGCCTGTTCCCTATATCACTCTGACACATTCTATAAGCACTTAAAAACTGTTCTGTTTGTCCGTACTGGAGTTGGGAGTGCCTCCGAGTAGTTTCCTTGAAGAGGCTATATAAATACTTGAATGAATGAATTAAATAAATTCTGTTCGGATTCAAACAGTAAACCATAACAGTTAACAAAGTTAATACCATGTATGATGTCGAACATAAATAAATAGTAGCCTACGGTAAAACAAATGCTTTATAGATGACTTTAGCCAATTAACTTAAATTGTAAGGGAGGGTAGAGAAGATTATATTTGTATGTAAACATTTAGGGCATTCCACAAAATGTACGTGTTGCAACAGGGTTAAGGGTGGAAAACAAGATATTCTGCGCATGTAATTTTTGGATGGGTCCTAAACAATCCTGATGAAGGGATTGTATATACACTTACAAATGTCACGGCATTGCAGTTGACCGTGATGACGTTGTTGAGAGACTGAAAAACAACAAAAACCAGGGTCATCATCATTTACAAAAACAGGATGAGAGCTGATTATACGCTAACTAGTGGATGTATCTGAAATTTGTATGATACCTTTTAAGGACCTCCTGAAATTTTACTTCAGATTATTTTATTTGTATCATAGCCTTAAAAAATGTGATTTTCAGGTTATTTATTATTTAGCGTTTGCAGTTTGCGCTTTGCACATCATCGTCATCCACAATTGCAAAGCGGACAGTCCGCCAGAAAAACCAGTTTTTCAGGTAAATCCAATAAATCTAAAGACTGCTATAGTGCCACAATCATTAAACAGTAATAAAAACAAGTTATATCAGTCAAAGTTTGCCCTGTTGAGGTTATGAGAAGATTTAGACAGCCCTTATATAAAGACAGGCACAATCTAAAATACTGTCAACAGCATAGCCATCTTGAAGTATGGAGTCCTCACTTTATCTGCAGCCTCGGTCAGAAACATCGGGTGATCTATGGACATTCCAACATTGTTCACTGAAAAATAGAAACAAACCAATCACCTAATTCATAATGATTTCATATCATAGGGACAATCAGATGATGATAGACTGGAGTACATAATGTACTACCGTCACTTTAATTGGTGGAGAGGTCTAGCAAACTAAACCTTAGAAGTGTCATCATGTCACTTCAATTTTCTTCAGTACAAAATCCTAAAGAACTGTTAAGAATCATGTTCATACTTCTTCAACTCGTGTGTTTGATTACAAGTTCTGTTAAACTACAACTTATCAGTTTGCTGCTAATTTATATCCACAATTTAATAACTCCAATAAGTTTAAATTTTTTATTTACTAGTGTCATTGACTGTATATTTTGAAAACATATTATAAAACTACTCATGTAGAATGAGTAGATTAAATTTACAACACTGCTAAAAGATTTGACATGCAAACAGTTATTGATTTGAAACAGAGCCGTAGTTTAACAGTGCCACCTGTGACATCAACCATTTCCTGCACTGCTAAACAGAAATGATTTGACAACAGCTTCATAGGTAATTGAAGCTCAGCAAATACAGTTTATCGTCAATTTATCTTCACTTCTAATTTCACTTAATAAAAATCTCATTCAATTTCCATACAATTTCCAACTTCAATTTAAGTCAACATCTATGCAACAACTGCTTCTAACTTCCAGTTTAATTTCAAAGTATAAATTGTTCCTGTTGCATAGATGTACTAGACATTTTAGAAGAAAACAGTCTAACTCACCTAGCACAGCAATGTCTAAGCCTTGCAGACCTTCAGCAATCGTACTATAGATGATCAATTCACCGGTAAAGTCAACTGGAATGCACTTTGTCTTCACCTTATACTTCTCCTCTAACAAAGAAACAGAATACCACACCTGTTGCCAAATCAATGAACAAATGTCTTATAAATACCAAGGGTTTGCAAGTTCTGATAACCGAATTCATTAAAAAAACATTTGGAAAACAGATGATTAATTATGCACTTGTACTGACTATTCACTTTAAAGATTGACATGGGAACAGACTAAATGCAAAAAATAAATGGTATCTGTGATGCCTCATTACCCACGACTGGTCCCACATCCATTATATACAAGAGGTCACGTTTGTCAATCCAGCTTGTACGCACAAAGCGTAAAAACCCATGCCATGGCAAATAATTTGGATTATCCAAAGGCCTCTGGTGGCAGAGAAGAGAATATGTAACTTGGATTAAAGTTGTGCCGAACAGTTCTGAATGTCAGCCACCAAAAAGCAAGGTTAGAACAGCTTGAATCATGTAATTGGCAAGTTAGTTACCATAGGCTGCAAGTCTGATGTAATGATGGTCGCATAGAATTGAATTGAGAGCCTAAAGAATTCTCGCTAACTAGAGGTTGGATAGATGCACATAATTTTATTTTAAATAGAAGTTAGTTACCATAGGCTGCAAGTCTGATGTAATGATGGTCGCATAGAATTGAATTGAGAGCCTAAAGAATTCTCGCTAACTAGAGGTCGGATAGATGCACATAATTTTATTTTAAATAGAAGTTGGATCAATGAAAAGATTCTTGTTTAACTACTTGGAGCTGGATTGATGAGAAATAATAATTGCTATGTGAACAGAAGATGGACTGAAGAAAAACAATTGTTACTCAAACAGAAGCAGGATTGATGAAACGAATTCTTGCCTAAATGGAAGAACACTAATCAATAGAAATGTAAGTGGTGCTTTGCCAATGGAAGCAACATAATTTAAGATGGCAAAATGAAGATCAGTTCCAACCTATTTCCCTGGCAACGGTTGCCAACTTGTCCGGTGATCGGCTGATCAAGACGACATTCAGACCAAGTCGAGCCAATTGCTCTGCGTAAGACTGACCAATACCGTCCGTTGATCCAGTCACAACTGAAATCGGAAACAATTCATCAACTCATCAATTGAAATCATTAACATATCTTCTGCTTTATTGCCACGGTAATCCTTCAGTTTAGGTAGTTTAATTATTTCAGCAGAAAATCACATGGGATAACTGTCTGCAAGAAAACTCCAAACATTTCTTGGCCACTGAATCACATGGGCTGGATAAGGCTTTTTATATATTAAATAGAAGCTGGATGGATGATAAAAACCTTTAGAAATGGAAGCGGGATCAAGGTATTTTATATTTTAAATAAAAGCTGGATGAATGATAAAAAGCTTAAGAAATGGAATCTGGATGAAGGTTTATATATATATATATATATATGAAATAGAAGCTGGATGAATGATAAAAGATGCTGGATGAAGGTTTCTATATTTTAAATAGAAGCTGGATGAATGATAAAAAGCTTTAAAAATGGAAGCTGGATGAACGTTTTCTATATTTTAAATTTATAGAAGCTGGATGAATGATAAAGTTCCAGACAGATCAGCACGAACACTAGAAGCGCTTATTCAGCAGTACATATTACTGGGATCGCATATTGTTTCAGATGGGTGGGCATCATATGCCAACATTCCAGCCCTGAATAACGGGGTTTATACTCATTTGAGAAATTTTTTTAGTGTTTCCGAAAAATTACGATGACAGGAAGTGACAAAGAGTAGACTACATATTTAGAACACCAATACATATATGATACAGCGTCTTAATAAGCGTGAAATAATTAAACTACCTAAACCGAACGATTACCTTGCCACATTTCCTGCCAAAGATTGTCAAACTGCTCTACATTGAATCAACTAAAAAGGACCGTACCTGTCCTCAATTTTGCAAAATAATCTGCGACATCAAGAATCTAAACATGCTTTCTCTCATATAATAAACTTATATTCAATAAACCTGCCTACTAAAGAACTCCAATTCGAAAGTTGATTAAGCACTAACTGGCATCTTTTACCAGAAAAACTGCAGCACAAAAATCGATACAGTTCGTTTACTTCTCAACAATTCTAAGCACTTTTAGCCTTCCTAAGTCTCCCAAGCTGACAATCAAGTCTATTGTTAGCAAGATTAGGTAAAACTGTATTTTAGCGTATTTTATTCGAAACCGCTTAGCTAAAAATAAATAGCGTATTTTATTGTTTGGGTGCGTTTTCGAACTTCCGCAAGTATTTTCATCAATCCGACTTCTACCTTGGCATGTATCACTTTCGTCAATCCAGCTTCTGTTGCAGCAACAATTTTTTTCATCAATCCTGATTCTATTTAAATAACAATTATTTGTCATCAGCCAAGCTCTCATTTAATTAAGTATTTTTTCAGCAACCCGCTTCTATTTAAGGGTAATAATTTTCATCAATCCAAGTTCTATTTCTCAAGCAATCTTTTCATCAGTTCCGTTTCCATTTCTCGAGCGTTATTTTTGTCCATCCAGCTGCTATGTCAGCCATTAGATACCTTAATCCACCTTCCATTTCTCAAGTGTTTTCTCATCAATTCAGCTATTTCACCAAAAAGTTTTCACCAATCCAGCTTTCAATATCACTCAATTTTGTCTGTTTGTAACTTTTTTTCATCAACGAAATATGTAAATACACACGCTAAATAATAAAATACGCTAAAATACATGATATCGATTTTGAGATAATAAAATACGCTAAAATACAGTTTTACCCAAGATTATAGCAAGCATGATTATTTTTTACCTGCCCATGATCCGAATGACTTGACATCGATGCCCAGTCCCAGAGTCTTGGCCAGTAAGTAAACCTTGACACCATGCCACAAGGTGCAGACTGCCTTTAAACTCAAGTAGACGACAGCCACCGCTCCAAGAGTTGCCAGCACTTCCGTATGAGAACGGAATAAAGTTGAAATGCCATGCACAATCGAAGCCATCATCTACAGGTAAAGTTTGCACCACGAGTTATATCGAACCACCGCAGCTAAGTGGGACGACAGATATCGATGACGTTCTACACACACACAAACTGATTACGTAAGCGATTAGATATCGGTCTATGGTGTCTAAATATAGATATCGATGGTCTATGGCCGCGAGAAGAGTAACTGGAGAATAGAGATGTAAGTAAAAAATACGAAAACGAGTTAGAATCATAGAGATGTATTATATAACGAATAGGCCTATATCACGTGTATGTAATGTAATGTAATGTAATGTAAATCTTCGAGAATTTCTCAGCGCCCACAAAAGCCACGTCAGGGAGACCAGCTTATTCACCGGCGCTATATCAAATCAAGTCCGCAATAGCCAGAGCTGCCGTTTTCGTTCCGGTGCCAGGTCAAAATCCGGGGAGGTCAAGCCGAGGAGACAGCGTGGTGCTACGGTGGTTGTCGGTGATGGTGGTGGTTGGGTGATGGAACCTGATTGGAATCTGGATAGGATAGGTTGAAGAGTTCGGTTTTCAGTCGTGAATGGAATGCAGCAGAGGAGAGTGCAAGCGGAGGAGAGGTTGAATTATTGTTTGGAGGTGAGACTGCAGGAGAGATAGGAGGGTGAGCGAACATGCGGAGGTATGTTGGGAGTCCGTTCCAAAGAGCTGGTGCAGCATAGACTAAGGAGCGGTCGGTATATATAGAATGCATCTCAACTTACCAGCCAACGGATTAACCCGAGTACTATTGTATATATTGTATATCTAACACTGTATATCTGCTTGCATATATTGCTCGCTTGGAGTGCGTCGGTCCCTCCCGCTCCAATGCTAACGCATTCGAGTCGGGACCGGCGCTTTCCACCCGATCGATATATGCAAGCGTCGCCGCCTCTGACACATTCGCAACGCGGCGCCACTTCATGGCGGCCGCAAATCGACCAACAGCATTATAATAATAATGCACAACTGCTATAGACCTACTGCATAACTATAACTAACTATAACTATAGACCTAAAAACTACTGAACATTATATATCCATACCTATACTTGTATTAACATTATTGTAAACGTATTATGTATGTCATTGACAAATCGCATAACGTGTAAATGTACTTGGTTGAGGTGATCATCTCTGATGAATCCTCGTAATAAATCGTATTATCATCTTACCAGCCGATAATGCAAATAATAATAATAATAATTTTCCTTTAGGCCTACTGAACAATCCGGTTGACAGAACGAAACCGGTTACAACTTACACAGTGTAGCCTACAATTATGCAGTTTAACAATTCAAAAGATCGCAGATCACAGAATACGCAAATCTTAACCATAGGTCTACTAACTTCAATACACGGCGCTAATAGCAGCCTACAAAACAAAATCGGGGCTCGAACTCGTTACCTGTCGCACTCTACGCCAGCGTGTTATCCATTAGGCCTAATCTGTCTTTTCTGTGCCATTTCCAGTATTTTTAATGGATTATTTACGATCATTCCGTACTAACGCATCAGTGTCAACAAGGTTCAAGGTGAAACTGAAACTAAAGATTCTAAATTAATTTAGAAGGCCGTGAACTAAGCCTGCTGGCCCATAAATAGGGAACAGCCAAGCGCCGAGTTTTCAACCAATGGGTCTGATCACGTGCCTGCAACTGGCCAATGCAAGCATTTTCAAAAATGATTATTAGGCTATTCATTATTTTCTCTACTCGTACGCAAGATCAATCCACACAATCATGTATTCAAAGAACCTTGACTCGTACGCCTATTATGATTAATTTGCATAATTTCTGTGCCGTATGAAACTAGAATGGCCAAGCTTCCAGGAAATACCATTTTCAATAGGGGTGTCAAGGTGCTACCCACCGTAAAATGACGTCGAAAACAGGCTGAAATGAAAACGTTTCAGTCAAAATTTGCTGGAACAAATTCAGATTTAAAATGAATTAATGATCGCCTATTTGCAGTCGGAAATAACTTGCAAAATTCAGAAAATATAAAAATAAGATACTTTAGTACTATACTAAACGAAAATGCAAAAAAAGTGAAAATTGACCTGGTAACCCCTTTTGAGACAAAATCGCTTGCGACACTAGCCTCATTTCGTAAAACCCGCGTAGCCTATACACCTTCGACCAATAGCCTTGGTCGAATGCTAAACCATAGGCCAATAATTATAGGCTTACGGGAAGAATGCTGCGGAGAAACAAAGGACCAGCGCCTTCGATGAATGTTTAAATACTGTCGAATGCAAAATCAGATACTAGAAGAGAGCTGAATGGAAAACGAAGACGAGAATAAAATGACTGAAAATCATTAGCGCTATAATGCCATGTCTCAAAGGTTTCATATTAAGTTTTCTTAATCATTATTATTAGGCCTATATTCGTTTAATTGGCAACGCAACTGATAGACACACCGCTATCAGGTAAATCATAATAGGCTACGCGCTTTCGTTACATGTAAAGAGCGCTGCGGAGAAACAGGAATATTTAGATACTGTCGAGTGCACAACCAGATACTAGAAGAGCGTTGAATGGAAAACGAAGACGAGATAAGAGGACTGAAAAAGGTTAGCTCTATTGCCATAATTATGTCTAACAGGTTTCATATTAAGTTTCCCTAATCATGTGCGCGATTTCCTGCAAGATTCGATGAGCTTGAGTCCCTTGAATAATAAAAGGCTTCTATAACTTACACTTTTAATTTAGGCGCGTTATAAATAGACCTGGAAGTCGACCCCCATAAGTCGACTCCAGTCGACTTGGTCATCCCAAGTCGGGTCGGGTTGTTTCAGCTCACCGCAACTGACCCCACGTCGAATTTTGTAGAGAGAAGTCACTTGAAGTTATTTGTACCACAAGTCGACTTAAACCGACTTGAGACACAATTTAATATTATGCTAGTTAAATTTGTCACTTCAAACCAATGATCGTGACAACATTTAGGCAGCTTTTGTAGTCTAGTGTTTTTACAAGAATGAATGAGGCATTTGCTAAGCAGAGACTTAGTTAGCCTACTGATTATTTTGCCGGTAGGCTATAGGCTATCGTGCAGACTGCCGTCTGCCGATCTACTCATATAATTTGTTATTCTATGCTAAAACGTCACGCTTAGACATGCGCTTAATTAAAATGGTGAAACAAAGTGTTACTAAAATATTACCACGTGTTCTTATCAAGACATGAACATAAGCAAATCGCCGCCTGAGAATTATAATGCTCTATCATGAATTTTTGAAAAAAATCGAGTTTGGTATCAATTTCATCAGTGGAGCATTATTATTTTGCTCTATCATAGGACAAAAAAGCTAGCTGATCGAAGGGTCGTTTAATTCTTAGTCTGTTATAAGTCAGTATTTAAATTTTAAATGCTCTATCATGCGAAACTGTTTCCAATCTAGACTTTGTTAGTATTATAATGCTCTATCATTGGCATCCAATCAGTGCAATCACAAGGCTGGATTCGTCATGTTACAGCAAAACGTTACTTAAAAGTTGTCAGTGGCAAAATGCTTCATCATTGAACTTCGGACCGTGCTGAGTTATAGAAAAGAAATACTGGATTGTGAAGATTATATAGTGCAGACTTATCATGAATGCGCTTGTATTATATTATCCAAGATGAAGCAATATGATTCTGAATTAGCCCCTTTAGCGTGCAGCCTGAGTTAACTCGGGCTTCGTCGCTTCGATGATAATTAGCACTAAGTATGCGTGGACCTCGTACAAACGCGGGGTAATGTCAGAAGACAATAGCTTTGTTCAGAGGGAGTCACAGTGTATGCTGTTGTACATTGGGGGTCAGAATAACAGGTCCTAAAGGTGGGCTGTCTATGAAGGAATAGTGTGTCCAAGCTTACTAGGCCCTAGGCGAAGTATATAGGTGGTGGTAGCTGAATTTCATAACAGCTACAGGGAGCACAATGGCAAGTAACAGTGGGGATGGAGAGAAAACTGGGTTACAAATTTTTTCCTCCTTTTGTGTGGTGTGACCTGGACCCTTTACCGCGTGTGTGCTTACCATTTACTGAATCATCTAGGCGTAAGGCTGGCGTAATTTCTAGGCAGGATCCGTGGAATGCTTCAACTTATGGGCCTATGTTTATCGCCGAAGGCGTTCAATATTATTGGCAGACGAAATAGATAAATTGAAACCCCCGGAAATTTTTTAGCACTCACCCCAATTTTTTTTAGCGAATATATATAATTGTAAAGGACATTGTAAATTGAAAATGACACATTTATTATCGGGTGACTACGGTTGTCCCGGAATGGCAAAATAAAAAGTTGGCAGCCCTAGCGCCCATGTTTTCTGTAAAAATTATCTGCAAATACATGCACAATAGCCTAATTATGATTGTCGCAATAAGTAATTAGCAATACGCGACAAATAATAATGGGCATTGGACAATACGTTACAAAACTATGATACAAAACTATATACAAAACTATGATAGAGCAATATAATACTCGGGACGTTATTAAATAAACGCTGCTGCATGTATAACTTAGAGCATTATTACAACTACGTGTGTTTCGTCGTTTGGAATTATAGGCTATTGCTCTAACATGCATTTTTGCACTTTCTTGTTATTTTCTATATTTTTTCACTTGTTTTCATGAAAATAAACATTATTTTTGTATGTAAGTCACCAGCGGGTACCTAGAAATGATGATATTATCCTTCAAAAGAATCTATAGTTTAGAATTCTTGGCTTAAAACAGTGCCAAAACTTTGAAGTCGTTTTTCTCGGTTTCGCAAAAATGTATGATAGAGCATTATAATTCTAGGGCCACGAAATCAGTGAACTTCTAGTGATCAGTGAATTCGGCGCAAAAAAGCTGGCTCTATAATACAAGGCCGACTAATAAATCGATAGTTTGGCGCTGCTTTATTTAATTGATGCGCTGCATCTGCAGTTGTCTACAGACGGAAAAGCTACATGTATAGGCCTACGGGTCAATTGAACAATGAAAGGCTTTACTGTCAATTAGTAGGCCTAATCTTCTAAAGTAGTAGCCTGCTGCCGGATGATGTGCTTGCAATGCTATTTGCTAAGTTGTGGAATGATGTTAGTGGCCGAATAATTATGGAAACAGAATTTACAAATTAGGCTTATGAAAACACGCCATTCAGTGCAACCAGTCCGCGGGCCCCATTTTATCTTAGACCATGGGTGTTTTACAAAATTATTTAATATTAGTATTTTAATAAAAATAATATTGATAATGAGTGTAATCTGAATAATCACAGACAATGGACCAACTAAAATTCATAGGCCTAATAATTTGCGGTCGCATTGTCTAGGCTACTAGAAGGCCCAAAGCACCACAAAACATTCAAACTGAAACACAAACATAGGCCTAGTGAAATCGGTTTAATAAAACTTTAGCAAATTCAGGCATTAATTTAGGGTTGAGGCCTCATTACTCATTGGTAGGCCTACAGGTAGCCTATAATATGAAATTAATGCTTGCGTGGAAAAATTGGCTTGACTTTTTGCATTATAGTAGCCGTAGACCTAGGCTAATGGTTATTACCATGTCAGACTTCAAGTCGGAAGTCGGTTGTTTTTCTGCCAAGGCGGTTCAAGTCGTTTTGACGCCGTGAAGTCGACTTCAAGTCGACTTCAAGTCACTTTAGGGTCACGTGGGTTAGATTAGCTGACCAAATCACTCCCAGGTCTAGTTATAAACGACACCTTAATAGTCATGATAATAATAATAATGCTATCACAATATATTTGTCATTATTGTTTTTTGTAATTATTATTGTTGTTGCTGTTATTTTTTTGCCCCGAAGTATTTAGGATTCCTCATGGACTTTATTAGGCTACTAAATATAGGCTTCTTGTTTAAAACCTGTCCAGAATGGCCCTAATCGTCGATTTATTATTATTATTATTATTATTATTATTATTATATTATTATTATTATTATTATTATTGATATTATTATTATTATCCTATTATTATCCTATTATTATTATTATTATTATTATTATTATTATTATTATTATTATTATTATTATTATTTTTATTATTATTATTATTATTATTATTATTATTATTATTATTATTATTATTACACAATCAAGCAAGTTCCTTCATTCTTATGCATCTTAGTCAAATTCATGATTTATAAAGCACTAGATTTCAGTGTTTAGCTGGTCTATACCTGAGTTTGTCTGGGTCTCGAGAATTTGCCTAGTGATGCTTGTAATGTGCCTTTACACTACAATGTCTCGCCAATTTGTTGATGATAATAATAATTATGTTACGACATAATTGATAGGCCTAATGCCATGTGTGCTATTTTATTAAGGACTAGCTAAGAATTGTTTCCTTCAAATTAGTATTATAATAATATATAGCTTGTATCAGTCTCCTCTGACATGTCTTTGCCTATCTCAGTACCTGTATCAGTCTCCTCTGACATGTCTTTGCCTATCTCAGTAGCTAAGCCTCTAATTACATCAGTCTCCTCTGACATGTCTTTGGAAAATTTATATATAGCATAAAATTTCAGCCATTTTGCCATCTAGGCCTACCTACCAAAAGTTATTAAGACTGGTGGAAATTTTACGAAGTTCTGACAAAAACAATTCTGCACAGTTTTTTTAGACACGGTGTAGTTCGATATTTTCTTGCCCTGACAGAGTTCAAAGAGATTTCGCAGTCTACTTTTTCGTGTGATTTTATAATTCGCGTCTATTGCTAGGTTAAATATTGTATTTTAATATTATTTAAAGTTTAAACTTGTTCTAGTATGTAGGCCTATTTGTAGCCTATTTTCATGTGCCAAAAGTTGGCTGACAGTAAGTACATTATGAACTTTACGAACCTGCTCGACAATAAATATTTATAGTTTGAACATATTCTAGTATAGGCTATGTTTTTGCCTTTTCCTGCGCTTACAGTTTATAATTCTAGTCTATTTCTAGTTCAACTAAATGTTTCTAAATTGTCCATTTATCGGGCACAGGGGCGGATCCATGGAGGGATTATCCGGCCATGACTCCCTATTAAAAAACTGCATGGGACGTGCCCCCCCCTCCATATGGTCTGAACAAGCCAGGTCATTGGAGTATTTTGGCAGGAAAATGGTGTATTTTTGAGAAATTTTGGCTGGATGACTGAAAAAGGTCATCAGATTTTTTGGCAAGGAACATGGTGCATTTTCGAGACATTTTGTCCGTATGACTAAAAAAAGGTCATCAAATTTTTTTGGCAAAGGAAAACGTTGCATTTTCGAGATATTTTGGTCTGATGACTATAAAAAGTCATCAAATTTTTTTGGCAAAGATAAGATCACCGAAACGTTTGCCTCCACCCCCTTCGAAAATTTATGTATCCGCCCTTGATCGAGCATGCTTTTGAGAATGCGCTCATTTGTCCTGGCGCTGAGTTTAGATTTCGAATAAAGCATTAGTCTATTATTAGTTGCAATCTCAACGCTTTTTTAAAATGTTCTAAAATGTTCTTATGACATGTGAATTTTTATTCCCCGGGGGATGATTTCACACGATGGGGGATAGAAATGGATTATCCACCGGATAGTCTCTAACGGTATATTATGCCATTCATCCCCCTGATAGCTTTAGGGGGATAGAATATCTCGGGACACCGGCCATATGATATTCCACTGCCGACGTGTTTCACCATCATCGTCGATCTGCGATGAAGTATCGTACGAAAATCCATCGCACAACCCTCATAATAATTATAGTCATATACATACACGCAAGAAGACCTGTATAAAACTGATATTATTTGGATTATGTAGATCACCCAGAAACTGTGTCTGATAGATTGCAGAGTAACCACTAGGGTGGCCCTTAGCATACAGCCAAAAAATAAAAATTGTAAAATTTTGTCTGGCACCCTTTCAATCCATGCCAATTATAGAAATAACATTATGTTGAAAAGGATTTTGGAATTGCAAAACATTTAGGGGTGCCCCCCGAGCGCCGAAATTTATTCAAATTTGATCAATTGAATCATACAATTTTAACCAAACTATATTCAACACACTGTCACTCAGAATTTTACAGAGATGACTAAAATACACTCTAGTGATGCAACAATGCCAATGAAACAAGTGTTTACTGTTCAATTATAATTTAGTTATTGTTCACTGTTCAGCTGGTCACAGAAGTAAATGATCAGTACAGGACAATAAAATGCAGGAATCACTGCTTTCGACTAATTTGACACGCGACTTCTTTTCGTACAGTCAGGGAAATGTCGTCGATGTTCACTGACAACCTGCAGGAGAAATTGAAGCTCATCCTCAAGTTTTGTTAGCTTTTTATTTAAGTCCTGGATGAGTGCCACACCTCGTTCAGCTCTATCATTGACGACAGCCAACCCTTTGAGTACTGCTTGTGCTTCTCGAAATGCTTCATGCTCTTCCCAAAAAGAAGGATCGTTGGAAAGCATCATCTCAGATAGTCCATGCAGACCAGGCACCTGGAACAGTTTCTTGGAGTTGGTTTTACAGAATTGTTCCAGACCGCTGGTGCCAAAAAATGCATCTGACTTCACACTGGGCCGATTAGGCGGATGATCTGGGCTACTTCTTCCATGGCAGCAATCATTAGCTTCTTGGAGTCATTAGATACCCTTGAATCAAAAAGAGCAAGCCCAATAAGCTCTTCAGACAAATACCATAGATGAAGCCCTACCTTCTTGCTTGCAGCAGAAGAAATTGTAGTATGTGGATATGTGAGAAGGTTTGCCATGAGAGTGAAGTCATTCAGAGGAGTCTCCACAGCAATTGGCGCAGTTATCCAGGCTTTCAGGTAGACAGCAACTGAAAAGATGGCAATATCACGAATGCTGCGTTCTTCTGCAGCAGTCTTCTTGAACTGAGCACGAAAGAGCCACATGGCCCACATCTTTCTGGTATAGATGACTTTTGCCATCCATCGTGCCCGGTGCATAGCGCCAGGTATTCGAAACCGAATTCCACGAGTAGGAACACCTCCAAGAAAGACAACTGAGAGCTCGAGAAATTCCCTGTAATCGTCTCGTGGCTGTGCAGTTGCTAAATGTCTATGAGCAAACACCGAAATATCAGAACGGTGTGGGGCCACCAATGATTCCACCAAAGGATCCCATTGTGAGAGCGTCTGCATGGGCAATATCAAACAGGTCATCTAGTCTCTCAATAAATGTCTCCTCCTTAATCTTGTGAGCTGTAGCTGTTCGGTGTCTATGCTTTTGAAGTCCTTTCCATTCCACGAACACCGACTCCAACTTGTCAATGCAATGCTTTTTACCTCTTACAGGTATACCAGCTCGGTTCCAAAATAGAGTGGCTTTTTCTACAGCCTGTTGACTGGAATAACGGACTGTCTGCTTGCCAACTTTGAGTAGTTGCATGAAGTATCCAAAGGTTTGACGATACGATGGCAACTGTGCTCCAAGAATTTCAGACTCACAAAAGCCAAGTAGATAGACACTTGTTTTCCCTCGCGTTTGCATAATTAATTATGAATAATTATTTGTAATATTTCGTATTTACTATATCTGACAATGTAGGCCTATGTTTCCAATAGTAGATTAAAATCAAATGTCTTTCCTTGTACTAAACAACTCTTCATAAAATATTGCCACCTTTTTTCAACCAGACAACAAACGTTAATCAAACATATATTTGAAATTGTACAGTTACTAAAATTGTAGAGCTCACGTAATTTTAATAAGTAAGTAAGTACTAAATATAAAAGGTTGATGCATTGCAAACATTAGTAGGCCGACAGAATGCATTAAAGCACTGCAAATTTCAGTTTGCGATTCCAATTATAATTTGGAAGTTTACTCGTACATTATTGAAACTTGAGAGCTCGGGGGGCACCCCTAAATATTGCCCTACTGCAAAGATTTTTTGCACAAATTATTTTCTTCATAATTGAAATAGATTGGAGGGGTGCCAGTAGATTATTTTTGACTTTCATTTTTAAGGGCCACCCTAGTAACCACCACAATTTTTTTTTACACAGATCGCATTTTGGACCTGGACATCAACATTCAAATACCTGACGACTGAAAAGGATAGCGGATACGGCGTTCAACGAGATACGGACTACAATACAGATATATACGTCCTCCACCTCAGCCTCTCCTCGTCGTCCTCCACCTCAGCCTCTCCTCGTCGTCGTCCTCCTCCCCGTCATCCTCGTCGTCCTCCACTTCAGCCTCTCCTCGTCGTCCTCCTCACCGTCATCCTCGTCGTCCTCCACCTCAGCCTCTCCTCGTCGTCCTCCTCTCCGTCATCCTCGTCGTCCTCCACGTCAGCCTCTCCTCGTCGTCCTCCACCTCAGCCTCTCCTCGTCGTCCTCCTCTCCGTCATCCTCGTCGTCCTCCACCTCAGCCTCTCCTCGTCGTCCTCCTCTCCGTCATCCTCGTCGTCCTCCTCTCCGTCCTCCTCGTCGTCCTCCACCTCAGCCTCTCCTCGTCGTCCTCCTCTCCGTCCTCCTCGTCGTCCTCCACCTCAGCCTCTCCTCGTCGTCCTCCTCTCCGTCCTCCTCGTCGTCCTCCACCTCTGCCTCTCCTCCTCGTCCTCCTCTCCGTCATCCTCGTCGTCCTCCACCTCAGCCTCTCCTCGTCGTCCTCCTCTCCGTCCTCCTCGTCGTCCTCCACCTCAGCCTCTCCTCGTCGTCCTCCTCTCCGTCATCCTCGTCGTCCACCACCTAGCCTCTCCTCGTCGTCCTCCACCTCAGCTTCTCCTCGTCGTCCTCCTCTCCGTCATCCTCGTCGTCCTCCACTTCAGCCACTCCTCGTCGTCCTCCACCTCAGCCTCTCCTCGTCGTCCTCCACCTCAGCCTCTCCTCGTCGTCCTCTTCTCCGTCATCCTCGTCGTCCTCCACCTCAGCCTCTCCTCGTCGTCCTCCTCTCCGTCATCCTCGTCGTCCTCCTCTCCGTCCACCTCGTCGTCCTCCACCTCAGCCTGTCCTCGTCGTCCTCCTCTCCGTCCTCCTCGTCGTCCTCCACCTCAGCCTCTCCTCGTCGTCCTCCTCTCCGTCCTCCTCGTCGTCCTCCACCTCTGACTCTCCTCCTCGTCCTCCTCTCCGTCATCCTCGTCGTCCTCCACCTCAGCCTCTCCTCGTCGTCCTCCTCTCCGTCATCCTCGTCGTCCTCCACCTCAGCCTCTCCTCGTCGTCCTCCTCTCCGTCATCCTCGTCGTCCACCACCTAGCCTCTCCTCGTCGTCCTCCACCTCAGCTTCTCCTCGTCGTCCTCCTCTCCGTCATCCTCGTCGTCCTCCACTTCAGCCACTCCTCGTCGTCCTCCACCTCAGCCTCTCCTCGTCGTCCTCCACCTCAGCCTCTCCTCGTCGTCCTCTTCTCCGTCATCCTCGTCGTCCTCCACCTCAGCCTCTCCTCGTCGTCCTCCACTCAGCCTCTCCTCGTCGTCCTCCACCTCAGCCTCTCCTCGTCGTCCTTCTCTCCGTCATCCTCGTCGTCCTCCACCTCAGCCTCTCCTCGTCGTCCTCCTTCCCTTCATCCTCGTCGTCCTCCACCTCAGCCTCTCCTCCTCGTCCTCCTCTCCGTCATCCTCGTCGTCCTCCACCTCAGCCTCTCCTCGTCGTCCTCCTCTCCGTCATCCTCGTTGTCCTCCACCTCTGCCTCTCTTCGTCGTCCTCCTTCTCAGCCTCTCCTCGTCGTCCTCCTCTCCGTCATCCTCGTCGTCCTCCACCTCAGCCTCTCCTCGTCGTCCTCCTCTCCGTCATCCTCGTCGTCCTCCTCTCCGTCCTCCTCGTCGTCCTCCACCTCAGCCTCTCCTCGTCGTCCTCCACCTCAGCCTCTCCTCGTCGTCCTCATCTCCGTCATCCTCGTCGTCCTCCACCTCAGCCTCTCCTCGTCGTCCTCCTCTCCGTCATCCTCGTCGTCCTCCACTTCAGCCACTCCTCGTCGTCCTCCACCTCAGCCTCTCCTCGTCGTCCTCCACCTCAGCCTCTCCTCGTCGTCCTCTTCTCCGTCATCCTCGTCGTCCTCCACCTCAGCCTCTCCTCGTCGTCCTCCACTCAGCCTCTCCTCGTCGTCCTCCACCTCAGCCTCTCCTCGTCGTCCTTCTCTCCGTCATCCTCGTCGTCCTCCACCTCAGCCTCTCCTCGTCGTCCTCCTTCCCTTCATCCTCGTCGTCCTCCACCTCAGCCTCTCCTCCTCGTCCTCCTCTCCGTCATCCTCGTCGTCCTCCACCTCAGCCTCTCCTCGTCGTCCTCCTCTCCGTCATCCTCGTTGTCCTCCACCTCTGCCTCTCTTCGTCGTCCTCCTTCTCAGCCTCTCCTCGTCGTCCTCCTCTCCGTCATCCTCGTCGTCCTCCACCTCAGCCTCTCCTCGTCGTCCTCCTCTCCGTCATCCTCGTCGTCCTCCTCTCCGTCCTCCTCGTCGTCCTCCACCTCAGCCTCTCCTCGTCGTCCTCCACCTCAGCCTCTCCTCGTCGTCCTCATCTCCGTCATCCTCGTCGTCCTCCACCTCAGCCTCTCCTCGTCGTCCTCCTCTCCGTCATCCTCGTCGTCCTCCACCTCAGCCTCTCCTCGTCGTCCTCCTCTCCGTCATCCTCGTCGTCCTCCACCTCAGCCTCTCCTCGTCGTCCTCCTCTCCGTCATCCTCGTCGTCCACCACCTAGCCTCTCCTCGTCGTCCTCCACCTCAGCTTCTCCTCGTCGTCCTCCTCTCCGTCATCCTCGTCGTCCTCCACTTCAGCCACTCCTCGTCGTCCTCCACCTCAGCCTCTCCTCGTCGTCCTCCACCTCAGCCTCTCCTCGTCGTCCTCTTCTCCGTCATCCTCGTCGTCCTCCACCTCAGCCTCTCCTCGTCGTCCTCCACCTCAGCCTCTCCTCGTCGTCCTCCACCTCAGCCTCTCCTCGTCGTCCTTCTCTCCGTCATCCTCGTCGTCCTCCACCTCAGCCTCTCCTCGTCGTCCTCCTTCCCGTCGTCCTCGTCGTCCTCCACCTCAGCCTCTCCTCCTCGTCCTCCTCTCCGTCATCCTCGTCGTCCTCCACCTCAGCCTCTCCTCGTCGTCCTCCTCTCCGTCATCCTCGTCGTCCTCCACCTCTGCCTCTCTTCGTCGTCCTCCTTCTCAGCCTCTCCTCGTCGTCCTCCTCTCCGTCATCCTCGTCGTCCTCCACCTCAGCCTCTCCTCGTCGTCCTCCTCTCCGTCATCCTCGTCGTCCTCCTCTCCGTCCTCCTCGTCGTCCTCCACCTCAGCCTCTCCTCGTCGTCCTCCTCTCCGTCCTACTCGTCGTCCTCCACCTCAGCCTCTCCTCGTCGTCCTCCTCTCCGGCCTCCTCGTCGTCCTCCACCTCTGCCTCTCCTCCTCGTCCTTTTCTCCGTCATCCTCGTCGTCCTCCACCTCAGCCTCTCCTCGTCGTCCTCATCTCCGTCATCCTCGTCGTCCTCCACCTCAGCCTCTCCTCGTCGTCCTCCTCTCCGTCATCCTCGTCGTCCTCCACCTCTGCCTCTCCTCGTCGTCCTCCACCTCAGCCTCTCCTCGTCGTCCTCCACCTCAGCCTCTCCTCGTCGTCCTCCACCTCAGCCTCACCTCGTCGTCCTCCTCTCCGTCCTCCTCGTCGTCCTCCACCTCAGCCTCTCCTCGTCGTCCTCCTCTCCGTCCTCCTCGTCGTCCTCCACCTCAGCCTCTCCTCGTCGTCCTCCTCTCCGTCATCCTCGTCGTCCACCACCTCAGCCTCTCCTCGTCGTCCTCCTCTCCGTCATCCTCGTCGTCCTCCACCTCAGCCTCTCCTCGTCGTCCTCCACCTCAGCCTCTCCTCGTCGTCCTCCTCTCCGTCCTCCTCGTCGTCCTCCACCTCAGCCTCTCCTCGTCGTGCACCACCTCAGCCTCTCCTCGTCGTCCTCCTCCTCAGCCTCTCCTCGTCATCCTCCTCTCCGTCATCCTCGTCGTCCTCCACCTCAGCCTCTCCTCGTCGTCCTCCTCTCCGTCATCCTCGTCGTCCTCCACCTCAGCCTCTCCTCGTCGTCCTCCTCTCCGTCCTCCTCGCCGTCCTCCACTTCAGCCTCTCCTCGTCGTCCTCCTCTCCGTCATCCTCGTCGTCCTCCACCACAGCTTCTCCTCGTCGTCCTCCTCTCCGTCCTCCTCGTCGTCCTCCTCTCCGTCATCATCGTCGTCCTCCACCTCAGCCTCTCCCCGTCGTCCTTCTCTCCGTCATCCTCGTCGTCCTCCACCTCAGCCTCTCCTCGTCGTCCTCCACCTCAGCCTCTCCTCGTCGTCCTTCTCTCCGTCATCCTCGTCGTCCTCCACCTCAGCCTCTCCTCGTCGTCCTCCTCTCCGTCATCCTCGTCGTCCTCCTCTCCGTCCTCCTCGTCGTCCTCCACCTCAGCCTCTCCTCGTCGTCCTCCTCTCCGTCATCCTCGTCGTCCTCCACCTCAGCCTCTCCTCGTCGTCCTCCTCTCCGTCATCCTCGTCGTCCTCCACCTCAGCCTCTCCTCGTCGTCCTCCACCTCAGCCTCTCCTCGTCGTCCTCCACCTCAGCCTCTCCTCGTCGTCCTCCACCTCAGCCTCTCCTCGTCGTCCTCCACCTCAGCCTCTCCTCGTCGTCCTCCTCTCCGTCATCCTCGTCGTCCTCCACGTCAGCCTGTCCTCGTCGTCCTCCTCCTCGTCATCCTCGTCGTCCTCCACCTCAGCCTCTCCTCGTCGTCCTCCACCTCAGCCTCTCCTCGTCGTCCTTTTCTCCGTCATCCTCGTCGTCCACCACCTCAGCCTCTCCTCGTCGTCCTCCACCTCAGCCTCTCCTCGTCATCCTCCACCTAAGCCTCTCCTCGTCGTCCTCTTCTCGTCATCCTCGTCGTCCTCCACTTCAGCCTCTCCTCGTCGTCCTCCACCTCAGCCTCTCCTCGTCGTCCTCCACCTCAGCCTCTCCTCGTCGTCCTTCTCTCCGTCATCCTCGTCGTCCTCCACCTCAGCCTCTCCTCGTCGTCCTCCTCCCCGTCATCCTCGTCGTCCTCCATCTCTGCCTCTCCTCGTCGTCCTCCTCTCCGTCATCCTCGTCGTCCACCACCTCAGCCTCTCCTCGTCGTCCTCCACCTCAGCCTCTCCTCGTCGTCCTCCTCTCCGTCATCCTCGTCGTCCTCCACCTCAGCCTCTCCTCGTCGTCCTCCTCCCCGTCATCCTCGTCGTCCTCCACCTCAGCCTCTCCTCGTCGTCCTCCTCTCCGTCATCCTCGTCGTCCACCACCTCAGCCTCTCCTCGTCGTCCTCCACCTCAGCCTCTCCTCGTCGTCCTTCTCTCCGTCATCCTCGTCGTCCTCCACCTCAGCCTCTCCTCGTCGTCCTTCTCTCCGTCATCATCGTCGTCCTCCACGTCAGCCTCTCCTCGTCGTCTTCCTCCCCGTCATCCTCGTCGTCCTCCACCTCAGCCTCTCCTCGTCGTCCTCCTCCCCGTCATTCTCGTCGTCCTCCTCCTCAGCCTTTCCTCGTCGTCATCCACCTCAGCCTCTCCTCGTCGTCCTCCTTTCCGTCATCCTCGTCGTCCTCCACCCCAGCCTCTCCTCGTCGTCCTCCTCCCCGTCTTCCTCGTCGTCCTCCTCCTCAGCCTCTCCTCGTCGTCCTCCACCTCAGCCTCTCCTCGTCGTCCTCCTCTCCGTCATCCTCGTCGTCCCCCACCTCAGCCTCTCCTGGTCGTCCTTCACCACAGTCTCTCCTCGTCGTCCTCCTCCCCGTCATCCTCGTCGTCCTCCACTTCAGCCTCTCCTCGTCGTCCTCCACCTCAGCCTCTCCTCGTCGTCCTCCACCTTAGCCTCTCCTCGTCGTCCTCTTCTCGTCATCCTCGTCGTCCTCCACCTCAGCCTCTCCTCGTCGTCCTCCTCCCCGTCTTCCTCGTCGTCCTCCTCCTCAGCCTCTCCTCGTCGTCCTCCACCTCAGCCTTTCCTCGTCGTCCTCCTCTCCGTCAACCTCGTCGTCCCCCACCTCAGCCTCTCCTCGTCGTCCTTCACCACAGTCTCTCCTCGTCGTCCTCCTCCCCGTCATCCTCGTCGTCCTCCACCACAGCCACTCCTCGTCGTCCTCCACCTCAGCCTCTCCTCGGCGTCCTCCACCTCAGCCTCTCCTCGTCGTCCTCCACTCCGTCATCCTCGTCGTCCTCCACCTCAGCCTCTCTTCGTCGTCCTCCACCTCAGCCTCTCCTCGTCGTCCTCCACCACAGCCTCTCTTCGTCGTCCTCCACCTCTGCCTCTCCTCGTCGTCCTCCACCTCAGCCTCTCCTCGTCGTCCTCCACCTCAGCCTCTCCTCGTCGTCCTCCACCTCAGCCTCTCCTCGTCGTCCTCCTCTCCGTCATCCTCGTCGTCCTCCACCTCAGCCTCTCCTCGTCGTCCTCCTCCTCAGCCTCTCCTCGTCGTCCTAAACCTCAGCCTCTTCCCGTCGTCCTCTTCCTCCTCAGCCTCTCCTCGTCGTCCTCCTCTCCGTCATCCTCGTCGTCCTCCACCTCTGCCTCTCCTCGTCGTCCTTCACCTCAGCCTCTCCTCGTCGTCCTCCACCTCAGCCTCTCCTCGTCGTCCTCCACCTCATCCTCTCCTCGTCGTCCTCCTCTCCGTCATCCTCGTCGTCCTCCACCTCAGCCTCTCCTCGTCGTCCTCCTTTTCAGCCTCTCCTCGTCGTCCTAAACCTCAGCCTCTTCCCGTCGTCCTCTTCCTCCTCAGCCTCTCCTGGTCGTCCTCCTCTCCGTCATCCTCGTCTTCCTCCACCTCTGCCTCTCCTCGTCGTCCTCCTCCTTAGCCTCTCCTCGTCGCCTTCCACCTCAGCCTCTCCTCGTCGTCCTCCACCTCAGCCTCTCCTCGTCGTCCTCCACCTCAGCTTCTCCTCGTCGTCCTCCTCTCCGTCATCCTCGTCGTCCATCACATCAGCCTCTCCTCGTCGTCCTCCACCTCAGCCTCTCCTCGTCGTCCTCCTCTCCGTCATCCTCGTCGTCCTCCACCTCTGCCTCTCCTCGTCGTCCTCCACCTCAGCCTCTCCTCAACGTCCTCCTCCTTAGCCTCTCCTCGTCGTCCTCCACCTCAGCCTCTCCTCGTCGTCCTCCACCTCAGCCTCTCCTCGTCGTCCTCCACCTCAGCCTCTCCTCGTCGTCCTCCTCTCCGTCCTCCTCGTTGTCCTCCACCTCAGCCTCTCCTCGTCGTCCTCCACCTCAGCCTTTCCGCGTCGTCCTCCTCTCCGTCATCATCGTCGTCCTCCACCTCAGCCTCTCCTCGTCGTCCTCCTCTCCGTCCTCGTCGTCCTCCACCACAGCCTCTCCTCGTCGTCCTCCACCTCAGCCTCTCCTCGTCGTCCTCCACCTCAGCTTCTCCTCGTCGTCCTCCTCTCCGTCATCCTCGTCGTCCTCCACCTCTGCCTCTCCTCGTCGTCCTCCTCTCCGTCATCATCGTCGTCCTCCACCTCAGCCTCTCCTCGTCGTCCTCCTCTCCGTCCTCGTCGTCCTCCACCACAGCCTCTCCTCGTCGTCCTCCACCTCAGCCTCTCCTCGTCGTCCTCCACCTCAGCTTCTCCTCGTCGTCCTCCTCTCCGTCATCCTCGTCGTCCTCCACCTCTGCCTCTCCTCGTCGTCCTCCATCTCAGCCTCTCCTCTACGTCCTCCTCCTTAGCCTCTCCTCGTCGTCCTCCACCTCAGCCTCTCCTCGTCGTCCTCCACCTCAGCCTCTCCTCGTCGTCCTCCACCTCAGCCTCTCCTCGTCGTCCTCCACCTCAGCCTCTCCTCGTCGTCCTCCTCTCCGTCATCCTCGTCGTCCTTCACCTCAGCCTCTCCTCGTCGTCCTCCACCTCAGCCTCTCCTCGTCGTCCTCCTCTCCGTCCTCCTCGTCGTCCTCCACCTCAGCCTTTCCTCGTCGTCCTCCACCTCAGCCTCTCCTCGTCGTCCTCCTCTTCGTCATCATCGTCGTCCTCCACCTCAGCCTCTCCTCGTCGTCCTCCTCTCCGTCATCATCGTTGTCCTCCACCTCAGCCTCTCCTCGTCGTCCTCCTCTCCGTCCTCCTCGTCGTCCTCCACCACAGCCTCTCCTCGTCGTCCTCCTCCTCAGCCTCTCCTCGTCGTCCTCCTCTCCGTCATCATCGTCGTCCTCCACCTCAGCCTCTCCTCGTCGTCCTCCTCTCCGTCATCATCGTCGTCCTCCACCTCAGCCTCTCCTCGTCGTCCTCCTCTCCGTCATCTTCGTCGTACTCCACCTCAGCCTCTCCTCGTCGTCCTCCACCTCAGCCTCTCCTCGTCGTCCTCCTCTCCGTCATCTTCGTCGTACTCCACTTCAGCCTCTCCTCGTCGTCCTCCACCTCAGCCTCTCCTCGTCGTCCTCCACCTCAGCCTCTCCTCGTCGTCCTCCTCTCCGTCATCCTCGTCGTCCTCCACCACAGCCTCTCCTCGTCGTCCTCCTCCTCAGCCTCTCCTCGTCGTCCTCCTATCCGTCATCCTTGTCGTCCTCCACCTCAGCCTCTCCTCGTCGTCCTCCTCTCCGTCATCCTCGTCGTCCTCCACCACAGCCTCTCCTCGTCGTCCTCCATCTCTGCCTCTCCTCGTCGTCCTCCTCCTCAGCCTCTCCTCGTCGTCCTCCTCTCCGTCATCCTCGTCGTCCTCCACCACAGCCTCTCCTCGTCGTCCTCCTCCTCAGCCTCTCCTCGTCGTCCTCCTCTCCGTCATCCTCGTCGTCCTCCACCACAGCCTCTCCTCGTCGTCCTCCTCCTCAGCCTCTCCTCGTCGTCCTCCTCTCCGTCATCCTCGTCGTCCTCCTCCTCAGCCTCTCCTCGTCGTCCTCCACCTCAGCCTCTCCTCGTCGTCCTCCTTCCCGTCATCCTCGTCGTCCTCCTCCTCAGCCTCTCCTCGTCGTCCTCCTCCTCAGCCTCTCCTCGTCGTCCTCCTCAGCCTCTCCTCGTCGTCCTCCTCTCCGTCATCCTCGTCGTCCTCCTCCTCAGCCTCTCCTCGTCGTCCTCCTCCTCAGCCTCTCCTCGTCGTCCTCCTCCTCAGCCTCTCCTCGTCGTCCTCCTCTCCGTCATCCTCGTCGTCCTCCTCCTCAGCCTCTTCTCGTCGTCCTCCTCTTCAGCCTCTCCTCGTCGTCCTCCTCTCCGTCAACCTCGTCGTCCCCCACCTCAGCCTCTCCTCGTCGTCCTTCACCACAGTCTCTCCTCGTCGTCCTCCTCCCCGTCATCCTCGTCGTCCTCCACCACAGCCACTCCTCGTCGTCCTCCACCTCAGCCTCTCCTCGGCGTCCTCCACCTCAGCCTCTCCTCGTCGTCCTCCACTCCGTCATCCTCGTCGTCCTCCACCTCAGCCTCTCTTCGTCGTCCTCCACCTCAGCCTCTCCTCGTCGTCCTCCACCACAGCCTCTCTTCGTCGTCCTCCACCTCTGCCTCTCCTCGTCGTCCTCCACCTCAGCCTCTCCTCGTCGTCCTCCACCTCAGCCTCTCCTCGTCGTCCTCCACCTCAGCCTCTCCTCGTCGTCCTCCTCTCCGTCATCCTCGTCGTCCTCCACCTCAGCCTCTCCTCGTCGTCCTCCTCCTCAGCCTCTCCTCGTCGTCCTAAACCTCAGCCTCTTCCCGTCGTCCTCTTCCTCCTCAGCCTCTCCTCGTCGTCCACCTCTCCGTCATCCTCGTCGTCCTCCACCTCTGCCTCTCCTCGTCGTCCTCCTTCTCAGCCTCTCCTCTACGTCCTCCTCCTTAGCCTCTCCTCGTCGTCCTCCACCTCAGCCTCTCCTCGTCGTCCTCCACCTCAGCCTCTCCTCGTCGTCCTCCACCTCAGCCTCTCCTCGTCGTCCTCCTCTCCGTCATCCTCGTCGTCCTTCACCTCAGCCTCTCCTCGTCGTCCTCCACCTCAGCCTCTCCTCGTCGTCCTCCTCTCCGTCCTCCTCGTCGTCCTCCACCTCAGCCTTTCCTCGTCGTCCTCCACCTCAGCCTCTCCTCGTCGTCCTCCTCTTCGTCATCATCGTCGTCCTCCACCTCAGCCTCTCCTCGTCGTCCTCCTCTCCGTCATCATCGTCGTCCTCCACCTCAGCCTCTCCTCGTCGTCCTCCTCTCCGTCCTCCTCGTCGTCCTCCACCACAGCCTCTCCTCGTCGTCCTCCTCCTCAGCCTCTCCTCGTCGTCCTCCTCTCCGTCATCATCGTCGTCCTCCACCTCAGCCTCTCCTCGTCGTCCTCCTCTCCGTCATCATCGTCGTCCTCCACCTCAGCCTCTCCTCGTCGTCCTCCTCTCCGTCATCTTCGTCGTACTCCACCTCAGCCTCTCCTCGTCGTCCTCCACCTCAGCCTCTCCTCGTCGTCCTCCTCTCCGTCATCTTCGTCGTACTCCACTTCAGCCTCTCCTCGTCGTCCTCCACCTCAGCCTCTCCTCGTCGTCCTCCACCTCAGCCTCTCCTCGTCGTCCTCCTCTCCGTCATCCTCGTCGTCCTCCACCACAGCCTCTCCTCGTCGTCCTCCTCAGCCTCTCCTCGTCGTCCTCCTATCCGTCATCCTTGTCGTCCTCCACCTCAGCCTCTCCTCGTCGTCCTCCTCTCCGTCATCCTCGTCGTCCTCCACCACAGCCTCTCCTCGTCGTCCTCCATCTCTGCCTCTCCTCGTCGTCCTCCTCCTCAGCCTCTCCTCGTCGTCCTCCTCTCCGTCATCCTCGTCGTCCTCCACCACAGCCTCTCCTCGTCGTCCTCCTCCTCAGCCTCTCCTCGTCGTCCTCCTCTCCGTCATCCTCGTCGTCCTCCACCACAGCCTCTCCTCGTCGTCCTCCTCCTCAGCCTCTCCTCGTCGTCCTCCTCTCCGTCATCCTCGTCGTCCTCCTCCTCAGCCTCTCCTCGTCGTCCTCCACCTCAGCCTCTCCTCGTCGTCCTCCTTCCCGTCATCCTCGTCGTCCTCCTCCTCAGCCTCTCCTCGTCGTCCTCCTCCTCAGCCTCTCCTCGTCGTCCTCCTCAGCCTCTCCTCGTCGTCCTCCTCTCCGTCATCCTCGTCGTCCTCCTCCTCAGCCTCTCCTCGTCGTCCTCCTCCTCAGCCTCTCCTCGTCGTCCTCCTCCTCAGCCTCTCCTCGTCGTCCTCCTCTCCGTCATCCTCGTCGTCCTCCTCCTCAGCCTCTTCTCGTCGTCCTCCTCTTCAGCCTCTCCTCGTCGTCCTCCTCTCCGTCATCCTCGTCGTCCTCCTCTTCAGCCTCTCCTCGTCGTCCTCCACCTGAGCCTCTCCTCGTCGTCCTCCACCTCAGCCTCTCCTCGTCGTCCTCCTCTCCGTCATCCTCGTCGTCCTCCACTTCAGCCTCTCCTCGTCGTCCTCCTCCTCAGCCTCTTCTCGTCGTCCTCCTCTCCGTCATCCTCGTCGTTCTCCACTTCAGCCTCTCCTCGTCGTCCTCCACCTCAGCCTCTTTTCGTCGTCCTTCTCTCCGTCCTCCTCGTCGTCCTCCACCTCAGCCTCTCCTCGTCGTCCTTCTCTCCGTCATCATGGTCGTCCTCCACCTCAGCCTCTCCTCGTCGTCCTCCACCTCAGCCTCTCCTCGTCGTCCTCCACCTCAGCCTCTCCTCGTCGTCCTCCACCTCAGCCTCTCCTCGTCGTCCTCCTCTCCGTCATCCTCGTCGTCCTCCACCTCAGCCTCTCCTCGTCGTCCTTTTCTCCGTCATCCTCGTCGTCCTCCACCTCAGCCTCTCCTCGTCGTCCTCCTCTCCGTCATCCTCGTCGTCCTCCACCTCAGCCTCTCCTCGTCGTCCTCCACCTCAGCCCCTCCTCGTCGTCCTCCTCTCCGTCATCCTCGTCGTCCTCCACCTCAGCCTCTCCTCGTCGTCCTCAACCTCAGCCTCTCCTCGTCGTCTTCCACCTCAGCCTCTCCTCGTCGTCCTCCACCTCAGCCTCTCCTCGTCGTCCTCCTCTCCGTCATCCTCGTCGTCCTCCACCTCAGCCTCTCCTCGTCGTCCTCCACCTCAGCCTCTCCTCGTCGTCCTCCACCTCAGCCTCTCCTCGTCGTCCTCCTCTCCGTCATCCTCGTCGTCCTCCACCTCAGCCTCTCCTCGTCGTCCTCAACCTCAGCCTCTCCTCGTCGTCTTCCACCTCAGCCTCTCCTCGTCGTCCTCCACCTCAGCCTCTCCTCGTCGTCCTCCTCTCCGTCATCCTCGTCGTCCTCCACCTCAGCCTCTCCTCGTCGTCCTCCACCTCCTCTGCCTCTCCTCGTCGTCCTCCACCTCAGCCTCTCCTCGTCGTCCTCCTCCCCGTCATCCTCGTCGTCCACCTCCTCTGCCTCTCCTCGTCGTCCACCTCCTCTGCCTCTCCTCGTCGTCCTCCTCTCCGTCATCCTCGTCGTCCTCCACCTCAGCCTCTCCTCGTCGTCCTCCACCTCAGCCTCTCCTCGTCGTCCTCCACCTCAGCCTCTCCTCGTCGTCCTCCACCTCAGCCTCTCCTCGTCGTCCTCCACCTCAGCCTCTCCTCGTCGTCCTCCACCTCAGCCTCTCCTCGTCGTCCTCCTCCCCGTCATCCTCGTCGTCCACCTCCTCTGCCTCTCCTCGTCGTCCTCCGCCCCGTCATCCTCGTCGTCCTCCACCTCAGCCTCTCGTCGTCGTCCTCCACCTCAGCCTCTCCTCGTCGTCCTCCACCTCAGCCTCTCCTCGTCGTCCTTCTCTCCGTCATCATCGTCGTCCTCCACCTCAGCCTCTCCTCGTCGTCCTTCTCTCCGTCATCATGGTCGTCCTCCACCTCAGCCTCTCCTCGTCTTCCTCCACCTCAGCCTCTCCTCGTCGTCCTTCTCTCCGTCATCATCGTCGTCCTCCACTTCAGCCTCTCCTCGTCGTCCTCCTCACCGTCATCCTCGTCGTCCTCCACCTCAGCCTCTCCTCGTCGTCCTCCACCTCAGCCTCTCCTCGTCGTCCTCCTCTCCGTCATCCTCGTCGTCCTCCACCTCAGCCTCTCCTCGTCGTCCTCCACCTCAGCCTCTCCTCGTCGTCCTCCTCCCCGTCATCCTCGTCGTCCTCCACTTCAGCCTCTCCTCGTCGTCCTCCTCACCGTCATCCTCGTCGTCCTCCAACTCAGCCTCTCCTCGTCGTCCTCCTCTCCGTCATCCTCGTCGTCCTCCACGTCAGCCTCTCCTCGTCGTCCTCCACCTCAGCCTCTCCTCGTCATCTTCCTCTCCGTCATCCTCGTCGTCCTCCACTTCAGCCTCTCCTCGTCGTCCTCCACCTCAGCCTCTCCTCGTCGTCCTTCTCTCCGTCATCCTCGTCGTCCTCCACCTCAGCCTCTCCTCGTCGTCCTCCTTCCCTTCATCCTCGTCGTCCTCCACCTCAGCCTCTCCTCGTCGTCCTCCTCTCCGTCATCCTCGTCGTCCTCCACCTCAGCCTCTCCTCGTCGTCCTCCTCTCCGTCATCCTCGTCGTCCTCCACCTCTGCCTCTCTTCGTCGTCCTCCTTCTCAGCCTCTCCTCGTCGTCCTCCTCTCCGTCATCCTCGTCGTCCTCCACCTCAGCCTCTCCTCGTCGTCCTCCTCTCCGTCATCCTCGTCGTCCTCCTCTCCGTCCTCCTCGTCGTCCTCCACCTCAGCCTCTCCTCGTCGTCCTCCACCTCAGCCTCTCCTCGTCGTCCTCATCTCCGTCATCCTCGTCGTCCTCCACCTCAGCCTCTCCTCGTCGTCCTCCTCTCCGTCATCCTCGTCGTCCTCCACCTCAGCCTCTCCTCGTCGTCCTCCTCTCCGTCATCCTCGTCGTCCACCACCTAGCCTCTCCTCGTCGTCCTCCACCTCAGCTTCTCCTCGTCGTCCTCCTCTCCGTCATCCTCGTCGTCCTCCACTTCAGCCACTCCTCGTCGTCCTCCACCTCAGCCTCTCCTCGTCGTCCTCCACCTCAGCCTCTCCTCGTCGTCCTCTTCTCCGTCATCCTCGTCGTCCTCCACCTCAGCCTCTCCTCGTCGTCCTCCACCTCAGCCTCTCCTCGTCGTCCTCCACCTCAGCCTCTCCTCGTCGTCCTTCTCTCCGTCATCCTCGTCGTCCTCCACCTCAGCCTCTCCTCGTCGTCCTCCTTCCCGTCATCCTCGTCGTCCTCCACCTCAGCCTCTCCTCCTCGTCCTCCTCTCCGTCATCCTCGTCGTCCTCCACCTCAGCCTCTCCTCGTCGTCCTCCTCTCCGTCATCCTCGTCGTCCTCCACCTCTGCCTCTCTTCGTCGTCCTCCTTCTCAGCCTCTCCTCGTCGTCCTCCTCTCCGTCATCCTCGTCGTCCTCCACCTCAGCCTCTCCTCGTCGTCCTCCTCTCCGTCCTCCTCGTCGTCCTCCTCTCCGTCCTCCTCGTCGTCCTCCACCTCAGCCTCTCCTCGTCGTCCTCCTCTCCGTCCTCCTCGTCGTCCTCCACCTCAGCCTCTCCTCGTCGTCCTCCTCTCCGTCCTCCTCGTCGTCCTCCACCTCTGCCTCTCCTCCTCGTCCTTTTCTCCGTCATCCTCGTCGTCCTCCACCTCAGCCTCTCCTCGTCGTCCTCATCTCCGTCATCCTCGTCGTCCTCCACCTCAGCCTCTCCTCGTCGTCCTCCTCTCCGTCATCCTCGTCGTCCTCCACCTCTGCCTCTCCTCGTCGTCCTCCACCTCAGCCTCTCCTCGTCGTCCTCCACCTCAGCCTCTCCTCGTCGTCCTCCACCTCAGCCTCACCTCGTCGTCCTCCTCTCCGTCCTCCTCGTCGTCCTCCACCTCAGCCTCTCCTCGTCGTCCTCCTCTCCGTCCTCCTCGTCGTCCTCCACCTCAGCCTCTCCTCGTCGTCCTCCTCTCCGTCCTCCTCGTCGTCCTCCACCTCAGCCTCTCCTCGTCGTCCTCCTCTCCGTCATCCTCGTCGTCCACCACCTCAGCCTCTCCTCGTCGTCCTCCTCTCCGTCATCCTCGTCGTCCTCCACCTCAGCCTCTCCTCGTCGTCCTCCACCTCAGCCTCTCCTCGTCGTCCTCCTCTCCGTCCTCCTCGTCGTCCTCCACCTCAGCCTCTCCTCGTCGTGCTCCACCTCAGCCTCTCCTCGTCGTCCTCCTCCTCAGCCTCTCCTCGTCATCCTCCTCTCCGTCATCCTCGTCGTCCTCCACCTCAGCCTCTCCTCGTCGTCCTCCTCTCCGTCATCCTCGTCGTCCTCCACCTCAGCCTCTCCTCGTCGTCCTCCTCTCCGTCCTCCTCGCCGTCCTCCACTTCAGCCTCTCCTCGTCGTCCTCCTCTCCGTCATCCTCGTCGTCCTCCACCACAGCTTCTCCTCGTCGTCCTCCTCTCCGTCCTCCTCGTCGTCCTCCTCTCCGTCATCATCGTCGTCCTCCACCTCAGCCTCTCCCCGTCGTCCTTCTCTCCGTCATCCTCGTCGTCCTCCACCTCAGCCTCTCCTCGTCGTCCTCCACCTCAGCCTCTCCTCGTCGTCCTTCTCTCCGTCATCCTCGTCGTCCTCCACCTCAGCCTCTCCTCGTCGTCCTCCTCTCCGTCATCCTCGTCGTCCTCCTCTCCGTCCTCCTCGTCGTCCTCCACCTCAGCCTCTCCTCGTCGTCCTCCTCTCCGTCATCCTCGTCGTCCTCCACCTCAGCCTCTCCTCGTCGTCCTCCTCTCCGTCATCCTCGTCGTCCTCCACCTCAGCCTCTCCTCGTCGTCCTCCACCTCAGCCTCTCCTCGTCGTCCTCCACCTCAGCCTCTCCTCGTCGTCCTCCACCTCAGCCTCTCCTCGTCGTCCTCCACCTCAGCCTCTCCTCGTCGTCCTCCACCTCAGCCTCTCCTCGTCGTCCTCCTCTCCGTCATCATCGTCGTCCTCCACCTCATCCTCTCCTCGTCGTCCTCCCCTCCGTCATCCTCGTCGTCCTCCACCTCAGCCTCTCCTCGTCGTCCTCCACCTCAGCCTCTCCTCGTCGTCCTTTTCTCCGTCATCCTCGTCGTCCACCACCTCAGCCTCTCCTCGTCGTCCTCCACCTCAACCTCTCCTCGTCGTCCTCCACCTAAGCCTCTCCTCGTCGTCCTCTTCTCGTCATCCTTGTCGTCCTCCACTTCAGCCTCTCCTCGTCGTCCTCCACCTCAGCCTCTCCTCGTCGTCCTCCACCTCAGCCTCTCCTCGTCGTCCTTCTCTCCGTCATCCTCGTCGTCCTCCACCTCAGCCTCTCCTCGTCGTCCTCCTCCCCGTCATCCTCGTCGTCCTCCATCTCTGCCTCTCCTCGTCGTCCTCCTCTCCGTCATTCTCGTCGTCCTCCTCCTCAGCCTTTCCTCGTCGTCATCCACCTCAGCCTCTCCTCGTCGTCCTCCTTTCCGTCATCCTCGTCGTCCTCCACCCCAGCCTCTCCTCGTCGTCCTCCTCCCCGTCTTCCTCGTCGTCCTCCTCCTCAGCCTCTCCTCGTCGTCCTCCACCTCAGCCTCTCCTCGTCGTCCTCCTCTCCGTCATCCTCGTCGTCCCCCACCTCAGCCTCTCCTGGTCGTCCTTCACCACAGTCTCTCCTCGTCGTCCTCCTCCCCGTCATCCTCGTCGTCCTCCACTTCAGCCTCTCCTCGTCGTCCTCCACCTCAGCCTCTCCTCGTCGTCCTCCACCTTAGCCTCTCCTCGTCGTCCTCTTCTCGTCATCCTCGTCGTCCTCCACCTCAGCCTCTCCTCGTCGTCCTCCTCCCCGTCTTCCTCGTCGTCCTCCTCCTCAGCCTCTCCTCGTCGTCCTCCACCTCAGCCTTTCCTCGTCGTCCTCCTCTCCGTCAACCTCGTCGTCCCCCACCTCAGCCTCTCCTCGTCGTCCTTCACCACAGTCTCTCCTCGTCGTCCTCCTCCCCGTCATCCTCGTCGTCCTCCACCACAGCCACTCCTCGTCGTCCTCCACCTCAGCCTCTCCTCGGCGTCCTCCACCTCAGCCTCTCCTCGTCGTCCTCCACTCCGTCATCCTCGTCGTCCTCCACCTCAGCCTCTCTTCGTCGTCCTCCACCTCAGCCTCTCCTCGTCGTCCTCCACCACAGCCTCTCTTCGTCGTCCTCCACCTCTGCCTCTCCTCGTCGTCCTCCACCTCAGCCTCTCCTCGTCGTCCTCCACCTCAGCCTCTCCTCGTCGTCCTCCACCTCAGCCTCTCCTCGTCGTCCTCCTCTCCGTCATCCTCGTCGTCCTCCACCTCAGCCTCTCCTCGTCGTCCTCCTCCTCAGCCTCTCCTCGTCGTCCTAAACCTCAGCCTCTTTCCGTCGTCCTCTTCCTCCTCAGCCTCTCCTCGTCGTCCTCCTCTCCGTCATCCTCGTCGTCCTCCACCTCTGCCTCTCCTCGTCGTCCTTCACCTCAGCCTCTCCTCGTCGTCCTCCACCTCAGCCTCTCCTCGTCGTCCTCCACCTCATCCTCTCCTCGTCGTCCTCCTCTCCGTCATCCTCGTCGTCCTCCACCTCAGCCTCTCCTCGTCGTCCTCCTTTTCAGCCTCTCCTCGTCGTCCTAAACCTCAGCCTCTTCCCGTCGTCCTCTTCCTCCTCAGCCTCTCCTCGTCGTCCTCCTCTCCGTCATCCTCGTCTTCCTCCACCTCTGCCTCTCCTCGTCGTCCTCCTCCTTAGCCTCTCCTCGTCGCCTTCCACCTCAGCCTCTCCTCGTCGTCCTCCACCTCAGCCTGTCCTCGTCGTCCTCCACCTCAGCTTCTCCTCGTCGTCCTCCTCTCCGTCATCCTCGTCGTCCATCACATCAGCCTCTCCTCGTCGTCCTCCACCTCAGCCTCTCCTCGTCGTCCTCCTCTCCGTCATCCTCGTCGTCCTCCACCTCTGCCTCTCCTCGTCGTCCTCCACCTCAGCCTCTCCTCAACGTCCTCCTCCTTAGCCTCTCCTCGTCGTCCTCCACCTCAGCCTCTCGTCGTCGTCCTCCACCTCAGCCTCTCCTCGTCGTCCTCCACCTCAGCCTCTCCTCGTCGTCCTCCTCTCCGTCCTCCTCGTTGTCCTCCACCTCAGCCTCTCCTCGTCGTCCTCCACCTCAGCCTTTCCGCGTCGTCCTCCTCTCCGTCATCATCGTCGTCCTCCACCTCAGCCTCTCCTCGTCGTCCTCCTCTCCGTCCTCGTCGTCCTCCACCACAGCCTCTCCTCGTCGTCCTCCACCTCAGCCTCTCCTCGTCGTCCTCCACCTCAGCTTCTCCTCGTCGTCCTCCTCTCCGTCATCCTCGTCGTCCTCCACCTCTGCCTCTCCTCGTCGTCCTCCTCTCCGTCATCATCGTCGTCCTCCACCTCAGCCTCTCCTCGTCGTCCTCCTCTCCGTCCTCGTCGTCCTCCACCACAACCTCTCCTCGTCGTCCTCCACCTCAGCCTCTCCTCGTCGTCCTCCACCTCAGCTTCTCCTCGTCGTCCTCCTCTCCGTCATCCTCGTCGTCCTCCACCTCTGCCTCTCCTCGTCGTCCTCCATCTCAGCCTCTCCTCTACGTCCTCCTCCTTAGCCTCTCCTCGTTGTCCTCCACCTCAGCCTCTCCTCGTCGTCCTCCACCTCAGCCTCTCCTCGTCGTCCTCCACCTCAGCCTCTCCTCGTCGTCCTCCACCTCAGCCTCTCCTCGTCGTCCTCCTCTCCGTCATCCTCGTCGTCCTTCACCTCAGCCTCTCCTCGTCGTCCTCCACCTCAGCCTCTCCTCGTCGTCCTCCTCTCCGTCCTCCTCGTCGTCCTCCACCTCAGCCTTTCCTCGTCGTCCTCCACCTCAGCCTCTCCTCGTCGTCCTCCTCTTCGTCATCATCGTCGTCCTCCACCTCAGCCTCTCCTCGTCGTCCTCCTCTCCGTCATCATCGTCGTCCTCCACCTCAGCCTCTCCTCGTCGTCCTCCTCTCCGTCCTCCTCGTCGTCCTCCACCACAGCCTCTCCTCGTCGTCCTCCTCCTCAGCCTCTCCTCGTCGTCCTCCTCTCCGTCATCATCGTCGTCCTCCACCTCAGCCTCTCCTCGTCGTCCTCCTCTCCGTCATCATCGTCGTCCTCCACCTCAGCCTCTCCTCGTCGTCCTCCTCTCCGTCATCTTCGTCGTACTCCACCTCAGCCTCTCCTCGTCGTCCTCCACCTTAGCCTCTCCTCGTCGTCCTCTTCTCGTCATCCTCGTCGTCCTCCACTTCAACCTCTCCTCGTCGTCCTCCACCTCAGCCTCTCCTCGTCGTCCTCCACCTCAGCCTCTCCTCGTCGTCCTCCTCTCCGTCATCCTCGTCGTCCTCCACCACAGCCTCTCCTCGTCGTCCTCCTCCTCAGCCTCTCCTCGTCGTCCTCCTATCCGTCATCCTTGTCGTCCTCCACCTCAGCCTCTCCTCGTCGTCCTCCTCTCCGTCATCCTCGTCGTCCTCCACCACAGCCTCTCCTCGTCGTCCTCCATCTCTGCCTCTCCTCGTCGTCCTCCTCCTCAGCCTCTCCTCGTCGTCCTCCTCTCCGTCATCCTCGTCGTCCTCCACCACAGCCTCTCCTCGTCGTCCTCCTCCTCAGCCTCTCCTCGTCGTCCTCCTCTCCGTCATCCTCGTCGTCCTCCACCACAGCCTCTCCTCGTCGTCCTCCTCCTCAGCCTCTCCTCGTCGTCCTCCTCTCCGTCATCCTCGTCGTCCTCCTCCTCAGCCTCTCCTCGTCGTCCTCCACCTACGCCTCTCCTCGACGTCCTCCTTCCCGTCATCCTCGTCGTCCTCCTCCTCAGCCTCTCCTCGTCGTCCTCCTCCTCAGCCTCTCCTCGTCGTCCTCCTCAGCCTCTCCTCGTCGTCCTCCTCTCCGTCATCCTCGTCGTCCTCCTCCTCAGCCTCTCCTCGTCGTCCTCCTCCTCAGCCTCTCCTCGTCGTCCTCCTCCTCAGCCTCTCCTCGTCGTCCTCCTCTCCGTCATCCTCGTCGTCCTCCTCCTCAGCCTCTTCTCGTCGTCCTCCTCTTCAGCCTCTCCTCGTCGTCCTCCTCTCCGTCATCCTCGTCGTCCTCCTCTTCAGCCTCTCCTCGTCGTCCTCCACCTGAGCCTCTCCTCGTCGTCCTCCACCTCAGCCTCTCCTCGTCGTCCTCCTCTCCGTCATCCTCGTCGTCCTCCACTTCAGCCTCTCCTCGTCGTCCTCCTCCTCAGCCTCTTCTCGTCGTCCTCCTCTCCGTCATCCTCGTCGTTCTCCACTTCAGCCTCTCCTCGTCGTCCTCCACCTCAGCCTCTTTTCGTCGTCCTTCTCTCCGTCCTCCTCGTCGTCCTCCACCTCAGCCTCTCCTCGTCGTCCTTCTCTCCGTCATCATGGTCGTCCTCCACCTCAGCCTCTCCTCGTCGTCCTCCACCTCAGCCTCTCCTCGTCGTCCTCCACCTCAGCCTCTCCTCGTCGTCCTCCACCTCAGCCTCTCCTCGTCGTCCTCCTCTCCGTCATCCTCGTCGTCCTCCACCTCAGCCTCTCCTCGTCGTCCTTTTCTCCGTCATCCTCGTCGTCCTCCACCTCAGCCTCTCCTCGTCGTCCTCCTCTCCGTCATCCTCGTCGTCCTCCACCTCAGCCTCTCCTCGTCGTCCTCCACCTCAGCCCCTCCTCGTCGTCCTCCTCTCCGTCATCCTCGTCGTCCTCCACTTCAGCCTCTCCTCGTCGTCCTCCACCTCAGCCTCTCCTCGTCGTCCTCCACCTCAGCCTCTCCTCGTCGTCCTCCTCTCCGTCATCCTCGTCGTCCTCCACCTCAGGCTCTCCTCGTCGTCCTCCACCTCTGCCTCTCCTCGTCGTCCTCCACCTCGGCCTCTCCTCGTCGTCCTCCTCTCCGTCATCCTCGTCGTCCTCCACCTCAGCCTCTTTTCGTCGTCCTCCACCTCAGCCTCTCCTCGTCGTCCTCCTCTCCGTCATCCTCGTCGTCCTCCACCTCAGCCTGTCCTCGTCGTCCTCCACCTCAGCCTCTCCTCGTCGTCCTCCACCTCAGCCTCTCCTCGTCGTCCTCCTCTCCGTCATCCTCGTCGTCCTCCACCTCAGCCTCTCCTCGTCGTCCTCAACCTCAGCCTCTCCTCGTCGTCTTCCACCTCAGCCTCTCCTCGTCGTCCTCCACCTCAGCCTCTCCTCGTCGTCCTCCTCTCCGTCATCCTCGTCGTCCTCCACCTCAGCCTCTCCTCGTCGTCCTCCACCTCAGCCTCTCCTCGTCGTCCTCCACCTCAGCCTCTCCTCGTCGTCCTCCTCTCCGTCATCCTCGTCGTCCTCCACCTCAGCCTCTCCTCGTCGTCCTCCTCCCCGTCATCCTCGTCGTCCACCTCCTCTGCCTCTCCTCGTCGTCCACCTCCTCTGCCTCTCCTCGTCGTCCTCCTCTCCGTCATCCTCGTCGTCCTCCACCTCAGCCTCTCCTCGTCGTCCTCCACCTCAGCCTCTCCTCGTCGTCCTCCACCTCAGCCTCTCCTCGTCGTCCTCCACCTCAGCCTCTCCTCGTCGTCCTCCACCTCAGCCTCTCCTCGTCGTCCTCCACCTCAGCCTCTCCTCGTCGTCCTCCTCCCCGTCATCCTCGTCGTCCACCTCCTCTGCCTCTCCTCGTCGTCCTCCGCCCCGTCATCCTCGTCGTCCTCCACCTCAGCCTCTCGTCGTCGTCCTCCACCTCAGCCTCTCCTCGTCGTCCTCCACCTCAGCCTCTCCTCGTCGTCCTTCTCTCCGTCATCATCGTCGTCCTCCACCTCAGCCTCTCCTCGTCGTCCTCCTCCCCGTCATCCTCGTCGTCCACCTCCTCTGCCTCTCCTCGTCGTCCTCCGCCCCGTCATCCTCGTCGTCCTCCACCTCAGCCTCTCGTCGTCGTCCTCCACCTCAGTCTCTCCTCGTCGTCCTCCACCTCAGCCTCTTTTCGTCGTCCTTCTCTCCGTCCTCCTCGTCGTCCTCCACCTCAGCCTCTCCTCGTCGTCCTTCTCTCCGTCATCATGGTCGTCCTCCACCTCAGCCTCTCCTCGTCTTTCTCCACCTCAGCCTCTCCTCGTCGTCCTTCTCTCCGTCATCATCGTCGTCCTCCACTTCAGCCTCTCCTCGTCGTCCTCCTCACCGTCATCCTCGTCGTCCTCCACCTCAGCCTCTCCTCGTCGTCCTCCACCTCAGCCTCTCCTCGTCGTCCTCCTCTCCGTCATCCTCGTCGTCCTCCACCTCAGCCTCTCCTCGTCGTCCTCCACCTCAGCCTCTCCTCGTCGTCCTCCTCCCCGTCATCCTCGTCGTCCTCCACTTCAGCCTCTCCTCGTCGTCCTCCTCACCGTCATCCTCGTCGTCCTCCAACTCAGCCTCTCCTCGTCGTCCTCCTCTCCGTCATCCTCGTCGTCCTCCACGACAGCCTCTCCGCGTCGTCCTCCACCTCAGCCTCTCCTCGTCATCTTCCTCTCCGTCATCCTCGTCGTCCTCCACTTCAGCCTCTCCTCGTCGTCCTCCACCTCAGCCTCTCCTCGTCGTCCTCCGCCCCGTCATCCTCGTCGTCCTCCACCTCAGCCTCTCGTCGTCGTCCTCCACCTCAGTCTCTCCTCGTCGTCCTCCACCTCAGCCTCTCCTCGTCGTCCTTCTCTCCGTCCTCCTCGTGGTCCTCCACCTCAGCCTCTCCTCGTCGTCCTCCTCTCCGTCATCCTCGTCGTCCTCCACCTCTGCCTCTCCTCGTCGTCCTCCTCTCCGTCATCCTCGTGGTCCTCCACCTCAGCCTCTCCTCGTCGTCCTCCTCTCCGTCATCCTCGTCGTCCTCCACCTCAGCCTCTCCTCGTCGTCCTCCTCTCCGTCATCCTCGTCGTCCTCCACCTCAGCCTCTCCTCGTCGTCCTCCTCTCCGTCATCCTCGTCGTCCTCCACCTCAGCCTCTCCTCGTCGTCCTCCTCTCCGTCGTCCTCGTCGTCCTCCACTTCAGCCTCTCCTCGTCGTCCTCCACCTCAGCCTCTCCTCGTCGTCCTCCACCTCAGCCTCTCCTCGTCGTCCTCCTCTCCGTCATCCTCGTCGTCCTCCACCTCAGCCTCTCCTCGTCGTCCTCCTCTCCGTCATCCTCGTCGTCCACCACCTCAGCCTCTCCTCGTCGTCCTCCTCTCCGTCATCCTCGTCGTCCACCACCTCAGCCTCTCCTCGTCGTCCTCCACCTCAGCCTCTCCTCGTCGTCCTCCACCTCAGCCTCTCCTCGTCGTCCTCCTCTCCGTCATCCTCGTCGTCCTCCACCTCAGCCTCTCCTCGTCGTCCTCCACCTCAGCCTCTCCTCGTCGTCCTTCTCTCCGTCATCCTCGTCGTCCTCCACCTCTGCCTCTCCTCGTCGTCCTCCTCTCCGTCATCCTCGTCGTCCTCCACCTCAGCCTCTCCTCGTCGTCCTCCACCTCAGCCTCTCCTCGTCGTCCTCCACCTCAGCCTCTCCTCGTCGTCCTCCTCTCCGTCATCCTCGTCGTCCTCCACCTCAGCCTCTCCTCGTCGTCCTCCACCTCTGCCTCTCCTCGTCGTCCTCCACCTCTGCCTCTCCTCGTCGTCCTCCTCTCCGTCATCCTCGTCGTCTTCCACCTCAGCCTCTCCTCGTCGTCCTCCACCTCAGCCTCTCCTCGTCGTCCTCCTCTCCGTCCTCCTCGTCGTCCTCCACCTCAGCCTCTCCTCGTCGTCCTCCACCTCAGCCTCTCCTCGTCGTCCTCCTCCCCGTCATCCTCGTCGTCCTCCACTTCAGCCTCTCCTCGTCGTCCTCCTCACCGTCATCCTCGTCGTCCTCCACCTCAGCCTCTCCTCGTCGTCCTCCTCTCCGTCATCCTCGTCGTCCTCCACGTCAGCCTCTCCTCGTCGTCCTCCACCTCAGCCTCTCCTCGTCGTCCTCCGCCCCGTCATCCTCGTCGTCCTCCACCTCAGCCTCTCGTTGTCGTCCTCCACCTCAGTCTCTCCTCGTCGTCCTCCACCTCAGCCTTACCTCGCCGTCCTTCTCACCGTCCTCCTCGTCGTCCTCCACCTCAGCCTCTCCTCGTCGTCCCCCTCTCCGTCATCCTCGTCGTCCTCCACCTGAGCCTCTCCTCGTCGTCCTCCTCTCCGTCATCCTCGTCGTCCTCCACCTCAGCCTCTCCTCGTCGTCCTCCTCTCCGTCATCCTCGTCGTCCTCCACCTCAGCCTCTCCTCGTCGTCCTCCTCTCCGTCATCCTCGTCGTCCTCCACCTCAGCCTCTCCTCGTCGTCCTCCTCTCCGTCATCCTCGTCGTCCTCCACTTCAGCCTCTCCTCGTCGTCCTCCACCTCAGCCTCTCCTCGTCGTCCTCCACCTCAGCCTCTCCTCGTCGTCCTCCTCTCCGTCATCCTCGTCGTCCTCCACCTCAGCCTCTCCTCGTCGTCCTCCTCTCCGTCATCCTCGTCGTCCACCACCTCAGCCTCTCCTCGTCGTCCTCCTCTCCGTCATCCTCGTCGTCCACCACCTCAGCCTCTCCTCGTCGTCCTCCACCTCAGCCTCTCCTCGTCGTCCTCCACCTCAGCCTCTCCTCGTCGTCCTCCTCTCCGTCATCCTCGTCGTCCTCCTCCTCAGCCTCTCCTCGTCGTCTTCCTCCTCAGCCTCTCCTCGTCGTCCTCCTCAGCCTCTCCTCGTCGTCCTCCTCTCCGTCATCCTCGTCGTCCTCCTCCTCAGCCTCTCCTCGTCGTCCTCCTCCTCAGCCTCTCCTCGTCGTCCTCCTCCTCAGCCTCTCCTCGTCGTCCTCCTCTCCGTCATCCTCGTCGTCCTCCTCCTCAGCCTCTTCTCGTCGTCCTCCTCTTCAGCCTCTCCTCGTCGTCCTCCTCTCCGTCATCCTCGTCGTCCTCCTCTTCAGCCTCTCCTCGTCGTCCTCCACCTGAGCCTCTCCTCGTCGTCCTCCACCTCAGCCTCTCCTCGTCGTCCTCCTCTCCGTCATCCTCGTCGTCCTCCACTTCAGCCTCTCCGCGTCGTCCTCCTCCTCAGCCTCTTCTCGTCGTCCTCCTCTCCGTCATCCTCGTCGTTCTCCACTTCAGCCTCGCCTCGTCGTCCTCCACCTCAGCCTCTTTTCGTCGTCCTTCTCTCCGTCCTCCTCGTCGTCCTCCACCTCAGCCTCTCCTCGTCGTCCTTCTCTCCGTCATCATGGTCGTCCTCCACCTCAGCCTCTCCTCGTCGTCCTCCACCTCAGCCTCTCCTCGTCGTCCTCCACCTCAGCCTCTCCTCGTCGTCCTCCACCTCAGCCTCTCCTCGTCGTCCTCCTCTCCGTCATCCTCGTCGTCCTCCACCTCAGCCTCTCCTCGTCGTCCTTTTCTCCGTCATCCTCGTCGTCCTCCACCTCAGCCTCTCCTCGTCGTCCTCCTCTCCGTCATCCTCGTCGTCCTCCACCTCAGCCTCTCCTCGTCGTCCTCCACCTCAGCCCCTCCTCGTCGTCCTCCTCTCCGTCATCCTCGTCGTCCTCCACTTCAGCCTCTCCTCGTCGTCCTCCACCTCAGCCTCTCCTCGTCGTCCTCCACCTCAGCCTCTCCTCGTCGTCCTCCTCTCCGTCATCCTCGTCGTCCTCCACCTCAGGCTCTCCTCGTCGTCCTCCACCTCTGCCTCTCCTCGTCGTCCTCCACCTCGGCCTCTCCTCGTCGTCCTCCTCTCCGTCATCCTCGTCGTCCTCCACCTCAGCCTCTTTTCGTCGTCCTCCACCTCAGCCTCTCCTCGTCGTCGTCCTCTCCGTCATCCTCGTCGTCCTCCACCTCAGCCTGTCCTCGTCGTCCTCCACCTCAGCCTCTCCTCGTCGTCCTCCACCTCAGCCTCTCCTCGTCGTCCTCCTCTCCGTCATCCTCGTCGTCCTCCACCTCAGCCTCTCCTCGTCGTCCTCAACCTCAGCCTCTCCTCGTCGTCTTCCACCTCAGCCTCTCCTCGTCGTCCTCCACCTCAGCCTCTCCTCGTCGTCCTCCTCTCCGTCATCCTCGTCGTCCTCCACCTCAGCCTCTCCTCGTCGTCCTCCACCTCAGCCTCTCCTCGTCGTCCTCCACCTCAGCCTCTCCTCGTCGTCCTCCTCTCCGTCATCCTCGTCGTCCTCCACCTCAGCCTCTCCTCGTCGTCCTCCTCCCCGTCATCCTCGTCGTCCACCTCCTCTGCCTCTCCTCGTCGTCCACCTCCTCTGCCTCTCCTCGTCGTCCTCCTCTCCGTCATCCTCGTCGTCCTCCACCTCAGCCTCTCCTCGTCGTCCTCCACCTCAGCCTCTCCTCGTCGTCCTCCACCTCAGCCTCTCCTCGTCGTCCTCCACCTCAGCCTCTCCTCGTCGTCCTCCACCTCAGCCTCTCCTCGTCGTCCTCCACCTCAGCCTCTCCTCGTCGTCCTCCTCCCCGTCATCCTCGTCGTCCACCTCCTCTGCCTCTCCTCGTCGTCCTCCGCCCCGTCATCCTCGTCGTCCTCCACCTCAGCCTCTCGTCGTCGTCCTCCACCTCAGCCTCTCCTCGTCGTCCTCCACCTCAGCCTCTCCTCGTCGTCCTTCTCTCCGTCATCATCGTCGTCCTCCACCTCAGCCTCTCCTCGTCGTCCTCCTCCCCGTCATCCTCGTCGTCCACCTCCTCTGCCTCTCCTCGTCGTCCTCCGCCCCGTCATCCTCGTCGTCCTCCACCTCAGCCTCTCGTCGTCGTCCTCCACCTCAGTCTCTCCTCGTCGTCCTCCACCTCAGCCTCTTTTCGTCGTCCTTCTCTCCGTCCTCCTCGTCGTCCTCCACCTCAGCCTCTCCTCGTCGTCCTTCTCTCCGTCATCATGGTCGTCCTCCACCTCAGCCTCTCCTCGTCTTCCTCCACCTCAGCCTCTCCTCGTCGTCCTTCTCTCCGTCATCATCGTCGTCCTCCACTTCAGCCTCTCCTCGTCGTCCTCCTCACCGTCATCCTCGTCGTCCTCCACCTCAGCCTCTCCTCGTCGTCCTCCACCTCAGCCTCTCCTCGTCGTCCTCCTCTCCGTCATCCTCGTCGTCCTCCACCTCAGCCGCTCCTCGTCGTCCTCCACCTCAGCCTCTCCTCGTCGTCCTCCTCCCCGTCATCCTCGTCGTCCTCCACTTCAGCCTCTCCTCGTCGTCCTCCTCACCGTCATCCTCGTCGTCCTCCAACTCAGCCTCTCCTCGTCGTCCTCCTCTCCGTCATCCTCGTCGTCCTCCACGTCAGCCTCTCCTCGTCGTCCTCCACCTCAGCCTCTCCTCGTCATCTTCCTCTCCGTCATCCTCGTCGTCCTCCACTTCAGCCTCTCCTCGTCGTCCTCCACCTCAGCCTCTCCTCGTCGTCCTCCGCCCCGTCATCCTCGTCGTCCTCCACCTCAGCCTCTCGTCGTCGTCCTCCACCTCAGTCTCTCCTCGTCGTCCTCCACCTCAGCCTCTCCTCGTCGTCCTTCTCTCCGTCCTCCTCGTGGTCCTCCACCTCAGCCTCTCCTCGTCGTCCTCCTCTCCGTCATCCTCGTCGTCCTCCACCTCTGCCTCTCCTCGTCGTCCTCCTCTCCGTCATCCTCGTCGTCCTCCACCTCAGCCTCTCCTCGTCGTCCTCCTCTCCGTCATCCTCGTCGTCCTCCACCTCAGCCTCTCCTCGTCGTCCTCCTCTCCGTCATCCTCGTCGTCCTCCACCTCAGCCTCTCCTCGTCGTCCTCCTCTCCGTCATCCTCGTCGTCCTCCACCTCAGCCTCTCCTCGTCGTCCTCCTCTCCGTCGTCCTCGTCGTCCTCCACTTCAGCCTCTCCTCGTCGTCCTCCACCTCAGCCTCTCCTCGTCGTCCTCCACCTCAGCCTCTCCTCGTCGTCCTCCTCTCCGTCATCCTCGTCGTCCTCCACCTCAGCCTCTCCTCGTCGTCCTCCTCTCCGTCATCCTCGTCGTCCACCACCTCAGCCTCTCCTCGTCGTCCTCCTCTCCGTCATCCTCGTCGTCCACCACCTCAGCCTCTCCTCGTCGTCCTCCACCTCAGCCTCTCCTCGTCGTCCTCCACCTCAGCCTCTCCTCGTCGTCCTCCACCTCAGCCTCTCCTCGTCGTCCTCCTCTCCGTCATCCTCGTCGTCCTCCACCTCAGCCTCTCCTCGTCGTCCTCCACCTCAGCCTCTCCTCGTCGTCCTTCTCTCCGTCATCCTCGTCGTCCTCCACCTCTGCCTCTCCTCGTCGTCCTCCTCTCCGTCATCCTCGTCGTCCTCCACCTCAGCCTCTCCTCGTCGTCCTCCACCTCTGCCTCTCCTCGTCGTCCTCCACCTCTGCCTCTCCTCGTCGTCCTCCTCTCCGTCATCCTCGTCGTCCTCCACCTCAGCCTCTTTTCGTCGTCCTCCACCTCAGCCTCTCCTCGTCGTCCTCCTCTCCGTCCTCCTCGTCGTCCTCCACCTCAGCCTCTCCTCGTCGTCCTCCACCTCAGCCTCTCCTCGTCGTCCTCCTCCCCGTCATCCTCGTCGTCCTCCACTTCAGCCTCTCCTCGTCGTCCTCCTCACCGTCATCCTCGTCGTCCTCCACCTCAGCCTCTCCTCGTCGTCCTCCTCTCCGTCAACCTCGTCGTCCTCCACGTCAGCCTCTCCTCGTCGTCCTCCACCTCAGCCTCTCCTCGTCGTCCTCCGCCCCGTCATCCTCGTCGTCCTCCACCTCAGCCTCTCGTCGTCGTCCTCCACCTCAGTCTCTCGTCGTCGTCCTCCACCTCAGCCTTACCTCGCCGTCCTTCTCTCCGTCCTCCTCGTCGTCCTCCACCTCAGCCTCTCCTCGTCGTCCCCCTCTCCGTCATCCTCGTCGTCCTCCACCTCTGCCTCTCCTCGTCGTCCTCCTCTCCGTCATCCTCGTCGTCCTCCACCTCAGCCTCTCCTCGTCGTCCTCCTCTCCGTCATCCTCGTCGTCCTCCACCTCAGCCTCTCCTCGTCGTCCTCCTCTCCGTCATCCTCGTCGTCCTCCACCTCAGCCTCTCCTCGTCGTCCTCCTCTCCGTCATCCTCGTCGTCCTCCACTTCAGCCTCTCCTCGTCGTCCTCCACCTCAGCCTCTCCTCGTCGTCCTCCACCTCAGCCTCTCCTCGTCGTCCTCCTCTCCGTCATCCTCGTCGTCCTCCACCTCAGCCTCTCCTCGTCGTCCTCCTCTCCGTCATCCTCGTCGTCCACCACCTCAGCCTCTCCTCGTCGTCCTCCTCTCCGTCATCCTCGTCGTCCACCACCTCAGCCTCTCCTCGTCGTCCTCCACCTCAGCCTCTCCTCGTCGTCCTCCACCTCAGCCTCTCCTCGTCGTCCTCCTCTCCGTCATCCTCGTCGTCCTCCACCTCAGCCTCTCCTCGTCGTCCTCCACCTCAGCCTCTCCTCGTCGTCCTTCTCTCCGTCATCCTCGTCGTCCTCCACCTCTGCCTCTCCTCGTCGTCCTCCTCTCCGTCATCCTCGTCGTCCTCCACCTCAGCCTCTCCTCGTCGTCCTTCTCTCCGTCATCCTCGTCGTCCTCCACCTCTGCCTCTCCTCGTCGTCCTCCTCTCCGTCATCCTCGTCGTCCTCCACCTCAGCCTCTCCTCGTCGTCCTCCTCTCCGTCATCCTCGTCGTCCTCCACCTCAGCCTCTCCTCGTCGTCCTCCTCTCCGTCATCCTCGTCGTCCTCCACCTCAGCCTCTCCTCGTCGTCCTCCACCTCAGCCTCTCCTCGTCGTCCTCCACCTCAGCCTCTCCTCGTCGTCCTCCTCTCCGTCCTCCTCGTCGTCCTCCACCTCAGCCTCTCCTCGTCGTCCTCCACCTCTGCCTCTCCTCGTCGTCCTCCTCTCCGTCATCCTCGTCGTCCTCCACCTCAGCCTATCCTCGTCGTCCTCCACCTCAGCCTCTCTTCGTCGTCCTCCACCTCAGCCTCTCCTCGTCGTCCTTTTCTCCGTCATCCTCGTCGTCCTCCACCTCAGCCTCTCCTCGTCGTCCTCCTCTCCGTCCTCCTCGTCGTCCTCCACCTCAGCCTCTCCTCGTCGTCCTCCACCTCAGCCTCTCCTCGTCGTCCTCCTCTCCGTCATCCTCGTCGTCCTCCACTTCAGCCTCTCCTCGTCGTCCTCCACCTCAGCCTCTCCTCGTCGTCCTCCACCTCAGCCTCTCCTCGTCGTCCTCCTCTCCGTCATCCTCGTCGTCCTCCACCTCAGCCTCTCCTCGTCGTCCTCCACCTCTGCCTCTCCTCGTCGTCCTCCACCTCTGCCTCTCCTCGTCGTCCTCCTCTCCGTCATCCTCGTCGTCCTCCACCTCAGCCTCTCCTCGTCGTCCTCCACCTCAGCCTCTCCTCGTCGTCCTCCTCTCCGTCATCCTCGTCGTCCTCCACCTCAGCCTCTCCTCGTCGTCTTCCACCTCAGCCTCTCCTCGTCGTCCTCCACCTCAGCCTCTCCTCGTCGTCCTCCTCTCCGTCATCCTCGTCGTCCTCCACCTCAGCCTCTCCTCGTCGTCCTCCACCTCAGCCTCTCCTCGTCGTCCTCCACCTCAGCCTCTCCTCGTCGTCCTCCACCTCAGCCTCTCCTCGTCGTCCTCCTCTCCGTCATCCTCGTCGTCCTCCACCTCAGCCTCTCCTCGTCGTCCTCCACCTCAGCCTCTCCTCGTCGTCCTCCACCTCAGCCTCTCCTCGTCGTCCTCCTCTCCGTCATCCTCGTCGTCCTCCACCTCAGCCTCTCCTCTTCGTCCTCCTCCCCGTCATCCTCGTCGTCCACCTCCTCTGCCTCTCCTCGTCGTCCACCTCCTCTGCCTCTCCTCGTCGTCCTCCTCTCCGTCATCCTCGTCGTCCTCCACCTCAGCCTCTCCTCGTCGTCCTCCACCTCAGCCTCTCCTCGTCGTCCTCCACCTCAGCCTCTCCTCGTCGTCCTCCACCTCCGCCTCTCCTCGTCGTCCTCCACCTCAGCCTCTCCTCGTCGTCCTCCTCCCCGTCATCCTCGTCGTCCACCTCCTCTGCCTCTCCTCGTCGTCCTCCGCCCCGTTATCCTCGTCGTCCTCCACCTCAGCCTCTCGTCGTCGTCCTCCACCTCAGCCTCTCCTCGTCGTCCTCCACCTCAGCCTCTCCTCGTCGTCCTTCTCTCCGTCATCCTCCACTTCAGCCTCTCCTCGTCGTCCTCCACCTCAGCCTCTCCTCGTCGTCCTCCACCTCAGCCTCTCCTCGTCGTCCTCCACCTCAGCCTCTCCTCGTCGTCCTTCTCTCCGTCCTCCTCGTCGTCCTCCACCTCAGCCTCTCCTCGTCGTCCTTCTCTCCGTCATCATCGTCGTCCTCCACCTCAGCCTCTCCTCGTCGTCCTCCGCCCCGTCATCCTCGTCGTCCTCCACCTCGGCCTCTCCTCGTCGTCCTCCACCTCAGCCTCTCCTCGTCGTCCTCCACCTCAGCCTCTCCTCGTCGTCCTTCTCTCCGTCCTCCTCGTCGTCCTCCACCTCAGCCTCTCCTCGTCGTCCTTCTCTCCGTCATCATCGTCGTCCTCCACCTCAGCCTCTCCTCGTCGTCCTCCTCTCCGTCATTCTCGTCGTCCTCCACTTCAGCCTCTCCTCGTCGTCCTCCTCACCGTCATCCTCGTCGTCCTCCACCTCAGCTTCTCCTCGTCGTCCTCCTCTCCGTCATCCTCGTCGTCCTCCACGTCAGCCTCTCCTCGTCGTCCTCCACCTCAGCCTCTCCTCGTCGTCCTCCGCCCCGTCATCCTCGTCGTCCTCCACCTCAGCCTCTCCTCGTCGTCCTTCTCTCCGTCATCATCGTCGTCCTCCACCTCAGCCTCTCCTCGTCGTCCTCCTCTCCGTCATCCTCGTCGTCCTCCACCTCAGCCTCTCCTCGTCGTCCTCCTCTCCGTCATCCTCGTCGTCCTCCACTTCAGCCTCTCCTCGTCGTCCTCCACCTCAGCCTCTCCTCGTCGTCCACCACCTCAGCCTCTCCTCGTCGTCCTCCTCTCCGTCATCCTCGTCGTCCTCCACCTCAGCCTCTCCTCGTCGTCCTCCACCTCAGCCTCTCCTCGTCGTCCTCCACCTCAGCCTCTCCTCGTCGTCCTCCTCTCCGTCATCCTCGTCGTCCTCCACCTCAGCCTCTCCTCGTCGTCCTCCTCTCCGTCATCCTCGTCGTCCTCCACCTCAGCCTCTCCTCGTCGTCCTCCACCTCAGCCTCTCCTCGTCGTCCTTCTCTCCGTCCTCCTCGTCGTCCTCCACCTCAGCCTCTCCTCGTCGTCCTTCTCTCCGTCATCATCGTCGTCCTCCACCTCAGCCTCTCCTCGTCGTCCTCCTCTCCGTCATTCTCGTCGTCCTCCACTTCAGCCTCTCCTCGTCGTCCTCCTCACCGTCATCCTCGTCGTCCTCCACCTCAGCTTCTCCTCGTCGTCCTCCTCTCCGTCATCCTCGTCGTCCTCCACGTCAGCCTCTCCTCGTCGTCCTCCACCTCAGCCTCTCCTCGTCGTCCTCCGCCCCGTCATCCTCGTCGTCCTCCACCTCAGCCTCTCCTCGTCGTCCTTCTCTCCGTCATCATCGTCGTCCTCCACCTCAGCCTCTCCTCGTCGTCCTCCTCTCCGTCATCCTCGTCGTCCTCCACCTCAGCCTCTCCTCGTCGTCCTCCTCTCCGTCATCCTCGTCGTCCTCCACTTCAGCCTCTCCTCGTCGTCCTCCACCTCAGCCTCTCCTCGTCGTCCACCACCTCAGCCTCTCCTCGTCGTCCTCCTCTCCGTCATCCTCGTCGTCCTCCACCTCAGCCTCTCCTCGTCGTCCTCCACCTCAGCCTCTCCTCGTCGTCCTCCACCTCAGCCTCTCCTCGTCGTCCTCCTCTCCGTCATCCTCGTCGTCCTCCACCTCAGCCTCTCCTCGTCGTCCTCCACCTCAGCCTCTCCTCGTCGTCCTCATCTCCGTCATCCTCGTCGTCCTCCACCTCAGCCTCTCCTCGTCGTCCTCATCTCCGTCATCCTCGTCGTCCTCCACCTCAGCCTCTCCTCGTCGTCCTCCTCTCCGTCATCCTCGTCGTCCTCCACCTCAGCCTCTCCTTGTCGTCCTCCACCTCAGCCTCTCCTCGTCGTCCTCCACCTCAGCCTCTCCTCGTCGTCCTCCACCTCAGCCTCTCCTCGTCGTCCTCCTCACCGTCATCCTCGTCGTCCTCCACCTCAGCCTCTCCTCGTCGTCCTCCTCCCCGTCATCCTCGTCGTCCTCCACCTCAGCCTCTCCTCGTCGTCCTCCACCTCTGCCTCTCCTCGTCGTCCTCCTCTCCGTCCTCCTCGTCGTCCTCCACCTCAGCCTCTCCTCGTCGTCCTCCTCCCCGTCATCCTCGTCGTCCTCCACCTCAGCCTCTTCTCGTCGTCCTCCACCTCAGCCTCTCCTCGTCGTCCTCCACCTCAGCCTCTCCTCGTCGTCCTCCTCTCCGTCCTCCTCGTCGTCCTCCACCTCAGCCTCTCCTCGTCGTCCTCCACCTCTGCCTCTCCTCGTCGTCCTCCTCTCCGTCCTCCTCGTCGTCCTCCACCTCAGCCTCTCCTCGTCGTCCTTTTCTCCGTCATCCTCGTCGTCCTCCACCTCAGCCTCTCCTCGTCGTCCTCCTCTCCGTCATCCTCGTCGTCCTCCACTTCAGCCTCTCCTCGTCGTCCTCCACCTCAGCCTCTCCTCGTCGTCCTCCTCTCCGTCATCCTCGTCGTCCTCCACCTCAGCCTCTCCTCGTCGTCCTCCACCTCTGCCTCTCCTCGTCGTCCTCCACCTCTGCCTCTCCTCGTCGTCCTCCTCTCCGTCATCCTCGTCGTCCTCCACCTCAGCCTCTCCTCGTCGTCCTCCTCTCCGTCATCCTCGTCGTCCTCCACCTCAGCCTCTCCTCGTCGTCCTCCACCTCAGCCTCTCCTCGTCGTCCTCCACCTCAGCCTCTCCTCGTCGTCCTCCTCTCCGTCATCCTCGTCGTCCTCCACCTCAGCCTCTCCTCGTCGTCCTCCACCTCTGCCTCTCCTCGTCGTCCTCCACCTCTGCCTCTCCTCGTCGTCCTCCTCTCCGTCATCCTCGTCGTCCTCCACCTCAGCCTCTCCTCGTCGTCCTCCTTCCCGTCATCCTCGTCGTCCACCACTTCAGCCTCTCCTCGTCGTCCTCCTCTCCGTCATCCTCGTCGTCCTCCACCTCAGCCTCTCCTCGTCGTCCTCCACCTCAGCCTCTCCTCGTCGTCCTCCACCTCTGCCTCTCCTCGTCGTCCTTCTCTCCGTCATCCTCGTCGTCCTCCACCTCAGCCTCTCCTCGTCGTCCTCCACCTCTGCCTCTCCTCGTCGTCCTTCTCTCCGTCATCCTCGTCGTCCTCCACCTCAGCCTCTCCTCGTCGTCCTCCACCTCAGCCTCTCCTCGTCGTCCTCCACCTCTGCCTCTCCTCGTCGTCCTTCTCTCCGTCATCCTCGTCGTCCTCCACCTCAGCCTCTCCTCGTCGTCCTCCACCTCTGCCTCTCCTCGTCGTCCTTCTCTCCGTCATCCTCGTCGTCCTCCACCTCTGCCTCTCCTCGTCGTCCTCCTCTCCGTCATCCTCGTCGTCCTCCACCTCAGCCTCTCCTCGTCGTCCTCCACCTCAGCCTCTCCTCGTCGTCCTCCACCTCTGCCTCTCCTCGTCGTCCTTCTCTCCGTCATCCTCGTCGTCCTCCACCTCAGCCTCTCCTCGTCGTCCTCCACCTCTGCCTCTCCTCGTCGTCCTTCTCTCCGTCATCCTCGTCGTCCTCCACCTCAGCCTCTCCTCGTCGTCCTCCACCTCAGCCTCTCCTCGTCGTTCTCCTCCCCGTCATCCTCGTCGTCCTCCACCTCAGCCTCTCCTCGTCGTCCTCCACCTCAGCCTCTCCTCGTCGTTCTCCTCCCCGTCATCCTCCACCACTGCAGCCTCTTGCTTTGCGTTTGTCAGTACATTGAATATTTGTTTGGCGCCATTATTTTAGATTTACTTCACTTGTATAGTTTAGGTGGATTGATATATTAAGATATTATGTTATTGGCCATTCATAGTTGTAAGATAAGTTGAATTTTATTGTATTGTTTTTGGTGGTTGTATTTATTTTTCCTAATATATTTCATCCTTTTTATGTTTGGGTTGCTTTGATTTGTGTTATTTTTATGCTTTTTCTTTTCCATTGCCGCTCCTTTTTATCGCACAGTTTTGTTGGTTGGTACAAATAGGGTTCAATATTTTAATTGCATAGGCAATAGCTAGGCCTATTATGGATGGACTTTACTAACTCGCCACCAGTCCTGGTGAATCAATGCAACACTAGTGTAAAAGATTTGTTATAGCGCTTAAATGTTCGGATTTATCCTTCTTACACCACACTTATTTACTTGAAACACAACTTTGTTTTATAGTTACAATATTTTTACGCACTAAACCAGTACCCGTCATTTTTATCAGACTTCTTTCTTTATTCCTTTGTTTTACTTATTCTGGTTTGAATCATTTTCTAATATTAAGGGGTTATGCTACTAGATTAGTTGTTTCAACTATTAGAAATGATCTCCTCATCATCATCACCCGCGTCGTCCAACTCCCCATCCCCTTCTCCCATCCTCCTAGTCGTCCTTTTCCTCGTCGTCCATGCTGTCCTCGTCGTCGTCCACGTCCGTATCCCCTCCTCCTCATCCACCTCCTCGTCATCCTCTTTTCCTCACCCTCCTCGGCGTCCACCTCCTCATCTCCTACTCCTCATCCTCCTCGTCGTCCACCTCGTCATCCTCTTTTCATCCACCTCGTCGTTCTCCTCCTCGTCGTCCATTCCATCCGACTCGTCGTTCTCCTCGTCATCGCCTCCTCCTTATCCTACTCGGCGTCAACCTCCTCATCTCCACCTTCTTATCCTTCTCGTCGTCCACTTCCTCATCCAGTCCTCCTCCTCATCCTCCTCATCGTCCACCTCCACATCTTTCCTTTCCCATTCTCCTCATACAAACTGGTCGGTATTCGAGGTGATGTATTAGATAGAGCCCCGACTGGAAATCGCGAGTAGTGGGCTGGACAGGGATGCCACTCATAGCTTTTTCCACCTAGATCTAGGTATTTTCGGTCTTGTCTAAGTTTCTAGGTTTTTTTGGTCAGGATCTAGCTTTTTTCTCACGGCGGTTTTTTTCGACTTTTTACAAACAAATTAATTTTTTAAACCTGAAAATGCACAAAAGACGTGAAAAAATCGATTTTTTTAAAATTTGGACTGAAAATTGTAATTTTTTTGCGAAAAACTAAAAATGAAGATCAGAAATTTTTCCGGGAAGTCAAAAGAACAAATTTTAGTCATTGGACGACTAAAGAAGGTCGTCAGAAATTTCAAGCCGGAAAATTGGAAAAATCTATGTATTTTACAGGGAAATCGTCAATCTAGCCTTTTCTAGCCTTTTGTTCGACCGGATCTGACCTTTTTTCAAAATCCAGAGAGGCATCCCTGGGGCTGGATACCTTACAGCAGAAGGCTGCAGTGCTCGAAGATTCCAATGCATACAAGTGGTTCAGAAACTTGTTGTTTAAGCTTTTCCATTTAGATAACAATTATTAAAACATGCAATGCAACACAGAAATATTTTTCTTCATTCATAAACGTTTATTTAAGTCTCAATGCAACATGAATAAGCAACTTAGAAAAAATGTGCATTGGCTCAATTGCGTTCCCAATCAGTAATATCGCTTCACTTGTAACCTATAAAGGTTATAATATTATAAGTTAAGTATAGTGGTAGTTATTAATGGTCATTTAGGAGAATTCACCAATTGCTACAGATTTTTCTTTTTGAATAGGCAGCAACAACTCTGTATTCACTTCATTTACATGATTGAATAATATTATTCAGGATTTACCCATTCTTTAATCAGGTTTGCAGATATCGATTAGTACGGTATCACAATCGAGAAATTTATCCGCCACTTTTGATTTATTTATGATGTTGTGCCAAATATCCCTTTTATTTTTCTAGGCAATCTTTTGTTATATCCTCTTCTCCTAAGACTCCTAAGTACTCTAAAGATATCACATGTATGATCAAATTCACTTTTAAAGGAGGATAATCTTTTATATCGACTAATTTGTGATTCAAGTATGCCAAGGGTAGCGTGTGCATGGAGGATAGAACGAGGAAGTTTGTAGAAGCTGGTGAGTGTCCAATCTGTCCATAGGTTTAAAGTAAACCTTTGTTCGTAAAGTACTTAAGGAGTTTATATCCTCATGTTTAAAGATAACGGTGTCTAAAAATTAATATTATTATCATTAGCTGTTAGTGTTATTTTTATATTAGATATTATAGCATTTATATACCGTTCAAATAATATGTATTAATAAACATTTCATAAGTGTTCACTACGTGCTTTGTTGAAACATGCCAAACTTATTATTATTGGTCTAAACTTTCACTGCACCATCGGCATCAGTTCTTGGATTAAAAACAATTGTTTCAAAGAAAGGTGCATCACAAACACCATGGGCGGAGACCTGTGCGGAGACTTGGAGAGATGGAAAGACGCGAGATTTTTTTGACGGACGAGTGGCTGAGTGTCGCCGAAAAATTTCCATCTTTTGTCGGCCAAAATTTCTGACGACTTTTTTTAGTCATACGACGAAATCTCGACGAAATTTTTCTTTTTCGCCGCCAAAAAAGTTGATGACCTTTTTTTTAGTCGTGACGCTCAACGATTGGGGGGACAAATGCATGGGCCGTCTCACCCCAACACCTCCATTGGGGACCGTCCCTCTGTCCCCCCTATATATGTCTCCGCCCATGACAAACACAAAAGGTGCATTGCAAACACAGAATGATAATTATAATAAATATTGCGCCATTCATTCTATTGTTGTATAGTATTGTCCATTGCGTTTGGGTCGTGCATGCTGCCCATCAAGCAGGGTGCACTTTGAGGTCGAGTTTGCATCCCTTTGTGTGGTCTCGTGACTGCGTTGATGTCGAAAGGACAATTTTATCTTCTGTGTGAATCAGAGGAGGCTTCATTGCTCAAGGCCTTCAAGCGGTTCTAATCAGACATGAAAACAATCCCTATATACACATATTAAGCTCAGTGGCGGTTCTAGACTTTTTAAACTGGGGGGGGGGCTAAAAATTGCATTAGCCCCTCCCTTCCCATAGATGTATATGTTGACGCAGTTGAGTGTGTTGGCACCCGTTGCCCGTTTCAGCAATATATTCACATAAAAATTGATATTAGTCTATCTGACTGACATTCCAAAGGCCTAAATAGAATGATTTTTAAAGTACAAAAATTTTAGTGAATGAAAAGAATGAACGAATGAATAAATAAGTTTTCATTGATCAAAACTTGTGTCAATGAGTCACAGTTACAATGATGAATCAAGAACAGTGCAACAGATTCTGAGAAAGACTCATACCTCAATTCTATCTTTGAGGATTACAATTAACACATCGAAGAAAAACGTATCATGTCTAACTTTTGTCAAAACCAGCAATTTTAGCTTTTCTAAAAGACAGTACAAAAGGCCTAAGAGGACAGTTTTTATATGCCCTGCCAAAGGGTACCTAAAGAATGTTGTATGTCATCTTCTGAAGAATCCACAGAGCATAAATGTTGCATGTTCAGCTTGTCTGTTGCATTGCATGCACTTGATTCATTATTGTAACTGTAACACATGTTTTGAGCAAATAAATCATGTCAAAATAAGTTTACAAACAAAATAGCTCCAATTTATCTATTTGCAGAACACTTTTTCACCTGTCAGGTTGCGAAAAAGAACAGTGGGCTTTCTTGAAAATGATCTTTTGAATGTGATATCTCCATGATTGTATACACTTAGTAAAGATTTTGTGGAGTACAAGTATCCTTTTTTAGGCTTCCTTCCATAACAAAACTTGGTATATATCATAATATTCTCATGTCATATAATATAATATGAGTGTTCTGCTTAGTGCTTATCTATTCACCTGCTTAATGAAGTAGGCCTATTAAATGACTTCAAGAAAATAGGATAATTCGGCTAACTATCTTACATTTTCATTAGCATCTGAAATTATAAACTCAGTTTTCCTGAAACCGAAAAATTTACATTTAGTTGGGAAACCCTTATGAAAAATACCGATGTTCTTAATTTCTTGTTTGCATTTTCACGCTCTTGCTAAAATCTAACCGTCAGTGTCCGTCACCATCGTGTTTGTGCCTTCTGCAAAAGTACTTGAGGGCGCTCATGTTTCCAAGAATATATTCCTGCAACTGCCACATTATCCCATGACTTATCCCTTTCAACGTAGATTCATTAGGCCATTTTACATACCTGATTTAGGATTATCATTGCCGTCGAAAACTTCAGCGTTTAGCTCATCAACTCTTCTCTTTTCAATTCTCACTTGTCGAATTTGTCCATTTATAATGATGTGCACATGTGAGTGCTCCAAACGGGTTCTAGTAGGCTATACACTGTCCAGCTTGCACTTATGCACATAATTATATACAGCATACAGTATACACTATTATAGTACACATGGAATCTTATCTTGCCTGGCCTTAACTGACCATCTGTACTGCTGCAGATGCTGGGGCTTGTGCCCGCCCGCTGTCATCGTGAGCTAAGGATGAAGCTGGTGTCACTACAGCGTACAGGGTAATTAAGTGCTGGGGTATGGCTTAATCTCAACCGATGAAGCTGTTATTAGTTCTTCACCTTCGCTTGAACAGTCGAAGGGCAGCTACTAGCATAGATAGACATGTGCTTGTGTCTGAGCACTCTCATTGAAGCAACAGTGCAGAGGTATGTGAAGGGTGATATTGCTGTGTTACAGTACCAAAGCATCTCAGAACAACATCTATGAATTAATGAATTTGGAGGCCTTGGTGCGGTGGTGCCAAAGACATTGTAGGCAATATATAGCTGATTAAGCGTTAAACTGGGGGGCTAACATTTGTATAGGGGGCTAGGAAAATCTAGGGGGGCTAACTTTTCAGCTGGGGGGCTGTAGCCCCCCCAGCCCCCCCGGTAGAACCGCCACTGATTAAGCTACATATATATTATTTACTTTAGTATCAACACAATATAATTATGATATATAAATTATATGTATATATATATATATATATATATATATATAACACAACCTGTAGGCCTATGCAGAGACTTTCCATGACACAAGACAGCGCCTCATGTCATGACACAATATCATTCAGCATACAGCACCTCATTTGCTCAGTCACACTCGATTTAGTTAATTTACAATAATTAAGGTAGGACTAATTAAGTATCCACAAAACCGCTGTATGAAAACAGGATCACCCAACAGGTCAGATGAAAAGATCATACAGTTGTTACTATAATTTTACGTTCCATGACAGCAATGAATTATTAAACTCTACATTGCATTGCATATACAACACAATCCACTGTTGCAACTTGAAGTTATAATGTTGCATTGGGAGGTCATTGCATCATTATGTAACGCCGAAAATGACCTCCATAACCGACTATCAAGGATTTTATATTAGAAGATAGGTTACTTGTGAACATATTGTGGTCGTGATTTTACTCTCAACGCTAAATGGCGCTCCACTTAAAATTCCGTTTCAATCGCTAAGGATCATGTTTTGAATCTCCAAAGGCATTTGTTTATTTTTGTGGGGCGCGGTGGTGTAGTGGTGGCGTCGTTGCCTTGAAGCCGGAAGGTACGAGGTTCGAATCCACCTCGCCGCGTAGGGACCTTGGGCAAGTCCTTCACTCGCAATTGCTCAGCGCTTCGGCGTGAAACTCATATGAAGTGTCCGCTCTGCATTCGGGAGCGCCTCTGAGTAGAGAGAGAGAGAGCTTGAAGGGGCGCTATAACAAGTGCGCATAAAAACAAACATAATTAGTCGTCAATCTGATTTCATAGATGTAACTAATTGAATGCTTTTATTTCCTAAATAAGATATGAAATTTTCCGGAACTCCGATTATCGCTCAAAAACTTGCACAAGGCGGTTAAAGAGGAAGAAACCAGTCCCGTTTATAGATAGTCCTTGCCACACTAGGCTATATAGAAAGCTTCATAACGTTTCCCGGGCAAACCCGCCCACTCCAGCGTTACGATCTATTGATACGAAAAACCATATTATATTCACTATGTGAATACGCATTCATAGTTCGCATTTTACAGCGAATTTGAAGAGCAGCCTACGTAAATATTAACAGTATTATTTTATTAACAGCATTATTTTGACAGTAGTTTTATATTATAGGCCTACTGTCTACAGAATGTTTGATTCTTACATATGACAGTCATGCATGTTTGAAATGCATGTTTTAAGTTTCAGGCTACCCGGTACCGTAAAGAGTCTAGAGTAAAAGATCTACACACTGCAGAAAGTCTCACGAACTAAGTTGCTTATTAATAAATAATAGAAATTGAGATTAACTAATTATCTGCTCAGTCTCAGCACTTCTATAATATAGGCACAATACAATATTGCTAACTTTTTGTCGGGCATAAATTATATTATATTATAAATTCGTGTAGGTATTTCTAGCCTACGTAAAATATGCTCTAAAGTGGATCTCGAGGTCATGAATACCGAGAGAATGACCACGTTATTTCGACGGTAAAACTATGAAAGATCCCTAACAATTATTCGAACAGCGGTTTCCTGTTTATTCAAACGAGGGGAGAACAAAATAATAGTAGGCCTATGTTTCTCCCCGGTTCTTCTACGGCTAACTCACTTCGTAAAATGTGGTATAGGCCTACTTTGTGTTTTTGTGTTTTTGTCTATACGATCAAATCGTGTCTACAGTGTCATTCTATGTTAAATAGGGGACTCTGTGAGCAGTTCCTTTAAGTGAAAATAGATGTCGCTACTATGTACATTAGACCAGGAAGTTCTGTTGTTGTCATAGAGATGCATTATATATAAACATATCGCTAGAGAGAGTATCCAATCTCTATGATGATGCCGTCTGGACGCCATTTTGTGCGTCTTAAGGGTCAAGGCCGTTTAGTAGGTGACGTCACGGAGCACTTTTGTAGCGCTTGTATAAATAAAATTATAATAATAGCACTTTCTTTCTTGTATCCATTCTGCAAACGCACTATGATTAGATGATGTAAATATGTATGAAGGCCTATATTCGTTTAATTCCAAAAACCAACAGGCAGAACGCTGTAGGTTTACACAAGCACAATGGACATTATGGCTACTTAGAACTTATCGTCAAGATTGTTAGTACATGTTTTCGAATAACATTCTCGGGATAAAATTTCACTTAATAAATATATCAAAGCGTTAATACAGCAAAATTAAGAAGCTACCATCAATTCAATCGTTAATACTAAAATTCTAAATGAGCATGCACAACATGCGGCCTAGCGATTCAGAGGCGTACGTAAACCTTCAGCGCTCATCTAACATCTTCAGCGCTCCACGGGTCGGTCAATTAAGATGATAATTAATTTTTTCTAAATATTCTAGTCTTATTGTCAAAGATATTAGAGTTTTAAAACTCTAATATCTTTGTTATTGTGACCAGCGTAGAAAAAGTAGAAAAAGTACAGCGTAGAAAAAGTACACACGCTCAGTGATTCCGTTAAGGTCTGAATTCTTGGAGTCATGGACGCATCACATCAAAAAAATTGGAGTCCACACCAAATGGATAAGAGTCATGGACTCCGCACCAATCCATTTTTGGAGTCCCATCGGGCCATAGTAGGCCAAATGTAAAAAATTCCGAACTTCTTATATATACTGCAGGCGACAAAAGTTCATTTAGGCTATATAGCTAAAGTCAGCTAACAAATTCATTTTACCGTTGGCTATTTTTGTGTGTTAAAATCTGAAGTTGTTGACACCAATACAGAAAATACCAATTAAGTCATAAACTCATAAATTACAGCCAGCTTCTCCATAGGTAGGCTGAATTGAAATGAAATATAGGCCTGTATCGTGGAATCGTGAAAGGCCAAGTAGGCCATGGGCTATAGCCTAAGCCAACGATAAGTAGAAGTATTTAGTTTTTAAAATTTGAGAACAACTTAACAGCCATTTAGAAGCAAAAGCTGGTATTAGAGCACAATCAGATTGCATCATATTGCATTAATATTGACTGGAGAGCGCCTCTGAGAGGGCTTCTTGTTGCGGCGTTATGTAACTTATTGAAATGAATGAATGAAGGCAGAGCTAAAAAATATATACTGAAAGAGCTAAAAATAATGCGATTGTCATTAGCAATGACATCATTTTAAAAATTAACAGAGAAATTTTAGGACACTATAGCCTAGATAACTAGTATCAATCTTCCCGACGATAACAAATTTTATACTTTCCAAGAAAAACTATTTTAGCATTGTACGTTGTACTTCTTTTAATTTTCTTGATCTTAGGATCTATCCGACGACGATCATTACTCTTTAAGCCAGCTCATTGGAACGGTTGAACGCTATAATATTGCTGACATGTCAATGGTTTAGGTCTAGGCCTGCATTTAGGCTATATACGTCGCTCACTTATAAAGAAATGAAATATTCATAAATAGGTCATTGCATAAAATTATTCACCACTAACCAGTCAGTTAATACGCAATGCATAACTGAGACAGATACACATAATACGGACCCCACGGTATATATATATTTTCTTATTGGTGTCCCATGGACGCATCGTTAATTTATTTGTGCGTCCATCCACAACTTCAGTGCGTCCATGGACGCACCGCTTTTATTTGTGTGCGTCCGGCGTCTAAATTTGTCCGTCCGGGACGCACGGACGCACGTTAACGGAATCACTGCACACGCTTACTTATTAACTTAGCATCATATCGAAGTGAGAACTTAATTTGCGAACGCGTCAAATATCTATATTTAGCCATTTTAATATAGATATCGATGTTTTGTACGGTTACGGCCATTTTGATTGCGACTTCACGTCTGCATGCAGAGGAGATACGTCATACTCTCTCTAGTGTTTGTTATACAATATACATATAATACATCTCAATGGTTAGAATCAGCCTGGGACTTATTACTGAAAAACAATCGGGGTAGCAATAGTCTCAGAGCAAGAGCTCTATATTAGAGGACTGGTGAGTGGTGACTCGTGAAAATTATTGTCTACTATACGTCCATTTCACTTTCAATCATAGAAAAAGTCGCCCCACATCAAATTTCGCTGCAAATACCTTAGACCATTATAATTAGTCCCAGCTAAAACTAAAGATAATGTTTGTAATCTCAAAAGGCTATTTAATGCCCTGGAAACAAAATCATTCGTCATGCTGCTTTATAAATGTAATTAATCGAATGCTTTTCTGCACAACAAGGTGTGAAATTTTCGAAACCCCAATCATCGTCCAAAAACTAGGGAGGACTTTATGCATTGAGTTTCAAGGCCTGTGAACGATTTAGCCACAATTATAGAAAATTTTTGTAGCGACTGAAAATTGATCTGATCGCAAAATGAATTATTATTAATTCAATTTGTCTATCATTTAACGCCTCTCCTTAAAGCTGTTTTTAAGTGCCTAAGCGTCCTTGTTCGCTTAAGAAATTCGGTACTTGTTTTTTAATTCACCCCCAAAAACAAATGTCATTGTGGTGGCCAGAAGAGCGATATGTCGTGTAGAATGTCATCAAATACATCATCTTAAGCGTTTATCATTCATCCAGCTTCTATTTAAGATCTAAAATACATTGATCCCGCTTCGATTTCTCGAGCGTTTTATCACTCATCCAGCCTCATTTCAGATCTAAGAAAACAGTAATCCAGCTTCTATTTCAAATCTATAAAGCCTTCATCCCGCTTCCATTTCTTTGGCGTTTTATCACTCATCCAGCTTCTATTTAAGATCTGAAATAGCTTGATTACGCTTCGATTTCTCGAGCGTTTTATCACTCATCCAGCCTCTGTTTCAGATCTAAGAAAACATTAATCCAGGTTCTATTTAAGATATAAAATACCTCAACAACATCGGATGTCCAGTAAACACATTCAAGGATTATGTAATATTCCACGTTGTTGCAGAAACACAACACTTGCTTCCTTGTCGTGAACTATTGCTGAAAGTTTGAGAAGATTTATATTTATCTGTTATATTTCAGTTTTGAAAAGAATAAGTCTTAATACTGCGTCTTTCCGAAAACATAGGCCTATATAGGTCTTAATAATAATGCGTAGACATAGATTTGTCATATGATTAATTTTTGGGGGTGAATTAAAAAACAAGTACCAGAAATTCATAGATTTAATTTGGATTACCAACTCGATCCGTTGAAATCGATCAGGATCGATGCCATTTTGTCGCTAAATAAAACGCGTGCATTTACAGTTACGACTATGTCCGTTCCCGAGCACTGTCAGATTACAAACAGACTGAAACAGTGGCGGATTTCTACCCCCGAGCTCGAATAGGCCAGTCAAAAATACGGGAAATTCATCATGAACCCACTCATTTACTATGGCAGACCTTTTTTGGTAGAATATTGTACGTAAATACCCTACTAAACTACAGTAAAAATGCTAACAAATTCCAACATGGGGAAATATGTTTAAATCGTTAAAATTTGTGGAACTTTATCGCGACCTTTCCGAAGCTGTTTTGCTTACGGGCGCGGCGGGATTGCGTTCGGTGGTTCGGTCATATGGGACTAAAATTTTCTTTATTTCATAGAGTAAGCAAGTAATTGTTTATTTTGCATCGTTTAAGTAAATTTTGTCAAAGTACTCGGAGAAGTTGTTAGATAATTAAAGAATTTATCGTCAATTCATTTTTGACCAGTATGCTCACCAAGTGTTGCCACTAAGGTTTCAAAAATAAACCCAGATTTCCTCAGGAAAACCCCAGAAAACTCAGACTATTTATATAGGCGATTGAACCCGTTGTTCAAATAAAGTTAGATTTTCGTGTGAGGTTTACCAAAAATTAATGTTTGTCAAGTCGAATCAAATGTAGTTCAAACTTTTAACTACCGAAAATATAAATTGTCAAAGTTATTTCCAATATTCATGTGTTGTAAATTGTAAATGCAGAATGTCCAGCTAGCTAAAATAAACCCAGATTTTACCTAGAAAATTCCAGAAACCCAGACGACGGCAAAAACAAGATCTAGTGGAAGAACCCAGCAGTGGCATCAAAGCTGCTCACAAATAAAAACTCAAATTTTAAATATTTCCCCATATCGCTTTTTATTAGGATTTCTACCACATATTCTTTAGTCTATTTCAAAACTTTTCGTGTAAAAATTTGCTTGCCATAGTAAATGAGCGGGTTTAAGACTTAATTGACTGGACTAGAAGACCGCTTTTATCTTATGCAAAATCTGGAATACTTAATGACGTCATGAGCAAATAGCTGTCTCGCGAAATAAAATCTCTTTGGTTCAAAGGGGCGTGACCCAGATGAACACGCGGCGTGCGATGAGGTCGATAGGTCGTTGATTGATGGGAAAGCACGTGAATAATAGCGCAGTATAAATAAAAGTGTGATAATAGGCCATATTACACTTTCTTCTTTCATCTAAAAGATTTTTGCTAGTGCGAAGGTTATCATGCCATTAAAAGGAATTCCAGCCATCATTTCACCAGATCTTCTTCATGCGTTGAGTTCTGCTGGTCATGGCGACGAAATAGGTTTGTTGTAGGTCTTATTCGTTTGCATTTTGTTCGTTGATTGAGTGACTGTGAACATGGGCACCCGCAGAAATTTTTCCAGGGGTCAAAATTGGTAGCTGTTGACTTTTTTTAAGCAAGAGCTTGAAAGATGCAAAGCAGGAAATTAAGAACATGGATATTTTTCACATAGATTTCTAAATGTAAAAATCTCACTTTCACTTTTTGTATCATTAATATCTTTAATGCTTATAAGTGCGAAGAAAATTTATTGAAAACCAAAATATAGCAGTTACACGATACATGTCAGTTTTCTAGGGGATAGCATGTGCCCCTTTTGCCCCCATGTGTGGGCGCCCATGGCTGTGAGCCTGTGAATAACTTGTTCCCACAAATTGACTTTTATGAGTGCTGTAGAAGTGCCGAGTTCACTATTACAATTGTATTATTATGTTGGTGCGACTCATCTCAGATTCAGTTGGAGCGACAACTTTTAATAGTGCCAAATTCTGTGATTTTCTATGTGTATTTGAAGACTACTCACTGTAGCTAACTCTGAGAACAAGTCTTGTGTATGAAATGTTACCGACGTCATTTGCATAACCTCGGCTCATTAGGGTTGGTTGACTCTTCGATGCTGGACTTCGCTCAACTGTACATGAAATGAATAGTTAAAGGTTATACACAGCTCTGTATGTTCTAGAGCCACATTGTTACTTCTGATACACACTCTTCCATGTCGGACGACTTAAAACGTCAAATGTTGCTGTTGAAATTGGTTTTGTTTTGGATGCTTAACTGTATTCTATAGATCTACGACTTCAAATGTCCAAGTGCAAATCTTATCATGTACAAACTTGAGATACATTAGATTTCTGCTGTGCGATACTTATTATTTCTTTTTATGCTAAACATTTCAGTCTTGGCAGATGCTCATTTTCCAACAAGCAGCATTTGCCGTCATGGACCAAAAGAAATCCGAGCCGATGGTAATCAAATTACATTGCATTACTCTTTAACTAATTTGTGGCAAAGAAAGCACATTTGGCAAAATCCAATTTGTGCTGTGAGGTGAAATTTCACTTGTGTTGTTAGAAGTTTTAAAGATGGCGCTACCCATGTAATGCATAATGCATCAAGCGGATTATGCAATAGTCTGTTTTTTAGCATGCTCAGCTGTGTAGCATGCTGGACAGTGTAGCATGAGATTGGGGTTTAAATCCATGGAAAGGCAGAAATTTATATTCAACCTATACCTTCTAGATTACCATGCTTGTGGTGTTGGCGGTGATGGTGGTGGGACAGGTGTGGTTCTCTTGGCGCTGCATGTGGCATTGTGGCTGCCTCTATAGAATCCGTCGCCTGTCTCTGAATGTTTATACTTGCCTTTGTCGAGGCACCCTTGTAGCAGCGTGGCTGTGTTATGGCGCCATAGAAATTGTTGTCGTTACATGAATTCACGCTATATAGTGAGTACACTGACCGTACACTTTCGGTGGGAAAAATGAGACAACGAAGGTGTGAACTGGCCAGCTGCCCTCATATGCAGAAGCTAAGAGAACAGGGTTGACCAGTTGCACTCTATACCCATTTTTGCTGCCCATGGCTAGCTAAAGGCTGTTCTTTTCTTCCAAGACATATGTGTAAGCAGTGCATTGGAAATATGGTGTATTGTAACGTATTGTAGGCTTATTGTAATGTATGCGATTGCTCTTCATCCACTTCTTTCATTTTACACTGATTTGTAACTGTCTAGGCCTGACGCAGACTGAGCAATGTATATTATTAAGTAAAAGTCTCTTGTACCAACTTCTGAGATCAACCAGTTTTTCAGTGCTTGGTTTGCTTGTTAAATCAAAGTGATATTCTTAATCAAAGCAGCCATCATAAGAACTTCAGAACGTTTGTAGTTGTGCATATGCATTGCTTCTGATCTGAAACTCTGTAAGCAAAGTATGGCCAAGAATTCAGGCCTACGTTAAGGGATGTTAATGTTGCTGCAGCGCTTGGGCCCGAAGTTTTGAGGTCTCGAAGTTATAAAAGTGTGCATAGTGGATGGAGGGGTTGTCAGAGGGATGCCTTTGGAAGATAATCACAGCACCCTTAAATATACAATTATTTATAAAAATATTATATATATATAACTATCATATATATAATATGGCCTTGTCACCAATGAATGTGATGCTATACTAAATCTAAAGATATTCTATGGTTCTGTTTTTTGCTCTTGTAGGTCATCAGATACCTCAGTTACTTGAGGCAATTCTGAAATTGTTTCCACTGGATCCTTATGTTCCTGAACCAGTCAGTTTCATTTGATTCTTTTCTCGCTGATGACACATTTACAATTTACTAGACACTTGAAGTAAATGTCTTAAGAACAGACTAGAACGCGAATAGACACGTTCTAGAATTCTCTGCCTATGATCTAGTATCAATTAAGTCATATTTTATTATGTTCATGGTACGGGCCACAATTGATGTGCTAACTTTTAGCTGTCCCCATGCAATGTGTATATATTGGAGCTGTTGTGGCCACATACAGTGGCATTCCCATGGGTGGTTTGGGGTGGTACTCTGAAAAATATCAGCTGCACAATTTGTTCGGATCTTTTGAGTTTTCATTCGGGTATTGGGGGGTGGGGTGGGGGTCGAGCAAATTAACAATGCCAAATGTTTTAGAATTTTTTCATAATAACCACCCCACTTTTTAAGGGATGGCTATGCCCTTGGCCACATCAGTATTTGATTTATTAAACATTAATGTATGTGTATTTATGGTAATCCTCTACCAAGCTTCATCCTTATGTTGCCATTTGTGTAGAAACACCCTATACCTGCACTATATTGCATTGCCTTGATTCAATGTGACACCACTTTTAAATTTAAACATAAAAGTTTGAAGGCAGCATAAATGACATGCTTTAGATTGAGTCAGAGTGATGTTTTCTTAGCATTCTATCTAGCTTTTTGTGGTTTGTTTTGCATTAGGTGGCTGTTATGGACTTGGTTCCTGGTGACAAACAACAAGGGTTACAAGTGCCGGTGTGGGAAACATATCAGACCTTGGTTAATAAAGCTGAGGGAAAGCAAGTATGTGGATATGTCTAATTAAGAATTTTGTTTTAGTTGAATAAACTTGTGCCTAGGTTGGCAGTACATGGTGCGATTACCACCAGTGCGTTGTTGATTTTTGCAAATACGTTCGTTCACAAGTTCTTCTTGAGATTAGAATATCTACTATTCTGGAAGACACACGTTGCAGCTGGTAGTAAACAGTGGGACTTGTCTACACACACCTGGCTTAAGCCCCACTCTCCTTAATGGAAAAAAATTGTTATGTCTCCAAAGCCTTGGGCCTACAATCCCTACATCTTCACACACTGTATTAGTTAATGTGCCACATGTGTACTGTCATTGTATTGCTAAGTATTAACAAATTAAGCATTGTGCCTTTTGTGATGTGCTTTTCCTTCCACAGGACATATCCCCTGACAACTTCACATTACAGAGTCTTGAACTTACTCTGAAACCTGTCAGATTTTTTTGGTATTGCTTCTTTCACTGCGCTTTGAAGCAAGTTTTCAAGGATAGTATTGTACACATTTAGAGTGTGTACAGTGTATTGTACTCATTCAGAGTATGTGCAGTGTATTGTACACATTTAGAGTATGTACAGTGTATTGTACTCATTTAGAGTATGTACAGTGTATTTTACACATTTAGAGTGCCAGCAGATGGAATTCATCTTTCCAGTGGATAGATTGTTTATTTGTATTCCTGTTGTAGTTGTCTTGTATGCATTTTATGCAAGAATTTGTGTTAAAACAGGGATGTTATTAGGAAGGTATGACTTCGTGAAGATACTGCTAAACCATCTAACCGAATCTGGCTTTTTCGATAGGCTGTTTGGAATAGCCTCCCCTTTGACCTGCGTTCTGCATACCTGGGTCGGGAGTACCTCTGAATGGTTATCTTGAATGGACACTGTATGAATTCCATAGACAGATAGATATTGTTGTATTTGAAGAGCGTCATTCAGTACAAGTCCTCATTAGCATGCAAGTCTTGGAACTACGTTTTAATGTCTCTGCATATGCTGGTGGTGATTAAATTAACCTCATTTCTATATTTCGCTTTGGAACACCTTGTTTACTTGGAATTTGAATGTAGATTTTTAGATTTGTTGGTTGGTTTATTTTGCAGGTGAATATAGAAAAAGTCGAGCGCTTTGCATTTTATGAACGAGCGAAGAAGGCATTTGCCGTCGTTCATACAGGGTATGCAAACATAATATGAGACTTTTTTAAAATCAAATTGATTAGCAGTGCACGAAAAATAATTGCACTTGTATAAAAAATTATTTTATATGTTTAGCCCTAACAATTAAACCATTTTGATAATCTTAACACTCTTGTTGAGCAGCTGAGGTTTTAGTTCTTTTATTGGCTTGGTTCTATCCTAGCTTTCTGTTCATGGGCAAAATGAAAGGGCTTTCTCTGAAGTACATGTATGTCTGCTAGAGACATATACCTTGGACTCTTCCACTTTTCTCTACATTTGGCTTAACCTTCCCATTCCTCGGCAAACATCCGCAACATACATCTAACTGCCACTAGGGGACCAGGGAGCAATGGAATTTGATTCCGTTGAGCAAATGGTATCTATTTTTTAAAAGGTGCTGCTGCTTTAGTATTATGCAATCTGTTTATGGTTACAAAAAGTGAAATTATAAAACAATGCTAACTTCTGATATCATCTCTTGTCTTTGCCCCTCTCTATCATTTGCTATCAATGACCAAAAGTTTATTCCATCCTCCATATCATGGTTGGCACAACAGCTTGTTTCTGGCTGCAGTCCAAAGGATTTCTTCTGCATTGCTATGGATACATGATTTGGTCATTCATTTTTTTATAGCACCCCTTCAACGCTACTACTCAGAAGTGGTCCCGACCCCAGCACAGCTAAAAAGGACATTTTGAGGATAGAAATAGAATATATTGGGAGTGAATCCTGTGGAGCAGACATAGTGCCAAAGGGAGCTGGATTCTGACCAAGGGACCAGCGACTGAAAAGGTAAATTTATATGTTGAATATTAACAGTAGGGCTACCTCGCAAGTAAATGGATTGTTGTTGATAAGATGGACTGGTAAGGAAAAGTGCTATTCCCATACTTCTATTTTCAGAGAGACTGCTAAATACGGCAACATCGTTATAAAGAAGGGATTGGTTCTCTGAGGATGTTTGCAGCCTCTGATTAATATACATCTACGATGGTTTGATAGAAGACGATAAAGATTGACAATATTTTACTGATCTTTATCAGCATTGCACCATCAGAAATTCGTGTGTTGGACCACAGTTGTAATTATATTTGTCAAATAATTTTTACACTCCTCACATTCGAGCGTTGTAATCAAGTGACTGTGTGAGATGATTCATTGCAATTAAACGTATGCTATAGCCTACACATATCAACATTGTCTGTTTTAATTAACGGTGTGTGTGCAAATGACGCATGTCTTGTGGGACCATAATTATTATTAACTGATAAATTCTAGCCAGGTACATTGCTGTCTTAATACAACATGTCCTCTTTTTTCTCATGTTTTCACGTCCATACGCCATAGGAGTTGGCATATAGGAAAAATCACCTGTCTGTCAATATAACATGGAATACAGAAATGCCCTGACTTGTCAGCTGTAATGCAGGGGACTGTCCATATATTGCGTACGATTGGGATCGCGGGATTTAGGCGATTTGCGTACGGGGGAAGGGAGCAGGGCTATACTCTGAATTTTTTTAGGTGAGTACATGCTGCCGGCGGAAAAATTGACTTTTTTTGGCGAGAAATTTCCGAACAAAACTTTTTTAGTCATCAAAATTTCTGACAACCTTTTTTTGTCATCGGGTAGTTTCAGGCGATTTTCCGCCCCAAAACTCTTAATTACGGCATGTCAAAGCTCAATGTTTATGAATTTTTCCTTCGGAAATCGCGAATTTCCCACGATTTTGTCTTGCATATACCAAAACGCTCGTTGTGAAGTGAGTCACGTAGGCCTATGCCCTCGTTTTCGGAGGTGAGTATAGGCCTATACGATGCCATTTTGCAGAGGTGAGTATACGCCTGTATACCCGCGTATACCCTAGAGTACAGCCCTGGTAGGTCTTGGCATAATGGACGTATAGCCTACGCAAAATAAATGTCTAATTATGATGCCAACATTCATGGGCGGAGTTTATCAGGGGCTAGGGGGGGCTAAGTCCCCCCCCAAGAAGACCCAGATTCATTTTTTACCGTGCAAATGGTATATTTTTCCGAACTTAGCCCCCACCCCCAGAAGGCTTTAGCCCATCCAAGAACGGAAACCAAACTCCGCCCATGACTATCATATCTAGACCAGGAAATGAACCAGAGGACTGATATTGCTGTCCTGTAATCAGTTTCTTGGGCTTTTTCAAGGTATGTAAGAATGTTGGTTGTATTCCCTGTGATTCTTAGTTTATAAGTTTGTAAATATTATTGCACAATTGCCAATATGCATTTATTCGGAAATAAAAACTGCATGATTCGCAATGTTTGGACTGTCATATCTATATCTAGGCATGAAAATTAACCAGAGGACTTATATCATTGTCATGTAATCAGTTTCTTATGCTCTTTCCAGGTATGTAAGAATGCTGGTTGCATTTTTTGTGATTTTTAATTTAGAAGTTTGTAAATATTAACTAACACTCGTCGATTCTCTATACAATGTACTGGCTCCCAATTTGGAACTCTCTCCCTACATAATTATCTTCATTCCCAACCTAACACTAGATTATTTAAGCATAAACTTCGCCTTTATCTACTTAAAAAACTTCCTGATATGTAATGGTTATGGTTTCGCCAAGCCCTTAATTAAGTCTTTAGTTAAGTCATTAGTTAAGAGTTGTTTTTTTCGTTGTAGGCCTACTCTATTTGTCAAATGCTTAATAATATTTTTTTCTCTCCCTAGTGATCTTTATATTCCTACAATTGAATGTGCTGTCATGTTTTTTTTAAATATTTCACATGAATAATGGGTGGCCCTATTAGCGGGATTGTCCATCCCTTCTGGGTCTCCCCTTCTTCACCAAATTATGTTCAAGTATTTTTCAATGCCATAATTGTTTGTTGTTTTGGTTGAGGAAAAAATAAAATAAAAATAATAAGGTGGCTGCCTGCAGAGGCCTGGAAAACATTCGTGAGATCGATTTTGGGGTCTCCAGCACTGACCGTTTGCAAGGCATTCTAGGCAGGGCAGGATTAACAAATGTGGGGACCCAGTTCAATGAAGCTGTGGGGCCCCAACCTAACAGAAGCATGACAAAATGACACACAAAACGTTTACAATATCAACATGTATTTTAATATTTCAGTCTCGTTTTTAAAGTATAGACCTATATAATATTGTGTAGGCAACTCAGTAAATCCGACAAGGCGGCGAAATATATCCGTATGAAACCAAGTGCAACTGAGTAAATCCAAACGGCGTCGAGATATCCGTATGCAACCAAGTGCAACTGAGTAAATCTCAATGGCGTCGAGATACCCGTTTGCAACCAAGTGCAACTGAGTAAATCCAAACGGTGTTGAGATATCCGTATGCAACCAAGTGCAACTGAGTAAATCTGAATGGCGTCGAGATATCCGTATGCAACCAAGTGCAACTGAGTAAATCCAAACGGCGTCGAGATATCCGTATGCAACCAAGTGCAACTGAGTAAATCTGAATGGCATCGAGATATCCGTTTGCAACCAAGTGCAACTGAGTAAATCCAAACGGTGTTGAGATATCCGTATGCAACCAAGTGCAACTGAGTAAATCCAAACGGCGTCGAGATATCCGTATGCAACCAAGTGCAACTGAGTAAATCTGAATGGCGTCGAGATATCCGTTTGCAACCAAGTGCAACTGAGTAAATCCAAACGGTGTTGAGATATCCGTATGCAACCAAGTGCAACTGAGTAAATTCGACAAGTTGGTGAAATATATCCCCATGCAACCAAGTGCAACTGAGTAAATCCGAATGGCGTCGAGATATCCGTTTGCAACCAAGTGCAACTGAGTAAATCCAAACGGTGTTGAGATATCCGTATGCAACCAAGTGCAACTGAGTAAATCCAAATGGCGGTGAAATATATCCGTATGCAACCAAGTGCAACTGAGTAGGCTAAATCCAAATGGTGAAATATATCCGTATGCAACCAAGTGTAACTGAGTAAATCCGACCGTCGTAGAGATATCCGCATGAAACCAAGTGCAACTGAGTAAATCCAAACGGTGTCGAGATATCCGTATGCAACCAAGTGCAACTGAGTAAATCCGAAGAGGCAGTGAAATATATCCGCATGCAACCAAGTGCAACTGAGTAAATCCGAATGGCGTCGAGATATCCATATGCAACCAAGTGCAACTGAGTAAATCCGAATGGCGTCGAGATATCCATATGCAACCAAGTGCAACTGAGTAAATCCGAATGGCGTCGAGATATCCATATGCAACCAAGTGCAACTGAGTAAATCCGAATGGCGTCGAGATATCCATATGCAACCAAGTGCAACTGAGTAAATCCGAATGGCGTCGAGATATCCATATGCAACCAAGTGCAACTGAGTAGCCTAAATCCGACGAAATGTATCCGGTGTGAATGGTTAATATGGATGCATGAATCGGCGGGGCAAATTTGGCTTGTGATGATGAGATATGATGTTGTGATGTGATATGATATGATGATGTGATATGATGATGTGATATGATGATGTGATATGATATGATGATGATGTGATAGTAATATGATATGATGATGATGATGTGATAGTAATATGATGATGATGATGATGATGATGATGATAAATTATATTAGGTTAGGGTTATAGGCCTAACTGTCCATTCGATAGATGTCACTGACAGCCGTTATATCTAAACGTAGCAGCTATATTAATTATTATAGCCGACTCCAGTTCATAATCGTAATCCCCCATAATAAACATATTTCTAAACCTCTTTAATTCAACGAAGAGATTTATGCAAGTTCCAAACGAATGATAGAAAGACATGGCGCCATACTTCAGCCTCAATCGATTTCTTTTTTCACTATTTATCAGAACCGGAATTATTCTAGAGAGTAGAGACGCCAAAAAATAATAGGCTAATAATTTATATTATACATAGGTCTATACAGTATACATGCATTTTATGGCATAGGCCAAGGCTAAGGATCGGCATGCAAAACTCTTTTAGCTGATCTGGTGTGCTTTGAATTTTTGAAGCGATTGAACGAATGGCTTTTCTTTGCATTCCTGATTTGTATGGGCGAATAGCTCATTGCCTTATATCCTATGACCTAATTTGAATTTCCAGCAAAGTATCTTAAATCCTCATTCATTTATTATTTTGGTAGTAGAATCTGTCACAAGAGATAGAAATAAACTCTTCAGCTCTTAGGCCTACAATAATAATCAGTTTTTCTCACCGTCCCGCGAGCGGTTTTCTTCGAATATTTCGATTACGGAAGATCTGTACTTTGTATCGATCAACTCGACATCATCGACATGGCTCTTCTAACGTCTGAACTTAACATTTTACCAAAATATGCGTCGAAAAGTAACCTAAATTCGGACATATAGCGAATACAATTTATTATTTTGAAAGAGGGTCTAAACCTTGATTTCAGATTGGCGTTACCATGGCAACGTTATAAGTGACGTTTGTTTTAGAAGATGACGTCATTAATCAGTTGACAACCACAGTTGAACCGATGACGTATAATACACCGAATTGATTATTATAGAGTGGCATCCCTGCAGCTGTCGTCTACTTTCGGATTTATTATCCAGGTTAGCATCGTTAGGAAACTCAGCGTTCCTATTCTCGATTCACAAGAAGGAGGAAACCTCACTGAGTCACGATCGAGTCTCGAAGCATGCATGTCCAATTGTCCACGTCGGGCATAGGTGCAATCACGTCCTAAAAGTTGGAGGGGGTCAAATGAATCACGTCCTAAAAGTTGGGGGACCATAATAATAAAGTCAGGGGACCACTCAAAAGTTGCGGGGGACGCGTCCCGTGGGTCCCATAGGGTGGTTGCGCCTATGACGTCGGGGATCGGGGCATGGGCGGAATTTATCAGGGGCTAGGGGAGGGGGCTAAACCCCCTCCAAAGAAAACCCAGATTTGTTTTTTACCGTGTAAATGGTATATTTTTCCGGGCTTAGCCCCCCAAAAGGCTTTAGCCCCTCGAAGAACGGAAACCAAACTCCGCCCATGCCGACATTGGCCTTAGCTATTTCTAGCTGTTATCCTATAGTCAGTCATCTGATGACGTTTGACTGTACATTAAAATTATATTCTTTTCAGATCCAGACAGTAGCCATAAGAGTTAACACATTTTGGCTAGTAAGTATGATGTTTGACAAAAATAAATAGTAGTCCAGGTAAAATACATGTTTCATGGAATATATGGCCTTAAATAGCCTTTGTAAGAGGGGGGCAGTCGAGAAGCTTATTTGTACCTACGCATAGCAGGTGGTCAACAAAATATAGGGGGGTGGAAAAGATTATTTTTGAATGCGTAATATATGGATGGCCCTCTGTTACGGAACAAGGGCGGATGCAGAAATTGTCGAAGGGGGAGGGCTGTACTGGTAAATTTTGAGGTGAGAACACGCTGACCGCGAGAAAAACCCGACCTGCATGTTTGGCCCCGAAATTTCTGACGACTTTTTGTCATCGGACCAAAATCTCCTCCATTTGCCGTCCGCAAAAAGCTGACGACTTTTTTTAGTCATCGGGCCATGCATCTTAAGCAGCAGCCGCGTGTACCCTGATTTACTAGCGGGTACGGTTTACCCTCCTTTTTACCCGCATATAGACCTACCCTACTTTTCGGGAGGTGAGTATACGATGCCGTTTTTTCCCGGAGGTGAGTATGCGCTGTGTACCCGCGTATACCCTCGTCTACAGCCCTGGGGGGTGGGCAAAAAATTTCGGTTTTTGGACAGGGGCAAATTTTCGTCTTGGTCGCCGAGAAATCTGATGACCCAGTTGATGACTTTCCAAGCCAGAATAGCTGGTAAAAAATAAAGAAATTTTTAAATGGGGTCATGGCCGGATTTGCCCCCCCCCTGGATTCGCCCCTGTTACGGAACATCGTAGCACTTTTGTCCATTGCATTGAAATTTAAATGACTACGCTTCTTTAAGTTTGTAGTACCGGTAGTTAATTTTTGTATTCATCCGTCCTGTGTCCTGCCCTACAGAATTAAATAGGCTTCTATCAGCTGCTGTAGGCCTAGGCTTTCTTATGGTACAAATGTTTGTAGACCTATGCGTGCTTGCTATAGCGCACATTTAAGCTCCCTACTCGGAGGCGCTCCAGACCACAGAGTGGACACTGCTTCAGAGTTTCACGCCGAAGCGCTGAGCAATTGTGAGTGAAGGACTTGCCCGTGGTCCCTATGCGGCGCGACTTGATTCGAACCTGCAACCCTTCGGCTGCAAGGCGACAAACATACCCACTACACCACCGCGCCCCACGTTTTAAAATGGTTGCTGTTTAGGGACTGTCATTCAGGGCCGCATTAAAGCTAGTGCGGAGCACTGCGGACCCGGGTGCTGTGACTACCCTCCAATGACCCCCCAATTCTGAGAACCCACCGGTCCACCTTGTACATATTTAGGTCTATTACACCAGCAGAATAAGGTAACATGTTCAGCAGAACAGGGCTAACACTTTAGGACCCCATGCATGCATAATAAACAAATGTCAATAGTTTATCTAATTTAATTCTAATCGTTAAAAAGGTATCTTGATATCGGCTTGTCAATTTTGGCACATGTATGGACCCGTGTTGGGTTTCAATTAACAGGTAGGGCCTATAAATTCATATCTAAATCCGTAAGAAATTCTAGTGAGACTTATTTTTCTTCCTTGTTAGCACATATCTCGCCTGACCATTGATAACTTTTTTAGTTATCGCACCGTGTTCAAAGACCTCTTCTTCTAAGTTCTATATCTTCTAACATTAAACCTCACAGTGTGTTGCGTGAAGTGTGTAGGGGGCCTACATGTCCTAACACTTAACGATTGGGGGGACAAATGCATGGGCCGTCCCCCACCACATCCATTGAGGGGAACCGTCCCCCTAAGTCTCCGCCCATGCGAGAGGGTGTCTAAAATACGATGTTTTGAGTAGCCACGTAATAAAATTATATGGATGGCCTCTTGTTAAGTTTTTGATAACAGCAATCGTTGTTTTCCATACGAAATGGTGTTGCGAGATTAGGCCTATTATCCCCCTATAGGCCTAAAAATAATTTAGGGCCTATTTAGGCCTAATTTAGCATGATCAACTCTTTATATTCTTCACGTCTTGTTCTGCTTCTTCTTTGTCAATCAGTTGGTTGATTTCGGCATTTCACTAATCAACTAACTATAAAATGTAGGCCTAGGCTACCGCCTACACGCCTTGTAGGCTATGTGTTGTTTAACCTTATTTGCCTCAAACACACGAAAAGCAGTTTCTTCATTATAGCTTCAAAATCATATGGTAATATATCAGTCTAATTAGAGTCAATGGGCTTCGTGCACTTCATAAGACAATAGGCTACAACTAGATTGGCCCACAAGAACGTAATGGTGTAGGCCTATAGGCCTATACTACCTACAGCTACCGTCGAACACATTAAAGGAATTTCGCTTGTGCAGACGGCTAAGTGTTTACTAAAATATTTGCACTGTAAGTGCATGGGACAATAATTATTGTTGTTAGGTCTAATAATTAGTATACAATTAATGAGGCAGGATTCTTTTTACAAGCCTGTTCAAGATCTGATATCTGTAATTAATAAGTTCAACACTTCAAGATAAAGTGAAGCGCTGCATGACATTGGGTGCGGTCTATAATAGGCAGGCCTACGTGTAGACTATCAAGACGGGGGACTCGGGATGGAGGCAATTAAGGGTAATTTAAGACCGGTGTGCTTCAATCGCGTAATGCGTCAAGAACCTCCGTCTAATCATGTAAATATTATACTAGCTATAAATTACGATCAGTGTTTCTTTGTCATTTTTATTATAACGCGGCGCGGGTAAGCTAAAGTCAATCAGCTTTGGATATAGTTATCTACAGTGCATAAAGTGTGGGAAAATAAGTGCCTTTTGCCTTTTCAAAAGAAGTGCGTGGACGCCCCTTACCTTTCCAGACTGTGCAGGCCAATAAGTGGCAGGACGGCGTTCAAATTTTAAAGAAGTGCATGGACGCCGTCCATGACCGTCCAGCCACACTTTAAGCCCTGGTTATCTAACGACATTCAGTTCGATGTAGGCTAATTAAAGCTTGTGCGCTTCAATCGCGTGACGCGTGAAGAGCCTCCGTCAAATCCTATAAATAGGCAAGTTATAAATTATGATCAGTGTTCTCTGTCATTTTTATTATTACGCGGTGCGGGTAAACTAAATTCAATCAGCTTTGGCTATCTGACGACATTCGGTTCAAGCATTCTGAACAGACTAGGCTACTTGTCAGAGAACCGTAGGACGACTGTCTGCGGTATTCACAAGCGTAGGGGACATTTAACTCAGTAGTCTAGAGCCAAAATTTTACTTCTGCCCGAATGAGGATCAAGGCTTCTCGCGGTCAGTCTGGAAGCGTTGCAGTTAATTTCGTTTATTGAACAAAGTCAATCCGGTTGACCGACCGAAACCAAAGTCAGTCCGGTTGACCGACCGAAACCAAAGTCAATCTGGTTGACCGACCGAAACCAAAGTCAATCCGGTTGACCGACCGAAACCAAAGTCATTCCGGTTGACCGACCGAAACCGGGTTACAGTATATACATGTAGGCCTACAGTTATGCAGTTAACTTAATAATCAGAGCCGTAAATCCCGGGAAGGGAATTCCCTCCTCATTTTAAAACCTGGGGAGGGAACGTAGGCTACGTGAAGGAATTCCCTCCCCACGATTTTTCTCAGATGTGCCACAAATGTTAGGGTCGGCCTGCTGTACAGTAGGCGACTGCACATTGCTCGAATCGTTGCTACTTGAAAACTTGCTGTGTGGGATTAAAAGCTACAAAGTACAAGAGGTGTAAATGTGTCAATTGAAATATTAATCGAATATCTTCTTCATTAATAGCCTACAAAGCGAGAGGAATTTATGATGTGCCTTAAGTCTCAATTGGCATCAATCTTAACTACTAACTGAACAAACAGCCTGCAATACAAGGTCCCTAATAGCAGCCTACAAAGCACGTCTATCCTACGGGGTCTTCGGGTATTGAACTCAGCTCCGCTGATCTCCATGCCAGTGTGTTATCCAGTGCACCACCGGGTCGGGGCCCCTCCACCAAAAGTAGTCTAGTGTCTGTTGGTGTGGACCCTTCTTGTCAAGACTCGAGACTGGCACCATAAGAATAAAGACGCGAGGTGGTGTGGTGGGTATGTTCGTTGCCTTGCAACCGTAGGATTGCTGGTTCGAATCCACCTCAAGTCGCCGCGTAGGAACCACGGGCAAGTCCTTCACTCGCAATTGCTCAGCGCTTCGGTGTGCAGCTCCGATACAGTGTCCGCACTGTAGTCGACCTCTGAGTAGAGAGCTGAATGGGCGATATAACAAGTGCACAGACAAACAAACAAATACTTAGGCTACGTGATGTTCTGCGAATTGAAGGAACGTTGGAGAGTTATTTTTCGACATAATATTAATCACCAGATGTGCGTGACAGTGATCGTTCCTGAGTTAACTAGTATAAGGCCTACGTCTGCCAGTAGTGTCTAGACATATTGTTGATGTAATGTACGTAGTCCTGACTCCTAACGTAGTGTAAGTCTTCGAGAATTAGCCACGTCGGGGGAGGCAGCTGATCTATATTGAATCAAGTCCTCAATAGTCGAAACTGCCCTTTTCCTATGCGTTGACTAGGATAATGAACTTTTAAGTGTAATATTAGGATGCGAGGGACATGGAGACAAACGTGAATAAAGACAAAGCATTAACACAATAATTAAGTAAAACAAAGGCAACAAATTAGGCATTCTTCTCATTAATATTATAGTCTTGACATTGTACGAGAACGTCATCGCTAGCAAATATAGACATATAAGCTATAGACCTTTAATTATAGCCTGTGATATTTATTGGATTAGTGATTGAGGCTGATAATATTATGAAACTGCACTATAGACCTATTAGGCCTATAAAGGTCACGAAAGAGTATAATCCTATACTTGCCGGAAGACAAAATTGTGGCCTACTTCACTGTTATCTGCCCTATTTTCGCTAGAGTATCATCTAGTCAGACGCACAATAATAATAAATATAGGCCTAGTTACGCAAGTGTCACGTCACTCACGTGTCGAGATCAACATCTAAGAATGCACACAAAAGAAGCTGTTTGCCTTCGCATTAGTTCAACACTTCAACCATGAAGAACAATTTCTGCCACCGGTCCTCCTCGGCCTGCGTCGAACGAGGCCGTACTTTCATAGCAACTGATCGGCCGCCGCCGGTGTCTGGCCTGCCCTGCCATTGGTCAGCTGCTACTGAGTTGCGTCGGCCACCGTGTTCCACCATGCAGTCGCACGTACACACACACATACATACGAACGCCGCGTATGGCTTTCGCATTCATTGCTTCTAGTTTCGCCGATGGGCTGTCGATCGTCATCATGTCGATGGCTGGTGGCTGGTTATTGTCTGACTCGGTCAGTCTGTCTAGGACGACGGCAGTTGCGGTGGCGGTTAACGAGTCCGCGCTAGTGAGATCGCCTTGGAAAGCTGGACGACGGCGGTGACTGTTGCTCGGGTGGCAGACGTACTCCACAGTCCCCTACATCACGCCGGTTCAGATGAGACCGTTTCGGCTCTGCATGCTGGAGTCGCCTGGATATAATCGTCGTCCACTGATGTTCGTGCATTGATATTTTATACGCATCTATTGTCGAACAATGTAGAAGTTTTTTCGCTGTCTCTCTCTCTCATCGTGCGTGGATTATCGTTGCACCCCCCCCTTGCTCCTCGTGCTCCTTCATGGCTACTTCGTCTGACTTCAAGGCCACCGGCGTCCTGCCTCTCATTGCGCTCATGGCTTTACATATCTTCTGCATAGGTGAGTCTATTAATAATAATAATAATAATAATAGGCTACATCTGACGGATTACATATTATTGTTGGAGGCGACGCTGCTGTGTGACGACTTTCTTCAGGATTAATAATTATGAGGAATCTTATTATGCTTAATCCGATTAATGATTCAAACAGCCATGCGTTTGAGAATGATCTTTCCTTCAAGGTGCTAAACAGGTGTCAACACGTACATTATATTCACGCATTGCAACACGTGAAATGCATGCATACATTTAGCCTACCTGACAATGCTTCACTTACCCACGTAGGCCTGTCTGTCTACCTACCTACCTACCTACCTGTGGGGCGCGGTGGTGTAGTGGTGGCGTCGTTGCCTTGAAGCCGGAAGGTTCGAGGTTCGAATCCAACTCGCCGCGTAAGGACCTTGGGCAAGTCCTTCACTCACAATTGCTCAGCGCTTCGGCGTGAAACTCCGATGCAGTGTCCGCTCTGCATTCGAGAGCGCCTCTGAGTAGAAAGAGCTTGAAGAGGCGCTATAACAAGTGCACATACAAACATACCTACCTACCTACCTACTTATGTACTTATTTGAGTGATTTTATATAGTGCCCTTTATAAGGTAAACTACTCAGTAGCGCTCCCAATACAATCACCGCTAAGCAAGGCCAGTTCTATTTGTGAGAAGAGAAAAACGAATTCGTCGATTCCTATTATTTGGGGTCAAATTTATTTAGGCTGATTATTATTAAGAACGTTTACCATCTATATTGTTTTATCTAATATCGATGGCTTCAGCCTTAAATTTTATGGATGGATTGATGGATAGGCTTCCTGAAAACAGATAAATAGATAGATAGATAAATAGATAGATAGTTAGATATATCTTATATATAGATGGACAGACAGACAGACAGACAGACAGACTGACAGACAGACATACAGACAGACAGACAGACAGACAGATAGATAGATAGATAGATAGATAGATAGATAGATAGATAGATAGGCAGACAGACAGACAGCCAGATAGATAGATAGATAGATAGATAGATAGATAGATAGATAGATAGATAGATAGATAGATAGACAGACAGACAGACAGACAGACAGACAGATAGATAGATAGATAGATAGATAGATTTTATGGAGCGTCATTCAAAAAACTAATTAATCATCAGATATGTTCTCTGCATTTAATTCATCTTGAACTGATGCTAACAATCATTCAGTACAGACTATATAATTAATTTATCAGACATTGCATTGAACACTGAACAATCGGTTGTGCACCTGCTGCAGGTCTGGAATTTCATTTGAGATTTCTATAGCTGATCTTTCTGTGTTTTCTATGCAACCCTGATGATCATGATTACACTGCCTGCACAGAGCGGTGAAGATATCAGACAGCAGGGCAGAGATATCACGGCCACCTGTCTTCATATGCCGAGGCCAAGATATATGACGTCGCTTACACTCATACCCATAGCGGCCTCTTGACGTTATAGTTAACTTTAAGAACTGATCTGCTCTTATGCCTATAATTATACGACGCCTGCCTTCTTATACCTGCTTGCACAATGTCTATTGCATACACAGTCCACGTAGGCCTACACATACACATACGCACATAGTGACAATAATAATATTATATGCACGCAGTGCACAGTCAGTCGCCATTGTCCCGCAGTGTTTTCGGATTAACACGGAGCGACATGCAGCTCATGATGTAAACTTAACTGGCAATAATAATTATATATCCGCTTTTTTGCTGATCATTCATTCGGCCACGCAGTAACGTTTGTCGTTTGATATAGACTATAGTGTCATGGAAGAGGTTTTCCATAAAATTCTGTTATAAAGCCAAGATTTGTGTTCATGGATCCTGACGGTGCATCAGATCGTGGTCGGCGAAATATGATGCCACGCTGTAATGTAGGCTATTATGACGCATGGTTGAATTTTTCCCCCTTTATTTAGTTTTCATTGGACACACTGGACAGGATATAATATCTGCTTCATGGACTTACTCTCGTGTGCTGAATGCTGCATATCAGCCTGTTGCTGATTGACCGCTATAGGCTAAACGAGGCTGCAGGACTTTTTTTAACGTGCAGTTGTACACAAAATGTGCAGTTCTAAATGGATTTGTGCAGCTGTAGAAGCACTTCTGTCACAAGTTCTGTGCAGTTAAAACTGGCCAAAAAGGTCATTGTCCTCCGATTGGAAGTAATTTACCAAGAGGATGGGAAGGGAAAGAAGGGGTTGTGCAGTTCTAAAAATTCCTTAAAAACAGCCCTGCGAGGCTGTAGCCTGTAGCATTTCAATCAGCGCCGACCAGTGATCCATGGGTTGCTTAGCTGCATCAGGAGCAGCTTTCTCGGAATGTTTGCCTTCTGACTGTTGCATCAGACGTTGCCGTCTTCCTTCTTATTGTCCTCTGACTCACCCCGGGTGACACTTCCCCCAGCAGGAACACTTAACGAGCACTTATTGCTGATGAATGCTGCTTCAGAGCTCTTGCAAGTTGCAGCCATCGATCAGCCAGATATTTTGTTGACCGCCTCGTTTGTCCATCAACTGAACCTTTGCTGCTGCATGCTGACTCATTGCGCGTTTCGACAAACACGTATACGGCTTGTCTCGAGCTTCTTGCCTGGGTGACACAATATGCGCGTTCTGTAAAGGTTCTGTTAAATTAGGCCTATATCGCTATGCATGTATAATTGTATATAATATATATATATTTATAGTATATATGTATATAATGTATATTCGTTTAATCAAAATCAGGTTGACAAGCGGAAGCCCCAACACGGCGGTAATACAAGATGAAGTGAAGTGTGGTAATAAAAAGTACAGTGGATTACTTTGTTCATTGTACACGAGCTATTTTTTTAGTAGGCTCTTGTAGAGTATCCTAGGTATACGTATGAAGTTCTTATCGTCCTTTGTTGGTAATTCAAAACTGTGAGCTCTACGGCGAAGGGTGTTGTAGCAACGCTTGATTACAGGCGGAAACAAACTCCGCAGGACATGGAATGAATTTCTGCTGATAAGACGCCAGCAGTCTGTCAACGGCTTCACGAACCATGTCCAGGACATCGGTCGCATTGTCTGGAAGATAGCCCGCTCGCCGAGTTAACTGTGGTTTAATATGGCCTCCTATGCAGTCGAATCAAACAGTGGAGTGTAACCCACACCTGCCGTGGATTGTGATAACACGAAGCCATAGGCGCAACCACCCTATGGGACCCACGGGACGCGTCCCCCAACTTTTAAGTGGTCCACTAACTTTAATATTATGGTCCCCAACTTTTAGGACGTGATTCATTTGGTACCCCCCCCCCCGCTTTTAGGACGTGATTGCCCCTATGTACGAAGCAGCATTTGAACCTGAAATTTTGGGATTATGATTATGACAGCCGAGGCACAAAAGGGTAAATACATCAGAGTAGCGGGGAGTATCCATAATTTTTTGGGGTTTCCATTTAGAGAGGGTCCAATGAAAAATGGCCGCAAAATACACATAGAGAAAGAATTAGTTTTGGAATTTCGGAAATTACTTATTGGGGGGCTGTACCCTTGGACCCCCTACATAGCTCATGCATGTTAGATTACGCTGATGTTGGGTTAGATAAGAGTCACGTTATTATATTGGATTAGATCATTTAGATTATTGTTATTTATACGCTGACCTTGCCGTGCATTGTTTTGTCGTTTGGTTTGCGGCATGCGCTGTTCCCCTGCCACAGAAATTGAAACAGTCAGCAGCTGCAACTGCCAAACGCCCTTGCAAGGCCTGGGAGCCAGACCCGACCCTCACTGGCATCAGCAGCAGAGGAGGAGGAGGTTTGCAAGCTTAACCCACGACGACAGAACATCGATAATCGTTTCAGCATCGGACCAGACGGTGTCTGGTTCCCTGGTCCTTTCGACGCAAGCTGTGTCTGGTTCCCTGTTCCTTTCGACGCAAGCTGTGTCTGGTTCCCTGGTCCTTTCGACGCAAGCTGTGTCTGGTTCCCTGGTCCTTTCGACGAGAGCTGACTTCGTGGCTGGGAGGGACAGCGGCGCAGGCAAAGGATTATGGGATCCCATTCATCACTCACGCTGGGTCTTCATCAACCGTCAAATCCAAAGCTCACATGTATCCGGCCCTCCCCATGGCTCAGCTGCAGTCCCTAATCTGTGCAGCATGCAGTGTTATTTATCGCTCATAATATCGTTCAATCTCTTTTTACTGCAGCTTGCAAGCTGCCATTATATACCAATTATAATTATCAACATGGAGTTCCTGGTAGGTCTAGCTATGTCGGGTTATAAACAAATATTATATGAATACAGACTGAAGAAGAATTTCTAGAATGGACTCTGTAGTAGAGCAGACTAACTTGCTGGAGTTGTTTGGGTTATACTGGAAACCATATTTATAAACGTAGACCTATAACGGGAAACCATATCCTTATAAATATTTATGACCTAATTATCAGTTTTGTCTGCAGAGCATTCAAATAGCGTCTCTATACAACAAGATCAATGCGACAACTGCCAGCGCTATAGCGTTTCATGAGCCCCATCCTTTAGCTATAAATTATAAATGAACAAGACTTCTAGACTACATGTCTCATGTACGCATTATCCCGCTTTGCCCGACACCTCCCTTCCAACGCTGCTCCCTTCTATTTGCTAAGTTCCCGACAGACAGCGTTGGAGCCAAGGCGTATTAATGCCGACTGATTGGGGAATTCGCATGTGACAGCCATCACCAAGAGCAACATTAGCAGCATTGGCTGCAGCAGCAGAAGCCGCAGCTGCAGTGATGACACCTTGCATTGGGTCGTCATCTGGTCGTCCGTCTGGCGTCTGTCTGGCGTCCTGTGGTCCTGGTGGTCGATCGCGATGCAGACAAAAGATATGATTGTTATGATTTTCTATTTATGAGACGGTCTTAAAAATACAGATAATATGCCACCGGTGTACAAAAAGACCTACAGTGCCAAAACAAGTCGGATATTATTGTTTCAGTTGCTTTTTGGGAATCTATAGGTTCAGACGATTTTTTCGTATAAAAAGGTTTCTGTCTGGTACGGAGAAGGAATGAAGTAATAAGGATAGACTGTATAGTGTATATTGTGTATACGCATATTGGTAGAATAAAATACCTCTGCGAGACAGAGGAGTGTGGGGTGGGGGAGACACACGCACACACACAGAGCGAGAGAGAGAGATAGAGAGAGAGAGAGAGAGAGAGAGAGAGAGAGAGAGAGAGAGAGAGAGAGAGAGAGAGAGAGAGAGAGAGAGAGAGAGAGAGAGAGAGAGAGAGAGAGAGAGAGAGAGGGAGAGGGAGAGAGAGAGAACACAGACAGACAGACAGACAGACAGACAGAAATTTGAAGTAGGCTTAAACAGTTATAATATTTTATGTGAAACTCTTCATCCAATTAAGAAATAGAGGCGCAAAATTATTGTTGAACAATATTATATGTGACTATAAATCACATAAACGAGCAAACACATTAAGCAGCACTATGAACCTTGCAGGTAGGCTAAATAGGCCTAATAAGGGTTGTTCAGGAACAATAGACACATCAGAATGGACGGGGCTAGGCTAGTTAGTGATCTAATTAATATAGGAAAGTAATTTGCTATAGACCTATTAGCTATCCGTCTGTAGTCTAGTTTAACTTCCGATTTCTCCATTTCTCAGCCCTAACTAATTTCGACCTGGCCCCCTATAGCCTAATGAGAAAGATTAGACATTATAATCTCAGTATGGCTATAGAAAACACGTGCATATAAAAATGATTAGACATCCTGTAGCTTATGATGTTGCCATGCATGTTTTCTGTATGTCTTCCGGTTTCGTTACATAATTATGTGACCTCACGGCATTCGCTCTGATCCCAGGAAAGTACAGGAAATATCATCGCACCAAGGGTGATTCATCGTTTTGGTGTAGGCCTATAGGCCTACTAAGTTATTCTCCTATAGAGCATGTAATTTGAAAACAGAAGCTGGATTGAAAACAACAATTCTTGTTTAAATAGGTGGTTGATTGATAGAAAATAGGAATACTTCTTGCGGAAAATAGGCGTTAGATAGATCTATATGAAAATAAAATAAGAATAGGCTACATCTTGCGTATAGGTAGGTGTTGGATTGAAGAAGACTTATCTAATTAGCATAGGCCAATATAAAATGATTTAGAACGCTACATCGATAAATTACCCTTGGCCTGATAACATTCGCTATAGGATATAAGCTATACTATCCTGGGATCGGCGAATTTGCAGTCTCGTCTTGCATGCATTTATATGATACGAGAGGGTTTTACACACAAAAAATCTCATCTGGTTTCGTCACGCTGAAGCGTGCGGCTTGAGAGTCTTTCTTTCGACAGACATACACACAGAATGATCAACTTTCAGAAATATATAATAGGATATTATAGAGCTGATCGAGAGTCTAACTAACTAACTGACAGGCTGCTCCATGAACATTAAGCATGCAAGCATTTGCGTGTTAAATTCCGATGTCGCTGCTTTGACTCCGTTTTCATCAGTCGCATTGCGGCTCAAGTGCACTTGCAAGAAGTTGTGTGATGTCCCCGATTGCACGGACAGGCACCGGATCTCATCCACAATATAGATAGCTTTATAATATTGTACACAACTTGTGAATTATGAATAATATATATATATATGCTATTTAAACACACCTGTATGTGCATGTATAAATAATTATTCACCATACATAGCATGAGCATGTGTGATGATATAATGCAATATTATATAATAATTATATATATATATATATATATATATATATATATATATATATATATATACATGTAATGTTGTGTGTGTGCGTGTGTGTTAATGCTTTTGTGCCTTATCATGGTAGGCTAAGGCCATATATAAATATACGTGTATTTGTATGAGTTATTATGCACTAAACAATAAATAAATAATTAATCCCTCAGAAGGTCTAAGTTCTCATCCGTCTGGTGCCATGATAAATAACTTCAATCAATGCTGCACTGAGTTTGGCAAACCGATGACAGTTAATGAGATGGACTTGGCTGATAATTAACGGTCTCCTCCTCCTCATCCTGCTTGTCTGGCTGGCTGTTGGCTGGCTGTTGGCTGGCTGGCTGGCTATCTAGCTGGCTGTTGGTTCTTCTTGGTTGCAAGGCGACGTTTGATGATGGTGAGGGACGATATTTCTCAGTCTCAAGTGTTTGCATTGGCTGACAGCCACAGCCTCGCTCCTTTGATTCTTGTCACACTCGTGGCGCTTTAGAAGTTCTGTGGACTCGCAAAAGGTTTAATGATAAGCCTATACAGGTCAGCAATAGTGAATGTATTAGATTATATACAGGGTGGCATTGAATGACATTAAATTGCATTATAGGTTATATATGATTTGATTACATTTGATTGAGAATTTGTGTAGTATTTTAAAATAGATCATAATTATAGATGCTTTGCTTTGAATACAAGAGATTATCTATTATTGTTTATATTGGATTATAATTAGCCTATAGGGTGTTGTATACAGATGGCTTATGTTGAATCAGATCTATTTTGTGCATTGGATTCACCTTATCAGCTTGTGCTGTCAGTTCGTGGGACCCTACAGCGATCATCATGACAAAGTCCTCTCCATTTTCTCCTGTCCATTGTCGCCCCTATCAGCTGTGCGAGATTCATCGCTGTTCTTCTGTGTAACTTCTCCATCCACCTAATCCTCGGTCGTCCTCTTCTCCTCGTCCCCTATCCACACGCCAACATCATCGCCTTCTCCCCAATCCATTCGCACGCATCACGTGACCAAAATATGTCAGTTTCTGTCTTGTGACTCTCTGGTTTAATGACATAGATCTATGTCCCCTCTTAAATCTCCTGTAGGTCTGATTCGCTTGTTCTCTTATCCCTCCATGATATCCCCTGAAGATTCCTCCATATCCACATTTCGCACGCTGCGATTTTGTCCTCCGGATTAGATTGGCGTAATCTTATATGAAACCATTTTTGATGTGATTAGATTAGATTAATTATTAATGTGTGGATATAATGTTATTTCAATGCGGTTGAACACAGTGTCTACACGACGTGTAGTGTTATTATTAATTGATCAAATCTCATTAATTAGTAATGACGACTAAAGCTACATGCATGAATACGGCGCTCATCATTTCGGATCGATTCTGCTTTCATTCGGTTTCCTCTGTTGTGCTCTGCGGCAGACTAAACACTGCATGGTCTCATAAAATGGCAATCAATTGTAAACCAGGCCTTTCTATTTTCTATTGTTAGTCATGGTGGTCTCTATTCCTCGATTCGATTGTGTTCAGTGACGGCCACAATAACTTAAACACCTCCAGAATCTATCTACAGGGATATATACATTAAGGCTCTGAATATATCGGTATTCCTCTATAGCTGAGATGCCCTAACGGTCTAACCATTCATTTTAGCTCTCTGTTTCTCGTTGGTTTCAAACATCTTTTCCACCTGTCCAAATTTCGATGGTCCAGTATGGAAGTTTTGTCGGGGTCGGAGGTTCATCATCATCATCATCATCATCATCATCATCATCATCATCATCATCATCATCATCATCATCATCATCATCATCATCATCATCATCGTCATCGTCATCGTCGTCGTCGTCGTCGTCGTCGTCGTCGTCGTCGTCGTCGTCGTGATGATGATGATTATACACCATACATACATACATACATACATACATACATACATACATACATACATACATACATACATACATACATACATACATACATACATACATACATACATACATACATACATACATACATACATACATACATACATACATACATACATACATACATACATACATACATACATACATACATACATACATACATACATACATACATACATACATACATACATACATACATACATACATACATACATACATACATACATACATACATACATACATACATACATACATACATACATACATACATACATACATACATACATGCATACATGCATGCATGCATGCATGCATGCATACATACATACATACATACATACCGATTACACACACACATACATATATACATTTGTGGCCCAGTAGCAGTGCCTCAGATTTGCATATTTTGTCAGACATTACATGCATTTAAGATGTTTGTAACGATGTCATATTCTAATGGCTGCCAAAAAAGTTTAGGACACCTACTACTGTAACACTGATCAATGTCCATGCTTCTGCTTCTTCCGTCTCAGCGGGGTACTCTGTCTGTAGTTTCAATCTTTAAAAATTGTTCAGCTGTATCAGGTGTTGCTGTCACGATATGTCCCTTTCGTTTGCTTCATTCTCACAAAAGTATAGCAAGTAACTAATCTGTTTATTTATTTCATATCAGACACATAAGTCAATGTATGTGCATTATGTGTACAGTAGGCCTATGTATGTATTCATACATATATATATATTATATATATATATGTTTTTATGCATGCATTTATGTGTGTGTATGGATATATGTATGTAAGTATGTGTGAATTTGTGAATGGATTTTGTGCATATAATATATGTTTGTCACGTGCTTTGCGTTTATGTGTGATGACTTTTTATATAGCACCTTTAAGCACACACAAAGCAATGCAAGCATACTTAATTATTGTGGCACTGAAAGGCATTGATTCAATGCAAACGAACTCGGAAGACAAGGTATCAGCCACAAAGCAACACAATGAAGGGCACTGTGTCTCATAACATGCTTTTCAAATTAGTTTTACTGCTACTGTATAATATTATCGTCGGCTGTGGTGCTGATGATAAGGATGAGGTTATCGCCTGCGTGAGGCTATTGTAAGGTGCTATAATCAATGTCCATATACACATATACATGATGATGATGATGATGATGATGATGATGATGATGACGACGACGATGATGATGATGATGATGATGATGGTGGTGGTGGTGGTGATGGTGGTGGTGGTGGTGGTGTTGATGGTGATGGTGGTGGTGATTATGATTATAATGATGATGATGATGATGGTGGTGGTGGTGCTATGGTTATGATGATGATGATGATGATGATGATGACGATGATGGTGGTGGTGGTGGTTTGGTGGTGGTGGTGGTGGTGGTGATGACGACGACGATGACGATGATGATGATGATGATGATGATGATGATGATGATGATGATGATGATGATGATGATGATGATGATGATGATTATGATTATGAATGGTCAGAGTATACGATAGTCTTGTCATAGAACTATAATTTGCCTTAAATTTGCTTTGCTTTCTTAAAACAGTTTTGAATTGAATTTCTCTAAAGTTGTCTTCTGAAAACTAAATCTTTGGCTGTTTGTTTTGCAGAAGGATGCATGCGCAGCAAGGGTGAGTAACTCAATTCCTTTATTACCAGTTTTTAGCATGGACAATTGGACATCTATATATGCGGTCCTATACCAGAATGTTCGAGAGTAGGCCTATACGACCTGGTATACATGCTGATCAATTAAGGCAGTACTTCTCAAACTGTGGTCTGAGCCCCTGAGGCATAATATATTATTCATTTGAGCAAATGTAATAAATGTTAGTGTATTATAAATGTGCTATAAATTGTTGTAAAATATATTAATTAAGAATATAGAGAAAAATTTGTGCTTAGATCTTGCAATTTGCTTGCCTCTTGTGAAAATTTGGAATGTACCGCATGCATGCCAGTACATCAAAGTTGCTTTTAAAAAGTTGCTTTAAGACATCACAATCAGTATCCTGATTCATACATAGGCCAACAGCCTTACATGTACATGAAATATCTGTTTGATTGCAAACAGATATAAAAGAAACTGTTTGTTTCATTTTGTTATTCTAATCCAAACAACGCTTTGCCTGACCTGTGCATAGTGCATTGCAGGAACTAAAGCACTTCGTTTTAGCTTGACATGTGCCTTCTGGCTAAGGCTTCACATGTACCTTCTGGCTTAGACTTCACATGTGCATTCTGGCTAAGGTTTCACATGTGCGTTCTAGCTAAGGCTTCACATGTGCCTTCTGGCTAAAGCATTGCCACTAGATTGCTATCAGCCTATTCCCTTCTCATTCGATATTTATCATCGAATGTGTGCCAGTAATTCTGAGATGGTTTGTTTCATGTTTGTCTTCTCGATATCTGTTGTTTGCAGGACCGACCTCCGAAAATTCATCCGGTAGAGTCCACTCTCTCTCTCTTCTCTCCTCCTGTCTTATTGAATTGGATTGTCGATAGATTTCATGCATATGAGTCACGTCTCTGTCTGTCTGTTTCGTTTTGTACGTTATTGATATAGTTCTACATTGTGCTGCTTGCTTCTCTACCGTTGCTGCATGTCTCCATAGTTCGTTTCCGTAGAGTTGCCTAAAGCAGCGACGGATTGATTGAGAGCCGCTGAGAACTGCCGCAGGTATAATGGTCAATGGGATAAGATTAACCCGAGGGAGACCAGGGCCCGACTGCTTGTGTCTCTCGGAACAGATTCCGTCCCTCCGACTGAATCTTAATTTCCAATTTGGCTTCAACCTCGGTATGTTCAGTTGCCGGTGGCTACTCTACCGATGATGACGACATAAAAACGATGCAGGAAATGATTTCGTACAGATTGAACTGCGGATTTCCATTAATACTTGATTAATACACGAGTGCTTCGCTTTGCCGAAGCAAGCGATTGGAAGCAAGACGTTTGCCATGGTTAAAGGATGCACTTAAAGTCAACCATGCCGATGTCTATTGAGCAGATTGAATAGGCAATGGGAAAAGATGAGTCTATTGATCAAAGAATTGGAAAAACGATTCTGTTGGCAAAATATTTGGAAACGATTATATAGTCTATTATGGAAGGAATGGAAAAGGATGAGTGTATTGAGCAAAGGAATGGGAAAAGAAAAGTATGTTGAGCAAAACAATGTGGGTAATGTGTCCAGAAAAAACTAATTGAAAAGATGAGTTTATTGAACAAAGGAATGTGAAAGGATGAGTGCATTGAGCAAAGAATTTAAAAGGTGAGTCTACTGAGCAAAGGAACGGGGAAAGAAGAGTCTGTTGAGCAAAACAATGTGGGTAATGTGTCAAAAAAAATTGAAAAAGATGAGTTTATTGAACAATGGAATGTGAAAGGATGAGTGTATTGAACAAGGAATGTGAAAGGATGAGTGTATTGAGTAAAATAAACTGTGAAGACTAGTCTGCTGCATAAGGGTATTCGAGGAACCTAGTATTTTGGACAAAGGACCACAAAAATATAAGTTTAGATTTCTACTTGACAAAGGAATAGGAAAAGATGCTTGGAAGACGCATTCAACCGTGGCTCTTCAAAGCTGAGCATAATTTGTCCACTGCTAGGCAGGCCTCTTTATAGGAGTGGACAACTTCTTCTGGCTTTGATGCACACTGGCTTTGTAGAATTCACATTAGAACGCTTTGATTTAACACGGTGTTATGGGCTTTCTGCTGTTAACTGCAAATTAACTTGCTGTTTTGGAATACAGTGACATTTATAAGTACAGAATTTTTTCCTGTTGTACATGTTTGACATTAAAAGGAATGCAGTTAACACCATGATGCCTGCATGTTCCCAGCTTAATCAGCCACATGCTGATTAGATTTTTCACTTCCTTGCGATCAGCCAGCCGCAATGTTTTCATCAATTAATTAAAGGAGGTGGGGTCTGGTTTACTTAGAAAAACTGACTTTGCCCAGAGAACTCATTTACCTGTGGATTGAATGAGGAAGTTGATTAGACCTGCAGAAGTCTATTTTGGTCTGCAGTAATTGCAGTAAGTTCAGGATAAGACTAATACCGAGACGGCGGACTCATTTTCCCTTATTGCTTTGCGCAGATTATTGTGTAAATTTAGCCTGTAGGGCCCACACAGTTTCTTCAAACCTGTTCCGATCGAGATATGAAGAGCAGAGCAGAAACTGATGAATATTTTATAGAAATAAAGCCTTGGCTCTGAAATGCAGAAGAGGAGATTGCTGTTGTCATATTCGTGTCTGATAAAGATGGAGCTGTCAGAGATTTATGACAAAGGCTTAGCGTTCCGTGTTAGGCCTACCGTAAGAATAATTATTACATCTGTTCAATATGACAGCTGAATGGATATAAATTATGAACATAGATGGAAATTTATCGAAATGCATCAACGCCGGCTGGTCATTACTGAAATTATAGCCATAAGAAATAATATTGCAGCTCCACGGTTAGTTGAATAGAAGTAGAAATCAATAAAAAAAAGACATTTCATCAAAGCAAGAATAAGAAATAGTACCACAATTGATATGTTAGGACCTACGACCTACATTATTTGTATTGTGACGTGGCTTGTGAGTCTTGCACGCTTTTCCTATTGCAATGGCAGATAACAATGCATGCTTTCTTATTATTATCACCTTCTGAATGCAGTTTTCAGCATGCTTTTCTGCTTTAGGAAAATACTAACATAGTGTGGCTTTTCCTAGATTCAATAGACTCGTCTGAATTCTTGCGGACGATATTATGAAAGCATGCATTGTTATCATAATATTATGCACCTTTGTTGTCGTGCAACTGTGTTCTTGAGAAATTCTATAAATTTCTGTGAAAGGCAGGAGACAACTTGCCCTGTGTAACTTCAGGTGCATAAACCACAGGTGACAACTTATTTTGAGGTCACTTCTGTCTGCAGTCACTGTGAACATTCAGACGGTGGTGGTGTTGTTGTTGGTGGTAGGCGGCAATTTCACTCTCCGTTAATCAGAGAATGCAAATTTTAGCTGGCAACGTGCCAGAAGCAATCTACGGCCGTAAAGAGTAGTTGTCGACTTGCCCTCGGGACTCTCAGTGTCTTTGTAAAGTAGGCTATATATATTTTGTAATATATACAATCACTATAATTACGTGTATATATAATATAATAATTATATATAAACATTGTATGTATATATTATATAATATGCATGTATACATCAGAACAATTAGGCATATATTACCAGGCGTGTTTGAGAACCTACAAAGACGCTGTAACATGGCTAAAACAGAGTTTATTGGTTCACTCTCGAGTTTTAATGGCAGGGTAAAGTCGCCACCAGGGTCTGTAAATCCTGGGGATGGAAAGGTGGGAATTACATTTTTTAAGCTTTAAGAGGAACAAAGAATTCCTACCTACACTAGTGGAAGTTTGAAATACTTTTTGCTCAATGTTTTGATTACCTACACTAGTGGAAGTTTGAAATACTTTTTCTCCATGTTTGAAATACTTTTTTGCTCAATGTTTTGATTTAATAATTCCGATTCCTATGGAACTGCTAGGATATACATATGGTATATAAAAAGGAGAGAACGCGAGATCAAATAGAGATATAATTATACTGTTACGTGGGCTTCTAACTAAGGAAAGCATAAACATTTCTGAAGAGACATTTTTCCCTCCCCACATGTCGAAAAAGATTTACAGCCTGATCGCCACAATCTTGTATATAGGTTATAGTTGAGAAGTTACCATGGTTCAACGCGTTTGATCTACCGTCTTACATGACACCTGCATCATGCCCCAGTCTCCCCTACATTCCAATCGACCTGTGGATTGAATATCTTCTCCAGAAACTCGTTATTGAACCAATGGAATATTTCCGACGATGCAGGAAATTACACTTTTAAATGCAAATGGGAAATTCTATAAGTTCGTCGGATGTTTAAGAGAAGTCGGACGAAACGGTTGATTAGCATCTGGAGATGATTGAGTCTTGCCAGGATTTGCCGGAGAAAAACACTCTTCCAGAACCAACAGGAAATTGCCATGTCTGCCCTAACAGCTCCGAGATTCGTACATCCTGTTCCTCTATATTCGCCCGTCTCTCCATCCTTGCAGAGATCCGTTGTTCTATGCCCCTCTGTCTCTGTCTCTGTGTGTGTGTTTCTCTGCATCTGCCTCTGCCCCTGTCTCTCTGTCTCTATCTATGCCTCTGTTTCTGTATCTCTGTGTCTGTCTGTGTATGTCTGTCTGTCTGTCTGTATGTCTCTCTCTCTCTCTCTCTCTCTCTCTCTCTCTCTCTCTCTCTCTCACACACACACACACGCACACACCCAAACACACACGTACACACGCACACACGTTCGTCCGTCCGTCTGGTCGTCCGTCCGTGCACATGTATCCATCTCTATCTGCTTTTCCGTAAGTCTTTCTGGCTGTCTGTTTATCAATCGGCCTACTCTTCTCTCCACCGCTCTCCCCCCCTCCGCCGCTCTTCTCTCCACCGCACTACCCTCCGCCGCTCTTCTCTCCACCGCTCTTCCCCCCTCCGCCGCTCTTCCCTCCGCCTTTTTCAGTAGTCCTTCAATGCCTTCATCTCATTGTTCGATTGTTCTAGCCTGTCCAATATATCCATCTATCAGTCTGCCATTCTGTCTGTATAAAATTATGCCTGTATACTTTTGTTGCGTCATGTTTTCGGATTGTGTCTGGACTCGATAAAGGTAATGTAACTTTTGTTCTGCTTTAAATTCTTAGTGTAATGTGACTATTGCACGTAAATATGAATTGCCTTTAAGCCAGTGAAATTTGATTTAAATATTCTTACTTTTTTTAGAAAAAACTTGGTCAAAAACATTGTAAAAAGCACAATGATTACTTTTTTGGCCCATCCTGTACAGCGAGACTATAGTATAGAGGGATATCTTCCACGTGTACGGCCAGAATTCCTAACTAGGTCCCAAATTGGCTATTTGGTGGAGTTATATAGGCATCAAGATGGGCTTTATGACACTTTTGCTGCGCTGGGTGGTTGCTAAGCAGGCAATGCTTATGCTGCTTATGCAAAACTTCTGACAAGGGAAGACTGTGGTAAAGCGATTGAGAACCAATGTAGGTCGATGCTAAAGTGTTAAAGGCATATGATGATATTTGCTAAGCAATGAAATATCATATGCAATAAACAGCCAAACAGTCATTTGACTTCACTTCAGAAGTGTTTAGTTTTGGCATACTCGATATGTGCATGCATGCTTACATATATGCATATACACATGCGTACTCAATACCCATATACTTATGCAATATGCATGCTTATATACATGTACTAACAGTGATTTTCAACCGGGGTTCCGCGGAACCCCAGGGTTCCGCGAGCGTCGGCCAGGGGTTCCGCGGCAGTTTGATATAAAATTTTAGAGCATCAGCCGAAATAAAAAAATCATGAACACTGAACAGTCAGTCGAATTATTTCACAGCTTTAAGTCATTCTTGCTTAAATAACTTTATTACGTGAACGCAATAGCCTACTGTTTCTGTATGCTGTTATGCAACATAGGCTAATGATGATCCTATATATGAGTAAATCTGCGCATTAGTCTTGCTATTTAAGAGAAACGTAGGCTGTAATATATCAAATGGAATCGATAGATGCCCTGCGTCTTCAACTGTCGTTCAGACACAATATTATGATTAGCTTTGAACTATTCAAATGGAAACTATATTCTCAACAATTTCTTCCACATTGGAATCTGCTGAGCACCGTAGACCAACGACTGGTTTGGGTAATTATCCTCTGGATCAGTTAACATTGAAGAGATAATGGGTAATTTTTTCATTAAGAGGTGGCGTAGGCTATTTACCAAGTTTTGCAATTGTAAAGCCTGAGCCTGTCTGACGAATTTTTGACCGATAGCTAGGCCTACCCGCCATTTGCTATTCGAAAATCACAGAAGATTCGTCGAACAGGAATCACTTGGTCGATTATTGTGATAAAAGTACTATTTCAAGTTGGGATGTATAACCAACGTTCGACCTGGGACTTGCCTTCAATAGAGGCTGAAACTTCCATGTTTGCTAGCTGAGATCCCTCTGCCCCGTTGTAGTTAACTAACCAGGCACAAATTCCGCAATAACATTGAAGAATGATGCTTTATAACATAACACAAGGCACTGATCTAGAATGTGTCGTATTTCATTTTCAATATTTTATCCGTTTGATACATAGTTGGCGAAATAGGGCCTATGCAGGCCTACAGCAGAAATACAGCAGCTGTTCTCTGACAGTGCTTGGTGCAGTGGACTTATATACGTAGACTCCATATAATTCTAAGGTATGCATGTGTAATGTACTATTATATCAGACTTACTGCAACAGAAGTGCAAATAACGTACATTAAAAGTCTTAAACTGTTTAGAAATAAATATTATTAAAAAAATTACAAATAACAACTGCATGCATTTCTTGGTGCACTGGACGGGTGAAACGCGTAGGGTTCCGCGAGCAAATGAGTGCTTGTGAAAGGTTCCGTCACTCGAAAAAGGTTGAAAACCACTGCATGTACTGTACTTGAATATGTAGGCAGGCCAGCCTATACTCACATACTTGTGCATGCTTACATACATGCATAGTTACATATCTATGTATGCTTACATGCATACACTCATACATACTCATGTGGTTGTGCATGCTTACAAACATGCATACATACATGCACACTTACATACTTAATACTTATGCATGCTTATTTACATGCACATGTATATATATCCAGGGTGTAGGACATTAGCCCCCGGACAAAAGCCCCGGACATAAGCCCCCGGACATTAGCCCCCCCGGACAAAAGCCCCCGATTTTTGGTAGGACATTAGCCCCCCGGACAAAAGCCCCCCTTCCCATGTGCAAATCGTAGAGTAGTGCCGTAACTGATGACTTGTCACTGACATTCACATGCAAACGAAAGTTCTTAGTGTCATTTAGGTCCTAATTGTGTCAGTAGGCCTATAGACTTAGATTTGAAATGAACCAATGGGAATACTATAGGGCCTATTCAGTTATTTGCTTAGTGTCAAACAATGGTTTGTTAACGTCAGTTAGGCATTAAACTTTTATCTAGATTTCACAAACTTTGGACTTACAACTCTTTTACATTTATGAGAGACTTTACACAATGAGTTGTTCCCGTCGTTCTGAAATTAGTGCCTTTAAATGTTTTATAATATGCATATTAAACCTTCAATTAACTTAGCATATTCTTACAATGTTAAATTAATGTGCAATGAATTCGCTTAACTTAGGCCTATTGTTACATTTTGTGCATCATTTTTAGGTAATGGTATCATAGACTGGGGGGCTAATGTCCTACCTCGGGGGCTTTTGTCCGGGGGGCTAATGTCCGGGGGCTTATGTCCGGGGGCTTTTGTCCGGGGGGCTAATGTCCGTTCCCCATATATCCATGCATGCACACTTGCATACTTATGCCTGCTAACATACATGCATTTGCTTCAACACATACATACTTACATACTTATGTGTGCACACATGCATACTTAGCCTACACTCGTGCATACCCACATGCATGAATAGATAAATACATGAGGATTAAAACTCTTATAGCATATGTAGTATATAGCGCCATTCAGTCACATTATTATCAGACAATGCCAGTTAGAAACATGTGCTGCATCATGGTTTAAGGTTTCATCTATGCATGAGACGAATGAATTGCTGACTTCAAAGCACCGGTCGATTGATAGATGCTCTGTGTGTACTGTGTGTTATGATAAGAACCCGACCTCCGGATTTTATTAGATAATGTAAGTTGATGATGTGTGGGCTTTAGACATTCATCCCCTCTGCAGCCATTATTGTTATTGTTGTTGTCTTCCTGGTGTAGATTTATAGCGTTTCTGAAGCACCACGGCTTTAAAAATCCAGACGTGGTCTAATGTTCCCAGGAGTATCAAGGATTGAGAGAAAAAAAGTATTATTATGTTATGTATAGATGCATAGTTGCATACATAATTATTATGTATTATGTATGCACTTACTTGCTGACAGATTGGGTCGCACATGCATACATGCATAGGCCATACACACACACATACATACATACATACATACATACATACATACATGCATGCATGCATGCATGCATGCATGCTTGCTTGCATGCATGCATGCATGCATACATGCATACATGCATACATACATACATACATACATACATACATACATACATACATACATACATACATACATACATACATACATATATACATACATACATACATACATACATACATACATACATACATACATACATACATGCATATATATGCGTATTATAATTATAAGCACATGCATCAGATACATGACTTTGTATACATACTTGCAATGCATACACAAATACATAATACATATTTGCACGAATGATTGCATGCATACGTAATTACATATTCATGTTATATTCACAACATACGAATATATATATATATATATATATATATATATATATATTAATGTTAGGCAGCTTAAATTTAAGTGGACTTGTTAATTCATGTATTTTAATACTATACGGAAATCTTCATTGTCCATCATTTGCATAGGTCTTCTTACTTTCCTTCTTCTCCATGTCATTAACAGAAAAGCAAACATGGAGCACATGTATTAAAAACATTGTATTATAGTCTATGGCTAAGATGCAGTTAAGATGAATATTATGTAATAATTATAATTATGCATCTATCTAAAATAGCCTTTCTTATTATCACCAGTTTATATCTGACGAATGTATAATGATAAAAGTAAACTTCTTGTAAATTTCTAGGTTCCTGATAGACTATGAATTCCTTATCTTAATCCCATTTCCTCCTGTAAAATAGGTCTCTAGCCCTCTATACTTAGCGGAGAAGAGGCACCTATTGCTCCCAAACTAACCTAAGAATTTAGTGAGAAATGATCCACACACTATAATATCATGATGACTAATGTTATGATCTATATTTTATATGGGCTATACAGCTTGTTCATCATAACTTCATGATAATTATGTACTATGTAAAAATGGGCTGTGCTTTGTCGTGCTATGCTTGGTATCGATAAGCTGAATTGAAAAATAATAATAATGTTCATACACAAAAAATTACGTAGGATACTTATTATGAACAAGTTTTTATACATAGGCCTACATGAATACTGATTGAATAGCGATTCAAGCCTTAGGCAGTCAGCAGCATTACAAAGCAAAGTAAAAAATACGTGTGGGAAGATGTTACATAAATGTATGTGTCACACACTGTGTGGTAACTGTGGTATAACATTACATAACACAACGCTGCCGTTTTTCTGCCGGTCCTTATGCAGGCATACCTAACTATTCAAAGGGACTATCATCTATTCGGATTTCTAGCGTGCCGCCGTCTGTCACTGCATGCGCAAATGGTCTATGAAAAACCACTTAGTTGTATTGAGTGTGTCATAAATTCAGAAATCTTGACTGCGATGGCATTTTTAGTGAGGACCTTGCAAGCATAACTGCACCAGTGGCCATTGTGATTTATGTAAATTGCCAGAGTAGAATAGGCGACGCAGCGGCTTCCCTTTCAGAGGCGCTCTGCATAGGTGTGGTGGTGTGCACTTAGGTGGTAGACATTAGACATGGTGTCATGGGCGGAGACCTCGGGGGGACAGGGGGGATGATCCCCCCCATGAAAGTGGTGGGGGGACGGCCCATGCATTTGTCCCCACCAATGTTTGAGCGTCAAGACTTTTTTTGGCAGCGAAAATAGAAAATTTCGTCGAGATTTTGGCCGGATGACTAAAAAAAACTTTTTTCCGAGATTTCGCCGGTCGTCAGAAATTTTTATGAAAATCTCGCGTCTTTCAGTCCCCCCCCCCAATTCTCGGCCCAGGTCTCCGCCTATGCATGGTGTCACCGGATATTCTATTCCCTCTTAAAGCTATCGGGGGCAGGGGATAAATCAATCTATCCCCGGATGGAATATACCATTCTATCTCATACCATTGAAAGATGCGTATAATTTGAAATTTTATGCTCTAATCAAAATTTAAAGTGACTCTAAAGTGTTATAATATAAGCAATGTTCGGAGCAAGGCAACTCGAATTTATTTAGTGACTCGAAGCGTTCTTAAGTGTTTTAAGTGTTCTAAGTGCTCTATAACCAAGGTCATCAAAATTATATGGTAGGAATAAACATGCCAGTGTAAGTGTCATTGTTCAAAACAAAGCAGATGGAAGTTAATTTGCAAAAATAAATACACACAGAAGTGGTTTTTCCAGCTTCTCTTCATCTGGGGGGATACAATTAATACGGGGGATACTCTATTTCGCGACAGCGGCACAGCTGGAGTTGGGTATATTACGCGTGTGTGCATGCCCTCTTCGCTGTAATGTGACACGCTGGCAAACAATTGGTTCTGGTCGTTCACTCGCCTGGTAGAGGAAAGTACTCAGGTTCAAGCTTTCTGTTCTCTTGGTTACTTTGTTTGAACTTTAGGCAAGGGTGATTAATTTGTGGGACGCTCTGCTATTACCAGATAGACTATTTCTGTGTCTATATAAGGCATTCTGAAATGGTCTGTGAAAATATCAATGGAAGCAAACCCATAGTTTCATTGACGACTCAAATAGCTGAATGACCCCTCATAATCTATTCTCATCTACAGAATCATAATTAAGACTTTATAGTTAGGGAAGCAGAGGAGAAGAAAGAAGAAGAAGAAGTAGAAGTAGAGCAATCCATTAGGCTAGTCCTGAGGAGGCAGCCGTGGGCATAAAGTGCTACCGTCTTCATTTTCTTAGCCTCAGCACATGAGGGTGGGGGTGGCCAGTCCTCTCCCTTGCTACCTCATCTTGTAACGCCCGCCCCCACCGTCATCTCCGGAGTCGCCAATTCCGGATCATCGTACGGCAAGGAGGCCGCGTGCTGTTGTGGGTCATGGTCATGGTCCTGAGATATGGATCGAGGATAAGAGGAGGGGACTCTCGGGTTCAAATCCAACCGATGGAATGATTGCCAACCATCTCGGCTGCCAAGCTCTCTATATGAGATTGGATCCTTGTGGGCCAGACGCTCACTTCTGCGCAGCGTGCCCAGGTGGGTGAACTCTTTAGGCCTAGCGCCTGAAGACTCTGCCAGACTGATGGTCGACTGGTAAGGCACGTCCGCGATGGTAATAGCGGTGGACTCCAGTCCAGAGTTCGAACCCACAACAGATCTTGGGACAGGCGATGCCTCGAGTCGCTCTAAGCGTGTCACAACCTCCGTTAGCACTTCTCTAACATTGGAGTGCACAGCCGAAATTTCCTCCCTTACATCTGACCTTACCGAGGCAATCGCATCTTGTGTATCCCTAACATTTGACTCTACCGAGGCAATCGCATCTTGTGTGTCTCGGGCATGTGACTGCATGGATGAATGCATGGAAGTTATAGCCTCCATTACAACCTCCAGAGATGAGGGAGGCCTAGACGGCTGTGAAGGTGTTACAGGTCTACTTTCTTCCATGGCGCAATATGAATTAGGTCTACAGGTAATTCTATCACTATCAGTGAACAAAGTCAGTAATTTCAGTAATGTTTCTTATTATAGTCCATCAATTGAATCCTCAATCAACAACAACCACATTCAAAGTAATCAATCAATTACGTAACCAACTTCGATTACACTCAATGCAAACAATAAACAAAGTCAGATATTTTAACTAATAGCTTCTTGTTATGATCAAAGACATTCAATGCAAACACACTTGGACCGGAGTAAAGCTAAGTTAATCCCCGATTTACTTTCAAGTCCCTCGGCCAATTTAAAAGTAGCCCAAAGTTAAAGAACCGATCACCCTAAAACCCATCCACTCGTACCTCATGTCCAGATAAAGAGAGTCCATCGTGACATGGCGCGAAGAACGGCGTTGACATGTTCTTCTCCAGGATCTGACCCGATGATGAAGCCCGAGTGCGAATCTTGCCGACGAGAATCAGCCGCAATGATCCATCACTTCAGTCTTGTTCGTTCAAAGTTCTGACCGTTTTCGTCTTATATACCTATACTTTATATTAACTATAAAACATCTTGTTCTTTCTTGAGTTCCGACCGCGTCCACTTTAAACAAGAGACATCTTCTTCCTTCAACGTTCTGGCTGCTTCTGACTTAAACACGAATACGTCTTCTCTCCTCAAAGTTCCGATCGAGTCTGACTTAACACGAAAACGTCTCTTCTCCGTCGAAAACGTCTTCTGCCTTCAACACGACTTCTACCTGCAAAGTTCTGACCACACCTCTACGTCTCACCTCTTCCACGTCTCTGCGTGTTCTGCCCTCAGTGTTCCACGGAGGTGATTCACGCCAACACACAAGCCCCGGATGAAACTAAACTGCGTAGTTTCCCTAGCTAGCCTACGGCGCATCGACTCAGCTTCAATTTCCGCACACGTGAACCTCCCTCTCCCTTCGAGGCGTTAATCTAACGTCGCAATTTCGACACGTGCGAGTGTCGTGTGACAGAGCCTTTGTATCCTTCTCTTTACCTCTCTCCTATCTCATGTCCGTCTGGCCGAATTGCACTCACTCTCCATCAGGCATCGTTACGTGGGCGGATTGTCCTTTTCCGTCCGTCTATCTTACCCCTCTCTTATCTGCCTGAATGTATCGCTTTGACACTTTGCATCCTGCCGCTTGGTCGACCGAAAATATCGCTGATGGCAGTCATTCAACCTCACCTCCTCCTTTCGGCTACAGCTCCCAGCTGCAGGGCGAGACGGGGAAGTTGATTCAACGGAGGCTTGCCAAAAACATCGACTGCGATTGTCGGTCGTTGAGATTCGTGTCAGACACGATATCAGAAATAAAATAATATTACCCGAGAACAGGCGCTCTATAAATGAAAAGATGGCGGATCCAAAATGGCGACCAGAAATTATAACCCAAATTATATGCCGCGTTACACTATTCTCCCCCCACCCTTATTTCGGAATTTATTTAATTGGACGAATATATTCTGAAATGCGTAAATAAGGCCGTACTCTGGTCTGTACATCACGAGTTCAAAATTATATGCAAAGAACAAAATTAAGCACTGAACGGTCATCGCTGATCACGCTTCAGCGCTCAAAAGTCATTACAAGCGAAAGAAATAGAAGAATTAATATGGTAGTTATATAGCCAGTCGTTGTTTTTCAAGAGTTCCGTCAAAATTTATCAACATTTATGTCCTTACAGGCTACTTTCAGTTCAGTCATACACTAGCGATTGTATGGTCAACGGGGACTCAAGCCACAGACAGAAATATAATTCGAACACATACATGTAGATCATTAACGTTACCGCTAAGCTATTTCATACCATGGCGTCTATATTACCACGAGACTCTTCCAGGCATCAGTTGTGTATCAGGCCACATTATGGCATACTAGCAACTTACCAAGTCTAACCACCGCGTCGCTAAAGGCCACATTTACCCAAGACCCATAAGCTTATCACGATAGTATCAGGTCTACCTTTAAAGACATACCATACAGTGTAACCTAGGTCTCTGTTTAGCTCATATTATTATAACTCTGTCTGTCGACTATCACCACGGTCTACCTCAAAGAAACCAGCTTAAAACTTCAACCTAGTAGTTAATAGGCCTACCTATCCTCAGGTCAGGTCATTACTTAATTAAAATATGCCACTTTAGTTAATCTATCCTCAGGTCAGTTTATTATTTATATAGCGCAATGACAGTCCTTATTATGTCTATATACGGCAAGGCTATAGTAAAATTGTCCATATGCAATGCAATCCTTATGCGTTTCAATACAAATATTAATACACAATACAGCACACTAATGAATACGAATACAATACGAATATGAATCACCATTTATGCATTCCTTGGCAAGCATCATATTACGCACAATACAGTTGTTATACTGTACATGAACATGAGAATTCTTCACATGCAAAATAAAATATTTTCATCAAAATCAAAATAAATCAGTGTTAAAAGCGAGTTCCTGTCCTTCCAAATGACGACCGCAAATTAAACGGTCCTTCAACAGAGTTACCCGGCTAACGTCAAGTTCTCAGGCGGACGAGTTCCAGAAGGTTCATTCAGCGATCTCCAGTTTTGGTCTTCGGAAGACCCGTTGCGGAGGGGGCATCCGCGTAAAAGATGGAAGCGGCTGTCACAGTAGAAGCAGCGGCGCTCCTCTCCTGGCGAGTTCCGGCCATCGTTCCGCCTCCTCATCTGATTCCATCCGTTTCCTTGGTTCCCGCTCCGCGCTGGAGCGGAACTCTGTACAGCGTTCACACGACCGACGATCGGGTTGCCCGGATTGTCGCTCCCGGGTTGTCCCTGGTTGTCGTTCCGGGCAGCCTGCTGCTGTCGGAATGGACAGTCGCGCGCGATGTGGTTCGTTGCGGAACATTCGAAGCATCTCCGCGCCAACGATCGTCCAACTTCCGGTTCAGCCGCCTGTCGATAGCCGCCGGCAGAACTCCAATGTCCTGGCCGGTAGTCGTAGTAACCACGCTGATTATTTCGCCAGTTACTGTTATTTCCGTTTGCATTGTACCATCCATTTCCAGTTGACCCGTTCTGGCCTCTCCACGAGCCGCGATTATAGTCCTTGAAATGTGGCGCCGACGCTGGTTGTCGCTCTTTCTTCTGCAGTTGTTCTACTTGCCTCTTCACTTGCTCCAACTGTCGTTCCAGATCTTTCACTTTCGAATCCTCTTCTTTAATCGCATTGATTCGCCCCTGTCGTCGTTCGGGCTGTTCGTGGCCGCCGGCTTCTGCTTTTTGATACCCGTCTAGTCGCATCGCTACCTTGTATGCTTCATCCAATGATTTTGCCTCTCGTTCTCGGATCTTAAGAGCGAGAGTTCGATCTCTGAGGGCATCCAAGAATGCTCGAACAGCAATTGCCTCGCTGTGGACAGTCGAGGAACCCGGATACGCTCGTGATGTCAACCGGCGAATGTCATCCACGACCGATCCCATATCTTCATCAGGCTTCTGTTTTCTGGTGCTGAGCTGTGTCTGGAACAAGGCCTGTTGTTCCGCATTCCCATATCTCTCTCGCAGTCGCTGGACCAGCGCCGTCCAGGTATCCAAACTATCTGCGTTTGTCTCACTTAGCAAGTTCGTTGCTGGTTCGACCAAAGCGACAACAAGTTGGTTTAGCTTTTCCTCCTCAGACCAGCCGTTGTTTTTTGCACAAACGGAGAATCTGCGAAGAAAGATTTCGACATCGGTCTTCCCGCTGTAACAACCAAGTTTCAGCCATTGCTTTGGCTTTGGAGGAAACGCCGATGACGGTTTCACCTCGCCAACTTTAGGTGTTGCAGACGCGGTCGGTTCAGGCTCCTTCGCGGTTCCACCCAAGCTGGTAGACGGTAATTCCAGGTCGCCGGTCGTTTGTGTCGCGACGGTGGTCATCGGGACGGTTCGGATCAGGCCAACCGAAACATTGGAAGACGCAGGTGTTTTATCGACGCCCGTTGTTTCAATCCTCACCGGAAGTGTCGGCTTCAGTAGTGATGAACGAGGCAGTTCGACGTCACGGCCGAATCCGAAACTCTGCGCGCCGAGGCAGGAGCTCATTCTCGCCGATTCCACGATGGGTGGCCACCGAGGAAAGATGTCGTCGCTTGGTCGAAACGAGTCGAGCCAAACCTGGTTGTCGATGTTTTCGTAAAACGCGCTCGGAGCGTGGGTAGGAGCAGACATCCGCGAAAGATATGAATGGTCGGGAAGAACGTACGGTTGCATTCGGTCGACTGTCGCCATCACCACAGGTGCGGGTCGGAGATCGGGTCGAGCGTAGCCTCGACCGACCAAGGTTGAAGTTGTTCGGCCGTCGAAAGCGCTGTCGGCCATTGACCGGTAGGTCGGCCTTCCAGACGTGGATTGCAAAATGTCGCCCAGGTTCGTCGCTGTTTCTGCTCTTTGTCGACCGACGTCTGCGAGCGACGCTTGCATCCCCCATTGCGGATTAGGTCGAGGATATTCGACATGAGGAAGCGACGAAAAGGCCAAAGGAACTGGATTAGCCTTATCACCCCCCTCCCGTGGCAATTGATTGGCGATCGGTTTACTTATTTCTAAGTCCCTAAACTCCGGTTGCAGTGCTGTTTGCATTCTGTTATCAATTATTTTAACAGTTTTAGGTCTAGCTTCCATCATCCTGCTGATTTCAATGTCCACACTACCTTCATCAGACATAATTTCCACATTATCAGCAAATTCCCTTAGTCTCCTCTCAGTTTCCTTCCTTTCCATCCTTCTTTCAAAAGACATTGCCAATTCACCTCTTCCAACATCATCAGCTTCCTCCTCTAAACTATCATCACCAAAATCTCTAGAACCAATTTGTACCAGTACCCCACTTCTGGTACCAATTGTAACGCCCGCCCCCACCGTCATCTCCGGAGTCGCCAATTCCGGATCATCGTACGGCAAGGAGGCCGCGTGCTGTTGTGGGTCATGGTCATGGTCCTGAGATATGGATCGAGGATAAGAGGAGGGGACTCTCGGGTTCAAATCCAACCGATGGAATGATTGCCAACCATCTCGGCTGCCAAGCTCTCTATATGAGATTGGATCCTTGTGGGCCAGACGCTCACTTCTGCGCAGCGTGCCCAGGTGGGTGAACTCTTTAGGCCTAGCGCCTGAAGACTCTGCCAGACTGATGGTCGACTGGTAAGGCACGTCCGCGATGGTAATAGCGGTGGACTCCAGTCCAGAGTTCGAACCCACAACAGATCTTGGGACAGGCGATGCCTCGAGTCGCTCTAAGCGTGTCACAACCTCCGTTAGCACTTCTCTAACATTGGAGTGCACAGCCGAAATTTCCTCCCTTACATCTGACCTTACCGAGGCAATCGCATCTTGTGTATCCCTAACATTTGACTCTACCGAGGCAATCGCATCTTGTGTGTCTCGGGCATGTGACTGCATGGATGAATGCATGGAAGTTATAGCCTCCATTACAACCTCCAGAGATGAGGGAGGCCTAGACGGCTGTGAAGGTGTTACAGGTCTACTTTCTTCCATGGCGCAATATGAATTAGGTCTACAGGTAATTCTATCACTATCAGTGAACAAAGTCAGTAATTTCAGTAATGTTTCTTATTATAGTCCATCAATTGAATCCTCAATCAACAACAACCACATTCAAAGTAATCAATCAATTACGTAACCAACTTCGATTACACTCAATGCAAACAATAAACAAAGTCAGATATTTTAACTAATAGCTTCTTGTTATGATCAAAGACATTCAATGCAAACACACTTGGACCGGAGTAAAGCTAAGTTAATCCCCGATTTACTTTCAAGTCCCTCGGCCAATTTAAAAGTAGCCCAAAGTTAAAGAACCGATCACCCTAAAACCCATCCACTCGTACCTCATGTCCAGATAAAGAGAGTCCATCGTGACATGGCGCGAAGAACGGCGTTGACATGTTCTTCTCCAGGATCTGACCCGATGATGAAGCCCGAGTGCGAATCTTGCCGACGAGAATCAGCCGCAATGATCCATCACTTCAGTCTTGTTCGTTCAAAGTTCTGACCGTTTTCGTCTTATATACCTATACTTTATATTAACTATAAAACATCTTGTTCTTTCTTGAGTTCCGACCGCGTCCACTTTAAACAAGAGACATCTTCTTCCTTCAACGTTCTGGCTGCTTCTGACTTAAACACGAATACGTCTTCTCTCCTCAAAGTTCCGATCGAGTCTGACTTAACACGAAAACGTCTCTTCTCCGTCGAAAACGTCTTCTGCCTTCAACACGACTTCTACCTGCAAAGTTCTGACCACACCTCTACGTCTCACCTCTTCCACGTCTCTGCGTGTTCTGCCCTCAGTGTTCCACGGAGGTGATTCACGCCAACACACAAGCCCCGGATGAAACTAAACTGCGTAGTTTCCCTAGCTAGCCTACGGCGCATCGACTCAGCTTCAATTTCCGCACACGTGAACCTCCCTCTCCCTTCGAGGCGTTAATCTAACGTCGCAATTTCGACACGTGCGAGTGTCGTGTGACAGAGCCTTTGTATCCTTCTCTTTACCTCTCTCCTATCTCATGTCCGTCTGGCCGAATTGCACTCACTCTCCATCAGGCATCGTTACGTGGGCGGATTGTCCTTTTCCGTCCGTCTATCTTACCCCTCTCTTATCTGCCTGAATGTATCGCTTTGACACTTTGCATCCTGCCGCTTGGTCGACCGAAAATATCGCTGATGGCAGTCATTCAACCTCACCTCCTCCTTTCGGCTACAGCTCCCAGCTGCAGGGCGAGACGGGGAAGTTGATTCAACGGAGGCTTGCCAAAAACATCGACTGCGATTGTCGGTCGTTGAGATTCGTGTCAGACACGATATCAGAAATAAAATAATATTACCCGAGAACAGGCGCTCTATAAATGAAAAGATGGCGGATCCAAAATGGCGACCAGAAATTATAACCCAAATTATATGCCGCGTTACACTCTTCCCACTGACAGTGCACGATCGGTGTACTCATGGCTGAGTTGGGTAGGGGGGCACGCACGGGGAACATAAATCTGAACACAAATTTCAGCCATGGTGGGAAATCGAACCCCAAACTCTCTTTTACAGTCCAGCAGACTAACCACTAGACTACCATAGCATGCACCAGTTAAGGTTGAGGGGTGTGGTGGTGTAAGAGTATGCTAGGTGCCTTTGAGCCGGAAGGTTGCAGGTTCGAATCCACCTTAAAGCGCCGCGTAATGACCCTGAGCAAGTCCTTCACTCACAGTTGCTCATCCGCTTTGGCGTTAAACTCCGATTCAATGTCAATACTGTTGTCGAGAGCACCTCTGAGTAGCTATCTTGAATGGGCGCTATAACAAGTGCTCACACATACATAAACCGGGCAAATCGTAATTGGAGAAACCGGTCAATAGGATCCCTATAAACCAGAAGTTAGGCTATTATCGATAACAATTAGCCTACTCTGAAAACTATGGCCGCGTGCAGTTTTTGTCTGCAAGCGCATTATAGACTGGACACAGTGGTGTCTGCCGTGAGCAGCAATAATTTTTATAGGTGAATACCCTCGCAGGGTTAGACAGAGGCCAATGCGCATCTGTCTTGGAAGGCAATCATGAAATTCGTCTTAAAAACTTAAAATGTATTGTGCCATGCTTTAAGAAGTCTCCCGGAGAGTTATGACTTAATCCCAGTGTAGGTAGAAACCATTACTAAAGTTAATGGTGTGTATATATGTATTGGCATGCGTGCATGTGTATGAATATGCACCTTATATAGCACCTTTTCCTGTATGCAGCTGTATACATAGGCAAATCGAATAAAGTATGGTTCAACGGTATAGCTCTGTGACAGCGTGAACTGTGGACAAAGTGCCGTCGTAGATTCAAGGATTATGGATCAGTTTTTCGGCAGTAATAAAACTCTGACTCATACAATATGCAGATGAACTATTACAGTATAGTTGTATATACGCTATCCCATGCTATTTTATTTGCATATTATTTGGAGAAATAAGGAACCATTATTTTCCTTTTTTGCTAGTGACCACTGACCAGTGTTATCTGCAATGATCTATGGTGTAACATTCCAATGGTCTCTGTATTCAGGCTGTAAGCCTTTTAGATGCATAACAGAGCACCGTAGTAATAATTAATTATTAAAGCATTGGCATTTAGACTGCCCGTGCCTCATTTTAATTCCAGGAGCACATCGCTTGAAGACAGCAGTTGCTGATATAGGCTACTATAGAAACCCGGACACTGCTTTCAAGGCCGTAGCCAGAATTTTGTTGGGGTTCGGGGGGTGGGGTGGGATGTGGTGTTTATTCGATCTGATTAATCCTCTTTCACACAGTGACTGTTTGAAAATGTTTGTCTGGGAAGATTCGAGAACGTTCTCAAATTAATCTTCCACTGTAGGCCTACGCAATCAGCTGAAATATTTATTCAGAACTTCAGGGGCTTCCACATCATCATAATCATGATTAGATCATAATCATGATTAGATCATAATCATGATTAGATCATCATCGTGATCTAATCTTTTGCAATTTTCACCTAGAAATAAGAACTTCAATATTAACTCTCCTTAGTTCTTACATCTTGTGTTAGTAAAATTATGCATTATTTCATTTTTACATTATATCATTTGGGGTGTGGGGGTGGTAAAACATCCAAAACATCTCCTAAATACGGTCTCGACTGCTCTCGATACGGTCATGTCCATCGGAGAGACAGATGTAAGCTTCCAGTTCAACTGGACGAACAGTGATCCCCTCCACCTGTTTCCAGACAAATACATCCGTCTGATAGATTGCTGGTCACAATCCCCAAACGAGCAAATTCATTATGCTGCAGACAGCGATTCGCCTGTTTTTCTTTGCTTCACTGGTGGTACGACAACAGAGGCGGGTACAGGGGGCAATCCGGCCATGCCCCTCCCATTTGAGATTTACACAGAACGTGCCCCCCATTTGCAACTGAGGTTTTACATTCGTGCAGCAAAAGATAATCAGACAGAAAAGTGGCAAATAACTAAAAAAAGGTCATCAGTTTCAAAACGACGTTGGCGTATTTTTTCGAATTTTCGGATAAAGACTAAAAGAAGATCATAGCATATTTCGACAACAGACTAAAAAGAAATAGGCTAAATTTTTTCGTTCTCTTAAAAACTTTCTGGGTGCGCCCCTGTTCGGTATTGCGTTAATTCATCATTATAATATGGCTGGATAATTGGTGGTTAGCCTATCATGAACCTACTGATAGTAACTGTTTATGAAGATTATGCAATGCATAAATTAATTTGTAATCAATTAAGCTTCCATAGTAAAAAATCCTGCAGGCCACCCTGCCTGCTCGTAGGCTAAATGATCCATTCTATCTTATGTGTTCTGAGAACTTTTGTAGCGCCAGTTGTATACTGCTTAATTCATTGGTCGATTCGTTCAGATCGTTGTACAAGATAATTTCCAAGTGAAGTCGAAAGCCGTGAAGGGAGTCCGTGATGATAGGGAAGCAGTCTAGAGAAGGAATGAGTCCAGGAAACGATTTGTTTTGAATTGAGACCTAAGAATGCAGAGTTGTAGGCTATATTTAATGAGTTGATAAAGGAGACGTGAGAAACAATGCAGAGATAGACAGCGGTGAAGAGTGAGAAAGAGATAAAGATAGGGGAAAAGGTGAAGAGTTGGAAAGAGGTGAAGAGTGGGAAAGAGGTAAAAGAATGGGAAAGAGGTAAAGAGTGGGAATGAGGTAGCGAGTGGGAGGTAAAGAGTCGGAAGGAGGTAAAGAGTGTTCTGGGAAATGAAACGCAATAAATGAGCAATGTTTATTGTAATGACGCTATAGAATATAGTTAACCGCAAAATAGTTTAACAGCAATACAGAAGCAAACGGCATCACATCAGACGACTGGGAATTTGGTGAGAATGAGGCCAAATCCGATCAGCAGAGTTTCCCTGGTAAAGCTATGAAAAATTAATCCGCAGCTGACAAAGGTTGACAAAAGAAGACAATGACAGATCAAGACTGCATGGCGACAGCCTTTGATTATAACAATAGTAATTCTGCCTCTCGAATCATTATTATTGTTTTCCAGTTGAGTTTCATTGTCTCGCTATCTCTATAGGCTACGTGCTGTGTGCGTTTGCTTTTAAACTGTACCTGATGAACCAGCTGCAGTCAAAGCCTAGATGAGTCACAAAAACTGACCAATGACCATTCAGAGACGAGCGCTCGTGAATAAACTGGTGCCCTGCGCTTAGCTCTTAAGACTTACATGTAGGCTAAGTGGTAGTTTAGAAAAATTTGAGTTTGCGATTACAATTACTACGTTATTGATCCGAAGATTGCAATAATTGTGTCTGATTATCCCATTGCTATGCAATTTATTAATACTTTTCACACTTGCAAAGTAATAGGCCTATTTTTAACTCTCCGCATGACAGAACTGAGCATAGGAACTGTGAACATGAGTGATAATGAACAGTGATACTGCTATTACTACTGCCAGGCCCACTACTGAGCTGTCACTGTCATTAATGCTACTCGTCGGTTACTATTATTATGCAGAGTGAGGCAATAAAGCGCCGTGCTTGTTTGTGTTGTGTGGAGCGCGAAAGTGTGCGAGTGTTTGAATGAGGCAGATCGAGAGTGTGAGAGGAAAGGGGCGGGAGTGGAGACGGAGAGAGAGACAGACAGACAGACAGACAGACAGAGACATATAGACAGATACAGACAGAGAGGGGAGGGAGAGAGAGACAGAGACAGAGACAGACAGACAGAGACAGACAGACAGACAGAGACACAGATTGAGACAGACAGAAAGAGAGAAAGTGAGAGACCTCTGAATAAAAATAATGCCTACGGCTGTTGCTGGATAGCACGGTGGGTTTCGATGACTCGTTCGGCAATTATCGATTCTATGCATGACCTTTGCGAACCACCGCCGCACACAAGTCGTCGTGTATGCCTATGCGGCCGACGCCGTTTAATTAACTTCCGACTATGCTTCAACGTTCTGCCTGTGAATTGTTACTCTGCCTAATTAACGTCTGTTTGCTTTCGGCGGCTTCTGCTTTGATGCACCGTGCCCCGCAGAGAGTGTCAGAAATGCGGAGTTGTCAGCTACTGCAGCTGAATATTAGCGAAGAGTGCCATGGGCAATATAAGAACCATTCCCGGCGGGCGTTTGGTTTGGACAACGTCTGGTAGACATTTGAAGTTGGGAGTTGTGACAGGCACGAGGCCACGAGCCATATGTATTGGTTTTGAGGCGCATGGAACATTTCTGGAGATTGGAAATGTTTAATTTGTCATCAGACTTACATACTCACACGGTACAGATATACTTCCTTTGGTCCCTTCCTCGCTCGATCGTTTGTTCCTCCCTTGCTTCCTTCTTCCGCAAGCAATTATGAAAACTAACCTAGGCTCCAACATAATTTATATCGCTTGTCCCTCCATAGCCTCCAATGGCCATCTCAATAATAAAGTTATCCATGTCAACATCGACTGCTTTATACAACATCAACTCTTCTGAGTCAAATGGAGCACAAACTATCCAACAAAACACTCTTGTCTTCACCAAATCCGCCTGACACGACCTCCTAATTCCCCGCATAAAATAACTTGTTTGGCTCAAAAATTCCTCCTCGCTCATCAATTATAAAATTGTATCTCTTGCCTACAGCACTCTTCAAACATCTCCACCTTTTACATTCGCTGGCAATCTACCAGCCAGCCACCCAGACACACACATTAGTCATGACAGCTTTATCTCTCTCCGCCTCTAATCTACTTCTCTCTCTGAAATTCTGCAACTGTTCCTTAATCTCTGCATACACCATGCAGCAGCAGCAGCAGCAGCAGCAGCAGCAGCAGCAACAGCAACAGCAGCAGCAGTCTCTGTTGAAATGAAACCACAGAAGCTCTCCGCATGCAGTTCGCTCATCTTTCACTTTCGTCTTTCAACCTCACATCTTCTCCACTCGCCCTCTCTGTATCTCTCTGTCTCTCCCTGTCTCTGTCTGTCTGTCTGTCTCTCTCTGTGTCTCTATCTGTCTGTCTGTCTGTCTGTCTGTCTGTCTCTCTGTCTCTCTCTCTCTCTCCTATAGCTTTCCACTCACGAATGAAAATTGAACTCTTTGAGCAATCATATCCTGATTCCATAAAGGCCTACTTCTGCCACGGATCACTAGTGAAAAGCAGGCAAATACCTTACACATGCAGGGAGGGCAATATCCTACGATTGAAGTCCTCAAACTGCAATGACTGAAGTTATTTGAAAAGCCCATTATAAGATGCAAACCACAAATAATCGTGTGCATACAATACGATTACATGCGTGCATATCATTTAGTGTGGATATGATTGCAATCTGTATTGTCTACTTATATTTAACATACTTAATATTAATAATAATAATAATGATAATAATAATAATAAGAAGAAGAAAAATAATAATGATAATAAAAATGATAATAATAATGATAATTACAATAATAATAATAATAATAATAATAAATAATAATAATAATAATAATAATAATAACAGTAATAATAGTAATAATAATTTCTAGACATTGAACAAAAGCTCCAAGCATAATTTTTTTAAACCCCGTGGGATCTGAGGTACCTCGGGTAAAAAATAATAATAATCTTCATTTTTAATTTCAAGCTGACACAATGCAATATGATTGCAATTCGTAGTGTGAATGGATGATAGCAAATTATTACAGGAGTCGAGTTTAACTGCAGGCAGCCATGCAAGGCTCCCATAGCGCCCCATGCTGCTACACGCAAGCATACATGCACATGGTTACATATGCACATGCTTTTAAATTGCAAATGTATACACACCATCTGCTGAATGGAGGGTTGAGTGGATCTTTGGGAGTGTAATGGGAAGCAATCCGGCATTCGAGGTCTCCTCATGCCAGAGTGCTTTACCATTGCTACCCCAAATCCTTCCTTCTGAGGGTTTTGGGGCAATGTTTGCTTACCCACGTGCAGTATACATGCAGGTTTGCATGCAGACTGGTACGTAATACACATGCTTTGAAGCAGTCATAATGTATTATTGTACATATATATGTATACAGAGTTTTAGTCATACAGGCACACACACGCACACAGGCACACGCGCCACACACATACACGCACACTCATAAATACATTAGGCGAAAAAATGGGTGTCAGAAAAACAGGACATAGATAATGGATATATTGAGCAGAATACTGACATTTGGAGAAAAGCCATCTTATCAATGTTGTTAACAAAGAGAAACTGTAGTTATGCTATGTTTATTTAATGTTGAAACATCTTTCTACA